>JALPQD010000005.1:6006583-7206583 GCA_023101885.1 Typhlomys cinereus | reverse complement strand
GGAAAACGTACAAAGTGACAGAATTCATCTCAAATAGCTTTAGAATTAAATTATAGGTCTATTACTTGAGATAAACTCATTAGTTTTATAAATAGTGCTTTTCTACAATATATTCATTAAGAAAGAATTCTGTAGTCTGAAAAATCATTCATGAGTGAAGGTTTATAACATCTTGTATCATATTTCTCTTTATTTTTTGATATCTGTAACACTAATGGTAGTTTTCATCCATACAATGTATCAAGTAGTCATTGCAACTAGTTAGTTTCTTTGTGAGAGATGGTTTTAGGTAAATGTTATTTTGTGAAGACATCCTATTTGGGATTCTAAATCATAGTTATTTAAACAGATTTTTTTTACTTAAATTCATTGGTTAATTTGTTTAATTCCCATTTATTGATGGTAGCTATTGTACCTGACTCTTGACACTGGAAGGTATGAATTCATAGATGAGAAGAGGTAGGAGAGAGTAGTGATAAATCTGGTGATTCAACTCAAGAGTAGATTGCAGAACACTTTCAAGCTGACCTTCAGCAAGTTATTTCATCCCTTCTGGCATGCTATTCTCAAGGGTAAATGAATAATTTATTAATAAATAAATGATGATAAATAGATTTGCTATACAATTGGGTTGTGGAAGAATATGTGAGGGGATTTATGGAAAGCTCTTACTACAGAGTGTGCCTTGCAAATAGTTATTGCTTACATTGTAGCTGCTTACATTACTAGTCATCATATCCTTTTAGTTAAAAGGATATCAAATATATATATACAGATATAAATTTATTTTCCAAAAGTTCTAGAATGGAAGCCCAAGTTTAAGATCTTAGTTTAAGAAGACTGCAATAGGCTAGTGATCATTTCATTTAGGTATTCATTCTTTCTCCATATACATCACTGTCAATGAAGTCATTTATGCATGAATTGATCAATCAATTAATTAATCAGTAAAATGTATATTCTAAAGTGTTATTTTCTAAACATAGGCTAATCACTGAATTAAAACATTTATGAATTAAATCATAAAACTAGCCATTAAGGTATTAAACTCCAGATGTAAATCAGTGTGAATAAAAGTCTAACAGAGTGAAGAAACAACAATTCAAATGAAAGGTACAAAGCTGTCATGGATGAGATAATGATTGGCTCTAGGTGGATATGGGTCTCAAGATACAAAATCAGCAAAGTTCACAGAAATCATGGTACAAGTAAAGAACGGGAATAGAAAATTGAAATTATCCCCAGTTATTAGGATACCTGGAATTAAAAAGGGGAAAGAAGGTGCTGGGTTTTCAGGTATATTTGGTAGATGTTTGCATACAGAAGTGATATGCCACACCTGATGCTAATGTGGGGAACTGACACTTTTCGAACTATTCCTTCCTCAGGGAATGTCATTGTTTTACTGTGAGTTGCCCTCCATGGGGTTATGTATTTGAATCATTAGCTGGTCTTGATTTTTTGGAAGATTGTGGCCCCTTTGAGAGTGGAGTTTTTCTAGAGGAAGGAATCCCACGAGAGGTGGACCTTGAGGTTTGATAAGCAGAACCTGATTCCTCCCAATTTGTTCTTGTTCTTGCTCTTTGCTTTCACGATGGCTGCTATGGCCTGTTCAGGCCTCTTGCTTCTGCCTACAGCCTTGTCTTTTGCTGTGCACCTTATACCAAGAGGGACTATATCCTCTGGAATCAGCCAAATAAATCTTCCTTAAGGTGGTTGAGTCTGAGTGCTGTCTCATGGCAAAAAAGTAACTGCAACAAAGACTTATTATATAATTTAAAAATGTTCTTTATAAATTTTCTTTATAAAGTGAATTAAAGTTAAAATCTGAGAAATCCCTAACAAATGATTCTTCACCCTTCTTTCCTAGAAGCGAACTATTTTAATATATTGCAATACATTTTTAAGACAAATGGACGTATTTTTCTCTAATCACTTCAATACAATGTGGAGCAATATGATGTGTCATATTATTTCAAATAGCATTTAGTTAGACTGGGCATGTATTCTCTTCAATTGCTTTGATGAGTGTCTGAATGTTAAGGATCATATTGTGAGAACTTGAAGAAAGTTGAGGAAAAGCATTGTAACAAAATTGACTAAAAAAAGAAATCCTTAAAATTTGAAATCTAACAATTTTACCTGCATGCTTATGTTGGATTTATTTATTTAGCTTCTATATATGCATATATGTCCACATATGTATATGTACTTCTGTATAATGATGGATAAATAAATGTTCTGTGTTAGGAAGAAACATAACCATATCAATCCATTAATCTTCTTTGACACTTAAAGTACTGAATATGACATTGGAATTCAAGGATTACTTTCCTAAAGAAGAAATCTACATGACACAATGAAAATTTAAATTTATCATAACCAATAAAGGCTCAAAAAATAATGAAGTAGAAATCCAAGTTTGATAGAATTATTTTAGGGGATTCAGGAGAGATATCCTTGCTTCTTGTATTTCCTGTAAAATAAGCTTACGTGTTAAACTTCTTAATTACTATGATCGGAGGTATAATTTGCTAAGCATCTGTTTTGTATTAGCCTTTATTGTTCATGCAATGACTCTGTGTGTGTGTGTGTGTGTGTGTGTGTGTGTGTGTGTGTGTGTAATCGATATCTTAGTCTTAAATTTCTTAGCTTATAAAAAATGTTCTAAAGTGTTTCAGCCTGCTCAGGTAAATATAGTGTCTGTGAAGTAGCCAAGATTTGAACTCACAAATATCTATTATTATTCGCCTTATTGTACTGTTTCCTTGGGAACCTTATAACTCTGGAATTTCCTCCTTCTTGCCAATTACCAGCAATCCTTGACACCTTTCCATAGAGTGTACATGAATTAAAAATCAAAACTATAATAGTCCATTAAAACTTTATCTGTGCATTCCTCTGGAGGAATTAGGAGATTGAGCTTGGAGGTTACAAGCTGTACTTAATTTAGCTCTGAGCAAAAATAGACCTTAACTACTGTGATGAAGCAGACAAAGAAATTCTACAAATATGAACATGTCATGTCTCCTAACTTTCTGAACAAGCAAAGAGAGGAAGAATTAGCATTGTGTTTAAAAACTTAAATCTAATTGTTAATTGAGGGGGAAAATAAGGTACTTTAATTACATAGGTAAGTCCAGAACATTCAATAATAATAAAAATTGGATAATTCCAGAGCATCTATTTAGAAATACCAAATTACAAAAAAGGAGTGGATAGCTGAACCTTGACAGACGCACAGCTGATTCGAGGGAGTAGACATTTATATGTACCCAGGATCTTCCCACCAGTGTCCACATTCTTGCTTGCCTACCATTCTTATGAATGCCAAGGAGAAAGGAGAAGAGGGATTAATCCAGTTAGTTTCTTCATTGCAGACAAACTGAAAGACCTAATGTTACCAGTTGCAAAAATCACATCATTCAAAGACTTTCTTATCATTTTAATGAAAGATTAATTTCTAAAAAGATAGAGAGAAAAGGGCCCTGTAGTGTGTCATTATGTGTACCATAGAAGAACAGTATCTTGGAGGTTGAATAAAAGCTAACTTCTTGGGGCTGGAGAGGTGGCTCGGGGGTTAAGCCTCTGCCTTGCAGGCAGAAGATCCTGAGTTCAGATCCTGGACCCCAAGTATAGACACCGGGCGGAAGCGGGGGCGGCCTGGGTTTCTGGTCCTGGTAGGGCGGAGCCCGTGAATCCCAGGGAAGAGTAAACAAGGAAGAGGTGGAGGAGGTCCATGGTGGTCCCCGAATTCGTCTGTGGTTCTACAAACATACACACACACACACAAACACACACACACACACACACACACACACACACACACACACACGTACACATGCACAATTGATTAAAAAAAATAAAAAAAGAACTAACTTCTTTAGGACTCTGAACCCAGATCAGAGACCTGCTTTTCTTCTAGCAGTCTTGTCTGTCCCAAGAAAGAACTCTTACAAACAGGAAACATTTTATCAAGAAAATATGATCTAATAAAGAATATGTTCTCAAAATTCAGCTGTTTTTCTTGCATCAGTAGAGTGACTCTTAGATTAGGTCATATCAGTTTTCTCTTTTCAAAAATCTATTATTTACTTATCTCTTTCTTTCTGTGTGTGTGTGTGTGTGTGTGTGTGTGTGTGTGTGTGTGTGTGTGTGTATGTGTGTGTGTGTGCACAGCAGAAGGCACTGTGTATCCTTGTGGAGGACCAAAGTTGACTCTGGGAATCATCCTTGATTATTTCTATCTCCTTTTGGCTTCACTCTGGGAATTTCCAGGCTCCACCTTCCAGAGTCATTTCTGTCTGGTGTTTTCACATGAGATCCAGAATCTAAACTTAGGTCCTTTTGCTTGCTAGGCAGTCTTAGCACAGAGCCATCTCTCCAGCCCTTCTTGTAAAGGTGATCATGTTAGTCCACACCTGCAATTCCAGCACTTGAGTGGCAGGTGTATCAGGATTCAAGGCCATTTGGGGCATCATCTTGAGATTCTGTCAAAGAAGGGAAGGAAAAGGGAAAGGGAGGAGAAGGAAGAGAAGAGGAGGGAGAAGGAGGGAAGAGGAGGAGAGGGCAGGGAAAGAAAGGGGATGGAAAGGGAGGGGAGGAGAGAGAAGGAGGAAAGAGAGAGAAAGAAAGAGGAAAGAAAGAAAGAAAGAAAGAAAGAAAGAAAGAAAGAAAGAAAGAAAGAAAGAAAGAAAGAAAGAAAGAAAGAAAGAAAGAAAGAAAGAAGAAAGAAGAGAAAAGAGAAAGAGAGAGGAAACATTGAGTTTGGAATATAAATATTGAGACAAAAGATAGCATTACTGTAGAAAAATTAAGAAACCATTAGGTTAAGGAAGAATTCCAAGTGAATGAATGGATTTGTGGAGAATCTGTATTCTTCCATATAAGTAGAAAGGGAATTCACATTTTCTTCTCCAGAAATACTTAAAGTTAAGTGTTCTGTGTGCATAACTGAGTCACTCGACAGTTTCACAGTTTCACTCAGTTTCACAGAGTTGACCTCAATAGGTATGGAATGTGGTTCATCAGCAGCCAGTCTTCGCATAATTTTTCATTATCAGCAGCAGAACATGAAGTTGTTCATTATTGCTTCATTTGCAGCAGTTGTGATGCATGAGTTGTACACATGTTCTGAATGATGTGTTTTCTCTTCTCTTTTCCAAACGTGCTCTTTCCTGAAATAAACTGTTCTCTTAAAAGATCTTTGTTTAGGTCACTGATCCTGTTTTGATTATTTCATTTAGGACTCTATTTTATGGCCTCTATGTTTCCAGTCCTATCATCCCTGAAATGAATTTGTGTGGTAGAGTAGCCTGTAAGTTTAAGAGACATAAACTTTCTGGAACAGTCCTAGAACTAAAGCATTTGTACTAACCCTGTGGATACCAACACTGTCCTCGCCAGGGATGCTTGTCTTCCCTTAGCTTTCAAATATGAGTGTCAGATGAGCAGCGAGCTCTTTAGCAGTTACCCCCACCATGTTCTCAACTGAATATAGGTATTTTTAAAAGATATGTGCTTGAAGTTCTCTAAATATTTCTTCAATTTTTTGCATTGTTGACCTTATTCTTGAGGGGTTTGTGTGTGTGTGTGTGTGTGTGTGTGTGTGTGTGTGTGTGTGTGTGTGTTTCCTTCTGATTTTATTGAGGCACACGTGTTTGAGGGAACTAGGTGTCTCAGGGGGATGGTAATGAGATACAATGCCTTTAACCTCTTGGTCACCAGTTCAAATCTGCCCCAGGTCAAGAGTGACAGAAAGTCATTACCATCTGCAGGCAGCTCAATAAGCTATGTGAGAAGAATGTGTGATTTCAGTGCCTGGCAGAGACAAATCCAGGTGATGGTCCCAAGATGGAGGGCATGTAAAATGGTCACTGTGGTTTTGGGCTGAAAAGAAAGAGATCTAATCAGTCCTAATCATTCTACCTTCTTCCTGTGTTGGGAGCCTCTTTTTCATTCAGCTGTTGATGGGGCATCTTGGAAAACTAGGTTTATGCTTCTGAGGGTTTGTGACTTGAGGGCATCACGAACATCCATAGGAACTTCAACTGTCTTGTTGCTAATGAGATATTTTTCAGCATCAAAAAATGACATTTAAACAAGTTGTTCCATTCTCATTAAATTCAGTTAAAAATTAAAAGGCAGACCATCTATCTTACCTGCTTTTTCAATGTTTTTCTCACAAAGTTTTTGAATGTCTGTTTATTCTAATCAAATTATTAACTTCGTCAATATGCCTGAATGCTTAGGGAAGGCTGTTCATTTCTACCAATCTTTCCCTGAGGAATAGTTGCTCCACAAGAACAGACCACTGCAGAGATGCTTTGGAGGTAAAGAATTCAAAGTTGAGTGCAGTGCAGAAAGATCGTTGCTATGAAGTCTGATTTCATTAGGAACGTTCATAACCATAAGATCTGTCAATTTCTCCAGTGCTTCTGTTTCAACTCTTGTGGGGAATTCTGTCTTTTTACCATCTTTAACAGTCATTTTTATAGCTTCCCCATTGGAAATATCTTTAGAAGGTATTATACTTATTTGTATCTGAAAGATTTAGAATATGTCAATGTTTTTTAAAAAAGAGTACATTTGTTTTTTCAGTTTTATATCAGGCCCAATGTATTTTAGAATGAATGCATATGACTTAAAGATCACTTGATAATGCTTTTCATTGAAAATGAAAAGAGAATAGTAGTCACTGCCTTATGCTACACTATGAACAATGGTGAACAGTTACTAAAATCAGGGGAAAATAAAGCACTGTAATTACAAAGTTAGGTCATGGATGTTAGAAAAAATATTACAGGAGATTATTTATAAATTAGTCTTTTACCTAGCAGATTTCAACTTTAAATCAAATAGGCATGTTATCATTATCGTTGCTTAAAATGTAACTGCAATTCCTCATCTTCAAAGGCATTCTTTTGCCCTAACTCACACCAGCGGTTTCTATCATATCTGAAGACCTATGATTTGAGAATTAGAAATTTAAATTGCACCGGCTTGCCATTAGAGTATCTCTGTTACCCTTTGCGGGTTTTGAGGCCGCTTACTCGACCTTCCAGGCGCACCAGGAAGCTAATGGGAAAGCCTGGCAGCAATCTTCGCAGGAAACTTTCCAAATGTCAAGTGTCATCTTTCCAGCTGTTAGATGAATGGGTAGCCAAGAGGCGTTTATTTGGGTGTGCAGCCCTGTGAAATCTGGGTGAGGCAGGAGAAAAGGCTATAATTTGGTGGTTAGTTTACCAGCATTGGCATTGTTGCCAATTGCCTGGCAAGGCAAAGGACTTTTGTTTTGAGGTGTAATGACTGACAGCTGACTACAGTGTCTTTGCACTTTAAGAACAAGAATGCCTTAAACAAAGGCATCAGTGCCATACCATACTAATTCCGGACTCCTCCACCACTTCAGATAAAGTATAGGCTTATCAACAGAGCCAAGGCGGCTCTAACCCCTTTCCAACTGAGAAGAGCCAAGGTTTCTGAAATGACAGCTGTATTAAAAATCCTGAGACATATTGAAAAAGTGTCTTTCTATTTAAGATATAGTGCAGGCTCTTTAATTCTTATGTTAAGAGAAGATTGAGATAAATCACTGGCCAGTGTCACGTTGGAAAACAATGAATGTCAATAAAAAGACAGCTTTAAATCATAATGGATTCTGTGGGAGATAATAATAGCCTCCAAAAGATAATATTGAAGTGTGTCATGGCTAAATGTTGTTTCCATACTAAGTTTTCCACTCTGACAGGATCGCTCTCTATTGAGGTGACTTTAGCCCAATCTCATTAGACACTGGGATTTAAGACTTAACTAATATCAGAGATACATGGGAACTCATCTGTCCTGCAGTGGATACTAGTCAAGTTAAATTTTCTTACGGTCACTGAAAAATAAGATCTATTTCAACTACTTATAGCTAAATATGCAATAGACAGTAGACTGTCAGTTTTGCAATTTCCCTCCTTGTTGGTGTATTCAGTTTATGTTTTAGTGTGTTCTCTAGTTAATATTTTAAAATAATTGTTCTGTAGCTTTATATAATAATGTATAGTTTATGTATATAAAAGCAGGATTTTTAAAACAATATTTAAGTATTGTGAAAGGAAATCAACAAAAAACAAAAGTTGAGCCTGCACTTAATGGAGCTATCAAAGCTAGACTATCTGGTCAGTGACAGAGGAAGGAAGTACCATGACTAATAAGTAATTTTAATGCCTTTTATTGGTTTTGTGTAGGGGTCCAAACTTTCATTAAATGGCAGCTTTTGACCCAAAAAGTAATTTGAAATGAAATTGTCTCTGTAAAAGCAGAATATTTCCTTGCCGATATAGCAGTAGATTGCTACTTCAGGCAGAGATAACTCAAGGTTAGAATGGGACAAAAAAATAATCAGATCAGAAAAATGTGATCCATGCCTTAGGAAACTGCACCTAACAGTGTATACCGGTGGAGCAGGAAAGAATTTAGCAACTTCAGTGCCAATGGGTGTAAGCAGGTCATAAATGTGATGGGCCCCATACCAACTTTACAGCGGCTGATGCCCGAGGATGTCTGTGGTTAATGACAATATCACAGTAAAACAAAGTATGAGAAATCATTAGTTTTCAGGGGGAAATTCAAATGCAAAATAACCTAACTCAAAAACTGGGACCCAAATTGTGTTCCTTTGAATTCAATGACATAGGAAAATGCAGTTTCAAACAGTAAGGAGCCAGGTGAAAACATATCCAGATATGGACCACATGGTGGGAGCTTGAAAGCCAAGTGACCTGATTTCAAGTCTTAACTTAATTAGTCACCAAGTCCTAGGGCCTATGGAATACTACACTTTTGTTCGATTTGGTTTTTAACTTTTGTTTTTCTTCTTGATGTCTATGAGAAAAAAAATGGAATCTCACATATGGAATTCCTGCCCTAACACTTCACTTTCATAGTTGCCAAAACTTTATTTTGAGCCTCACTTTTTCATCCATTGAATGGAAAAGCATCAAAATTTTGTATGCTTCTAAAACCCAAATAGAATAACAAAAAATGAGGGATCTGATGTATTGATCTTTTTATGTTCTTAATATTTCATGGGCTTACATGTATAGTATCTTTAACATTATTTCCAAAGTAAACATTTTTTGCATTTTATGAATTAGAAAAACTAGTACTTAAGATAGGGGTTAGAAATCTGAAGTGTAGATTGTAGCAGAACTAATTCAGGTATACAGTAGAAGAAGAATTAATTTAGAAGAATAGAACATTATAAGAAAATTGTGAGAGGTCACAAAAAATATCTCATATGTATGTCAAGAGATAGAGATATATAACATCTGAAAGAAATAAGTAAAGCCAGAAGAAAATATAATGCCTTTCTTAAAATTTTAAAAATAAATATTAAGCTAAAGTCTTATTTATTCAATTCTCAGCTTTTTCTTTTCACTAATTTGTTTTATTTCTCCAGTACCATCCTGCAACTTTCTTTTTTTAAAAAAATTTATTATTATTCAGTTGCACGTATGTGCGTGCGTGTGTGTGTGTGTGTGTGTGTGTGCGTGTGTGTGTGTTTGTAGAACCACGGACGAATTCAGGAACCACCATGGACGCCTCCACCTCCTCCTTGTTTACTCTGCCCCGGGATTCACAGGCTCCGCCCTACCAGGACCAGAAACACAGGCCGCCCTGGCTTCCACCCGGCGTCTATACATGGAGTCTAGGATCCGAACTCAGGACCTTCTGCCTGCAAGGCAGAGGCTTAACCCCCGAGCCACCTCTCCAGCCCCCATCCTGTCTGAGCAAGTGGAAAGTCTGTTATATAAAATACATTGTTGGAGATCAGGGTTGCAATGTTTTGAGATTCAAGTGACAAGTCCTCAGAGCTTATTCTATTTCATTATTGATTCCTTCCTATGTAACATAGCCACTGAATACCAGGAAATATACCAGAGTGTATAGCTCACTTCCAATGTAGTATAGTAATGATATATCAGCAAATAACCTAGAAGTTGTAGCATGTTAAATATACTGCAGTGACTGAACACCACACTAAAATAGTATAGTGTGATGTAGCTCACTTCTCAAATATCACAGGCACTGTATGCTAAGGAATACACTAGTACGGTATGTTTTATACCATTTTTTATCAGTTCTGTATAGTAGAAATATTTTTGATCTCATAGTTGGTAGTAGCCAATGAAGCACCTATCATATGTTTACTGTAAAAGCATGACTAAAAGATTAGGTGTATTTGGGAAATATTTAGATTAGAGGAATACAGATTTAAAGAAACTCATTCTACCTGTTTACTTAAGTGATGAGTGATGACTACTATCTTCAGCTACTGAAAGATCTCGTGCTTGATGGGAAGGTAAGAGTTCACATGGTAAGTAAGAGAGGAGGAAAATGAATGCCCTGGTGCTTCATAATTGTTTTCATATTTGCTTCCACAACATTTCCTTCACATAGGTGTCTCTATTCCTATATTAAAGTGATTTTTCAGTAAGTAAATTGGCTTCTCTGAGTCTTTGCCCTCCTTTGCCTCTTTCAGAGACTGTTTCCAGAAAGTAAAAGGTTAATAGTTTAACCCAGAAGCAGGTACCTGCCGCTGTGTTGTGGACTTACAATTTTGATCCGTTTCATTTGGAGTCTTAATATTTAACATCGCTAGTGTCTCTGTTCTTAAATGTCAGCCTCTTTTATTTTCTTCCATCACTCTCACCTTGATCACAGTGACTCCTTTATGTGACATGGATTTGCTGTCAGGTGCCACCCTGGGCTGGTCCCAGGTTTTTCTGATTCCAGTCATTGACATCTTGTCAACAGCGTCACCCACTCTGCCCCTTGGCCTCTGAATATGGCAGTCGTTACCTTCTTGATTGACATTTTTGAAAATTCGTCAACATGTTTTTCTTATTTTGGAGATTCACTTGGGGAAACTTAAAGCCACTTCTTAAAATGACCGTACTATCTTATTCTTTGAACAGGTTCTCTGTATTACATGAAGTATAACCTATAAGAAATGGTCTACATGCTTTTGTCTTAGCAGAGCATACACATTTAATGAAAATATGTAGAATGCAATGTGTTTGCTAGCGTTCACTTCACAAATCAAAGCAGTCATTTATTTGGATCATAAGCAAGTTATACTAATGATCATTAATATATCTACTACTTCTCGGCTTTCCGCTGTGTGGATATCTTGGTTTCCTTTCTGTTGCTATGATACTCTTAACAAGAGCAATTTAAGAAAAGCTTTATTTGGCTCACAGTTTCACAGCACACTCCACCACTGCAGGGATGTGAGACAATGAGTCACATTACATCCACAGAAAAGGACCAGAGAGCTCAAGTTCTCCCTTTTATTCATTGTTGGATCCAACCAGGAAATGGTGCCACCCACACTGGGTTGATCTTCCTACATCAAAGACCATAATCAGCATAATCTTCATGGAAATTCTCAGAGGCTGATCTTAATTTAGATTCCTGCTTTCCACAACACACAACAGTGCCCGTAGGCCTACATCTTAGGTGTCAAATTGATAATTAACAGGAACTATCATACTGGTATTTGCTAAGATGTTCCTTAATTGAAGAAACCTTCCATGGCTACTGAAAGTAGAAGCTCCCTACGTCTCCAGCCATACTTATCTTAAACAAAACACTCTGAATAATATTTTTATAGAAACCACTTAGTCACAGATGAATCAACAAGAAACATGCATATGTAAACAGTCTTAGATTTTGTCTTTCTGTTTCCTTGCCTCACCATCACACTGTAATGTATGATTCAATGGCATAGAAAGTGGAGCAGGCTCTGGTGTTCTAGGCCTATGGCAGTTATCAGGTGGAAACAAGAGAATGAAAAGTTCAAGACCAGATAAGGCTAACAGAAAATTGGAATCCAGCTTGGGGTGTTAACAAAATGCCATTTATTAAATAAATAGTAAAAAAAAAAGAAAATGAAAAAAGAAAGAAAAGGAGAAAGGTAGATGAAAGGAATAAAGGAAGGAAGGAAGAAAAGAGAGAGGGAGGGAAGGAGGGAGGGAGGGAGGGAGGGAGGGAGGGAGGGAGGGAGGGAGAAGCAGAAGTTATAAAATGTACATTGCAGACACCAGCAAGATACATAACCAAGATGGGAATATTGGAGCAAAAGTACATGAACTAATCTACCTTCAGAGATAGTAACTTGCTATTATTCACAGTCACAATGTCTTTGTGAAAACTCTGGAACTCTACTGGAGCTCAAAACCCATGAAGAAAAACACATTAAAGGGTGAGAACGGTTGCCTTGTATCACACGTTCTCCAGCTGGCACGGCTTTGTGCTTAAAAGAATAAACTAAAGCCAGAAATTCTTGGGAAAAAAAGAGTAAAGATCGAGTAACCATTACATCATTTAGGGGAACTACCTGAAAAATTGAAGTTACTCTTCTGCTTCTGGAATAAAATGCTTTGCAACCAAGCAACTTAAGCGAGAAAGGAGTTGTTATTTGACTTAGGGATCCATATGGGATAAAGTCCATATTGGCATGTGTTTAGTGACTGCATGTTGCCAATAAACTCAAAACCAGACCAGCAGCTTTAAGGAAACAAGGAGTTTATTCTTGATGATTTTAGTTTGGTTACCGTTCCTTGTCTAGCTGGGCAGGATGGCGCACAGCGCACACCCAGAGACTCAGGGATCTGGCCACACAACAGCAGAGAGGACAATCCTCACATGCCAGATCAGCATGTCTGACCAAGTGAAAAGAAGGATGCCAGCTTTCTCAAGAACTATTCCAAGGGTTGGACTTTCTTCACTGTGATAGTTAATCCTGGGTGTCACCTTGACACACCTGGTATTAACAAGATCTGCTGAGACCACACCTGGCAAGATCAGCTGGGATCACCTGAAGAGATTATCAGAATATAGAAAGATCAGCCAAAGATCACATTGGAACCTCCATAGATCTCATAGGAACCTCCCAGTAGTGGACCATATAAAAGGATCTAGAGAACAGAGAGAGAGAGAGAAGAGAGAGACAGAGACAGAGAGATGCTCCAGGAATGCTCCAGCCATGTGAAGGATGCTGTGCTTAGCCTACCTACCAGCTTCAGCCAGCCATGTCACTTCTATTGCCTTGAAAGACTGTATCTATTTCCTTCTGGAACTGTAAGTTGAATAAATCTCTCCTTCTCCCTTAAGTAGGTTGCCTTTGGGTGCTATCTCACAGCAATAGTTAAGTATAACCATTACATTCATCAACTATTTCCTGAAGATTTGCTCTGGCCTCGATTCAGCTCTTAATCCTCTACGAATAGGTCCAGAGCTTGGACTCTCAACCATCAGGTTAGCACCTCTATCTAAGTATAATAGCATGAAACGTGTGGTAGCGGGGAAGGCCACAGAAACGAGACTCCGGTTCATATTGCAGCAGTCATCTGGAGTCTAGGAGTGCCAAAAGAAAAGAAAATTGTGCTGGGTTATCCAACTTCAAGTCTCACCCTGGTGACTTGCTTCCTTCAGTAATATCCTGCCACTTAGAGGCTCCATAACCTTCTGAAACAGTGCCACAGCTAGAAACCAAGTATTCAAATATGTGCATGTTGGGGAGACAGTTCACTTTCAAATTATGGCAGACTACTTCTTGCTCAACTCATAAACAGATTGACATTAATAAATTTTCTGAAGATCAAGGGGCATGCCACAAGGGACTTGAATTTTGGCAGTAAACTCATCCAAACTACTGGCCTTGCCCACTAAGAATCCTCATGTATGACCCTATAAATAGGCAAATCCACAATCCCCAACCAGCCACGACTAACAGTGTACTGGACAAGGAGCTTCAGTTGTCCAGAAAACCTAGTGGATGTACCCAACCACCTAATAGAATCAGGCTAGTAGATATACCCAACCAAAGAAGTGAGAAGCCCTGCCTAAAAGCAGAGAACCCTCTGCCACTATCATTTGAATGCTGAGCCCTCCCGGATGGTTCAACCCAACTTCACAGAATCAGCACTTAGATCAGCCTACCTGCAGACGCTGGCAGCTGATCCGACTGTAGATGCTGAGGAGCATTCCAAGCTGACTGACTGAAAACACCTTTCTCCCCAGAAAAACTAACTTTTAAAGAGTAAAAATGTTCATGTGCTCAGTGAAAAGAAAGAATGAAAAAACAACCCTTGAAACATGAAGCCAGAAGCAGAACTAATGAGTCTCTTAAGAAACCGACCTTAAACAGATAGAAACATGCATTTCGTTATAAAAATTTTGAAATAATATTGCAACTTCTCAATGGGCTTCCAGCGACCATAGACAGATGATTAAACAATATCAGAAAAACAATTCATGAGCAAACAGAGATGTTCAACATAATAATTATAGCTATAAAAATTCCAGAGAAGAATACTTTGATTGAAATGAACAGTGTGATTGAGACCTTCATAAATACACTCAAATCAAGCAGAAGGAAGAACAAACTCAAAGGCAGTTCATTTGAAATATTTTGCTCTAAATAGAAAAAAAAAAGTGACCAGGAATGAAAATGAGATGCCACCCAGTGAGACGGTGCCTCCAATCTCAACACTCCAGAGGAGGTTGTTGGTAGAACGGCCTTTGCAATCACATAAGTGCTGAGGACTTGTTAGATGGCTCAGTAGATAGACAATTGCCAGCTAGCATGAGGGCAGGAGTCCATGTAAAAGAAGCCTGCCAGTAATCCCAATGCTCAGGAGATTGTGATCAAGGGGACTGTGAGTTTGAGGCCAACCTGGTCTGACAGAACCTGCCCCCTAAACGCAAATAAATTAAGCCAACCAAACAGCAGCAACAACATCTCATGTACAAGTTAATATTTGAGGATGAAATACAATGTTCCATGCTGACAGCAGTCGAGTGGAGCAGAAGTAACTGTACACACACACACACATACACATGCACATACACATGCACATATACACGCACACACACATATGCACACATACATACACACACGCACATACACACGCACATACACATGCACATATACACGCACACACACATACGCACACATACACACATATGCACACATACACACACATGCACACACACATACATACGCATACACGCATAAACATGCACACACACACATACATGCACATACACATACATACACACACATACACACGCACATACACATGCACATATACACGCACACACATATGCACACATACACACACATGCGCACACACACACACGCACATACACATGCACATATACACGCACACACATATGCACACATACATACACACACGCACACACACATGCGCACACATACACACATATGCACACATACACACACGCACACACACATGCGCACACATACACACATATGCACACATACACACACATGCACACACATACACACATACGCATACACGCATACACATGCACACACATACACATACATGCACACACACATACATACATACACACATACACATGCACATATACACGCACACACACATACGCACACATACACACATATGCACACATACACACACATGCACACACACATACATATGCATACACGCATACACATGCACACACACACATACATGCACACACACATACATACACACACATACACACGCACATACACATGCACATATACACCACACACATATGCACACACACATATGCACACATACACACACATGCGCGCACACACACACATACACATGCACATATACACGCACACACACATATGCACACATACATACACACACACGCACACACACATGCGCACACATACACACATATGCACACATACACACACATGCACACACATACACACATACGCATACACAGCATACACATGCACACACATACACATACATGCACACACACATACATACATACACACACATACACATGCACATATACACGCACACACATATGCACACATCATACACACACGCACACACACATACACACACATACATGCACACACACATACATACACACACATACACACACACACATACACGCACACACACACATACATACACACACATACACATGCACACACATGCACACACACACACACACACATATACACTTTCTACATTTTGAGGACCACCAGATGGCTCAGTGGGTACAGACCCTTGCAACAAAGCCTGCTGACTTGACTTCTCTCTTGAGGACCCACATGAAGGGAGAAGGACAGAACTGATTTTATGAAGTTGTTTTCTGACCTCTATGCACTCATCATGTCATGTGTGCCCACACATGAATGAATGATAACTACAAATGTGAGACTAAAACCTTAAAAAATACATTTTGAGTCATCTAAAAACCATAAATGATAAGAAAGGTCATCATACAATGAAAATTAGCTAATGCAGTTAGGAAGAGTAGCAATTATAATTGAATGCTCATTGACCTTCCCTAAAATAAAAAGCGAGGGTTGGCAAATCAGAAAAGTTTAATAGACAGGACTATAATAGTTGGGAAAGTCAGTGCTGTATTTCAAAATTGAATGGGCATCCAGACAGAAAAGTAGTAGGGAAAAGAAAATTTCTCATCAAAGTCTCACTGTGTTAAACAGTATTATTTGTACGCAGCCTCATTGCATCTCCACAGAATAACTAGAACAAATGGGCCCTAACACACATGTGCAGATCAAGGCTAGCGCAGCATGAATTGAGACCTGAGAGAGAAAGAGAGAGAGAGAGAGAGAGACAGAGAGAGAGAGAGAGAGAGAGAGAGAGAGAGAGAGAGAGAGAGAAGGAAAAGAAGAAAGGGAAAGAAAAGGAAAATAATAAAGGACAGAAAGGAATATCCCAGTCAAAAACTTAAAAAAACTGAAATATTTTCTCCAGTTTAAAGTCAGACAAGATACTCCATTTCTATTCAAAACAGCATCAAGTTGCAAGAATTAAACAGGAACAGGCCAGCAAGATGAATCAGCGAGCAAAGGTGCTTGCTACCATGTCTGGCGACCTGAGCTCATTCCTAAAATTCGTATGGTGCAAGGAGAGAACTGACTCCTGAAAGATCTCCACTGACCTCCACGTATATGCTATGTCATTCACCCTCCACACACTCATGCACATTATGCATAAATAAATGTACAATAACAAATAAAAGCAGGAATAAGAGTCATCCAAGTGAAAAAAGAAGAATTGAAAGAACTGTCGATGGACTGCATGGAATTATATTTAAATCCCCTAACATGAGTGAGACCTATTACAACTAAGAAATTCACTAAAATGGCAATATTCAGATCAATATACAAACCCACTTTTTCTATATTCTAACAGAAGACCATTTGAAAGGAGATTAAGAAAATGATATGATTTATAGTAGCAACAAGAACGTCATTAGAATAAATCCTTACAAAGAGGTGAATAACTTATTAAATGAAAGCTATAACACACTGATCAAGGAAAAGCAGAGAGAAATAAATGGAAAGGCCTTACCTGTTCAGAGATCAGAAGAAGCAAAGTTGTTTCAATATCTAACCTAAGAATTACAGATTTATATAAAATCAAAATCTCAATAACTACAAAATGGAGAAAAGAATTTTAAGTTTAGTGGATCTATAAAAGACCCAAATGAAGACATTTTCAGGAAGGACAAATAGGAAATATGATTCTTCTTAATTTCAAAAGATAACAGCAATAAACAACACAGCGTGGGACTGACATAAGAGCAGCCATGGAACCAGATGTGATTGAGACTGATGGTTATAATAGTTACTCTTAACTCTTGCTGTGAGAGAGCATTCAAAATCAAGCAATTTAGGGGAGGAAGAAAGAAAAATTATTCAGCTTATGGTTCCAGAGGGGAGAAACGGTCTTTCATGGCAGAGGTGACATGATGGCTGAAGCTGGAGGCAGCTAAGTCACTGCAGACATCCTGGAGAGTCCAACAAGCAGAGTCTCTCTTCCAAGTCTTCTGTTCCACAGTTTCTTTTTTTTTTTTTTTTTTACTTGGATACATTTTCTCATTCTTTTTCTTTTTTTTCTGTTGCCACAGTTTCACCTTTATTTCTTTTTTTAAATACATTTTTATTATTATTTCAGCTCATACAAACTTATTAGGTACACCAGTTCCCTCCCTCCCTCCCTCCTCCCCCGAACTCCCTGCTCCCCCTTCCCTCACTCCTCCCTCCCCATCCCCCAGTGCCTCCCGCCCCAATTCCCAGAGAGTCCTTTCTTGTGCATGCCTGACTCTCCCCTGGGCCCTCCTCTCCGATGACGTACAAGGACCCGGTGGCATTTCCCCGAACCCTTTCCCGTGTTCCCCTTAAGTATAGGAACACTGCTGTGGCTGCCAATCCCTTGCCTCCAAGGATCTTGGTGCCTTTAGCAGATGCTAGACTTTGTGAGGTCAATAGTGTGTTGGACATTGTGCAGGGCATACAAAGTCCAATTATGATTGCTTCGGCCCTAACTTGTGTGGAGTATCTTGCAAATCATTGTTCCTCCCATCCTTTTGCTCTTACACTCTTACCGCCCCCTCTTCTGCAAATGTCCCTGAGCTTCAGGATGGGGAGAGATTAGTCTGGCCTAGTTCTAGGTGGTTGATATAGAGTCTCTGAAGTTCTGGATTGTGGTTTGTTGATTTTCTTTTGCAGTTTTGCTGTTCCTGCAATGCCCTTCACTCCATCCTGCTGGGCACTGTATGTTACCCCCTGGCCAGAGACAAAAAGCTGTTAAACTGGAGTCTTATTATAAGAGCACATTCAAGGGTAGATATAATAAAAGTAGGAAACCTCAGTGAGGGAGGGGTCAATCACCCATTTGCAAAATGGTTACTTTTTATCTGCCAGACTATATGCCCTCCCCTTCTGGTGAGATCATACCCCTTAGTTGTAAATGATCAGGAAGGAAAGTCTGTGAACTTAACCAGGTGTCACATTACTTACTTGCAGTCCTTGATGGAGGCCTGTTTTCTCTACTGTAACATGGTCAGTTCTCTCCTTGTTTCTGGTGTGGCCCTCCAACCCCATCCCTCCTGTTCATAATCCTTGCAATTACTGTAGGTAATAGATTTACCTATGAGTGTCTCTAGGTGGGCTGGGTGGGTTTGGTACTAGGGAGCCACCTATTAGGGAGTACATATGGCGCTTAATTTTCTGGGTTTGGGATACTTCACTTAATATAATTGTTTCTAATGACATCCATTTCCCGGCAAATTCCAGTAATTCATCCTTTTTGATAGCTGAGTGGTACTCCATTGTATAGATGTACCACAGTTTCCTTATCCACTCGTCACCACAGTTTCTTTTATTTGATCTACTAACTGGGAAGTTCCAGTCAGATCTAGGGCTGGTCTTTGTATCGCAAATGTATTGATCTGGATAATCTCTTCAGGTGGCTGATCTTAGTTAATGCTAGGGGTAGTCAAGTGGATACCCAGGATTGACTATCAGGAGCAATCCTAGCACTTGAGAGGTTCTGCAGGAGACAAAGTTGCTCAAGAGCTGTGTGGATGCCATAACAGTGAGTTCTAGGCAAGCCTGGAATACATAGGAAACCCTGTAGTGCAAAACTAAACTGAGATAGTGACCGATAGAACAGGGAAGTGAGCCCTTGTCCTGTGCACTTATGATATATAGTCAGCAGATCTGCATCTATGGTGTATGAATACACAGTGGGAAAAGATTAATTCTATTAGGTCATGTGTAAAAACAGGAGCCCTCCATAGAAAAGAATGAAATTGAATTCTTATTTGCTTCACATGGACTAACATAAAATAAGTTAAAGACGGAAACAGACTTAAACCTCCAGAAGAAAATCTAAGGGACGGCTTCAAATGTGAGTTTTTGCAGTTATGTCTTGGACATGACACTAAAAAGGTAGCTTACAAAACCAGAGACATAAAACCCAAAATCCTTTCTACGGCAAAAGAAAGCAATGGAATATGAAAAGGCAGATGTCAGACTGGGAGAAAACATTTGCAAATCATACTTCTGACATAGGATGGATTTCCAAAATATGCAAGAAATCTAAACTCTATGCTGAAGACTTAACCTGATTACAAAATAGGCAAAAAGGGTTGATAGACATTTCTTCAGAAGAGATCTACATGTAGTCAGTAAGTATGAAAAGATGCCCAAACCACTAATCAGGGAAAGGCAAATAAAATCTTAGGGAGATAACATCTGACATTTACTAGAATGACATAAATATGATTCATTTGTCAACGCGCTACAGAGATCAAACCCTTATACACTGTTGGTGGGAATGTAAATTGCTGTAGTTGTTACAGCAAAGAGTACAGCTCTTCCACAAAATTCACAAATATAATTTGTATTCCGTAAAGCAGCCATCTCACTTCTGAGTGTTTATTCTAAATAATTGAAATCAGACTCCCAAAAGGCTCCAAAATGATAACATGCCAGTTTTCATAGCATCATTCACAATGGTAATGATACGAAAGCAAGTTAGAGATTGTTAAAGAAACTCAGTTTCTCTGTAGGATGGAATATTATTCAGCATTTATAAGAAGGAAATTCTGGGGCTGGAGAGGTAGCTCAGAGGTTAAGCCTCCGCCTTGCAGGCGGAAGGTCCTGAGTTTGGATCCCAGATCCCACGTATAGACGCCAGGCGGAAGCGGGGGCGGCCTGCGCTTCTGGTCCTGGTAGGGCAGAGCCTGTGAATCCCGGGGCAGAAGGAGGTGGAGGCGTCCATGGTGGTTCGCGAATTCGTCAGTGGTTCTACACATACACAGACACAGACACACACACACACAGACACACGCGTGCACACATACACATGCATATGCACACAGTTGAATAAAAAAATAATAATAATAATAATTTTTTTAAAAAAAGAAGGAAATTCTGAACTGGAGAGATGGCTAGGGGTTAAGCCTCTATCTGGCAAACAGAAGAACCCTAGTTTGGATCCTGGATCCCATTTACCAGGTGGAAATAGTGGCAACTTGCACTTCTGGCAAAGCTTGGGAAATCCCAAGTGAAACAAAAAGGAGGTAGAAGCATTTCTGGATGATTCCTGAAATCACCCTTAAACGTGCACAGGTACACACATACACATATACACATCCTCACACATAATAAAACAGGAAACTCTGTCATTTGTGGAAGCATAGATAGATTGAATATCACTGTGCTAATCCCAGTCAGTGACAGGACGTTCATAAAGCATGAGTTCTTATATATGACATAGGGAACATGGCGAATTATTAAAGGTGGGGAGAAACAGTAGAAAGGTAGTTGCCCAGAAATGGAAAGAGGGGATTGAGATTGTAACGAACTTGACTGCTAAAACCAACAACAAATGAACAGACATATGTTTAAACAAATAGTAATTGAGAGACTACTGTTAATGAAACATTTTAAGTCTGAACAAAATCTGTGAAATCTGTAGTTTGAAAAGACTACTCTGTTATGAAGAATGGATTTGAATAAGAGGCAAAGAAGCAGAGCATCTAGTAAAAAAAAGATTTTAATGATGTCAGAAAAAAGTGATGAGTGAAAAAGGATATGAAGATGAGTACACCTCTTTTAAAACTTTGACTAAGACACTAGTCCTAAGGGAAGAATATTTTCCTGTTGTTGTTGAAGTAAAAGGTCGTGCAAAGAGGATGATCATCACAGGGAGAATTCATGTGGAGAAAGGTTCATGGATTCGAGTCATCACAATTTAATTTTCTTGCCTTCTTCATTGCTTGGGTTATAAGTGTCTTTTAAAGAGCAATGTGAATAGATATCTTTCAAGAAATGATTACAATGTGGTCATTGCTTCATAGGAAAATTTTCTCTAACCTCACATCTTTCTTAAAATTTTCTCAACAGATGGTAATTTCTCAAAATAGAGAAATGAAACCTGATTTCATGCTGCAATTGTGATTACCAGACCTAGTCCTGTTTATCACAGAGTAGCTAATCCAAATTAATTTCCACTTTGAGAATTTTCTCACCTCTGTATGTAGTTGGAATTAATGCATTAATCCAGTCTATGAGTACACAATGTTATTTATTCTGTCCCTTAAGAACCAGTTGGAGAATATGGATGGTTAAATGCTTGTCATGCAAGCAAAGGGAAGTAGTTTTAGAGCTTCAGATCTGAATTGGTAGGTATGGCAGGTTGAAATTCCAGCCTGTGAAAGTAGATGCTGAGGCTCCCCACAAGAGTAAAATGGAAGAACAATCATACATGTGCATGTTGCCCAACCATACATGTCTCTATACATGTATGGACATTTGCACACCAACATTATTCTACATACATATACATGTTAAAACATAAATAAATTTCAGAATTTATGCTTCTAGAGCAGGTGAAGTCAAAGCACTCTGTGGTGGTTACATCACAGAAATTTAATTAAAATGAAGAAATGGAAGCTGCTTGATGATTTTTCTCCTGATTTTTGTTTAAATCAGGATGAAAGTGATTTTTCTTTTTTTCAATGAAATAAACTAATGCTACAGGTAATTCTGCTTTCAATAGTGTTTTTCTTAGCTTGCTGTTTAAAAAAAATCAGTGTTTTAAAATAAATTAGGGAAAATGCAGCTGAGATACATAATCATAGTGCAAATTACTTTTCCTCAACCAAGTGATCATTATGTTTTCAAATGTAACTGTTAAAATTCCATGGCCCATCAGGATGTATAAAATATGTCAGTGGAATAGAGTGATAATGTCATGCTAAAATAAGACATCGTGACTGTTTAAGGCACTATTTTAGTTCCATTCTCAAAGTAATCATTAATTATTCTAATAATTTTTGAGGAAAAATTTTCCTGCTTCTTTTTTAATTATTGGAAACAGGGCCTCTTTAGACCCTGACAACTGACCCTGTAGCTCAGCCTGACCTTGAAGTTTAGATTCTCCAACCAAAGTCCTAAGAGCATTTCTAGTACATGATGCCACAGAATAACCTGTTCTATTCCAAAATGTATAAAGGGGTCATAGCAAGGAAAGAAAAGTCTGCAAGCAAGTCCCCAAAACAGCATGGCAAGCATCAAGCCTTACTGTGTCATGTCTGGCATTAGGAACACTAGGTGGCCTCATCTGAGCTCTGACAGCCTTGGGCTGACACAGCCCCAGCCTGCTGGGGCAGCATGTGCAGGCTTTCTCTGTGATGGCAGTTTTCCTTGGCACCATCCCTCCTTCCATGCGTCTCTACCATTTTGAGATCTGTGTGGCATCCTTGTGTTCACAATCTTACACAGTGACTCTTAAATTCTATATGTGATCAATGTGTGTGTGTGTGTGTGTGTGTGTGTGTGTGCATGTGGGTGAATGGATGTGTGTGGGTGTAGGTACACAAATACACTTCAGCCTGAATGCCTATGCAGGTTCAAAGGTTAAGGGTGATATCAGGAATCATCCTCAATTGTTCTTTCTCCTCATCATGAGAGCTTGGATTCATGGCACAATATTAGCGCCAACCAGCTTGCTCTGGCGATTGATTCCTAGTCTCTACCTTCTAGGGCTGGAATTGCAGGTGGAAGCTGGGAACCTGAAATCATGTCCCATTACTTGCTAGGCAAAGGCATACAGCTCTGCGTCATCTCTCCAGCCTATCACAGCAGCTTTCTGGTACAAGCCTCTAAGGTGCCTCACCCTTGCAATTTTATATGGCTGATAAACACATCTGGACAACACTGAGAGGTTCTTGCTGTGAGTTCATGAGGTCACCTGGCCACCTTCTTCACTGCTGTAATGTCCTGATTTGCTGTCATAGCAGAACTGAGAAGACCTTTTTAAGAGACCTACCTGGAAGTAAGTCTCCTAGGTCTTCTCAGATCCAGATAAACTAACGATGAAGGTTAAACTATGATACCTATCTGCTAGCAAAGCAGTCAAAGACAACAACTGCTAGTGAGGATGTGAGGAAAAAAATAGCTCCTTGTCCATTGTTGATGGGAATGTAAATTAGCATAGTCATTACAGAAACCCGCATGGAGCATCCATAAAAAGCTAAAAACAGAAATAGTACATGATTTAGCAATTATACTTCTAGCTGTCCATACTCCATGTTTATGGAAGTGCTATTTATTCACAGTAGCCAAGCTGTATAATCATAATCAGCCTAAGGCTCCAACAGCTCAAAAATATATAAAGAATATATGGTATATGTACACAACAGAACACTATTCAGCCTTTAAAAAACACAGAAATTCTACCATTTGTGTCAAGTTCAATGAGACTGAAGAGAATTAGGCTAAGTGAATTAAGGCAGTCATAGACAGAAATATACCACATATTCTCACATGTGGAATATGAGATTTGTTGTATAGCTAAGTGAATATAGTTAATGGAAAATATACATTTTCAAAGTACCAAGAGTAAATCTCAAATGTTCTCATCACAAAAAAAAAAAAAAAACAAAGACTTGAGGTGTTTGCAGTAATGCTTAGCTGGCTAACATGATCCAATTATTCCACATTGTATTAATAGTTTATAGCATGAGTTTGAAACTATGTGTATGAGTTGGCCTATGGTAGGTGGGTCGTGACTGTGACGTGAACAACTTGAGATGGAGAGAACGGGTTATTAGGTTGGGTGCCTGGGAAGCTGCCATTTCAGAAGCTGAAAGGCAGCACCTCTTGCTGTGGACATGATATGACCAGTCCGCTAGGTTCCTACTGCTGAGTTCCTCTCATGCTATGATAATAAACTGTAACTTAGAATCATGAGCATTAAAGGACCCTTGTTCCCTTAAATGGTTTGGGACATATTTTCATTACAGAAATGAAATGTGAAACTAAGTCATATATTTGTAAATTATGAATCATTGATTTATAATAAAAGTAGAATTTAAATAAAGCTCCATTAATTTCCTTTTAGATGTTCATTTCTTACAGTGTTAATTTGTGATCATGATGGAAAAATCTGGAAAATAACTATGGAAAAAATTTTAATTAAAGGTCATCTAAACCTGTATGCAGGGAAATTAATCTGGTTAATGCCCCTGTCATGGTTAGGCACAGGTGTCAACTTGACAGTTGAAGGTTTGAGCTCTGGGCACATTTGTAGAGAATTAATGGTTGGATTAAGCCCAGAGCAAACCTGCAGGAAATTGTCTAGCTGGTGGAGAAGTTCAGCCTATGGATTAGGCCCTGGAATAAATCACAGAGAGCTGGTTGAGAGAGTAGACATCCTGTTCACTTGGCCAGACATGCTGGTCTGGAAAGTAAGGATTGTCCATCTCTCAGCCATTATGTAGTGATGGTGTGGCCAGTTCCCTTGGCCTTGGTGTTGGTGCGTGCTCTCCCATCAAGCTGGACTGAGGACTGTAACCAGTAATCGTAAGAGAATAAATCCCTTGTTGCCTTAAGCCGTTTGATGCTCATTTATCAGCAACCATGCAGGCAAACTGCAACAGCCACAATGTGCTTTGTGATAGATGGATTGGACATACAAGAGATCACTTTTCAAGCTAGATGTCCTCATACTTACATGAATCTCTGCATCTGCATATAGTATTGTCTTTTTCCTCTTACTTGGGAAGCACTATTTTGGATCAATACATTTTTTGGTCTTGGGTTCTTTCTGCTAGTAACATATCATTACTTTCGTGGCAGAGACCTTAAGAAGCTAATAATCTCTGTTGTTCAGCATCTCTCTGATGTCTGTTATTTGCAACACTATTGGGTGACTAGAAAAATAGTATTGTTTGAAATTGAAAATCTGGATAACCTATGTTTTAGAAAGTACAATAAGGTGTAATTTAAAGCCAAATTTGAAGTAAGGGCACGATGCTGACATCCAAAAGCATGAAAACCCCCTGGAAATCTCACTTTAGAGGTTGTTCATGGGATTGAAAGTTATTGGTGGTGTTATGAGAGTTGAAACCTGAGATGCCGCTGTCTTGAGGGCCAGGCTACAAGAAGAAGGTGTCTCCATTTTGCAGAAAAGGAGACACACATTGGGACAGAAGAAAAGCCCAACACTGTCCCTTTATGTGTACCCATCCTGTGGGAAGATTTTAGGTCACATCAACACACAAACACACAGATGACAAGCACATATACACATGTGCACACTCACACAGTTGCTCATATATATTTGCACATACACAAAAGTGCACAGATATGCATGCATGCGTGTACACATCTGCACTTATGTGCACATATATATGCATGTATACACATGTAAGTAACATATTTGTAAGTCCATTAAGATACATATTCTACGGACAGTTGTGCCTTTTTTAAATATTTTACTATTTTTTAAACTTTTTCTTTGTTTTACAGGCTATTGAGTGCTTATCCTTACCTCCCTCCTTCCTCCCTTTCCCTTCCCTCCTATAATTCCTCCCTTTCTTCCCTTCATTGATCCATCCCACTCCCTCCCACCCACCTACCTGTGGCCCCAGGGTTCCCTCTGGCTTTTCTACTCTTGTGGGAGTTCAGGCTTTGTGGCATACCAAGAGGCCCCACCTTGGGCCACCCCACTGATAGGGGCATTCCTCTTCATTCATCCAGCCCTAGCTCCCAAGGTTTCCACTGTGCGTAATTATATCTCCTGAGATCTTCCTAGTCTATGGGTACGTGTTGGTATGTCAGTGATTATGCAGGTCTGGTAAGGATGAGACTCATTGCAGCGAGTCCTGGATGCAACAGCCCTGCCTTGAGTGGAATGTCTTATCCGACTGTTGACCCTATCTTTCGGCACTTACAGTCCTACCACCCCCTCTTTAAGATTCCCTGAGCCTTAGGATGGGGAGAGATTAGGCTGGCCTGATTCTGGGTGAGCATTGCAGGTTCACCAGTACTCTGCATGCTGGCTGGCTATTGTGCACTTCACCGTCCTTGCACTGCTCCTGGCTGCATCTGTCAGGGTGCTATGATCTTCTACCTCTGTCGTAGAAGAAGACGTCTAGGCTGAGTGCTGAGTGCTCTTCCAATCTATGGGTAACAGATACTTACAGAGAAGTTCGGTGTTCTGTCTCTTACCTATAGGTTCATAGGCTGTTTTCCTTATTGATCTATTTCCTTCTCTTTTATAGGTTCTCATTCTAGCTAACAGTAACAGGAATGTATTCCATTCTGACAAGTGTGTCTTGAGTCCAATCAGTAAGCTGCTGGTTTTCTTGTTAATACGCTGGTGGTCACCTATTGGTATGGTGATTTTTATTGCAACTTGCAGATTCATAAGTTGATGATGCCTTTGATTATTTTTCTCCCCCAGTACCTTCTACATTATTCCTTGGTACTGTAAGCTATCTATCAAGGAGGAAGCTCTCAGAACAGTTCCAGTTGATATATTTTGCCCATGTTTTGAGTTTCATCTTCACTAATAGGGTCTTACTGATAGTTTTTTGGAGAACAACCAAGAGCAATGGCAAAAGCCTATAATGTTTGGGGACCTTTGAGACCTCTCTGACCAACATTTTATCAGGAAGTGTGACATTCCTGTTATTTCTAGCATAGTTTAGCATAGTGCCTCTTAATTAAGTTTTGTCAGATGTGTATGCATATAGTTTGATATGCTATCTGCTTTGTTGTGTTTCATTTTCTTTATTTTTTGTATTTAAAGGAAATCTTAGAAAAGTTATTCAAGTTATTAACTCTGAATTTTGTTCAGTGACCTTCTTAAGAAATCAAAACAATGTTTTTAGCTGCAGCAATTAAGCAATACAAATTGAACCATGCATATAGTACATATTTGTCTCTTGGATCTAAGGCTATCATAGCTACAGTAAAAAAAAAAAAACAAAACTCCAGTTTAACTGTAAGACAGAAGAGGCTAGATATTTTAATGAATTACTGTAGAAAAAAAGCAAAGCAGTGTTGTTCATGTCATGCTAAAATGTTCACATCCCCTGTGAAGTTCAGCTGTCCACATCAGGCAGGAAGGAGTTTAATGCTCTTCCTGAGAGTATACATATAATGACAGGGTTTTTAGGTTGATCTCAGCATTAACTAACTTCTAATGGCAGGAACTTCTCCCTAGCTCCAACTTGAAATTTGTTTGATTTTATTTAAACTTTGGTTCCATGGCATTAAAGCAATACTGCCAATAGCTTGAGTGGCCTTATTCCACAACCATGTGGTACAACCCACATGGATACACAGCTGAACCTCAGATTCATCCCTGCTTCCAAGATAGACAACAGTACTCTCGCCTTTGTTGACAGTACTTTCAACAGTGTTGAGAACTCGTGTGTGTGCCAGAGCTAGACACAGTAGACTGTCCTGTGCTCACAAATGTGCCTTGCAGGGTTGGGGATGTAGTTTAGTTAGCAGACTCAGATTTGACCCCAGTAGGAGAGGAGAGAGCCTTGACGCCACCAGATCCCTAGCAGGAAAGTGCAGGCCACAGTGCCCAGGTGCCACTGGGCGCCTTTGTGCAAAACTAGAAGCACAATAGCCTTTCAATTGGCAGGTTTGATGCCTTTTTGCATATTAACTGAACTTTGCTTTGCATTGTGAATGGCGAAGGGTTAGAAATTATTTCTATGTGTGTCATGGAAATCTTTATCTCCCCAAGACACACGTCTGTAAAATTAGAGTTCTGCTCAAATAACTTTTCTTTTGAGTGAAGAGTCAGAAGAGAAAGGAGTTCTACTTTTAATTTAAGTAGCCATATCCATTCAGTGAGCACTTTGGCTGAGACAATCCATCCTTTTTAAATATTTTTCTAGGATTATTTGTCTTCCAGAGATAAATAGAAAGAAGGTGGACTAGAAGGAGATTGAGAGGGAAGAAAGCAAGGAGAGGAAGACAAAGGAAGAAAGAGATAGAGACAGGAGAGAATAAGAAGGAGAGAGCAAAGATGAAAGAGAGGGAGAGAGGTTTAGCTAGCACCTTGCTCCTCCCACCAGACCAGAAATGTGGGCCACCACAGTTTCTGCCTAGCGTTTTTTACGTGGGATCTGGGATCTGAACTCAGGACCTTCTGTTTCAGAGATGGAATCTTAACCCCTGAGTCATCTCTCCAGCCATGATGTGCATTTTTAAGTACTATAAACCTGCTGGGATTCCAGAAAAACCCAACATAATGCAAGACTATCTGCCCCTTCCCTGTGAGAAATCTCCCCGTGACTCGTCTTCTCCCATATGTCACAGTATTCCTCTGGGCATGTATTGAGGCAACCAGCATTGCTACTGTGCTACTGAGAACTGTGGAAGAGGAAAGACAAGGCATAGTTGAGGACTTTAAAAACCACATTAATAGCAGCAGATGACTGGAAACGGAACTCAGACTCCTAATTTGCAGTCACCCATACCTCCGAGCATTAAGATGTTTTCACAAATTAAGTGCAAAGGCGCTGCATTAACAGATCCAGAGATCCAGATAAATTTGAAAAAGATTCCCTTTTTTGTTTGAATCTCAGTGTGTTTGAAATAGAGCGCTTGTTTGTTTAATTGATTTTATTTCTGTTAATCTTCCTTTATACTGCCTTTTCACTTAGAAAAGGATAATTATGTATGAATTTGATTTGCTGAGGAGTAACTTGGCCGATATCCATCAAGGAGACAGATCACTAGAATCAGGATTAATTCACACGTGATGCTGAAGATATTGACATCTTGTAAATATCCACCTGACAATTCAGACATGGTACTGAGCAGTCATCGGCTACTTGTGTCTTGCAGGCGCAGTATGGCTCCATGGTTTCCTCCAAGCCTGAGTTGCCTCTCTTCCACACTGCCATAGATCTGGTGGACATCAGCGTGGAAATGGCCGGCCTGAAGTTCCCCAATCCCTTTGGTCTCGCCAGTGCCACACCGGCCACCAGCACACCAATGATTCGGAGAGCTTTTGAAGCTGGGTGGGGCTTTGCTGTGACCAAAACCTTCTCTCTTGACAAGGTAGGAAAATGTGTTTAAAGCCATCTTCACATGTCTGAAGAGCATTTTAATTAAAGCAAGAGTATCTTAATGGAGAATATTTTTTTATCCAAGACACTATAGTTACTAAACTAGTTAAAAGGACTATAATTATTTATTAGTGCTTAAATTTCATTCACTCTATTTCTAATTTATTGTCTCTACAAAATGAGAATGTGTCTTCATATTTAAAAAGTTTTAAAATTGACATAGCTGGGGTGGGAAGTAGCTCAGATGGTGGAGCACTTGTGTGACGTACATGAAACCCTTGGTTCCTGCCCACACTTATTAAATTAGCTGTGGGGATGTACACGTGTTCTCCTAGCACTCCAGAGGTAGAGAGGCAAGAGGATTAGAAATACAAGGTAATTCTCAGTGGCAGAGCAATGTTAGGTACGTGAGATCCTATCTTCATAAACAGTAAATAAAAAAAAAACATATAACTCGACAACCACAAATTCCTGTTTCATGATATATGTTTTGCATGAACAATACAATGTGCACACCCCTAGATAATTTGATAGTTGTAGATAATATATGATGCTGAAATCAGGTTAAACATATCTACTTTGAATCTTTCCTATTTCTCTATGGGCAGTGTTTTTAGTCTCCTTTCCATAGCTTCTAAAAATATACTTGATTTATTTTGTTGATATTAGCATCATTGTGTTGTATGCTAGTACTCTGGAATTGCTTTCTTACTTTAATTTAATCTAATTGATCAATATTTTCCCATCCCTCTCTCCTCTCCCTTGCCTCTGCTAACAACCATTTGATTTTCATCTACCACAAAATCAGTGTGTTTTCATTTCCATAGATGAATGAAATCAAGTGTCATGTCTTCCTGTGCATGGCTATTTTCCCTTAACACAGTGATCGCTTCTATCCATGTTATCAGTGTAGGAGTCTCTTTGTAGGACGGAGTAGCGCTCCCCTGTGCTTTCCTTATCAACTCATTATTTTATGAATAAGATGTTCTTATTTCTGACAACTGTGAACAGGGCTTCAGTAAACACAAGAATATAGATGTTTTTAAAAAACTGATTTCATTCATTTTGAATACATATGCTAAAGAGGGATTATTGGATTATCCAAGAATTTCTATCTTTAAGCTTTTCTTATGACATTATGCTTTGTGATTTTTTGATGTGCTTTAAATGAGACCTTGTGTTTCAAGTCAATGTTAAGACAAAGTGGGGACTGGAGAGATAGTTCAGTAGTTAAGGTGCCTCCTGGTAAAGATGGTAATCAGGGTGTGATCCTTCTTGCCTCTCCCTCTCTCATTGTCTCCCTGCCAAATAAATAAATCAAATATTTAAGAAGGCCAAAGTTTGCTTAGTTGATGGATTCTGTGAGTATGTTAAGTCCTTCCCATGATAATTTGCTGTTAATAAGCTTTCTGTAAATTTTGAAAATTATTTTATTTATTTATTAGAGATAATAGAGGGATGCGTGACCTCTCGATGGCACATGGGTGAAGGTTAGAGGACCACTGTCTTTCTGCAATGTGAGCTTCCAGGGATGCAATTCAGTTGGGCTTGTAAGCCTGTGCCTTACACACTGAACTATCTTACTAGGCCCTTCATGAATTTTGGAGTACAGATATCTCCAAAACAGTTTCACATGACATGCTTTTCTCCTCTCACAAGAAGAGAACATGCTTAGGAAATAAACTACTATGGTTGAGATGGTTTTAAGACTCACACGGCATACATGCGCAGTACACGCTTGAACTGGGATGTCCTATGCAGGGGTCAGCAGCCCTCATGTTTGTGACTTACAAGAAAGCAGCAGAATTGAATGTTTCTTACACCCTTGATGGATGAAATCTTAGATGCCAAGAATCTGAATGTATTTAGTGCTAACTGGTGGTTAGTAATAATTAATGTATAAGAATGTGTGAATCTACTGGGTAAAGAGAACATCGTTATTTTAATCAGTCTTATCCGTAGGCAATGGAGAGCAAACATGCCCCATTAAGCAATCATCCCTCTTTCTTCTCCTTCTAGGATCAATAGGCAGCATCATTATAGCTAAAACCTTCCAGCTGTTGTCTCATTCTGACAGTTCTGCACTATATTATGTGTAAGTGTGGGTCAAGAAACCTGGAAAGCCTGCAAAAGTTAGAAATATCCTTCAGGAAAAATAACTCTGAATGATTTTTGCATTTAAATGTTAAAAATAGGGCTGGAGAGATGGCTCAGGGGTTAAGACTCTGTCTTGCAAGCAGAAGGTCCTGAGTTCAGATCCCAGAATCCAAGTAAAAACGCAAGGCAGAACTGTCAGCAGCCTGCACTTCCAGCCCTGGTGGGTGGAACCTGGGAAATCCCAGAGCAAAGCAAGAAGGAGGCAGAACCAATCCAGGATGATTCCCCAAGTCACCCTTGGCCCTCCACAGAGACAGTGTCCTCTCTCTCTCTCTCTCTTTCTCTCTCTCTCTGTCTGTCTCTTTGTCTTTCTCTCTCTCACACACACACAAAATAAATAAATATTAACTGTCAAAATATATCTGAATATCAAATTGAATATTTAGAAAGACTCATGCTAAATAAATCATAAAATTGAACAGCATAGGCTGGATTTGGCTTTGGAATATCATGGATGAATTGTTTATAGTCTTGGACAACATTAATAGTATATTTATATTTGTTTAAGTTCATCCTGTAAGAATTGTTAGGAAGCTGTAATCAAATCTTGACTGTGTTGGGTTAAATGGTCTCCAAGTGTATTTAATGAGTATATTGTAATGCTATTTAAGCATACATACCTGTAAACAGAAATAGATGATTCATTGGGTATAAGTGCAGAATTCAGGCATAAAGAGAGATCGAGTGTGCTTTGCATGTGCCGTTTCCTGACAAGAACTGAATTCTGAGTAATTAGAACCACTGCTGTTTCCCCTGCTGGTGACGTGCATTGATTGGTGATACTGTGTCACTCAGTCATCCTGAGGCCGTTGCCTTCATCTGGTTCACCAGAAGAAAGAGATCTGAAAATCCCCTTGCTCCTGCACTTCCAATCTGAGTGGGACCTGTCCACCCAGTAGTCCGTGATGCAGGTTCAGAAGGTGGTTAGAAACAGAGACAAATCTGATTTGGCATATGAACCTAAAGATGGCCTCGCTTTGCTTATGTTGACCGTGGTACCGAAACCGTGGTACCGAAACAGCACGCAGACACCTCTGTCTACATACTTGTGCAAGTCGTCAGGCAAAAATAACGACGGGTCCTACACGGGTATAATCCTGTATTTGTTTTTTTTTAATTACTTCCCATACATGAGTTTGCAGAAGGTTCCATCTGCCTCACAGAGAAATACACTTTGGTTTGTCCCTAATTACTGATGGAGCCTGTTGTGAATATATAATTACACCTTGTGCGCATCTTTGCTTTTTGACCCCTGGAATGTTGGAGTTTTCCACATTTGACCTGTTCTTTCCCCTCAGCCTCTCCTAAAGACAACTGTTAAAATATCATATATAACATACATGTGCGTGACATCACTGCATATCAACTGAGATCAGTCTTATTATAATTTATTATGCCAATTCCAGAATCTGTCTACAACTTATTATAATTCAGAACCTTGACATTTGAAATTCAGATGCTCTTAATATGACAAAGGTTAGCCTGTGGAGTTTTGTTATCATATGAAATATTAATATTTCACAACACAGTTTTGATGAAGCACATTGTGCCGAGCCTGCATATGATAAAGAAATTAAATGCTTGTCAAGGGAGTTCCGTCAGAATTGGAGCCCTGCTTGAACATCTGCTAGAAGTTTTATTATCCTGTCCTGTGACAGTGTGGCTCCTGTATTTTTCTAGATTGACAGCTGAATATTGCAAAGATTTCTGCAGCAAACACATTTAGTTGAACTTTGTTTCCCTTTCTTTTTTTATTTTTTGGGGAGTTCAGAGCATGCTTTTGATTTTCATCCTATATTTTTTTTATACTCTTGACATTTGTAGATGCCAGATTGAGGCCTAATACGCTGTAGCAACGCTAGACCATTGAGCTGCAGTGAAATGCCAGTTGATATCTCAGTAAACAGAGATATTATTATTCTTTACTGCGAAGTCGTATAAAGGCTGCGCGTGCCTTCTGTATGGAGGCAAATGATCAGATTTTTAATGTCAACTATAAAAAGATCTGTGTTTGCTTTTGTGTTAAATAGCACCAAAGATGGCTTTTGTTCACTATCTATCTCCATCCCAAATCAGTCTAAGAATGTCCCACAATAATTAGATTTTTTTTGTAGATTCTATTTATGTTTCACAAAGATGACAAGTGATATTTAAAATAAAATTGTAAAGTCATTTTTCTCCACAAATATAAATTTAAGTAAAAAAGATGGGAGAGAAGTCAACCTGTCAAGCTTAAGTGAGGAAAAATTATCCTGAGAAAATAGGGAACTGGCAAAACCTGGGAACCAGAAACACTTTGGATTTCATATAAAATAATCCTCTGCCTGCACTCATATTATTTTGGCAAGAAGGAGAAAAAAATCGTCTTTTATTTTGGTCAATTATAAATTCTACCCTATCAGAAAGCTACTGTCTCTCTTTCCTCTCTCTTTCTCTCTTTCACACACACACACACACACACACACACACACACTGCAATAAATCTTGTGATGGATTCTTAGTAATAGAATAGCATGAATGACTTGAATAAGTACATCTGTGTTTCTGTTATTTATTTGGGTGTGTGCACACATTTCTTTGGAAGTCAGAGGATGACTTAAGTGACTCACTCTCTCTCCTTCCACAATGTGGCTTCCAGGAACTGAACAAAGGTCTTCGGACTTGACAGCAAGTGCCTCCCTCCAGGAGGTCTCATTGGCCTGAGTCTGTCTTATTTTAATGTGTTAATATGTGTCAGATGATGAGGTAACTAAGTAAATGCAAAATACGTCTCTCTTAACATTGAAAATTGAAAAATATTTGATATTCTTCATTTTTTTTGATGTGAAGCTATCAATTATAGCTACTTCGGTAAAATACAAACATATACCATATAGCACACTACATAATTTATAGGAAGACTTTGATAAATGTCTCATAAGCCTTTTCTGGTTTAATGAATACATAGTTTTTTTGTCACCAGCATATCACATTTTCTTTCCTTCAGCCACGTGACCAGATAGTTAACATATGAAATAGTTGACTCTTCTTGGCATGGATCTCAATCAAAGAAGAATAAGTCAATTTAAAATTTTCCAGATCCTATATTATATTCTAGACCTATCTGCAAATGAAAATTAGCAGTGGAATTCTACATGCATCAATTATGTGTCAGTTATTAAATTGTCAAAACCTTGGAATTTGTAATAAAAATGGAATAAAAGTAAGAATCACATTATAACTGCAAAACATGTGAATATCATTTGGCTCATTTAGCTGGATCCATGGATCAGCAGTTTGACAGAAGAAATATTACCCATTCCTGAATGCACGTGTCTGTACATGCTCATGTATGAGCAAATGCATGTTCACATGTGGATGCAAGTTTTTGGGAGCCAGAGTTTAATGTCAAGTGTCTTCCCCAGTCACACCATCTTCTTCAATCACATCTTTACTTTATGTTTTGAATCAGGGTCATCTTTGAACCTGAAGCTTGCTGGTTCAGCTAACTGGCTGGTCAATTGGCTCCAGGGACTCCCATTTCCCTAGTCCTATATTGGCAGGTCTTCACAGCTGTGCCCGCTCTTTCTCTCTCTGCTGAGTTTCTAATTGAGGACTTCATGTTTGTACCATAAGCACTTTCCTGAGGAAGCCATCCCTCCAGTCCTTGAACGTTCCTAGTAGCAATGAATATGTTAGAACTTCAAGGCAATGCAGCCTGCCACAGAGTTGACCCACAGATCATCTTTTATAAGCTTCATCCATGTTTTATGTATGATCTGGTCCTATGAGAGAGATATCATGGAATAAATTGACATAATTTATTAACACAAATGAATTGTTGATTTTAAAACTGTGTTTTTCCTCCAAAGAAATAAATATCCTAGGGAAAGGTTAATACGTACAGAGAGGCAGGGTAATATATAGAAAAGAACTTTGGCCTGAAAAATCTCATCAGAAACCTGTTTTAGAGGACTGTTTGGGTGTGTTATTTAATATTACACACTTCTGATGTGCTAATTGCATCACAAGCATTCACAGTATTCATTCCTACTCATTGAGTGTTTAGAAGGCACAGACCGACTGTTTACTTTTAACCGTATCCCTGAAAATGACACTATACTCTTTTTCAGATGAGACTGCAGCCTACGTTTAATGCATTTCCCAGAGTGATCAGGGAAATGATCTGTTTGTTCACAGTCCTGCATCGTGCAAAGCTGGGCTGAGCTCACATACATGCACATGTCTGTCTACTCCCTTTGGTATCCGAGGGGCTCATTCATACACTTTCCCTCTATTGGTGGACACCTGGAAATGGACCAGATGTCTGCACTAGCAAGTGTGAAGTATCAGGTAGAGTGAATCTAATTGCTAAAGTTGCTCACAGAGTCTGTAGCTTCTCTTGCCTTGTGTTGTCATGTCGTCATGAAGGCTACTTTGTGCTTGTGTGCAAAATGGACAAATACAGAACCTGAATACAAGTGTCAAGGTCTCTAAGAGACTGATTCTGAAGCATATGCTGTCACTCTACCATGTTCTTCTGATCAAGTTGTAAGCATATTGCCAGGAAGTAGATGCAGATTTTCTATTTGTTAATGAAAATTCTAAAATTATGTCACAAAAAGAGTGAATCCACTTTTCTCTGGACACAGTAATTAGTTTAACTCCCAAATTAAATAGGAATCTACCCTTTCCAAGATGCACCTGTAGGGTTGGTACTAATTGTCAACCTGATGCCTGAGAGGCAGGTCTCTGAGCCCATCCAAGGGGGATTCTCTCCATTTGCATAACTGCCATGGGAAGGCACAGCCAATTAGGTGGCAGGCCATCTCCTAGGCAGGTGGCTTGGGATGATATAAGAGGAGAGAGGTGGCTGAGCCCAGCAAGCAAGCACCCCCCAAACCGGTCCATCTCTCTGCCATGGTAGTGGACATGACATGATCAGATTCCTCGTCTCTTGCTTCCAGAACTTCCCTGACATGGCAGGACATAGCATGGCTTTATGAGTTGGAATAATACCTTTCTCCCTGAATTGATCAGGTGGATTATTTATTAGAGCAACATGCAATGCATTTTGATACATCATCTCATCCTGTGATTAGGTTTAGTTTCACTGATCTTAGACTCTGTGTTAGGTCCAAAGGCCCGAAAAGTCCTTGGATGCAGCTTCTCATGGTCTAGGATTGTGTAAAAGGCAATTTTTATCTGTTAGCCATAAACGCTACCCAGCATGCTGTTCTCGATGCTGTCATTCAGAAACAAGAAACAGAAGACAGGGATTCCGAAGGTCAGTTTGGCAGATGTTTTCATGGATGGAGTATGTTAGCTTCTTTTTTTAATATTCAATGGAATTTATTAATTCTTATATCACTGAACAAGGAATCATTACCTCGGGCTATTTTTTCATACTTCATTAATGGTTTCCTAACAGGTTATCTCAAAGATTACCAAGCAAATATTTCTTTCTAATGCTGGTTGGCAACAAAGTCCAATGGTAGAGTAACTTCTACATAACATTCTATTCTCCAGATTGCCTGACTCGAACTTCAGTGATTGTGAGGATTTGGAATGAGCCAGATTATTTTGAATGATTTGGTTCCTCGAATAGTCATTTATTTCCCACTTCTGAGTGTGGCCAACTATCCTGTGGCTATTAGGTATATCATTTAGAATGTATTAAATGATACATAGCTTCTGCCAATGAAAGCTTACCATACAAGGTTAGTGTGGTAATATAGCCACTGAGGCCCTCTAATTTCAGTTCTCTAGTCCTCTAATTTTGCTGCTTCTGCTATGTAATAGAAACATTCCCCCATATAATATTACCATCACATTATTCCAGTCTTGTGAAGCAGAGTTACTATAAATGTTCACAGCAGTTGTTTGCTGAAGGATGTTGTTATAACAACCTTCCATCCCTTTCTCTGACATATTTTCATTTCCCGCTCCGGGGCTCTCCCAGAGGCTTGGAAGATATCATGCAGGTGTTCTTCTGTAGTTAAGGACTAAGCTACATGTTAAATACTATGCTACAGCAACAGCTACTTGATATGAGGGATTTTTGCTGGTAAATATAAATGTCTTTAGTACATATTCCACTTCAACATGGAAACTTTCTTCTATGACCACTTGAAGCTGTCAACAAGAGTAGTCTATGGGCACAAGCATGGATATTTAGGGATTTAGATTAGATTTCAAATAGAAAGATTTTCTCCTTTTCGAACAATGAAACATGTATGAATTTGATGTTTAGCAAGTGGTAATATGCAGTAAAAGCTTTACTTCACTCCACACTTTCATTATGGTTTCCTTTTTTATATTAGAAAGCTGTTTCACATTCATAAGACTTCTAAACTTTATGATTTCTGTCATGTACAGTAAGTAATGATCTCCAGAAGAAACACTTCTTGCATTCTTCAGATTCCTACAACTTCTCACTTCCATGTTGTCTCTTATGAATACAAGATGATTGTAGGAAGAAAGATTGTCCCCCATAGCTATACTCACAAGGCTTTTCACCTGCATGTGGAGATTTAAGTTAAAGGGCAAAGACCTACCACATCCCCACAGTAATAGGGGTTTTTGCTTGTGTGAGTTAAGCCTGAAAAAGTATGATTTCTTCCATATGTTATATACACATGACTTCATATATCATGGAGTAGAAATATTCCTTACATTCTCTACACTCATAACATTTCTAACCTGTATGGATTCTTATGTATATATAGTGAAATATGACTTAGAGTAGAAATATTTCTGATAGTTTTTATGTTCATAAGACTTCTTATTTGTATGAATTCTGTGATATACAGATAATTCTGATGTGGAGTAGAAAGATTTCTGCATTATTCATATTCATATGGCTTTTCACTTTTATGAAATCTATTTATAGTATTAAAATGTAAGGTATGATTTGGAGAAGCCTATACAAGTCTGTTGAGGTACATGAATTCTTCAATGTTTATTAAAATATGAGTGGGAATGGAAAGATTGGCAACATTCTTTACATTCATAGGTTTTCTCACCTATATGAATTTCTCTGTGTTCAATAGGGAGTGACTAGGGGTAGATTTTTCACATTCTTGGTAGTATACCTTTATGAATTCTGTGGTGTTTAGTAAGGAATAACCAGCAATAGAAAGATTTCCAATCTTATTGAAGATTGACTTGTGACTTGGAGAAGAATGATCTCACGTTTCTTACACTCACGGAGATTCTCATCTACAAGAATTATGCGATGTATTGTGTGGACTGACATATAGTAGAGACCTTTCCTGACTCATTTACACTCAACATATTACTCACGGGTATGATTTCTCTGATGTAGAGTGATTTTTTATTTCACGGAGAAAGATTTCCAAGATTCCTTATATTAATAAGGTTCTCAATTTTTTGAGATCTCTGATGTTCATCGAATTGTTTCTTGGTGCCAAACGATTTCCTACATTACTTATGTTCCTTATGTGTATGAGATTTCTGATGTACATGGAGATTTGACATGGTAAAGAAATATTTCCTACATTCTTTACCTTCATAGGGCTTCTCACCTTTATGATGTCTCTGATATACTTTCAGATATGACTTGGTACCAAAAGATTTCTTGCATTCTTTATATTAAAAGGGCTTCTCACCTGTATGAGTTTTCTTGTGTATAGAAAGTTTTGATTTCAAGAGAAATACTTTTCCACATGTTTTACATTCATAAGGCTTCTCACCCATATGAGTTCTCTGATACACACTTAGTTGTGACTTGGTACAGAAAGATTTACCACATTCTTTACATTGACAGGGCTTCTCACCTTATGACTTCCTACAGAAAGATTTTCCACATTCTATACATTCACAGGGATTCTCAACTGTATGAATTATCTGATGTAGAGTGAACTTTTATTTCAAAGAGAAAGATTTTCCACATGCTTAACATCCATAGGACTTCTCACATGTATGAGTTATCTGATGTACATTGATATGTGACTCAGTATGGAAAGATCTCCTACATTCCTTACATTCACAGGGTTTCTCACCTGCATGAACTCTCTGATATATACTGAGATTTGACTTGGTAGAGAATGATTTCCTACATTCCACATTCATGTCTTCTCCCCTTATGTCTTCTCATGTATAGAAAGTTTTGATCTTCAGAGGAACATTTTCCCACATATTTTACATCCATAAGGCTTTTCACCTATACAAGTTTTCTGAAATAAAGATTCAACTTGTACAAGTACCCACTCCTGTTATCAGAGTGTCTCATGGGTATGAAATGTCTGATAATTTCTGTCACATGACTTAACATACATCCAAACCATTTAACATATGCTTCAGATTTAACATATGCTTCAGATTGATAGCATTTTGTTTCTTTACACATTATTCTCAATTTTTACAGGTGTTTCCAATGGCCACAAATATGTCTCATGATTTTCCTTGTTGGTATTCATAGGGCCAATCTCTGGACAGCTCCAATAACAGGGTTCATGTTCATGCTCTAACTGGCAAATCAGCTTGGGTCTGGTCACACAGTACCTGCTGCCCTCCCCGCCTGGGCTCACCACCCCACACTCCAGAATAGAGCCAGGGCTCCAGTGCCCATGAACAGACAGCACTGAGCAGCCAGCAGCTATGCCACGTGGGCTACTATGGTGCATCCTGCCCACTCACATGCTGCTCCATGCATGAAGGGACAACCGAGTGACAGAATTGCCAAGTAGCCATCAGGAGTGTGGACAGTTAGTAAGATGGTGGGAAGAAGGGGAGTGTTACTGTCTTTGGATTGATTGTAGTTTTCTACTTCTCAGCTCTGCTTCTGGCCTAATCCTCTGGGATACTGATCCTGGAGATTGATTTTGCTTCATCTTTGTGAGGGACCAACTTGGCACCTGGGTAATTTTTTCAGTGTATACCTGCCTATAGGAATCCCATGTGTGCTTTTCTTCTGTTTGTTTTGATTTGTCTCTTCATTCTAACTTACAGTGATGTCATCACAAAAGATTTTTTTATCTAGAGTGTAATGACTCCACATCACAACTGCGATTCTTTCTGAGACAACCTTCTTTCAATGTTGCATGTATCTTTCGCTTTAGAACTAAGTTCTTCAGAGATATATACTCCTACTGCTTATCCGACAGATTCTACTTGGACCTGCCTTAAATCTTTCTAGGACTTAGAAATGTCTCACCATAATACTCTTGATGTGATCCTGTAAGGTACTTTGATAATTGACTTCTAGCTGAGAGAGGCTAATTATAAATAATAGCTTTATTCTGTAGCTTAAATGGCTCTGGGCATTTTTGATTTGCTTAGCAAATTAAATACATCCTTGTTTAGTTTTTTCTGCCTTACGGTACTTTGTTATACTTGGATAGGAACACTCAACTGACAGTTTCTTCATTCTGTCTAGAGATTTCCATAGTTAGACTCACAAGTGCATTATGTAAGTCCTGTCTTCTGAATTGTCACTAGCAACGTTCTTGCCAATTGTTCCTTAGCAATGTAATGCAGGCAGCTCCCTTCCTAGTCCCCAGTAAAATTGTTCTCGCTGAATTTTAATCCTGTCCCAACACTGTGGTTTGCATTTTCCACCTTTTAGAAAGAGCCTGTTCTTTGTTTTGCAAGGCTTCCAATCTGTATACTGTAGAATTGGACACTCCAGCACATGGTATCAACTTCTGTATTGTTTAACTACTGCTGCATATCGCAGTGTAGTGAGTCAAAGCAATAGTAAGTTGCTAGGTCCTTTTTTTGTAGTTGGCAGGGTGTTCAGCTTGCTGGCTGGGGGTGTGGTTATTCTCCTCGTTTAATTGCAGTCGTCTGAGAAACACCTTGGTAGTGGGCAAATGACTGGTCCTTGATGGTGTACTCTGGTGTCCTTGGTCCTCTCCTGATGTTGCATGACCTGCTCTGCATGCCATGTCATCTTGTCTCCAATGCTGCACTGTGTCTGCACAAGATAATGGACTTCCTCCTAAAGGCAAGAAGAGAAAGTACAAGTGCATTTGAGTCTGAACACAATATATTTCTCACTGTGTTTTCATTGGGACGGCCTCACAAGAACAGGTCAAGGTGATAGAATAGGGAAATGGTTCCTCCTTGCAAAAACTTACATTCATCATGCCAGGTCCTGAACAAAAAGATGTTTGACACAACCTGCAGTGCATTCCTTTACAAAAGGATGTCTTATTATTCACGAAAACCTTCCAAAACCTTTCACACCTCATCCTTCTGCGTTGAAAACATGCATAGTTTGCATCTGTCTTCTATAAAGAACTAGAGTTCACTTGGAAGAGGTTCCAGATGATGGCTTTCTCCTTTCAAAGGCATGTCAGGTTCATATGTTCATGAGTCTACTGAGAAATATAACTGCATGGGAAGTTTAGAGAAAGAGTGCATAACCAAGATGCAAAGCATTTTGCTTTAGCAGCTTCCAAAAATTTGTGGTCTATTGATGCCCATCTGCCTTGTGCTATGTTCCTCTAGACCCATAGTCCCTTGTTCTTGTTCTCCACAACCACAGTGTTTTTATTATATCAGCCATATGCTTAGGCGTTTGCTCTGCCTGGAGTGCTCTGCACTCAGACTTCCATTTGACTGACTTCTGCTTCTCAATAAGTTTTCAGAGCATCCTTTGCTGACCACACAAACATCAGACTCTCTAGAGTACCTTGCCACAGTGGCTTTTATCACCACACTTATTGCTCCCATAAAATGACCTGACACTTGATCATTTATTTGTATTTTTCTAGTTTAGCCATTCACATCATGATCCTTAAGAAAAAGAGATTGTCTTTTGTGCTCACTACTACTGGCCCTGCATCAGGAATGATGTCTGGCAGGTAGGGAGGGCTCAATACACATTTGTTAGATGAATGAATAATTACAGGAGTCTAATTTGAACCACAATTCCACATGACAGCCCTTCAGTTACCTGGAGACAGCTCTCATGTCCTATCCATTTCCTTTTCTTTTTCCTTTCTAAATAGTCCTGTTTTCTTAACCATAATAAGATTTGCAGGCTTTTTTCCTTGTAGGTTGTCTGTTCTCCCATGCGGATTTCGAGAAACTTGTTTCGATCCACATTATCTTAATTGAGAGGAAGTTGTGCCTGCATTTGCACAAATTGAACAAATTGCCAGCACCTATCAACCAGACAGGAATCGGAGAATAACATTTGTTAGGCTCATATTGCTAAAAAAAAAAAAAAGCTGAAAATTTCATGAATATTTTAGGTAATATTTTAAAGCTCATGTAATTTTCTTTGGATTATAATCAAGAATGTCACATTTACTTCTGCAGTTATTATTGGAAGGTCATATTGGAAATAAACACAGATATTTAAGATGTATAATTGATTGCCTTTATCATAATTAACGTTTTCTATATTACTACACCCCCAGAGTCTGAAGCCACACACGTGTGCCAGTGCGACAGGTTCTTTTGAACTCTCATTCAGCTACAAATTTTATAAATGACTCATTTCTATATGTTTTGCTATGCTGTTCTCCTGATGTTTATTTCTACATTAACTAAAGGGATGTAATTATTTAAACAAATTAATTCTTAACTCACTTGGGAGACTTTCTACGTGCTTCAAACCAAAATGATTTCTGTATACTCTTAGTTGACTCAATACCTGGCTAGGTTCTTTGATTATTATTTAAGATTTTCATTGAAATTAATAAACTGACTCATCTTTAAATTTTAAGTAAAATCCTTATGGAAAGTCTGGTGCTCACACATACTGCATCTGTGGAGCACTTCATTGCAGGCTCCTCACTGTTGATCAGGCTTTTCTTAGTGTGAACCCCATATTTTCAACAAGAAAAGAACGTGTGTGTTTGTGTGCTTGTCCATTCACCCACCAAGCGCACGTGCTCAGCACAGAAGCACAATTATACAAGTTGGAATCAAATAAATAGACCATTGTCTCTCTCCATAGTTCTCAATTAATCTTTATTAGCTGTCATGCTATGTTCATTAAACTTAGTTTGCTAAATAGAAAACACAAATTAAAATATTTGTAAACATAAACCGATGAGCACATTTCTAATATTAAGAAAAAATTTTCATTTTAGTCAAAATGGTCCTTTTAACCATATATGTTATTAAACTTGCTCAAATTGCTCCTTCTCGTTTTTTATATTTTATTTCAAACTTAGGCTAGTTGACTATAAAGCCGACTAATCAATTTTCCAATATAATTACATCTTCACCTCTTTTCCATTTCAGGCTGTGATTTCACACTCGTTAATTAGTTAATCATTGTGGTAGACTGGACAAGGTGAGATTCAAATAGACTTTTTAATAATACAAATTGACGTGTACAGTTTTGATCTGGGTTAGCTGGTAGAGGAACCTACTTTGTAATGGAAAATACCTTATTCAGTTTCTTTCCTTTTTTTTTTAAGCAACCAGTGTCAAGGTTAATGGAAAATTCTCATAATTATGGCTAATGGAAATTTCCTTAAAGCCCTCTCCTGCTGTTCTAGAAACTGGTTGTGCCCTTATAGCTACTCTCTGATTCTTTTGTAGATTTTAAATTCAGCTATTAAAATTCTCCACATTCTAGGTCTATGAAATGAACATGGGTTGAATTCTGTTATGGTTCACCACACCTTTTGTGTTATCTTTATTTCCTTTTGAACAAGGTCTGAGAATGGAATGATATTCTGTCTTCTTTACAAAAATTTAAGTATAAAACTGATCACATTACTTCAAACTTCCACTATATGTCTACACTGGGCATTTGGTTATAAGAGTCACTTAACTTTCATAAGATTGTACTTCCCTTTATGCTTCTTCTTAGGGTGCAATGTATTTCATATTCAATTGCCATGTTTCTTGTCACATAACAAGGTATCCTTAGCTCATAAAGATGGGGCTCCTGTCGGACTTCCTTTGCTCCAATCACTTTATAACCCTAGGTCAGCGTTCACTTCTTTCCCTTCAGCTGCACCACCACCTTTTCCTCCTGCTTTGCTCCTGGATTTACTTGCTTCTTCACAGCCTCCTTTGTTAAATTCACCCCCCTAACAATTAAAACTTATCTAAAACCTCATTGAATAGGGTTATGTCCAGATCTGCCTAATCTTGATGTTCATCCAGTACAGTCCTTTTGCTCATTCATTGGGAACTGACCCTGAGCTCTGCCTGTGTGTGCCCATAGTCTGTTTGAAAACCTTTTCAGCTCTAATTTAGGAAGTATGCTCACCAAAATGCACAGGATGATGGGTTGCTCCCAAGAGGTCTTGGTAATTCTTGGATTAAATTTTGCTTGGTAAGCTATATCTTCCTTTTGTTTTCAGAAAAAAAATTATGTTGACCTGTGTCTATTTTTGAGGCAGAAGTGATAGGACAGGACACAGCCTTGAGACCTTCAAGTCAATTTAAACTCAGCACAATGCCTCATAAAGTGGCGTGCACAGTGATAGAGATGACGGGAAAGATCCGTTAGACAAGAAATTTAAATGTGATTGTTGTATACATTGCAAGGGAGCTAAAGAGGTTTTAAGGAGAGATTTGCATAATTCAATTTAGAAATCACTGTTGACTGTAATGTAATTCCCACTCACTATTTTAACAATGGCTTTCATTTCTCAAGCAAACCCTTGGTTAATAAAACCCATCTAATCACTAGATTTAAGTCTATATGATCCACATCTGAATTTTATCTTCTTTCATTTATAAGAAGATAGTTTTTGCTGTTCTAATATTGACAAGTAAGTGCTCTGTGACCACATTAACTTTTCCTTACACTTCTCTCCCATTTCTGAGCTTTGTTGCGATATTGGCATAGTTTTCTTTACCTGAATGTATATCTCTAGAAACCAGGAATTGTGACTGTGGGTCTCACACATGAAGTCCACAAGGCCCTCCTGAATGGCACTTCCATGCTCCTTTTGAGATGATTTCATTTTGGAATGAAGCACACTATGCAGCAGTATTGTGAATACTGCACTGGTAAATGCTATTAGTATATATCTACTCTTTCATTCATGTGGATTTGTATGTATATGAGTATTTGTACATTTGCATTATGGGCATATCTTTTTCTTGTGTTCACCACAATGCTTGACAATCAGCATAAACGTAAATGTAAATTTGTTTATCTCTAAAATCTTTTCGGTAGACATACTTTCTTTTAGACTTAGTTTTGTCATAAACACAAAAATATTTCTGATTCTCTGGAAACCCCCTATAAGGTTTTGAGGAATCTTCTGTCACAGCACACTCACCACACAATGACTAAGAGCCCACTGAGAACCTAAACTTTTCTCTGCTGTGATTAATTTGCTATTAGCTATTAGTTATTTAGTAAGATCGAGATGGCACTGCAGAGTCAAAACTTGTGTGGGTCCCTTAACTAGTTCATGATAAAAAAAATATACATTTCTTTTTTCCAAACAGATCTTGGAATACAAACTAGATGTTGTGGATACTTCAATTTTAGTTCTTCTTTTTGCAATTTAACTAAAATATCACCTTTAAAAATATACTATTTATTCATGTATGGGAACCAAAACCAGATAGATTGTATTTTGAAATCTGCTCTTGATAAATAGAAAGATATATACAAAGAAACAGAAAGTGGTAAGAAGAGATCAGGTATGTGCAATATTTAACATGGAGATCAGAGAACAAGTTTTGGAAGCTTGTTCTCTCCTTTACCATGTAGTTGTTCCACATGTATATTTCTCAATTTTATGGCTTCCCTATACCTTCTTAACTCTGTTCATGTTTTCTCCCATATGTATGTCATCTAATATAATTGATGCCTCCTTAGTCCCACTTAGCTTGTCAGGTTTCTGCACAGGTACCTTTAATATTGAGCCACTTCTCCAGCTAGGCCTCACTTCTTAGATTCATTTAATAGAGTGAGATACTGTGCTTCAGTGCACCACCGAGGAAAAGAAGGAACTGCTGAGCACGTTCACAAGCTTTGAAGGCTCCACCTGCTGTGAAGTCTCCCTTAGGGCCCCACTGGACTCTGAACGTCACATCAGTATACTCCAGAGGGGTCATTTCCTCATCAGCAACAATAGTTCTTACTGTTAACTTAAAGCCTGAGGAATTACAGGTGGGTTTTTATCATCTACCTATATATTTATGTATGCCTTCAGATCTCAACCAAAATGTATATTTTAATCTATTTTCTTGTCTATGTCAACTTTGAACTTTTTATACTACATGAAAATCTATTCTGAAATTTTTTCTCTTTCTACTTTTTGTCAGTTTTGTTTCTTGTCATTTTAAAATATGGCAGCAGTATGTAGACTGCATCTTCCAAAAAAAATTGCCAAGGTGGGACTAAGGAGGCATCAATTATATTAGATGACATACATATGGGAGAAAACATGAACAGAGTTAAGAAGGTATAGGGAAGCCATAAAATTGAGAAATACACATGTGGAACAAGAACAAGAGAGAAAGAAGGAGTTTGAAGAAAAAAAGTCAACGCTGCGTTGGAGTATAAAGAAATTGACAAATATAAACCACTGACGAGTCTTGGGTCTCAGGAATGAGTCTGCCAAGTGTCTGCCCTGCTCGTTCATTGGCTGAGCTCTGGAAAGCACAAGGACACCAGAGATGCAAGAGTGACTTGTGTAGCGTGGTAGCTGGAGTCCTGGTCCCATGATGTCCTTCCTGGAATTCTGTGTCAATACCATAGCAACAGACCGGTTCCCTTATGTTTATATGGGATAAATTCTAAAACCTCTGTAAATATCTGAAACTTCAGGTAGTACTAAATCACAAATACACTACTTCTTTATATATGCACACCTATGATCAGTCTTAATTCATAAATTACACACAGTGAGAGATCAGTAGCAATAATTAGCAAGAGTATGGAACAACATTATCAATATATAACAATGGAAGTTATGTCACAGTGGTCTCTCTCCAAGATACCGTATGGTAGTTATTCTTTTTTTCTTGTGATTATGTGGGATGTTCAAATGCTTGCTTGGTGAGATGAAGTGAGCTAATTGGCTTGAGAGCCATGACATAGGATGAGGCCATTATATAAGGTCACTGGAACAAACACTGACAAACAATGGTGTTTGGCTTGATCACTGAGAGGGACAGGAGATGATGTATGGAGAGACACCATGTCAACTAGACTATAGACAAAGGTATGCTTCCCATCCTGGGTAAGAGGGTCCATAATGGGACTGTTCCTTATACTTTGAGTATCATGCAATTTAAAATGCATGAACTGCTTATTCTAAATTCTCCATTTAATATTTTTGGAGTGTAGGTGACTGTGAAAACTGAAACTTTAGAATGCAGAGCCATGGAACCAAGGAGACAGATATGTTCAGATTTTCTGAAACACTCAACAAGATAAGCATAAGAGTTTGTATATAGATTTAAGTGGGGAATAAAAAATGGCATTGTATTTTGAAATATTTTTTGATAAATAGAAAGATTATCTATACAACAAAGTACCAGAAGTAAGTGAACTATGTAAAAACATTCTCAGGGTAGGACTCATAAAATGAAAAAGAAAGACAAATTTACATACTAATAACTGGAGGGATAAAATATACTCCTAAATTTTAAATAGTTGTTTTCATGATAAATTCTATCATAGTTATTACTGAAGTGTTACAATTGCTTTTTTTTGAAAAAAGGCCATTAGGGTCATCTATGTCCTAAGTAAATGTGACTATCAATATATTACTTGAATTCTCTAGTCTTTAGCACATTCAACTTAGGAAATAATAATGTAAGCTTTTTACTTTTCTTATATTTCAGTGACAGATTGGCTTTCTAAAGAAATAAAAGATGTAGAAATACTTATAAGGCTTTATAAAAAGAAGTTCAAATTTGTAATAACATGATGTATACGCCAGGCCAAAGCAGTAACAGTTCGGAGCCTTTCAAGAAAAATTATTTCAATGGTCTTCCATAACCTTGAAAAGAAAATTTAAAATCCTTGTAAAAATAATTTAATTTTTTTAGCTCCTCATTGCTCTTTACCTTGTACCAAAACAACTGTAGCCAACGTGGACTTCTCTGAGTTCCTCTAACATGTGGCCTCTCATTAAAGTTTCCTTCGCCTGGATATTTAAAAACATTCAAAAAGAGAGGAATAAAAATTATCCGCTAATGGCACAATTGAATGCAAGAATAACTCTGCAATCATGAGCACTCTGTATTTACTGAAACTTATCGAATGTCAGAAAGCATAGATGACATGTGACCGTTTGGGCTGTTGAGTGATGACAGATCCTTCCTGTGTACAGAAATTCTTACCACTTCAAAACCATTCGATAAAATTCATCCTTTGTACTAATACTTCTGAAAAGAAAAAAGATAAAAGGTCTTTCTTCCTTATTAGGATCTCATTAATTATCAATCAGAAAGTGTTGAGAAAAAGGAGAGATCAGCATTATACTGCAAAGAACTATGGGTTTAAATGATGTATGCATTGATTAGAGAAACAGTTTTAAATAATTATTTTAAATTTTTAAATTTTATTTGTTTATTTTTTATTTGTGTGTGTGTGTGTGTGTGTGTGTGTGTGTGTGTGTGTGTGTGTGTGTATCAGAGGGCATTGTGTGTCCCTGTGGAGGACCAAGGATGACTTGGGGAATCATCTTGCATTGCTACTACCTCCTTATTTGCTCTGGGATTTCCCAGGCTCTGCCCACCAGGGCAGGAAGTGCTAAAGTAATGTTAAAAGGCTGGCTTAGTCTCTCTCCTGTTGTTGTGAAAAAATACTCTTAGCAAAAGCAGCCTAGCAGGGAAAGGGTTTATTTCAGTCGAGAGTTGCAGCTAAGAGCTCATTGTAGCAGGGGAACCCCGCAGCAGAATCTTGAGACAGCTGGTTATATCTCATCCACAGTTCAGGAAGCAGAGAGCTTCAATGCACGAACTCATCTTGCTTTCTCCTTTCATTGAATGCAGGGAAGGTTGTGGTCCATTTTGAGGTTAGGTCTTCCCACATTGATTAATTTAATTGAACAATTCGCTATACCGAAGCTGTGAAGCTCCTCCCACAGGTGATTCAAATTGAAGACTGAGACTAACTACCAACACTAAGTGGAGATTTCTGGTGTCTAAACCTCTTCAGTGTTGGTAGAAACAATAAGTTACTTTCAAAACTACTTCTCAACCCAAGAACATCTCCTACCAATGTGTGAAGGATTTGTGTGCATTGTGTGGGAGGTTACAAATTTATCACTTTTAGTATCATAAGATGTAACCAAGTGAACCCCCTCTATGGAGATTAGAAAATTTACTCAAATTACAATACACATAGCCAATCATGGAGATTAATCCCAAGTAAATGTAGTTTCAAATGTTTTCCATTAAAACATGAAATAGAACATTTTAAGAAGTATGCTCAATAGCCATTTTGGGAGCAGGTACTAATGTATCTATGTTGTTGTAATTTTGTTATTAAATAAAAGGCAAGTTTGTAAACAGTTCAATAATTGGACAGGCTCCATATTGATTTTTTCCTTTGTTATATAATATTACCCACTTATTCATCCAGAACCATGTGGTACAGGGTTTGAGAATGCTAGAAACATGGTCGCTGTTGTGTATTGGAATGTTGGAATGTGCAAAGACGGAAAGGCTGTCACAGCAGTCAATAAGATCTGAGAGGTGTTGACTAATTGCCTGCTAATTACACAGTAAATTGTCTAATTAAGCTGATGGTTAATTAGGGTACGCTTGCACAGCGGTCTTGTGGAATTTGCGTCTGATGTCTGGGAAGCAGCTTGTATAATTGGCAAACTGGTAAGGACTGGCAGAGAACATGACTGGAAAGCTCCCGCCAGTGGGTGACAGAACACAGATTCAGTGGAAACAAAGGGGTTGTCATTTTCCTATGGAAGGTTTTGTTTCCATTCTGCAGCTCCCTGATAGTGAGCAATTGAGAAATACATCCAATGCCGAGTATTATGCACTTACAGGAGGCACGCAATGTGCTTCAGAATGTGAAAATGCCACGCGGGTCCCAGCATCCCTCCGACACAGCATCGTGTGCTATCTTAATCTACACATGTATGTTTTACTGTGCTTCATGTCAACATGTTATCTGGTGTTCATGTGCAGGGAAAATATAGATTAATTCCATATATGTAAAGGGAAAGAGTTTCTGTTATGAAAATTGTGATGGTAACAAGTATGACTGATTAGAAGACATTGCAAATAAGACATTTGAGTACATTGATTATTAATCTCTATTAAAAAGATTAGCCATGGTGTAGATATAGATTTGGATAATATTTAAAATAAATTTTAAAAGTATATAGAGAGAATTTTGATCTTGCCATTTTTGCAACTTTACCATGATTTACCGTACAACTTCCATTTAATAATAAAGATTATTATAGAGGAACACAGTCTTTCCAAACCTAGTGAAATGGATTTCATTTCTGAAAGGATGGAAGGATATTGGGTGAATTGCCTGAACTATTTAAGTGCTTCAAAAATGAAAGATCAGGGAGTTCATTTTGGTTTTGTTGTTGTTTAAAGTTGAGAAAGTAAATTTTTTGCTTAAAAAAAAAGTCAATTGGCATTTGAAATGCAACTGTGAAAATATACCTATAAAACACAAAGGAGAACTGGGGAGATTGCTCAGCAGTTAACCACTTGCAGCTCAAGCGAGTTCGGAATATCACCAATCACTCTCACTGTCTCACCCAAGTCCCACTTGGTCTGGATTCATGACATATTTGGTCTTCTTTATAGTGTCTTTGAATTAGCATTAAACTTGAAGGTAGGTGTCTTATAAGTGAAAATAGTTAACGTTTTCAAAAATAATGTGTTCCTTTTTCACCTGAAGGGCAGATTTTATATTAAGTAATAGGTTTTATATAGATGGGACATACAGTATTATTTCAAGAATATATGAAAATGACGTTTGTTTCATTTGGAATCTTAGGCAACAATCTCTTAACAGACCTTACAAAGATATTATGCAAGAAAACAGAAAAATGAGCAAACCAAAGGAATTTAAAGCTCAACAGTAAATAGCATCTCTAAAGTTCTATCTTCTGAAGGAGGGAAATCAGATAGAGGTCAGTGTTACAAATCCAGCTAGTCTATATTTTCATCCCCTCAACTTTCACTTAATTCTTCATTGAAATAATATAATAGCAAGATTATTATAATTGATAAAGTTTCACATAAAATAAATACACAAAGATATACCATTTAATTAAAAAAAGTTTAAGAATCTTTACAATGGCCTTTACTAGGGATCCAATCCCTTTATTGCATTTCCAAAAACATTTAAGTTTTTCTACCAAATCCAAATCTACATGGTTTTCATTAATATTCAACTACCACAAGCATAAATTCTGTTTACTCAGTTTTTAGTCCTCTGTCAAAAACATATGATACATTCCTTTGTCTTTTACGTGATCTATATACACAAGTTTAGATGTCTTTGAAAGATCATATATATATATACATATATATATATGTTTGTATGTGTGTGTGTATCATCATCACACAGTCTTTTCTCTTGAAGTCTCTTGAATTTTTTATCCCTGTAATAATACATTAAAATTAGAAAATAGAGTATTTAATAATTTTAGAAATCAACTTGTTTCTATGATTTTGTATTTTCTTAATTTCTATGCTTTAAGATTCATTCTTTTTAATACTTTTGCTTGAGAGAGAGAGAGATGCAGAAGTACCAAAGCATGCATGTAGTTGGAGGTCATAGGTCAACTTCCAAAAGTTGGTTCTCTTCTTCCACCATGCAGGCTCTGGGGATAGAGCTCAGGGCACCAAGATCACACGTAGGCACCTTTACCCAATGAGTCGTCTTGATGGCCCAGGATTTCTCTCAACGTGTGTCTTTCCATGGCTTTGAGGCTATACTAGCCCTTCACAATCTGCAGTTCCACTTAATGTGTTTTGAATTATCCAAGCCTGAAAATATGTAATTGAAAATGTCCGAAATAAGATATTCATAAGCTTTAAATGTGCAGTGTTCAGAAAGGCATGAGGAAATCTCAAACATCCCACCCTGTCCTCCTGCCCCGGATGTGAGTCAGCCTGTCTCCCAGCATACCCAGCTGGCCAGCGTGTCTACTGTAGGCACTACCTCTCCCTAGTCACTCAGGTCCTGTCTTGATATCAGATCACCTCTTGCAGTGTCTCTGTACGTGTGTTCAAGTACCCTTTGTGTCATGTCCTAACCCTATGCCACAAGGTCTCTAACATTTATGCCACTATATTTAACTCATTGGCCATCACATGATCCCACCACATCACAAGAAAAGAGAGATCGGGGCAAGGACAAAGATTGAGACCCATCACACAGCATTCATTATGAAACATTGATGCATCTCTTTGTTATTTTAATTGATAGTCTATTACTGCGACTCATTTATAAACTAAACTCAAGCAAAGTCCTATTTGTACAGAAGATAAAATACAGTAAATAAAGGGTTTGGTCTATGCACAGTTTCAGATATCCACTTGCAGTACATCTCTTCTGCATGTTAGGGAATACTATAGTCAAATGTGTTTCATCAGTGTAATGGGGTGATTTCAACACATTGCCTCCATTACAGAAAGAAACCACCAACCTTTTAGCTGTCACTAGCTGCTTTCAGCCTCCCAACGTCTGTATGGTCTCTGCGCGAGTTAACCCAAAAACAGTCCTACGGTGCACCACGTCTATGTCTTGCCATTGCCTTTCTGCATGGTGTTTTCAGAGCTCTGGCCTCCTTTGGCATATATGAAAATGTGGATTTCTTGTAGATAATACCATGTTTTATTTCCCTACTCATTAGTTGCAGCTATCATTTCTGTTGCATATTTATTGTAGATATTTCCAGAACATTTACTTACAGTATTTTTGAATGTCTATAGTTCATTTCCCTTTGGAATAAACTTAGGAATGGAAAGGTTAACTCATATGATAACACAGTTTATACCTTTCTGAGGAATATCTAGCCTCTTTTCAATAGCAGTGATAACTAATGTATATTCTTACTAGCAATATTTGTTTCTGGATTCTTCATGTACTGTCCTTATTATCCATCAGTTGAGTATAGTCTTCATCGGAAATATGAGGCTGTTTCTCATTGTGATGATAGCTCTTTGCCTTAATTACACTATTAAAAATATGAAACCCTAATAAAATTGTCTTCATGTGCTCTGTTGTTCAGTGCTCTTCTCACATGCTGAGGATAGAGTTGAGAAGAAGGTAGTGAGGTTCTGACCACTGAGCTTACAGATCCAGGGGGGAAGAAACAGGACAGGGCCAAGTCACAGGCAGTGCAAAGCGACCCTATCCAAAATGTCTATGGGAGATGAGAGAGGGAGTATTGGACCTTGGCCATTCGAGCAAAGCCAAGAATGACTTTCCTTTCTAATACAGTGACTATGGCCTCTGGTGGATTTTCCAAGAAAGAAGCGAGTATCAGGTGAGGAGACCTGAACACTGTGCTGTGGGCAGTCACTGCGCAGCACGTTTCAATATTGCGTGGAAGCTGTAAACAGATGTTCTTATCCTTCAGCCATAATTACGTCAAATATTTGGAAAGAAAAGGTCACTCTAGCAAAGGAACTTCAGTGATTAAAATTGAATTGGAAATGTTAATAATTTTTCCAATGAGATATAGGCACTGATATAGAGTTCTAAAATGTGAACTTAATTGAATCAGTCTAAATTTAGATCTAATACTAAACCTGTAAAGGGGAAAAAGTTAAATAACAGAATGGGATGTTAAATCAATATGATTAATTAACTTGATATAAATAACTTGAGTATTTCTGTGTTTATCTGCAAATCATTTATCACGCCATCAGCTATAAAAGCAAATCTTAATAATCATGATAATGATGTGTGTCTTCCTCCTACCCGGCAGAGGTGTCTTGACAAATAGTTAACAAAGTGTCCCCCAGCACTTCACACACACAGCTGCTAATGTAATAGTAATAAAATCAATAATAATAATAAACTCAACAATATAGCAGTCATTTTGATGGAGCTTGGAAGGGGAAATTTATTACAACTTCGAGCTCACATATGAATAACGTAGGAAGACATCATTATTCATCCTTTTAAGTTTACGTCTGCACTTTGACTTTAAACTGTCCATGAGGAAGATTTCCCTCTCTCTGTAGTGTCTGTCCATTGGAACACTGACCATTCAGACAACAGTAGTTTCCAGATTTGGATTATTACTCAGATAAGCATCTTCCTTCCCCATACAGGCCGCCAGTTCTCAAACACTCATTTGTGCTCACTTTGGACACTGGACAAATGTTGTGAATGATGTTTTGGTTTCTACATTGTGTATGAAGCTCAGTGGTAGAGGATTTGCTTAGAAACAGACAACCCAAAGTTTGCTACTTTAGTACACATACAACACACAGATTCTGATTTTTAACCAAATACATCTCTCTGAAGTATATTTGACCATCTTGCCTTCTCTCTCTTCCCAAGAGAGTGAAGTTCATATTCTCTAGCACATCCTGCAATGCGCAAAGCCTTCTGTCATCTCTAATATTCTCTAAGCCTTAAATTCTTCCTCACCATTCACATGAAGCAGAATAACAAAAGTCCTAGGAGTTCCACACTGAACGCTTCCTGTGTCACCATAGGAACATATCATAGCCTGGTACCTTTCACAGAGTAAATACTCAACAAAACTAAGCCGCATCATTCCATCTCACATTAGTCCTTTTCACTTTTCAGGTAGAAACATGGTATGATCTATCACAAACCAGAAACTGATAGAATATTTGTTACCTCATTTGCTAAAGGTAGAGTTTGGATTGGTGAAGATTTTTAGTAAAGAAACAAAACATTTTTAAAAATTTACCATAGACCTTCGTTTAGGTTTCTGTTTACAGGAGCAAAGCTCTCCTCATGAGTAAATCCTGTCATTATCTGAATGACTATTCATTGCTAACTATCATAGTACTTTTCCTGTGGCTATGATGGGATACCCTCAACCAAAAACGGCTTTAAAAAAGGGTTTATTCTTCACAATTCAGAGATGAAAGGCTGTCATGGCGGCAAAATCAACAGGAGGGGAAGCTGGTCACACCACATCCACAGTCAGGAAGCAGAGAAGGATGGATGCTGTTGAGTTTCCTTTCTCCATTGATACCGCCAGAGGGTCCAGCCAGCATGTGGTCCATCCACATGCCAGGTCTTCCAACTTAATTAACATAGAATAACACCCCAGGTATGCCCATCGTCTTTTCTTAGTTCTTTCTAGATTGGGTCAAGTTGACAACTACCTACACTAACCATTATCATCAACATCAACTTTAATCATTATTGGGTTAGCTTATTTCCCTGGACCTTCTTCCAAAAAAAAAAAAAAGTGGTTTTTGCATGAATCACAATTGCCAGCACTTAAGCAAGAATGGCTCCTTCTATAGTCACCAACCTTGGCTAGCAAGGTGGTATATTAGGCATCAGGAACCTCTGAAGGAAACGCTAATCTTGGGCTACCACTTTCATTTCTTTAATCTTGAAACAATAGAAGTGAATTCCAGTGGTACTGCAAAACAAATTGTTCTGAGTCGAAGTTCCCCAAGCTCTGGATTTCCCTGGCTTCTTTCTAAGGTATGTTTTAGTACAGTGGTATGAACGTGAAGCCAGTGTACTAAGAGATTAGCTTTTCCCCAGTGCTCCATGCAATATCTTTAAAGGTGTCCCAGTATTATAGATTATACTGAAATCATACAGCCTGCTTGGTATTGCATTCTGTATTCGTGTTTACTGTAAAGTGTCTCGCTATGACACATTCTTTGAGTTCCTTTAGAGAAGGATGTAATGTACAACAGAGAAGTACATCTTTAGCGACACTGAAACGCAAGTTGTTGATTTTTAAAAGACATTTTTGTCACAGATGAGTGAGGGAGAAAGAGATCAAACCAGCCAGTCCAGCCTATCCAGACTTTCATTCACGCATCTCCTCTACTTAGATCTCCCCCTCCGGAACCATTAGCATTTTCATTTCGAAAAATGACAGTCTGCAGTGGAAGCAGTAAAAATGTTCAACCTGTGGTTTAAATTATTGATTTTTTAGAATATTGAAGCAGTATTTCAAATGGATTTTGTTAGAGCTACTTCTGAGTGGGGGGTTCCAAAGGTAATTTGATATCCAGAAGCCCATATATTTCAAAGAGTTTCCATTCTTTGAATTCCTTTAGTTGCTGTGTGATTGGATAAAAATGCTTATTGTCTTCTGAATTATAAGTAGCAGATCATTGTCGCTTGCATTTGACATGCGCGTGCTGTGCTGCGTGATTTGTGGAGGAGGTTCAGAGCGTGATCAAGTAACAAAATAAATCTTCATTTACCAGCAAAACCTGATTTTAAAACCAAGGGAAAAAAAGTGCAATTTTCATGTGTTGAAAGTCAATAGCCAAACCGATAGCTAGTTTGTTGATAGCAGTGGTTGGTTGTAGGAGAATAGATTTTAATGAAGTTCCTCAAATAGTGTTATGCTAACAAGAAATCTGGTATGGCCACAGCGGGCATCCTCAGTGTTACCAGAACTTGCTCTCGCCTGGAAGGGAGCTGTTTTGACAGGAACTGGGACTGCTGACTGCTGTGTGTGCTGAGCACATAGCTTCCAATTCACAGCAGGTTTCTACTTATGGAAAAAGGCTACTTAAAAATTACATTATATCAAAATGGCAAGTTGAAGTCCTATTGAAGTCAATGCAGGCTCACTGTGAAAGTTTTATGACGGCATCAAGCTCGATCTGGGGCAAGTCACATCATATTTTGTAATGTCAAGCATCACACCAAAAAGGGTGACATGGGTTTGAAATCAAACCTGGTATCCTTGTTGACAAGTGGAAGTGAATTAAAGATGTGATGTTAGAGGAGAGAAAGGATACCATACTTCAAAGTACACGGGATGTGTCCATCATAACCCTTGTGAACTTGCCAATTAACTAAAACCTTCCTTACCAATGTAAGAGTAACTAGGAAAGTTGGTTGTGATATCTAGCAATTTTACTGCTTTGAATGAATGTTTTTATAAAGTTGAGAACTGTGGAACCAGATCCCTTTGTATATATTCCCACCCCGAAACCTTACACTATGGCCAGTGTAATCCACATAGGTCATGGACTAGGATGACATACATTACATTAAATTAAATATTGAATCTTAATAACACCTAGAAGCATTAAGTCTTTTCATAAGTTTTCATATTATTATATCAAAGGAAATAGAAAGTCAGATAATGAAATAAATGAGCCAGTAAAAGAATACCTAATTCCAAAGCTAGTGCTTATCTCTCTGTCTCCTTCTCTTCATGAAAAAGTGAAACCTTAAAGTTGGCATCAAGTCAGGCAGAATGGGCTTGCCTGCAGAGCCATCACCTGGCAGGCTAAAAGCAGGATGATCATAATTACAAGTCCACCCTGGGCTACATAGTGAGACCCTGACTGAAGGATACCACCATAAAACTTGGCATCAGAAGCAGTTTAAAAAGAGAATCAAGGCAGTGTGCTCGCTATGCCATAATGTCTGAAATAATGAACTCATAGCTGCTCCTTCTACAGTCCTCAGGTTCTTCAATTTATAGCTATTCTTGTGTGCTGATGCTTCAGACATTGGGCAAAACTGAATCCACAGGATCTTATGACAATGTATGCACGGTATCTTGTAACATCCTAGGTAAGAGATGGAGAGAGGCTGTTCCTAACAAAGTGGTGACATGGATGGGATGACCTTTCCCATGAGAACCTGATCAAGGTGTGCTGACGCAGGAAGACTACAGCATTGATGGTGCTGGAAGTGACCATCCACATGCTCAACGCACTGCCAGTGCCAGTGACCATCTATGTGCACAGAATGCTCAAAGCATTGTCGGTGGCAGTGACCATCTATGTGCACAGAATGCTCAAAGCATTGCCGGTGCCAGTGACCATCATGTGCACAGAATGCTCAAAGCATTGTCGGTGGCAGTGACCTTACGTGGTGCACAAAGTTCAAAGCATTGCTTGAAGCTGTTGACACAATTGTTGCTGCTGCTGTTGCTGTGTGTGTGCATGTGTGCATGTGTGAGTGCTTCTGTACGTGTTCTCGTAATGGGGACAGAACCTTTTAGATTGAGCAATGAAGATCAGCAGTTCCCTTCCTTCGCTGTTTGACATTCATCTGGTTTTTAGACTGCCATTTCTTTACTTGATTTTAACATGGGAAACATCCTATATTTTATTTGAATTGTGGTAGGTTTTAACTGGTTATAAAAACATACAAATAATATGTGTTCATGGGCATTATGTGGTGCTCTCATGTATGTGCCCCTTGTAGAAGGTCATGTCAGGTTGAACATATTTGTCTCGTCATCTATTTGATATTTTTTTTATGATTCCAACAAGCCTTCAGTATCCTTTCTTTTACCTTTTAAAAATGAATGTCATAAAATTGTTACATATAGTACTTCTACTGTGCGCTCACACAGCATGTTCTTTCAGTGGCACTAGTGAAAACACTGGCCTTTGAAGTACTTCTCGCTATCCATCCCTTTACTCTGATCTCCCTGGTTTCTGGTAACCACCATTCAATACATTTTTTGCAAGCTATTAAAGTACCCCTGTCTGCCATTATAAAAAAGTTTTATGAACTTAACTGTGGAAGCTTTCATTATAGCCACGATTTTTCTGATTTTGTACATACATGCTTATAGTAATTCTTGGTAGTTTGTAAAATAGATACTAAACATAAAAGAGCACATTTGCCTTAAACCTATAAAGCTGTTTCAGCTTTCCCTCTCTCTCTCTTTCTCTCTTTACACACACACACACACACACACACACATATACATACATACACATTTTCAAGTTAATAAGCACACAGTTTTACCCATACATGTCAATGCACATATGTATATTCATATAGCTTCACACGCATGCATATAAAAATTAATAATAAGTTAAATACAAGCCTTATTCCCTTTAACTTCAAGCATTCCATAAGTAAATATCCGTGTGTTACATGTGAATTTTAAAAAATTAGTTTATTTTAGTGTGTTACATGTGAATTTTAAAAAATTAGTTTATTTTAGCATCATCTGTGCCTTAGAAAGTATTGTGCTATGGCCTAGAATACGGATCAACATGAGCATCAAGGAATTTTTATATAAAACAGCTTCACTTTCATTAAAATTTGATGTAGATAGTTCTATATCATTTTCTCTCTCATTGTCTAGTGCTTGCTTTTCTAATAGTGATGATTACTAACAGTGAAAAAAATAACAAAATGGATGATGTGTGTGTATTGAAAGTAACACAAGAAAGGAATATCATTTAGTTCTAGAATTTTTCAGGAATTTTGTGTCAAATACTATGTGATTTAGGAATTAGAACAACAGTTACATGCTATGAAAATATTCTAATCTCTTTTTAATGTTAAAAGTTTTGACTTACTTTTACGTTCATGCAATATTTGACTTGGATGCGGTTTAAAAGTAATATGGCTTTGCGTAATAGCAACTAATGTCAGGGATTCTAAATAAATGGCCATGGAATGAGACACAGAATTTTTGTGAGGTAAACACTATAAACTTATGTAGCTCACATACATCTTACATTCCCCACTCATGATCTCCATGCCAGAAGTTGGGTATTATTTTTCCTGTCATACAAAACTATGATCAATTGTCATGAAGGCAGGATGCCCTACATCTCAAAAGGGAAAAAAATTGTGTCTACAATTTCATGTATAATGCAGTACCAAAGTGAAAAATTGATTCTTCCCATAAGCCCTTAAAAATTGCAAAGTAGAAGAGTAAAAGAATTCCTCTAACCATGCAAATAGAGGCAGGAACATATACTATAAATATTTTGCCTTCTGCTGCTTATATACGTAGCACAGATAGTTGCTGGGGAGTAGAGACCAGTCTCTGAGTTCTGTTGCTGTGCAAGGTGCTCCAGATACACAGCTTTGTGAGGCCGCGGTGGGCTTTTCAGTGATTCAGCTTCCTTGAGCCACCCAGCTCTTGTGGTGACCTCTCATCATCCTCCTGTGCATACCTCAAACAAGCCATCCATTCCCCAACTCAGATTTTCCTGAAAATGTTGCTTTATTTCATCACTGGTCACCTACTTTTGGTGAGTAGAGTGTTGTTCACATCCCCCTAACACACACACACACACACACACACACTCTCTCTCTCTCTCTCTCTCTCTCATACACACACACACACACACACACACACACACACACACACACACACACACACACATATGTTGTTGGATGGTCTTTGGAAAGAATTTCAAGAGAAATAAATCTTTTGTTGTTTAGTTCTGACCTTACTGAAAACCATATTATGATTCATTTTGTGTAATTACCGTAGCACGTGGAAAGAAAAGACATAGTTTAATTCAAGGCCAAAAAAAAAAAAAAAAAGTAAAAGAATCTTTCACTGGGATGAGGGAGGGAAAAGAGAGCTGTACAAGGAAACAAATGGTATCTTTGAATGCTTTTTGGTTTTGTTATGACATATATTGGTATAGTTAAATAATAAAAGCATTTAATGCAGTTTTTTTTACTGAAAATGGGATTAAATGTGCTATGAGGATATAAGAGAAGAGATGTATGTAAAACAAATAGCCTAAATCTCTCCCATAATAGGAAGTGTGGGACAAAGGTGAAAGACAGAGAAGGGCTTTCTCTGCACAGATATAACTGGCCTGTCCCGTTTTTCAACAATGTAAAAATGCTAACTTTGATACTCAGTGACTATTCAATCATGATAATGAAATAATGAAGGCTTTCCCCATTCCACTAATAAAATTGGACTGCATATATCTTCATTCAAACAAGTTCTTTACCCACTGGTAACTGAATTTCTTCAGGGGTGAAAAGCATAGGATTTAAGTACCTCTTTTCCTATTATACTCCTCACATGGAAACAGTATTTTTGCCTCAAGTTCTTCACCCTGAATAATCTAATGATGTCAGTCAATACTTACAGAATTGTAGCAATCTTAAACTCTAATGGAGAAAGAAAAATACAGGTGTCTGTGATGTGCACATTGATTGTAACAGTTCACTCTTAGTGGAAAATGTAATTGAATATGTGCTCAGATGGATAACACCATTTTCAAGGAAGAATACGACAGTTTAATGCAATGAAGGAACAGGATATGTTCATATACGAAATAATTGTATCATTTGTTGATTGACAGTAGCTCTATATCTAGGGATAGACACACACACACACACATTCTCTCTCTCTCAATAAAGCACTGTTTCTTCAGTCACTGTCAAGTTGACATGCAATATATCTTTTATAGCTTTTAATGTGATAGATCTTTCCTTTCCCAGCACCATAAGAGAAGATACTGCATCTACTTTGGAAATAGCAACCTAAAAATATTTTCAATGCAATGATCACTTATAATGCTCTACTGCTGCTTAAAGGGATGTGTGAATGTGTATTTACTGGTGAATAAATAAGTATATGGAGAAAGTAGAAATCATTTAGTTTCCTAGGAGGAAATGGTCATTTTAAATATTTATGTTACACAGATATAAGTGCCAACATACATATCAAATTAGTAACATACCATTGCTTTTGTGAAAAGAATTATCAAGTTGTTAATATCTTATTGAAATTTATATAATTGTTATATAATATAGTATTATAATTGTAGTATTATAGCAATGCATTATGCTTACTTTTCCTGTTATCATCTGTTTTTCATGCTAGACTACAAACCAAGTGAAGGAAAATTTTGCCTAGACATTACTCACTCATTTTAATAACACTATAACTGTCATGATATGGACTGTTTTATATCTGGTCCATTGAATCACTTTGGTTTGTTTTCCCATCTCTTGGAGCCCTGCACTTGCTAGACCAGTGATCTACCCCTAACCTTTACCTACATCCCCCTTAGTCATTTCTTTCCTGGTGAGCATCAAGGTTTTACAGATTTTGTAACTAAAACATTTATATTGTATATCTTGTATTACTTCCTAGCACATATTTCTAAGAGTGGATTATTACTCAAAGGCATATACATTTTTAATTTTGAATGACACTAAATATTAACTTAAAGTGCTAATAATTCATATACCCAATACTGTTAAAAAGAGCCCATCTTCCAGCAGTCCTCAAATTTCAATATTTTATGTTGTTATTCCTTTTAAAATTGTTCCATGTTGACAAAACTGTAGGTATAAAAAATACTCATTTGCCATTTCATGTGTGTTGTTCTGACCTTCAGCGAGATGGAGCACCTTACCTCACTAGTAGTCACCTTATGAAAAGTCATGCAACTTTTTTACTCTTCCTCTACAGATGAACTCATCCATGTGATATTGAAGAGCTAATGAGGACAAAGCTAGAAGAGGACATTGGGTGGGCACTTAGTTATGTCTGATGGAGATGATTTTGCTAAGGTGTATATAGCTAGCAATATACCATTTGACATAGAGGCCGTGTTATATTAATTCAGTATTGCAAATCATTGTGTATGTGCAATCTTTGTTCATATATCTTAATATTTTGGGGGACTCAAATTAAAAGTAAGTTTATTCAAAAAGGGTGCAGTTCAAAAAAGGAGTCCTTTCTTATGGAACTTATGTTGACTAATTGCTCCAAGTTTCACAGTGCAAACTCTGTTAATATAGTTCATTGTATCATTGAAATGAATTCTGGTTCAAAGGTATAAAATGGTATATCATTTTAGTAGTCACTTATCTGATGAGCTGAGAAGATGAAAAGATTTTCATTTTTCTTATGAATCTCTATCCTCTCAACTATTTTTTAGATCTTTTTGCCATTTTCTAGCTAAGTAATCATGTTTTCTTAATCATTTTGAATGCCCATTTATTGCCTCACTTTATACATTTTACATATATAAAACTGTCATGCTTGGATTTTAACTGATAAGCCAACTAAGACTATTAGCAATTACTTGGGTTTGAAAAGTAACTGGAACATATCCGTAGAGCATGCGCAGTGACAGGAGCACCAGGTGGGATTGTGGCATACAGCTCGAAGTCCCCAGACCATTAATTCTGCACTGTGTGCTTTCATGGCCACTAGAAAAAAAGACATGGACTGTCCATCTGTGGAAACCCTCAGCTGAGGCATCTCTTTAGTGTTCTTTCAACTTCTTACCCATGATTACTTAAGAGTAAGTTTCTAGCTCGCAGTCTCTGATGGACCATATGTCATCGATCACAGATACCTTAATAAACTAAATAGTTGAACTCTCTAAGAGAAGAACATTAGTCCCCAGAAAATTTGGATGTGAAAAAGTCCAAAAAAGCTGATCTCTATGTAATTCTAAATATATCTTTTATTTGTCATCTGGTCTAAGTGACTATATTGGCATTTACTGTTCACTGTGTTAATGTCTGGATTTATATTGAAAATGCAAACAAATTATATTTCTGTTCTTTCTGCCTGAACTGTATTGTTTGTATTACAGACTTTGACTATGTCGTTTTGGTGACAGATAATCAATATTTAACATCTGCTCACAATCCAAGTAATGATTTGATTTCCTTTGAATTTATACTCAGAGTTGCATGTGCTGGGTCATGTGGTGGCTTTGTGCTTAGTTTTTAAGGGAAGCCCCATGCTGCTTTCCATAATGGCTGTTCCAATGTACGTTCCACAGAGTACACTGGGTGTCCCTGTTCTTCCTCCCATGGTCACACTTGCTGTCTCTTCTCTTTTTCTTAGAAACCATCCTAAGAGGTGTGAGATGATTTCCCACTGTGGCCTTGATTGCCATTTTTCTGACTGGTGATATTGAACATCTCTTCTTTTCCCTATTGGCAGTTTATGTGCTTCCTTTGTTACTCTCTATCCAGGGACTTTGCCTGATTGTTAAGATATACCTGCACTCACATGGTCTTTTGAGCACAGTGACAGAAGTCAAGAGAAATAATTGTGATATATGTTGATGGAGGAATAGAAGTAGAGACTGGTGTGTGTGTGTGTGTGTGTGTGTGTGTGTGTGTGTGTGTATTGTCATTCCTGAAAAGTGGTTAAACCTGTAAGACATATACTAATAACCCCATTTTATCTTGCTCAAGCTAAATTTATTTCTTTTAAGTATTTGTAATGTGACAGCTCAGTATACCCTTATTTCTCAATGAACATATTCCAAATGAAAGTCTACCAAAATTGAAGGCAATGCTTTCAAAGGCTCTGATAAATATGGTGTTATTGTGTCCTTTAACGTGAACTTGCTATTAATAAACTCATTGGATTTTGCACATATGCCATCTCTTTTCTTCTTTTAATCTATTTGAGCTAAAATCCCCACAGTACTTGGTTAGCAATTTCAGTTAATATACTGTGCCTTTCCTTTCTGTGTTTGTGTATTTTATGTTTTAGAACCAAAATATAAACCCTGTTTCACACTATGCTGTGTGTCCACTACTGTCACTCATCCATATCCCTCTGGGTACTGCATTAACCTACTTGGCCTTCATCCCCAAGTCTGTTTATTTGTCTGTTTGTTTGTTTTCTCACTTGTGTCCTGAGATCATCATCTGCATGTACACAGTCTTCCTCACTGACCCTTGGACTATGTGGAAGATAAAAACTTTATGATTTGCAACTTCAGGGGAAAGTTCACTGGCTCATTGATGAAGCAGGTGAAACAGGTAATAATGTTGATATATGAGGGATAAATTATATATAGGTGATAGACTAGATAATAAGGATATATATGAATATATAGAAACTATGTATTTCTATATTATACATAACCCAGACATAGCACTCACAGTCTCCATTTCAGATCCTTAAACTTTACCAGAGAAAGCAGTGTGGGGATACTTCTAGGAAAACTATTTTATAAAATCATATAATGCTTTTATGGGTTCATCTGTATCACTTCCTGGGCAGCTTAGCAAATGAGCATTTGGAAGCCGCCAACTCCATGAACTTCTCCTTGATGAAAGTACACTGCATGACTCAGAGATACTGCAGCCTTCCGACACCACATCCGTTCACTGCAGACACATTTTACATCCGTACAGTGCTCAGTACAGTACTGCACGAGCAGTAAGGGTAGATAGCGTCGGGGACTACTCACAGAAGACTATACCATCATTGCCATAAAGTACCATGTGATATGCTAAGCAGTGCACAGACCCCATGTTTTGTGTTACTCAAACACAGTACATTTATTTTTTAAATCAATTCTTTTTTTTTAATTTTTTTATTATTTATTCAACTGTGCGCATGTGCATATGTATGTGCGGCGCGCGCATGTGTGTGTGTGCGTGTGTGTGTGTGTGTGTGTGTGTGTGTGTGTGTGTGTGTGTAGAACCACGGACGAATTCGCGAACCACCATGGACGCCTCCACCTCCTCCTGCCCCGGGATTCACAGGCTCCGCCCTACCAGGACCAGAAGCGCAGGCCGCCCCGCTTCCTCCTGGCGTCTATATGTGGGATCTGGGATCCGAACTCAGGACCTTCCACCTGCAAGGCGAAGGCTTAACCCCTGAGCCACCTCTCCAGCCCCTTAAATCAATTCTTGTTGCTGTAATTTATTATAAAAGAAATGAGTCCATAGAAAGGAAGCAGAGATGATTTACTCTTAAGAATAGTATTATTAAAAGAACGACAGGCTCAGAGTCATTGGAGGCCATGATGAGAGCCAGAAGCAGGAGAAAATTAGGACAGATTGTGTCACATCCTGGGCCACATGATGGATCCTGTCATAATTAGGCATAGATGTCAACTTGACAGTTGAGTGTACATTTGTAGAGAAGTAATGGTTGAGTTTAGCCCAGAGAAAACCTACAAGAGATTGTCTGGCTGATGGGGAAGGCCCAGCCCATGGTGGGTGGAATTAGGCCCTGGAATAAAATATAGAAAGCTGGTTGAGAGAGTTGGCCAGACATACTGGTCTGGCAAGTAAGGATTGTCCCTCTCTCAACCACTATGTAGAGATGGTGTGGCCGGTTCCCTTGGCCTTGGTATTGGTGCATACTCGCCCATCAAGCTGGACTATGAACTGTAACTGGACTGTCATAAGAAAATAAACCCCTTGTTCTTTTAAGCCATTTGATGATGATTTATCAACAACCAATGAAGGCAAACCGCAACAGGGCTCTAAAGGGGAGGATTGACTCTCAGTTTATTAGGAGTGTCAGAGCATTGTGCTGTAGATAATGAAATGTACTTCAGAAAGGAGACACAGACCTTTTCATTCTGTATGACAAAGGAAATTTCTGTCTCTTAGAGGCTTTGGGAGTGGAGGGGGGATATCCACATCATGTGACCTACCTTGCAGTGTAGAGAACCAAGGCAGGGAGGACCAAGATATAAGTCAAGTTTATCATAGGTTTGGGCATCAGGGCAAACTTGCTGCTGTGTGAGTGACAGAGAAGACTGAACTGTGCGGAAGGCGAAGTCAAAGTTGTCTGCTTATCAGCTCAGGAGAAGCTGCAGGTGGAGGTGCGACATGCTTTCTGGAAGAGTAAATGGCAGCTGGAGGGTCTGAATCTAACACCACAGTTACTTTGGGAGGTGTTACCTCTGACTATTCTCAATTCACTAGTGAGAATAAGGAACTTTGAAGGTTATTACTGTTTAGATTTAGAAGAGAAGAGAGATGGTCCAGAGGGAGGCACGGAGAGGAATTAGCCTTTAGATAAGAGGTTTATATAAAAAGAGGTTTATTATAAGAGGTAGGATTCTGTAGGAGAATTTCAACCCACGAGACAAAGCAAAGGGTCTTCTTTGAGCATTTCTTACTAAAAGGGAGGTCTCGCCCTTCACAGAAACAGGCATAATTGGTGTGTGACATATGTTGAGAGATCTAGGTAGAGGATCAGGGACATGGGCTATGAGGTAGATGTCACTCACTCTTTTTTCTGGGCTAGGAATGGGATGTGGTTAATATGTGACTCGTAGTAAGCGGCCGTGGTCAGACTCTGTCTAACCCATGATATTGCTTGAACTCGGAATAAGATGATTCCAAAAGTAGAGAGAATTAGGTGACATAGTTGTGGAATAACCAATTATCAACCCGTCTTTCTTGATGAGGGCAGAATTCTGTTCTCCTGTTTTCTAAGTCCTCTGAAATTTAACAAAAACAATTTTCTTAGGTCAAGATTCAAGTCTATATAGTTATCCATCTATTATTTGTATAAATAATAAACATGATGAGTAAAGGTTAACATTTTTTATAATATAAACTTGTTACATGTGTAAAAGCTATAATTTGAATATTTTTTGCTTGTTTATATTCTCCATCTTCTCTGAGTAGACCATCAGGTACTTTCCTACTATGCCTATGGAAAGGCATGGTTATCCACATTTCTCTATAGATGAGATAAGCAACCATTTTAGGGAAGAAATATGATTACTTTAAAATTATTCCCAATAGAAATTGATTTACAACATTGTAACCCAATTGGAAGATCATAATATGGTACTACTCTTAGTATCTACATTCTGTGTTTTGAATCTTTACTATAATTTAATTTCATTATTGAAACTAAAACTTATCACTGTGCTAATGAAAGAATTTCAGTGTTCTCTTGTCTGTAGCACTAGAAAATGGTTTAGTGGTCAACATTATTTCATTTCAGCTTCTAGAAAAATCAACAGTAATATTATACTTAAAAATCTGCTATTGCCAAAAAATGTTTTGTAGGACGCAGAAGTATTTCATTTCTCAGTCTTTTCTCTTCCCAATTTTAACTTCCCTTAGGGCTATTTTAGCAGGCAAGTTGTATTTCTTTAAGCTTACTGAGTATAAACTACTCATTTTTTAGCCTTTGGTAATCAGAATCATGAGGTTTTATTGAATCTGGATTTATCAGATAAAGGGTTTCTGAAGATCTATGATGTTTGTATAAACCTCACCTAAATTCGAAAATAATTGTAAGTTCTGCTATCAAGCATTACAGATATCAGCACTTCATTCTGTGCCTAATGATGTCAATTTATTAAAATTTAGTGCCTTGTATCCTTTTACAGAAGCATTTCTTGCTGATGCATGTTCCTTCTAACTGTACTAAAAGCCTTAAGTGTCTTGGTCATACCTCAAACTTTGGAGTACACAAGAAAGTCATATATCTTACTATTATTTATTTATTTACTTGGGAAAAAGAAAAGCGAAGAAAGCATGTGTGTTTTCCTGCCGAGTTATATTGCCAGACATATTTAAAGAAATTATTATTATTTACAGAAAACTTTGAAATGTCTTTCTCAATAATTTAATTTTTAATTTTATTGTTCTGCATTGGCTAACTTCGTTTTTCATTGTTACTAATTATTAAAGCAAGTTTTATTTCTTACTACTATCAAAGAACAGAATTATGTTTGAGTAATTATTTCCTTTTTACTCTAAAAATTATTTTTCAGTTTTACAAGCATATTGAATACTTATCCCTGCTTCCTTTCATCATCTCTCCCTTCCATCCCTCCATCAATCCCACCCTCCTGCCTGTCTGCTTTTGTGGATCCCAGGGTTGCCTCTGGCTTATCTGCTCTTGTGGGGGTTCAGGCCTCTGTGGCTTGTTTGTCAAGTCTCTCTTTGGGCCACCTTTACACTCTTAAACCTTAGCAGGAAAAGCAGAATGGATTTTTGTTCTTCCTCTATAATAACCCTAGGCTTTCCTCTTTAACCCTCTTTACTGCTTGGGACAAGGTTCTGTAAATTAGTCTAGGGGTTAGATCTAGCTTCTTGCCTGTTTCATGCAACATAAGAATCATTTCTCCTGGGACTAGAGAAGTGGCTCAGGGGTTAAGCCTCTGCCTTGCAGGAGGAAGGTCCCGAGTTCGGATCCCAGACCCCATGTATAGACGCAGGGCGGAAGCAGGGGCAGCCTGTGTTTCTGGTCCTGGTAGGGCGGAGCCTGTGAATCCCAGGGCAGAGTAAACAAGGAGGAGGTGGAGGTGGTCCATGGTGGTTCCGGAATTCATCCGTGGTTCTGCACACACACACACACACACACACACACACACACACACACACACACACATGTATACACCCACAATTGAATAAATAAAAAAATTTAAAAAAAGAATCATTTTTCCTATCTTCCATTATCATGATCTACTTGAACTACTATAGTAACATAACCTACACCAGAAAGCTCATGAATAACAAGACTGTATTCTCATAGTTCTTGAGTTGAAAACTCAAAGATGGAGGCAAGATATGTTGACTTGTGATGTACAGTTTGTTACTTTTCCTCGCATGCTTGAAGGGGCGAAACTTCTCTTTCCAGCTTCTTTCACAAGGGAACACATCCTGTTTCTGAGGGCTCGGCCCATGTAATTTATTGCTCTACTAAAACTCTCACATTGACAACTACATTTCCAAATATGAATTTGGGGGACAAAACTCATTCACACATTGTATATTTAGTGAAAATCAAAAGAATGGTTGTTACAAGAAATTGTGTAAGTAGCAATCTGAAAAACAACCCTATATATGTATATATGTATGAAATTTAAAATTTTCAGTCTAATAAAAGTTGACGACTGCAAACAAATTAATTCTTTTTTTTAATTTGGTCTCAGATTTTTTTCACTGGACAGTGGTAATGTTGGGTAATTCTGATTGGGCCCCTGTTGCTAGCAAGCCACATGCATCACATATGGCTTTTCTTTTCTTTTTTTTCCCTCGGGACCATAACTATAATCTATTTTTAATACATTTTTTATTATTGCCGCTCATACAAACTTAATAGGTAGACCAGTTCCCTCCCTCCCTTCTCCTCCCCCCGAATCCCCTGCTCCCTCTCCCCTCCCTCCCCATCCCCCAGTGCGTCCCCCCCAATTCCCAAAGAGTCCTTTATTATGTATGCCTAACTCTCCTCTGGGTCCTCCTCTCCCATGACTTACAAGGACCCAGTGCCATTTCCCTGAACCCTTTTCCGTGTTCCCCTTAAGCATAGGAACACTACTGTGGCTGTCAATCCCTTGCCTCCAAGGATCTTGGTGCCTTTAGCTGATGCTAGACTTTGTGAGGTCAATAGTGTGTTGGACATTGCGCCGGGCATGCAAAGTCCAATTATGATTGCTTCAGCCCTAACTAGTGTGGAGAATCTTGCAAATCATTGCTCCTCCCATCCTTTTGCTCTTACAATCTTACCGCCCCCTCTTCCGCAAATGTCCCTGAGCTTCAGGATGGGGAGAGATTAGGCTGGCCTAGTTCTATGTGGTTGATATAGAGTCTCTGAAGTTCTGGATTGTGGTTTGTTGATTTTCTTTTGCAGTTTTGCTGCTCCTGTAATGCCCTTCACTCCATCCTACTGGGCACTGTATGTCACCCCCTGGCCAGAGACAAAAAGCTGTTAAACTGGAGTCTTGTTATAATAGCACATTCAAGGGTAGATGTAATAAAAGTTGGAAACCTCAGAGAGGGAGGTGTCAATCACCCATTTGAAAAATGATTACTTTTTATCTGCCAGACTATATGCCCTCCCCTTCTGGTGAGATCATACCCTCTCAGTTATACATAATCAGGCATGAACGTCTGTGAACTTAACCAGGTGTCACATTACTTACTTGCATTCCTTGATGGAGGACAAATTTTCTCTGCTGTAACATGGTCCCCTCTCTCCTTGTGTTTGGGGTGGCCCTCCAAGCCCATCCCTCCTGTTCATAATCCTTGCAATTACTGTATTACATAGGTGTACTTTTGAGTGTCTCAATGTGGGCTGGGGGACTTTGGTACTAGGAGCCACCTATTAGGGAGTACATACGGTGCTTAATTTTCTGGGTTTGGGATACTTCGATTAATATAATTGTTTCTAATGACATCCATTTCTCAGCAAATTCCAGTAATTCATCATTTTGGATGGCTGAGTAGTACTCCATTGTATAGATGTACCACAGTTTCCTTATCCACTCGTCAACTGTTGGACATTTGGGTTGATTCTATGACTTTGCTATTGTAAACAGTGCTGCTATGAACATAGTCGTGCTTGTGCTATCGAGGTAAACCACTGCTGCATGAGGGGTTATTCCCAAAAGTGGGATTGCAGGGTCATACGGCATTTCAATCTTTAATTTCTTTAAGAATCTCCAGACAGCTCGCCAGAGTGACTGTATGAGCCTGCATTCCCACCAGCAATTTAGGAGAGTTCCTCTCTCTCCACATCCTCTCCAGCATTTGTGGTTGTTTGTATAGTGGATTTTTGCCATCCTGACCGGGGTGAGATGATATCTCAGGGAAGTTTTGATTTGCATTTCCCTGATGGCTAAGGAAGTGGAGCATTTTTAAAGATATTTGTTAGACATTTTCTTTTTTTTTTTTTTATTATTATTATTCAACTGTGCACATGTGCGTGTGTATGTGTGCGCGCACGTGTGTCTGTGTGTCTGTCTGTGTGTGTGTAGAACCACGGACGAATTCGCGAACCACCATGGACGCCTCCACCTCCTTCTGCCCCGGGATTCACAGGCTCGTCCTACCAGGACCAGAAGCGCGGGCCGCCCCCGCTTCCGCCTGGCGTCTATACGTGGGATCTGGGATCCGAACTCAGGACCTTCCTCCTGCAAGGCGGAGGCTTAACCCCTGAGCCACCTCTCCAGCCCCGAAGATATTTGTTAGACATTTTAAAGTCATCCCTGGTAAAATTTCTTTTAAGTTCCAGGGCCCATTTTTTAATTGGGCCATTGTTTTCCTTGGAGTTTAGTTTTCTAAGTTCTTTTTGCACACTGGACAGTAGAGCTCTATCAGATATGTGGTTAGTGAAGATTTTCTCCCATTCTGTGGGTTGCCTTTGAGCTCGTGTTAAAATCTCTTTATCTGAACAGAAGCTCTTTAAATTCACAAGATCGCAACTGTTCAGAGTTGGTGGCAGTGACTGTGCCATTGGATGTCTGTTTAGGAAATGTTGGCCTTGCGCAATCAGCTCCAGGGAGATCCCTATCCTTTCAACTATGGTTTTTATAGTCTCTGGCCTGATATCAAGGTCCTTGATCCATTTGGAATTAAGTCTTGTACATGGTGACAAGTATGGGTCCAGCTTTAATCTTCTGCATGTGGAGACCCAGTTTTGCCAGCACCATTTGTTGAAGAAGCTGTTCTTTTTCCATTGGATTCTTTGGGCCCCTTTGTCAAAGATCAAATGGCTGTATTTTTGTGGGCTTATATTTGGGTCTTCAACTCTTATCCATTGATCTGTGTGTCTATTTTGGAGCCAGTACCAGGCTGTTTTTATAACTATGGATTTGTAGTATAGACTAAGGTTTGGTATGGTAATACCTCCAGCAGTGTTTTTGTTACTCAGGATTGTCTTTGCTATTCTGGGTCTTTTGTGCCTCCATATGAATTTTGAGATTGTTTGGTTAATTTCTTTAAAGAATTGCTTTGGGATTTTGATTGGTATATCATTGAATTTGTATATTGCCTTTGGTAGGATGGTCATTTTTACAATGTTGATTCTGCCAATCCAGGAACAGGGGAGGTCTTCCACCTTCTGGTGTCTTCCGCAATTTCTTTCTTTAGGGTTTCAAAGTTTTCATTTTAAAGGTCTTTTACCTCCTTGGTTAGGTTTATACCAAGGTATTTCATTTTTTTATGGGCTATAGTAAATGGGATTGTTTCTCTCAAGGCTTTTTCACTTCTTTCATTCTGGGCATATAGGAAGGCCTCTGATTTTTGTACATTTATTTTTTATCCTGCCACCCTGCTGAACTTCTCAATTAGTTCCAGGAGCTTCCTGGTGGAGTTTTTGGGATACCTCAGGTATAAGATCAGGTCATCTGCAAATAGGGATAGCTTGACTTCTTCCTTGCCGATTTGAATCCCTCTTATGTCCCTTTCTTGTCTTATGGCTTCGGCTAAGACTTCAAGTACAATATTGAATAGAAGTGGTGAGAGAAGACAGCCTTGTCTAGTTCCTGATTGAAGTGGGAATGCTTCCAATTGTTCCCCATTGAGCATAATCCTTGCTGTGGGCTTGTTGTATACAGCTTTTATTATATTGATAAAGGTTCCTTCCATTCCTACTGTCTCTAGCGTTTTGATCATAAAGGGCTGTTGGATCTTGTCAAAGGCTTTTTCTGCATCTATCAAGAGTATCACGTGGCCTTGGACTTTGGACTAGTTTACATGATGAATTACATTTATTGATTTGCGTATGTTGAACCAACCTTGTGTGCCGGGGATGAAGCCTACTTGGTCCCTGTGAATGATCTTTTTGATATGTTTTTGAATCCGATTTGCTAAGACTTTGTTGAGAATCTTTGTGTCTGTGTTCATCAGAGAGATCGGCCTATAGTTTTCGTTTTTAAGTGAAATTTTATTAGGTTTTGGGATTAAGACGATATTAGCTTCATAGAAGGAATTTGGTAGTGTTCCTTCCTTTGCTATTTGATGGAACATTTTAAGGAGTATTGGTGTTATTAACTCCTTAAATGTCTGGTAGAATTCTGTGCTGAATCCATCTGGTTCAGGACATTTTTTGGTGGAAAGATTCGAGATTACTTCTTCAATTTCCTTGTATGTTATAGGACTATTTAAATAATTCACAACTTTCTGATTCAATTTAGGTAGGTTGTGTTTACTTAGAAATTCATCCATCTCTTTTGTGTTGTCAAACTTCACAGAGTATAAGTTTTTGAAATATGATATTATAATTCTCTGGATTTCTTGGGTATCAGTAGTGATAACTCCATGTTCATTTCTAATTTTGTTAATTTGGGTTTTCTCTCTCTTGCTTTTGGTTAATTTAGCTAGGGGTGTATCAATCTTATTGATTTTTTTCAAAGAACCAGCTTTTTGACTGGTTGAATTTTTCTATCTTTTTCTTAGTCTTGATTTCAGATATTTCTCCCCTTATTTTGCTAATCTCCTCTCTTGTACTACTTTTGGGATCAGATTGCTCTAGTTTCTCTAAAGCCTTAAGCTGCATCGTTAAGTTGTTTATTTCTGATGTTTCCATTTTTTTTTTGATGTAGGCATTAAGAGCTATGAACTTACCTCTTAGAACAGCTTTCATTGTGTCCCAGAGATTTTGGTAAGTTGTATTTTCATTATCGTTCATTTTCAGGAAATCTTGAATTTCCTTTTTAATTTCTTCCTGAATCCAGTTCTCATTCAGCATCATATTGTTAAGTTTCCAGGAGTTAGTGTATTTTCTCTTGTTTGTTGTGTTGTGGATGCCAGCTTTAGGCCATGGTGGTCTGATAGTGCACAGGTTAGAATTTCAACTTTTTTGTATATGTGTAGATTCGTTTTGTGGCCCAATATGTGATCTATTTTGGAGAAAGTTCCGTGTGCTGCTGAGAAAAATGTGTATTCTTTGGTGCGTGGGTGAAAAGTTCGATAGAGATCTGTAAGGTCCATTTCTTTCAGGGTTTGATTAAGTTCCAAAGTGTCTCTGTTAAGCTTTTGACCTGTTGATCTATTCCATGTTGAGAGGGCGGTGTTGAAGTCCCCAAGAATTATCGTTTGGGGGTTGATTTCTTGTTTTAGACGCTGTAGGGTTTTCTTAATGAATGTGGAGGGGCCTGTATTGGGTGCATATATGTTCAGTATTGTGAAGTCTTCCTGGTGAATTATACCTGTGACTAAAATGTAGTATCCATCTTATGATTTTCTTTGATATGAAGTCCACTTTGTCTGAAAGCATAATTGCTACCCCTGCCTCTTTCCTGGTTCCATTAGCTTGCAAGATTTTGGACCAGCCTTTCATTCTTAGGATGTGCCTATCTTTTGTGGGGAGATGAGTTTCCTGAAGGCAGCAGATTGTTGAATTGTGGTTTTTAATCCCAGTTTGTAATCTGTGTCTCTTAATCAGTGAGTTAATACCATTAACATTTAATGTTATAATGGAGAAATTATTTTTAATTCTGGACATTTTTTATGTTTAGTAGATTTTGTAAGCATGTTATTTGATATTTATGTTTTGGTGATATTATACTTCCCTTCTGTCCTCCTGGATACGCTTGTTCTTTTCTTCAAGCTTGATTATCATTTCTAGCATTTTTTGAAGGCCTGGTTTGGTAGACATGTGTTCCTTCAAGTTGTCTTTGTGCTGGAAAACTTTTCTTTCTCCCTCAATCTTGACAGATAGTTTTGCCGGGTATATCAGTCTGGGTTGGCATTTATGCTCATTTAATACTTGAAGTATGTCTCTCCAAGCTCTTCTTGCTTTTACTGTTTCCATTGAGTAGTCATTTGTTATTCTAATAGGTTTACCTTTAAAAGTGACTTGCTTTTTTTCTCTTGAAGCTCTCAGCACCTTTTCTTTGTCTTGAATGTGGAGTGTTTTGACTATTATTTGCCATGGCGATTTTCTATTTTGGTCATATCTGTTTGGAGTGCGAAATGCCCCTTGTATTTGGATAGGCCTCTCATTCTTTAGTTGTGGGAAGTTTTCCTTTATGATGATTTGAAATATTTCCTCAGGTGTGGTATTTTTGGATTCTTGTTCTGGTATTCCATGAATGTGCATGTTAGGTTTCTTCAGGGTATCCCATATTTCTTGAATGTTCCTCTCCAGTATCTTTTTGGCTTTAACAATCTCTTCCATTGAGCTGGTTAATTCTCCTACTTTGTCTTCAAGAACTGAAATTCTATTTTCTGCCTCATTTGTTCTGCTGATAAGACTCTCTGTTGAGTTTTGGGTTGAAGATAACTTGTCTTTTAGTTCAGTTTTAAACCCTGCCTGAGACTGTTTTAACTGCTCTATACCTACTTTTGTTTCTTGAACTGTTTTTCTCAACTCCTCCAGATGCCTGTTGTGTTCCTGTTCAAAGTGGTTGATATGGTTGTTTAACTCTTCTCGGATTTCCTCTTTCATAGTATTAATCATGGTGATGATCATACTCTGAAAGTCGTTATGTTGGGTCTGGCTTTCATGGCTATTTTCTGTGGATTTTTTCTGGTAGGAATCCATCGTTATGGGATTGATTATTTCGGTGGGAAATTGGTCTTCTTTGGGTTTTGTTTCTCGTGGATCTGCACTTTAACTTGGGCATTGTTGTTTTGTTTTTTAGGACCTTTCAGTTTCTGTGTGTTTTTCACTGAACCGATGTAGTTGGTATTGTTATACTTGCCAGTTATTACTAGTGCTTGCCTTGGATTGGGTATGTTTGTGTATTTTTATTGTTATATCCTAGATGAGGCTATTAGACTGTTAGTACGTCAGTTAAGTAACCAGGGGGTGAATATTAGTATGGTAGTGCACTTTTACGATTTAGTGTCTTGGTGAAATGTGAGGGTGAGTGGTGTACTCCCTGGAGTTGTATGTTTTTTGGGGTGGCTGTATGAGGAAGTTGATCTACAGCATTAATACTAGAAAGGATCAGTAAGGTGAAAAGAAAAGAAAAAAAATTTACTTATCTTTGGGCTGGATGTGAAGAATCTCGCCCATGTGATACAATGGTTGTAGTGGAATCCAGATGTATGGCCTGTGTTCCCTTAGTTCCTTAGAGTTTTGCTTGAGTTTCCTTTGGGCTCTATTTAATTCTGAGTAGCAGTGTGTCTTCCGTGGACCACATGCGTAGGTCCCCGGTGGACCAGAGAGGCAGAGGGTCTGATGTAGATGGCAGAATTCTTCACCTGCGACCTGGGGGGGGGCTGGAGGGTGCGAAGGGCTGGGGTCCGGGGCGGGACCCCTGGGGCTAAGCCCGCGGCCTCGGGCGGGTGCTGCTGGCAGGGCGGCTCCCGGGTGGGGGGCTGGGCTGCACCGCTACATATGGCTTTTCATATGAGGTATTTGTTGAGTGTTTTTCCTCTTCTTGTAAAGCAGATTCATAGCATCCTTTCCTGAAGGATCAATTTTTTGTGTAATTCATTTGGATTTTTCCAAGGTTCTCTTCTATGTTATAAGTTTAGAAGTCTCTGAAAGTATGGGGATATGGCAAAAAGTATGAAAATATCCATCTGTCTATCATTATCTATCATCTATCATCTGTCAATCATCTACCTTTTCTCTTTTTTCTGAGATTTCTAATATAGTGAATGTTCTGTTGAAGATACGGGTGAGTAGTTTAGTTTTGTTAATGAAACATGTTACCTAAACTTTTGGAAGACACCAACCACTTGGAATATGTCTTAATCGTGCTCTGTTATCTATAAACTGTTAGTGCCCTGCCTGTAACAAAGGGCACCAATGCCTTTGGTGTTTCATGTTACATAATGAGACCCTCTCCCAATGAATTAGATTCTTGCAAGACACTGTGGGTTAAAAATAATAAAAGAAGGGGCTGGAGAGGTGGCTCAGGGGTTAAGCCTCTGCCTTGTAGGCAGAAGGTCCTGAGTTCGGATCCCAGATCCCACGTATAGACGCTGGGTGGAAGCGGAAGCGGGGGCGGCCTGCGCAAAAAAAAAAAAAAAAAATAATAATAATAATAATAAAAGAAGAAGTCAGTGTCCAGTGGGCATTTGAGGTAATGAGTTACTTATACAGTTGTGCAGTTGGATTCACTACTGGATATCATAAAGCTATTAATGTACCTGAGTGCAATGTGAGTCTCTAAAGAAATATAGTGTTTCTTCTTTCTTCAGATAAGGTTGGTCACATGACTCCCACACATTTGCAAACAACCCAGAGACCATAGAAAGTGTTCCCTTGTTTTATAGGATACATGCTGTTATATTTATTGTCTGTGGGACACATACATGATCGTTGCCAAGCACTAAACAGATGTAAACTACCATTTGAAATGCCTTTGTCACTCTTGGCATTCAGATGCTTGACCAATGGCTACTTACAATGTAATTGTTGCTATTTAATTAATGAATTTGAAGTAAGTTGCACTGTGGTTACAGCTCAAAAGAATTCTGAGCAAGGTAATGTTCCTTCTAAGCATGGAATGATTCTCAAATCTGCTTCAGTAAGCTACTGAAGTGGTTCAAATTGTTATTTTATGAAGTGATACAAGATTTTGATTCTGACATTGCTAGCGAAAGTCAATTTTTTTTTTTTGGTCAACTTATTCTTTGGGGTTACTGAATGTTTTCTTTGCCCACATCATTTTTGTTATGATTTTCAATCAACCCTTTTCAAATATTGTAGCTATCCTGATTAACTTCTTACAAAATTTAAATTGAGACATTGTACCTATCATGCTGCCTTCTCTGTGCTTCAGGTTATTGGATTTGAAACAACCAACAAATGTATTTGCTTTCTAGCATCTGCTCCAGGGGGCAAATGCTTTATCATTTCATACCTTTGTCTTATAATGATATCCAAACAACAATATTGATATTTTAACTCATTAATATAAATAACATGAAATCAAATGCAAATGACATATTCATAAATTTCCAGAAATCTCAATTTTGTTGCTGTTATTTACTTGGTAATTTGCTTTGATTTTTTATTTGTGAATTCTTTTCCTAAGAAGCCACACTGATCATCTTTTGAGTACAGCAAGATTCATTATGGAACTAAAAAAATAGCCTGAAAAACTTTGGAGGACTGAGACAAGAAGTTTTTCAAATGTCCTTCAGTTTACTTGTTTGCATTTCCTCAAAAGAGGCTGGCACAAAGCAGTTTAGAGTTTAGAATAGCTTTGAAAGCATTTATTGTTCCAAGGCTAATTTTAACCTTGTGATAAAGATTGCTTTTTGTATTCAGTTGAATGTGATCCAGTAATTGTTTGTCAAGGCTAAGTGCTGTAGGACATAATACATTTTTAAATGGTGTTTTATAATTATAATACAACCATCTTACAGCCTACTATAGAGAGAATGTTGTTGAGTCTGGGTATTGGAATTATTAGAAAACAGACTTTAAACTTTATTATTTTAATTATTAAATCTTATAGTTGCTCAACTTACATTTAGGGAGCTTTATAGATGAGCTTGAGTAAATGATTTTTCATAGAAATGAGCCTTTCCCACCCCACCAAGGCTGCATCCTCCCATTTCAGTGAATAGAATATCCATAGAAGGATGCTGTCAGGCAGCCAGAAGTTAGCTTAATGTGAGTTCAAGATTAGCTGTGCATCATAAATTGATGTCAAGGGTCGCAGATAGCAACATTGCTAATCTGAAGTAATGGCTATTTCAAGCTGTATTGATAACTGACATTTTTACTATCATATTAATGTTGGCTGACAACATGTTGCAGGCATCTCAAAGAACCTCAGCATTTTGTTTAGAGTGGTTAATGGGTTTGGGAGATGACTCAGCAGTTAATCCTTTGCCTTGCAAGCAAAAACCCCAAGTTTGAGACCAAGATCTCATGTTTTAAAAATGTCCGGCAGAAATGTCAGTGACCTGTAATTCTGGCTCTGGAAGGCAGAGCCTGGGAAACCCAGAGTAAAGCAGTAAGGAGGTAGAGCCATTCAAGTTGATTTCTGATGTCACCTCTGGGCCTCCAGAAGCACATGCACTCAAACACCCTCTTGGTAAACATACACACACCACACACACACACACACACATGAGCCACAAGCAACAGGACTCTCCAAAAGAGTATTGAGAATCATAGCTTGGTACATATGGCAAAGTTAACACAGAGCATTCAACTGAAGACTATCTCCACTTTTGGGTTTCCATCCTGTCCCTTTTTAGGTATCTGCTTAATGAATTTATTTTACCTTTTACTTTTAAAAAGCTCTAAAATAGGGGCTGGAGAGGTGGCTCAGGAGACGCCAGGCTGAAGCGGGGGCGGCCTGCGTTTCTGGTCCCTCTATGAATCCAGGGCAGAGTAAAAAGCGGAAGGTTAGTTGAAATATTTTTATTTTACTCTCATTCTGAAATTATAAAAGCATGTAATTCTTTTTTTAATTTTTTTATTATTTAATCAATTGTGCATGAGTATGTATGTGTGTGTATGTATTTGTGTGTGTGTAGAACCATGGAAGAATTCAGGAACCACCATAGACCGTCTTCACCTCCTCCTTGTTTACTTCTGCCCGGGGATTCACGGGCTCCGCCCACCAGACCAGACGCGCGGCCACCGGGCTTCCACCCAGGCGTTCTATTATGCTGTGGTCTAGGATTCCAAAACTCAGGACCTTCCGCCCTGCAAGGCAGATGCTTCTTAAACCCCTGAGCCACCTCTCCATCCCCAAAAGCGTGTTAATTCTTTACTTTTCTTTATAGAAAATAGTATTCCTTGACCTTTCATTGGAGGTTGAGATACCTTTATTTTTTAGCTAGTCTTTTCTGCCTCATTTCTTTTTCAATATGCTCTGTACTCTGTCTCTCTCAGCCTTTCTCTCTCTCTCCATCTCTTTCTGTCATACACACACACACACACACAAATAAATAATTAAATATATAGACAGATAAAAATAAATAGTTCTCACCTCAAATAAGATACAATAAATTCTAAAGCCAAATATCGATGATCCTAACGCAAGAACACATTCAGGTTGCCAACATACCATAATCCAACATGGTAAAAATTTCAGTTTTTATTATTGCAGAACAAATGAAAGTCCAGAGTAAAAGCAACTTTAAAATTTACTCGTGAAATCGTCAGTGGGAGGTTTTCAGCACAGCAGGAAAGTCTGAGCTGTGTGCCTCATGTCTCATGAAGCTGTTAGCCTTGGAATTGTTGGAAGCTGGGCTTGTTAGTACATTACAAAAGGATTTCACTTGAGAGCCGCAAGGATGTTAGGTAAAATATCAAGTACGCAATGGACGGTTATTAAGGGGATAAAAATATGCAGGATAATTTGGTGCTGGACCTGCAACATTGCAGCTCACCACAATCCTTGAGATTTCTAATCAGTCAGTCTGCTTTGTAGGATCTTTAACTTCGCATCTCTTTCCTTTTGGTAGCTCATTTACTGTAAGGTATTAAATATCAAGCTAAAAGTATTCATTTTTTGTCAGTATCTTGAATGTAAGGATTGATGTTTTTCATTAGCTCTATTAATTATGTAATAATTCCCATATCCCCTAGTTAAACCCAGTTAAATTTTTCCATTCCCTTCTTTACCTGACATGTCTCCAAACTTGTGGATCATGTTTTTATTAAATTATTTGAACAGGCCTCAGGTAGAATTCTCAAATTATAAAAATCAATTTAATAATTACTTTCATTTAATTAGTTTGTGTCTAATCTTTGATTTACCCTAAACTGTGAAGGTTCTTTTCTTCTCATTTGTTACTATTTATAGAAATTCTATTCAGTTGTATTTTAAAACTTTGTAAGTCTTAAAATTCTTATTCTTTGTACATTTGATTCCCCTTTATTTTTAAGTACATAGAGTAATCATTTTTATATTTAAATCAATCTGTTCTGCATATATTTTGGTGGACAAATTTTGGTCATCTTCCCTTTCCTAACTCCCTCTTGTGCTAAAAAGTCATTTCTTCAACGGTTTTGTTCTGTTATGAGCTCATAGTCCTTTAAAATTTATTTTTAGAAACCCACGGTAAATTCAGAGACAATGCGATATGCTTGTCAGAGTCAGCTGAAGACATTCTGACCAGGAACTGAATATTTGCTTGAAATTTTTAGCAGTAGGCAGGTTTGAATTCTGCAGAGAAACCCATTTGACAGCCAACCAAGATGAAGGCTGGAATGGACACATAGCTTTCTAGTAAGTAGTTGTTAGCAGTATCACCTTCATTGGTCACTTCTTTTATTCTTTCTTGTGTGTGTGTGTGTGTGTGTGTGTGTGTGTGTGTGTGTGTGTGTGTCAGAGAGCACTGTGTGTGCCTATGGATGACTTCAGAAATCACCCTGCATTGCTTCTACCTCTCATTTCTTTGCCCTGGAGTTTCCCAGGCTCTCCTTTCTCAGACCAGAAGTGTGCAGGCTACCACCATTTCTGCCTGGCATTTTTACATGGGATCCAGGATCCAAAAACAGGACCTTCTGCTTTTAAGGCAGAAGCTTAACCCCTGAGCCATCTCTCCAGCCCTCATTGGTGACTTCTTTAGGTGACAGTTTCTAGTGTGTCCACCACAATCCATGGTTCCTTACTGTCTCTGGTATTTGTAAGCTACCAAAATTCATTCCCCATGTCATGGAAAATTGGAAGACCCTCTAGACCCTCAGAGGGGCAGCACCAGCAGCATTCGCCTTATTGTATTTCTGTTGTGTGCTTTTGGGTTTTTGAAGATCTTAGGATCTTCCTTATGTCGACATCATTCCATGGCATGCTTTCAGCTTTTCTTGAGACTAATGCAGTATTTCTGTTTGCTATGTTTTGAGGCAATTCATTATTTTCATAATGAATTCATAATTCAGAAATGGCAACCTCCTATCTGCTTCCTGCATATATTCCTTTTAGTAGTGGCCATTTCATTTGTAGTAGGTTCTAGCATTGTACTGAAAGATTTATAGGAACTTTGTGTGGATGGGTGTGTATGTGTGTGTGTTTGCATATCTGTTCGAGTGTATGCACTTGTGATGAAGCACAGAATCCAGAGGAAGATGTAGGTTATCCTGCTACTGTTTGCCTAATTCCTTTGAGAGAGGGTCTCTCTGCATCTTGAGTAGACTGGCAGCTAGAAACCCTAGAGATCCTCATATCTCTGATCGTACTCATCTAGCACCAGAGTTAGAGAACCATGTGACCATGCCACACTTTTTCTTTTTCTTTTTTTTTTTTGCACAAGTTCTGGGGATTCAAATTCAGTACCTTATCCTTATTCAGTAAGTGCTCTTATCCACTGAGCCATCTCTACAGCCTGAGTTAATACATATTTTATATAAAAGGATTTTAAAAGATGTTTTTGATTTTCAATGAAAAGTCTACTTTGATAGTTGAAAGTAATTAATAATTATAAGAACTAATGCTGACTTATGCCTTCATAGCTGCTCTTCTGTGCCATGAAAGATTACTTCAAGTCATGTCACATGATCATCTTTTAAGCAGGCCAGCAGAAAATTTCTAACTTAATTATAGTTTGGCAGACTGTATCCAAAACCTCTTATCTGAACAGTGAACCCAATAATTTAATCAGTCTGTCTGTTGATTAATCACGTTCTAATCCATCTGATATCAGCCCTGGAAAAGCTCTTCATCTGTTTCTTGTAAGACTTATCTCTGTGAGTGCACAGCTGTTGTGAGCTATTGGTATTAATAACTTGAATAGGAGACAGAGCACAATAGATTCTAAAAGCCTATAGAAAAAGTTTGAGCTTTTAAAAACCATCATTCAGTGCACTCTACTATCTACGCCAACACTACTATCCTCATTTCTGGTCGCTTTCCTAGTCGTCACTCACAGAATAGTAGTGAAAGTCACACACCTGAACTTTCACAGCTATTTCTGAAATTGATGGGTTGATTAATCAGTATTCATTAACCAACTTTCATATGCCAGCTGTCTATTACATTACTCCATTTACAAACGTCTTTGTAACACCATAATGGTCCCCTAGCTCAATAAACAAGATCAGAGAGCAAAAAAAAAAAAGTTATTTTTAGCATACAATGAAAAAATCATAAGCTTTTGGAAAAGAGAAAAGGCAAAAGACTGCAAGTTTCTCTGATCCTGGATTTACCAATTACTACTCTGAGAACCCTTCATCCTTCTGTCATTTAGGATACTCAACCCCCAAATGGTTTATACCATCCAGAGGCAATGTCCATTATGCCAAAATGATCTCTACGATCATGTGAGAGAAGGAGCTTGCTTGGTATCTCATGTACCCAACTGTGATTGATTTGACTCATCACTTTCTTCTCTGAGCATTTGTAAGCTACCAGTATCTTTCCTTTGCACCCTAAAAACTTGATACTGTTTTTTTTTTTGCATAGGTTTGGTACTTCAAATTGGTTTATTTCCTTACCACAAAATGGCTTCTAATTACTGATACATGCATTGTACTATCTGTGGGTCACTAATGCTATTATCATTATTCATAATGTGTAAGTACACTTGAGCTCAAGTCTTAGCTAAAGTTGCTCACCAGAAGTGTGATTAAGGATAAGTTACTAATCCGAGCCTCTCTTTCATCATTATCAACATCATGATAGAGTTGTGATTATCAAATATGATATATGTGAAATATTGTTCCATAAACGCCTAAATTATTATTAATGTTTCTGCCATTGACGCTACACAACTATTCTAATAATTTATCTTATGTTTCTGAGACATCATTGCTGTTCTTGTTTACTATAATTTCCATGTAGATAAACGTCCTTGATATATATGGGTAAGTAATGTCAGTATGTCAAGCTTTTAGTACTATGTTTAATATACTTGGATGATACAAATGATTGATGGAAAACAAATTCTCATCCAATCCTTATTGGTTCTCAAAACAGCAATAAAATTTTCTAATCACTATATTTGGAGGTAATCGAATATTAACATAATAATTCATAAACTGTATAATGTTAGAGAGCTTATCAGTGGTGTTATATTAAAAGTAGACCAATGTTGAATTTTGCTTTCACTCTTCTCATAGGACTAGTGTGCTAGGTGTATAATGCCGCAATCACGTTATGTAATAACATGTTTGTTCTTAGAATTATTTAAAAAATTATTTTCTTCTGTGACTGAGGAAAGTTTTGTGGATCCTCTATATTTAACTAGTGGCATATTTTAGAAAACTTGTCCTGTAGTGGATTTTATTTTTGAAATCAGTTTATAAAGTCAAAGAGCTCAAATATTTTTGGCCAAAAAATTAGCAAATTAAAAAAAGAAGAAGAAGAAAGCTAGACGTGGTGGGTTTATGCCCAGCACTTGGAAAGTGGAGGCAGTAGGAAGTAGGATCAAGAATTCATGGCTACCTTGGCTATATATAACCTTGAGGAAGGAAGGGAGGGAGAGAGGGAGGGAAGGAGGGAGGGAGGGAGCAAAAAAAGGCAAGAACCCCCTAGATTTATGGGATGGATTTTCAAGTAAATCAGTCAGATCCATACTTTAGCATCATATGCTACACTACCACTAGGCAGATGGAACTCATTGCTTACTCTAATAAGCATGTCTGCAAGTCAGGACTCATTAATGTTTCCAGAAGATTCCCTGGCTCTACCATGCCCAATTTCCACAAACTCATCCTCTGCATCTGTGTAACCTAAGAAGTCATCACAGTTCTGAAGTATTTCAGCTGCTTTTCTACTAATGTTTATAGTTTTATCATATTGGTATATTTCACTGAACAATGTATTCTTCAGTATTGCTTGTTCTTATGAAATGTTCTATTTAGATATATTTACATAGATGTATTTTGTAGATTGCCCTTGTACAGGTTACTCTTTGTGTTGCTGTGAGAGAACACTGAGGCCCAAAGTCAAGAAATTTAATGGGAGAAAGGAAGATTTATTTAGCTTATGATTCCTGAAGGGAGATACATACAGTCCTTCATGGCAGAAAAGGGTTGGCTGGAAGCAGAAACTGGAGGATGCCTAAGTCACTACAGAAATCTTAAGAGGCAGAGATCTGCAAAACTGCCAACGGCAACAGCAGACCTCTCCTGGAAAGAGGGTGGGACTAATCATCTCAAGGCCCACTGCTGGCTGACTACCTTTCTCCAGCAAGGGTCCACCTCTTACAGGTGCCATGACCTTCCCAAACAACTAAAGATTCAAACATATGAGTCTAGGGGGGGCAACACAGACCCTAACCATGACAAGCCTATTCATTTCCCATTATGTTTTCGAAATCTGTCCATTGCAGTATATATGTAGCCGTGACTAACTCTTATGCAGATTTTAGTTTTCATTTCATCCAGCATCACCACATCCCACTTTGCTTTGTACTTTCTCACCAAGATAAACATGCAAAAATTTTTTTTTTCTATTGGGCCATTACAACTGTCTTCATTCAGTAGTAACCATGGAAACGATACACTTCTTTCTAGTGTAAGAGCGGTCAAGTAAATGAACTTAAACAAACATGATGAGTCTGTTTCCTATCTAAATCTCTTTATAAATGCCGAGTGCCCACTATCATCATGCCAGGTGTTGGGGTCACTCACTCTTGGTTTTCTGATGGTGGCAGCATGAGCTCACAGAGAAGAGATATCGGCTAATGCTCCCTACACCACAAACATCTATTTTTAAAACTCTGAACATTGTTAATGTACTAACGACTGTGGCTATGGCCATTTATCTTCTTTATTATAGAGAATGAACTGTTATCTAGTCTAGCTGTTCCTGGCCATGTTTATTTTGTTATATTAACTCCCCTAAGCCATACTAATATGACTTAGCTATTAAATATTAAAGCAAAACCTCCTCTTATGAAATCACACTCAAATTCTAGAATTCCCAGGTCAAAAGCTTTAGTAAGTTATTGCCCAATTATTGAAACTCTAACTCTGATCATATAACCATGGATAATTTGTTGTAGTCATACATTTTCATTCATCTTTCATATAATTTAAAAATTCCAAAAGGTCTCAAGTCAGTAGAGGCTGTTTTTGACAGAGTGGTAGCAGCCTGAGAAAGATGACCGAAAACAGAATTTCTCTCGCTTACTCGCTACTAGGTTTGCATTATAATTTTTTAATCGCTGAGGTTGTTTTTAAAAGATACTTATTTTTAAATTCCTGTAAATTTACTAAATGGCACACTGACTGCTCACAAATTTTTCAGTGTTGATTTCTACAATATTGTCTTTGTTTATATTAAAGAAGCTGAATACCTCCCCTGCTTAAATTTAAATGAATATTCTCTAGTCAGTTCAGAGAAGGAAATAAGGATTCGTGTTTTAAATTAGATAAAGCTTCCCTTTGATTTGACTTGCACTCATAGTTCATTTATTGATTAAGAGGATTAGACATGACTCTCCCATAGTATATGTGAAGTTTAACCCAGCTTTGTAGAAAAGAAAAATAGGAAAATTTCCATATTAGCAGTAAGCATAGTTTATGAGGAAAAAAAGAGGTGGCCCTTAGTGAGAGGATTTTAGATTTCAGAGGCTTTCACTTGACTGTCTTCCAGTTCTGAATTCTATGGGTTGTATCTGCTGCTGTTGTTAGAGGGAGTTACTCTGACTAACATGTAGCTGTAGTTACTGGACTTTATGTTTAGCGCTGTCTCCCTTGTTTTGTGATATTTAATAACCCTTCACATTCTGTGAGTATATGCTCCTGGGGCAGGAGAGAAGTGTAAAGGCCACTTAGGCTGACAAAGGTCTTTGTGAACTCAGCAACTAAGAACTGCCCCTGGTGGCCATTTGAGACAGAGAAGACAACATGGAAGTTAGATTGTATCTGAATAAAAGTGGTCGACTTAGAGCCCAGACTCAGCTCTGCATTGCTGTTGGAGGACCAGCGATCAGCACGCTGGACTGCAGAAGAAATGACCAAGAACCCCAGCTCTGGAGGGATGCACTCTTAGGGAAGAGCTAAGCCCACTCCTGGGCCTGAAATGTAAACGTAAACTCAAATGGAGCCAGGAGGCCTTCCGGACATAGACAGCTCAGGTTCAATTTTCGGGAATCATTGTTTGTGTACCCACTAAAGGTCAGGTTGGCAGCATGAGAGAGGAAGCAAAATGTACTTTCTTTCTTTACAGATTTGACCTTGTAGAGGAAGCTGAAGTCACAGTCACAACAAGAGTGCCAGCAGGGATGGGAGGAGCCTGGTTGAGACCTCAAGGAGTCAGAAAGGCTTCTCAGGACCCAGGTCACAACTAAGATCTGGAGAATGTGCTGCTCGCACAAGACTCTGCCTGGCTGAACAGGCAGGAAGTGTGGCTTCCAGGCCAATAGATTGCAAAGCGATTGTGAAAGTCCAGATGCAACTTCATGTCACAAATGCTAGGAACAGGAGACATAGCTCCATGCTGCTGCCTGTAACAGTCAGAGAGTTCCTTTCAGAGACTTCTACTCCGTTGAAACTGGTATGTGTATGTGTGTGCGTGTGTGTGTGTGCGCATGCGTGCGTGCCTGCCTGTGCATGTGTGCGTGTGTGTGCATGTGTGTGCGTGTGTGTGTGTGTGCGTGTGTGTGTGTGTGCATTTGTGTGTGTGTGTGCATTTGTGTGTGTGGATGCAGTGGTGTAGACATGGAGGTCAAAGGAGAACCTTGGGGGTCAGTCTTCCTCTTTCATCTTACCTGAGACAGGGTCTCTGTTGTCTTTCCTCTGTTTCTGCCAGGCTAGCTGGTCAACTAGCTTCCCAAGATTCTCTGCCTGCCAACTACATGTAGGAGCCTGGAGATTGTCAGTTTTCTGGCTTCATGTGTGGCTTTTGCAAATGTTTTGCTTAATCCAACTCAGGTCTCCAAATTTTGGAGCAAGTATTCTGAAGGGAGGAAGGTATGAGAGACAGGGGGCCCTAGAAAAAGTGCAGTATACATCCAAGTCACATGCAGTCATGTGTACAACTTTGGTGGCATATGGAATTACACCTCAAAGGTTGATAAGAAACCTTTTAATTTCCTTCTTTTTTTTTTTTTTTTTTTTTTTTTTTTTTTTTGGTAAATGTGATCTTAGCATAGGATGGTTCATGAATGCGCTGGATAAGATTACAATTGATGAAGTAGAGGGATTGGCCAAAAGAGTTTCTCAAGGAAGTTAAGATATACTTTTTCTACAAGCAAAGTTTACAGTGGCTTTTGAAAGTCGCAGAAAATTCATTTTTCATTTGGGAAAGAAGAAAAGCCTTATCTGATGTATATATGCTCGCTTCTGAAGCATGAGTGATTCTGTCTGAATGTTCTTACCTTAAATCTCTCTAGGTAAAAGGAAAATCGTACTTTTGTAGTCAATCTTCACAAACTATTTTTAAATATACTTGTAAATTATTCTTGTGTGTTCATGCAAGTGTGGGTGCACACACGCTGCACTGTGTGTGTCTTGTGTGTTCATGCAAGTGTGAGTGCACACACACTACAGTGTGCCTTTTGAGGGTCACAGGACAACTTTATAGCCTTGGTCCCTACCACTCTCCTTAACATTGGTTTCAGGATTTGAACTCAGACTCTCAGGACCACATGGTAAAAGTTTTTACCGGCTGAGCCATCACACCAAACCACAGCATTTTTTTTTTTTTTAGTAGTGCTGAAATTCTTGACTCTTGCTGGATGAGAACTTCAACTGTTCTCTCCAATGCGGGACTCTAGCCCATCCCATTTCTCCTTACGTTTATCCATCTTTCTATCTTGTCTCACCTCCTAGGCTTTCTGATCATCTGAGCCAAGGACTTCTTTGCAGGTTGTTATCTGCTTGGATTTATCTGAGAGAAACTATCAAAAATAGTAGGTAGAGAAGAAGAAAGAAGGATCTCAGGGCTAAAAGGGTATGAACCCAGAGAATGTGAGAAAGGAAAAAAAAAAAAAAAAAAAAAACAGATTCCTTCAAAAAAAAAAAAAAAAACACTTCTAGAACTATCTTTTCAGACTCCAGCAACACCAGAGTACCTGGCTGGACTCTGTGCAGAGTGTCTGCCAGGGGGCGTGTACTCCCTGACACCACTGCCAGGATGGAGATTTAACTTGGTGGGCCTGATCCCCCTGGGGTGATTCTATTTGTCATTTTAGCAGTTAAGACTGTGTACAGGGAATTCTCAATAGCAAATCAAAGCCAGACTGACGATATTGTGCACAGATACAATAGGAATGGAATGGCTTAATTAGTAAAAAATTAACTGGCATGATTCCTATAAGTTAAAATGTACATATTTAAGGAGGCTTTTTGTAACATTTATACCATTTATTTTACAATATACTAATTCAAATGTAAAAGTAAATGTAAATTAATAGAAATTAACATGCAATGTGAAAAAAAGCCCTTTTATCCTGTGCAACAGTAGCATTTGGCAGATTCAGGAATAAATAATCTTTTGTGGCAAGGGTATGCCTTATCAAACATATGCAGATCAGCACTAATTAATGCTAATTAAGGTTTCCTGTCTATCTAGTTGGAAAAACGTCCAAATGTTATGAAATCCAGTTAGTATGCCTATTACACTAATTGTTTTATATGGGGTGGTTCTTAATTAAAATATGTAAATTGACCTTAATTGCTATATACTAATGGGGGTTCATGTTATCTCACTAAAAGTGACAAGATGGTGAGGAGGGGTACTTAAAAGACTAATTCTGATAAATCCTTAACTAAATGACCTTTATTCAAAATTAATTTTAATTGGAAGTTGGCAAAAGAAACATTTTTCCTTCTTTGTTTCTTTTTAATTTTAAGTAATAGAAGAATGTTGCTTTTCTTTGTTAATGTGCTTTCTAGAGTTGTAGATGGTTAATTATACTTAACAAGCAAGTTAATTTTACTGTTTACTGTTTATGTACATCAGCAAGTTATTGATAACCTCATTTCAATCTTAGGAAAAGTGAATTCTTATTAAATATGAATATGTACACGAACATGAATATATATGTGAATGTGGATACATTGCATTTGTGAGTTTGACATATACATATCACAGGCAGTTTGAATTAATTTGTTAGAAAATATGTTAAAAGTCAGATGAACTTGTAATAGCAATATTTTTTGGTTAGCTTTTTTGCATTCAAATAACTTTTACAGACACATATATTCATAAACATTAAATAAATATGAGGTGAGATACCTAGATTACATACACTGAGGTGGTGGTATTACATCTTTATTTATCTTGTAAATTTGAAATGGACTAAAATGCATCTATATGCTTTTTCACCCTGTCCAACCTAGAGTTTCAGGAAGTAGCTTAGCTGAAGCTAACAAATATTTTACCACCTCATTAGAAGTAGTGTGTGTTCAAATGTAATTTGAAATATGTTGAAAACTCGTCTGGTAAACTGAGAAGGAACTTGGTGAAACATCAGTATATGGAAATGAGAGTGTAATGATGGTCACAGGTTTTCTTTATGGAAAAGAGACCTAGTATCTTTTCTGTTTCATCAGGACAGTGTGACAAATGTCTCACCACGAATTGTCCGGGGGACCACCTCTGGTCCCACGTTCGGCCCTGGACAAAGCTCCTTCCTGAACATTGAACTCATCAGTGAGAAAACAGCAGCGTATTGGTGTCAAAGTGTCAAGGAGCTGAAGGCTGACTTTCCGGACAATGTAAGTATGATTTAACATCTAAAACAAGAGAACTGGCATAAGTTGGTGAATGTTTATTTAAACATTCAATTCATAGGCTTATAAATATTAATGTGCATAATATATTTTATTAAAGAATCTGCCAGTTGCCTGGCTGATGCATCGTAAGATAAAAAAGAAAGAAACCTCAAGAACTCATAAAAACCTCACAATGTGAGGCTTTGTTATAAATGGGCCCCGTGTAGATGAGGAAGTATCTACACAAGCAGGAGGAAGAGAAATGAAATACTCATTTTATTGAGTTGGTTTTCACTGTATGTGGCTGGTATTCATGAAGGTGGTGACCTTAGGGAGAAATTGCAGGCTTTAAATCATTCCAAATAGAAATCCGAGGCTGAAGCTGAATATCTTATGTAGGTTATTTATATTTTTTCAGTGGGAGACAATTTACCAAATAATTTTAACACCCTTAGACTAAATGAGTCCACTGTGTTTCATAACAAAAAAACCTTTATTTTTAAAGAACCATGCACAAATATCACAGCAAAATCAAGCTTATCTGCAGCAATACACAGTGTTTTCCCTTTAGTACTGTGGTTGGGATTATTCTTAATGTCATTCATTCTCTCTTCCCCACTTTTCCTTAACACCTCCCTTCTCTCTCTCTCTCTCTCTCTCTCTCAGTCTTTCTTTCAGTAAGCAATATGACTGGAGACTGGGATTTCAGGCAGTGTTTGCATTTATGTTATGAAAAAGATTTTTTTTCCACAAAGGCAAAAGAAAACATTCCCCATATTCCAAAGATAAATAATTTTAAATATTTAAATGCTTTCAGATTTAATGAAATTCAAGACTCATTCCCTATAACCCAATAAGTCACACAATTCTGCCAAAGGAACAGAAACAGTTGTAGCCCACTGTTGCCTGGCTCATCAAGAATCTTTTCTTACAGGCTGCTATACTGTTTCAACATTCGTTCTCACCTTCAAACACAATATAGTCACGAAGAATAGATATGATCTATCTTTCTCAAGACAACCCTTCAGATGTGAAGGGAACTATCAGAAATTTTGGCATCTGCTTATTAGGAATTTTTCTTTCTTGGATCTTGAGGTTGCAATTATCTCTACCGTGATACAATCAGCTCTCAAGGGCCATGCCAAGTGTTTGCTCTCTAAAAGCCCCACATTGTCCAGGAGAATTCTGTTAGAATGACAGAGACAAAACAGGGTCGACTATAAAAAAGAAATATCAAGCTGTATTCATTCACTTTGTCTTCAAGATTGAGTGCTGTGCTGTTCTGATCATGTAATGTCACAAAGATGACATGTGACCTGTTATAAAATCTTTGCTCATTTGAAACCCATTTGGCCTTTCTGCTGTTTAGAAGGTGGTCCCATCATGATCCCACTTTCACAATGAAGAAATTAGTACAGAGCGGTAAAGGATTGTCTCTTACCTCTAATTTCCCTCTAATACTATAATATACGAAGTCTAATGTCCCTCTAATACTAAAATATATACCAAGACTGCACCTCTAATACTAAACTATAAGAAGTCAGATTTTAATTTAAATGTTGGTTTTATCACCAGTGCTTCTGTCTGCTAGTTTCGTCCACAGTGCCCGACCTATGGCATGCTTAAAAATTCACTATATCTGGACCAGCATCCATTTAAACAGCTGAATTTAGCCAAAAACACAATATTGTGCGGAATGGGGAGGCAGGAGGATTACCAGGGTTTACTGACCTGTCTAATGGGAACAACAAACTCCGGGTTCACAAGAGACCCTATCTCAAGTGAGTGAGGGGAAGAGAGACAGAGTAAGATGCCAACTCTCTCTCTCTTCTGGCCTGCACGCGCACACGTATTTGAAAATTGGCATTTTTGTTGAGTATCTCGTAGCACCTTGTTGCATGTACTGTGAAAGAGAAAAAGCAATCAGCACACGCACGCCATTGTGCACAGGTGGGGGTCTGCGAAAAACTCTCAAAGGTCATGTTTCTCTTGTCACATTGTGGACTTTTGAGATTTCACTTGGTTCACCAGATCTGCAAGCAGATACATTAACCACTGACCATCTCCCTGGCCCCACTATTTCCTTTTAACCCACCCTTAAGACATCACGATGCATGTTTCCCAAAGGCTACTTCCACAGTATTTAGCAAAACCCAATTCTTTGAAAATACTTCCCACCAATGGGTTCCTTCGACTCGCGTGATACATTCTGCCGTCCCCTGGTCAAGAGTAAATTGTCATTAAGGCCACCAAGTTTGAACAGCCAGAGGCAGAAGCTGGGCAGAGGCCTCCAGCTTTGTGTTCCCACGATCATGGAGTGGAGTGGAAGGAAGAGCTGCATCAGATGTTCCAATTCCTTGGCAAGTTTTCAGCTCTTACGAGGCTTTTCGTAAGAAAATAAGGCATGATTTTCATCCTTCCAATCCTCTCCCCATTTAGATTACACTCATTATTCTTGCCTCCGTATTCTTAGAACTTGCTTCTAACATTTTTGCTTCCCACACCAAAGATAACATTTTAAATACAATTAAAATGGCATTCGCATTTGAACCCGCACAAGTAGCGCGTGTGCCCCTAGATGCTGTCATGCTGGGAAGGCCACTTCCCCTACTGATTCAGAGTGATTCTGACGCCAAACCCAGTGAGCCGAGCGAAAGGAGGTGACCCTTCATTTTCCAACTTTAATTATCACTCTGGCTGGAGTTTTCCCACATCATTCTCACGTGTGTGCCTGCCACCTTTAATGACAGCAGTGGATAATTCGACCCACTGTGGCAGCTTCGAAGCCAAGGCTAAGTTTTCAGAGAGCAAAATTGTACCAGGAAGGTGTAAGCCCTTACTGTCCTCAGACAGGGCCTGCAGAGAAGACAGTTGTCTGTGAAGCCGAGGGGACCACTAAAGAACATCTTGGTAGTGAAACCCCTGAAAGCTGAGGTCAGTCTTGGTCCTTCACTCACGGCTGTTACCCTGCCCATCTTCAAATTAGACCTCTGTCTGGTATTCAAAGTTTCTTTGTATTTATCTGTGAATTAACTTTGGCACACCAATCATTGTAGTGACAATTTGCTACTCACAGAGGTTTTGTTCCTCGGCTGAGATTTTGCAACGCTTATTATGAATGGTGCTGTGTAATTAGGGCTTCATAACAATCAGTTGAAGCGAATCCTTTCTCCTGCATGGCAAAGGCTTTATAAATTACACATGTGGGTGCTTTGGGAAAGACAAGAGTCGGGCCGAGGAGATAGCTCAGTGAATAGAGTTAAGCAGCCTGTGGATCGGACTTCACAATCCAGATCCCATGAAGAAGCCATATAGCGGTGGGCATCGTGGCTGCTCGACTCTGGGCAGTGGGGGGTGGAGACCGGGGACTCTAAGAATCACACAGCAGCAGTAGAGACGGGGTCACAGACACGTGAGAAAAGGAAAGGAGCACATATGAAGGTCGTCCTCTACCTTCATGTGTGTGGCTCCCTCGCACATGAACACACATATGCACACACACAGCCACATGCTCACTCATTCCACATACACATACAGCCACATGCTCACACGCTCCACGTGCACACACACATACACACATACACACCCACAACTGCATGTTGACTCCTTCCACCAACCACATGTTTACACGCACGTCTACACACATGCACATAGCACTCACACTCACACATACACGCATACAACTGCATGCTGACTCAATCCATATATACACCCAGCCACATGCTCACACACCATGCCCATACACATGCACGCAGCACTCACACACACACAGATGAACATGTTCACATGCCTACAGGCATATTCACACACACACACACACACACACACACACACACAATTACATAGTGACTCTATTCACATATATAGCTAACCACATGTTCACACACATGTTCACACACATGCACATAGTACTCACACACATACATGCACAGATGAACATGCTCACATGCACAGAGGCATACACACATGTGCCTGAGAGTTCATACCTATGTGTACTCATGCATATATGTGTGTGCACACGCATATTCCTATACCACACAGGCTTTCATTTGTAACAACTTAAAATCAGAAATTATTGAGAGACGAAGATTCAGCAGTTTAATCAACTGATGAAGATAGACCTCCGATGACACCTGAGTGCTTTCTGAGCAAGATCTAAAGGTCTGAGTTCAGATTTCCAGGACCAATGTGAAAAGCAAGAACAGTTCATGTGCTTATAATCATAGCCTGCACTTTCCACTTCCTTGTCTGAAAGATAAGGAAGAGACAATTGAGAAAGGCACCTGACTAATTAGCTCCTGGCCCCACAGATACCCTCCTGCTCACTGTATACACACGCATTCACACACCACACACACACACAAAAGTCAAACAAATGGAATAAAGGTTTATGTGTGTTATATTAGCTTTTTTCTTTCTTTTTTTAAATTTTTTATTATTATTATTTATTCAACTGTGTGCATATGCATGTGTGTGTGCATGCGCGCACGTGTCTGTGTGTGTGCGCCTGTGTATGTGTAGAACCACGGACGAATTCGCGAACCACCATGGACGCCTCCACCTCCTTCTGCCCCGGGATTCACAGGCTCGGCCCTACCAGGACCAGAAGCGCAGGCCGCCCCCGCTTCCACCTGGCATCTATACGTGGGATCTGGGATCCGAACTCAGGACCTTCCGCCTGCAAGGCGGAGGCTTAACCCCTGAGCCACCTCTCCAGCCCAGCTTTTTTCTTTCTTGATGAATTTTGTTGCTGAGAGTTTCACACACATGCACCCTTTCCTCCCCCCATGTCAGTTTTCATTCCCTGCAAGTTTTCATCCTGTATTCATATTTCCTGTTCCTCTTCTACTCTGTGACAACTTTCAGAATCTAGTAGCCTCTCCCTTTATTGTATATCTGGATATTTGTATCCCCATTTTTTAATTTTTTTATTTTCATGAATTTATATATTATATTCAGCATATTTCTTCCATATCTCCCTTCTCTACACTTTCTCTCCCTTGTCCTTCCTGTTAGTCTTTTAGTTGTTCTGCACTTTCACTTCTTTTCTGGTGTGGAGACAACACAATTTTAGATATGTCTATAAAATCTAGGAACCATAAATGTAAATAAAATCTAGGAACCATAAATGTAAAAACAATGTACAATACTGGGTGGTGTTTATCTCTCTTGAGACTGGCTTGTTCATCTATATTATTTGTTTGTTCACTTATCATTTAAAACTTTCAGCAACACTTGAACTATGGAGCTGAGGCTGCCCTTGAACTCCTGCCTCAGCTGCCCACATGCCAGATGACAAGGGCGCATCCCTCCAGCTCATGCCATTCCTTATTATCAGTGCATTGACACATTCCACTCACGACTGTCATGTTGGCGCAGCGCAGGGCTGCAGGGCCTGGCAGAGCTGCAGGAGAGTTCCAGGACTCTGTTTTCTGCCTGTGCAGGGTTTCCAGCCTCCATAATGCTGCTGTGTTCTGCTGCAGCCCTGGTGGAAGAAGATTGAAGCTCCGTGGGATGTTAGTCACAATAAAGGTCTATACTTTCCTGCATCCAAGTCAGACTTGCTCTATTATATCAAGGGTTTTTCCAAGTTTAGACTAAGAACTCAGTTCTACTCACATATTAGGATCATTTGGAGAGGTTTAGAAAAGAGTGTGCTTTGGCCTTGTCTCTATTCAGTCATGGCAAAAAATTCTGGTGTGGGCAAAGGTATATTTATCCATGTGCGTGCCCATCTATACTTTGTATGAAGCTCACCAATGACACTACTGCATGCAAAAGCAGCATTATTTATGACCCTAGACGTATATCTTCAAATCCATATACAGCTCCTACACCAGGACCAATTACTAAGAATATTCTGTTTGCAGTAGAGACTACGCTTTGGGTCCTGATGCATTTGCAAAGCACAGAAGAGCAACGTGACAGAGGCAGTGTCCTGCCCTGAGCCATACTGAGTGACAGCCCGGGAGCTGTGAATCCTTCCACTAAGCCTTGGGGAGACACTTCTTTTGGAGTTAACCCAAGAACTTGAAAACTCGGGGAATTCCAACGTTTTCTCACCTACTCCCTCAATTAGACACTGTCAAATATAGAACTTCCCCAAAGCAGCAAAGTGTTTTTACTTGACAAAGGAAGAAGTTGTCAGCAGCCAGCCATCAATTTATCTGTGGTCTCTGCTCAGGACCTTGCCAAACCTATTTCCTTTTGCTTGGCAGTATATCCTTCCTACAGAAAGTGCCAAAGACTCGCCTTGGACCTGGGCTTATCTAAAGTTCTTTATCTGAGAGATGGCTCAGTCACAAGTAACTTTCAAGCAAGGAGAATGATCACGGCTGCTTCTGATGCTGGCCACTCCCCCACAGTAGACTCCAGAAATGCTGACTCAAGCAAATTAGCAGTGACAATCAGAGAAGGAATGGTTATTCAATGTGGCCACCTTAGGAAGAAATACATTCCATTCAGTGATGCCCCAAATCCATAGTGACATCCAACCATAAGCATAAAGCTTAAACAGAGGGCAAGATAGATAATCACGGGTTTGAGGCCAACTTGTGCTATATGGCCCACCCTTGTTCAAAAAAGAGAAAGAAAGAATAAGATAAGGAAAAAAAACTAAATCACTAATTAGACTTTGAGGGATCATTCTGACTCCGTGTACAGTGTGCCTTATAGCATGAAAGGTTTCTGTCTAATGTTTTATTCATTACCCTCCCTTGGTTACCATCATTTGTTCATTTGACTTCATAGCTTCCCTTTAAAACAACACTGAAATAATGACAGTTATTTTCCTTGTAGCAGCCCAGAAGCAAAGAAAAGCACTAAAATGTGTTTAATTACACACAAAAGAGGACTGTGAAATGAACCAGAATGCATAATAGAGCAAGCAAAGAGTTATGTGATTGGTTTATGACTGTCTGTAACCAAGTAGTTTCTTGAGATAGGATATTCTCTGAGTCCTAAAAACAAAAAAATGCCCGCCTTGATAGAGCAATGAAAACTGGCATAAGTCTTAGAGCATAAAACTTACAAAAGAAGCATCAAGGTTTAAGGTCCTGAACATTGGGCAATTAGACAGAAATTGCAAAAATGAAAACTATTGTCAGCTCTGCCGTTGCCTCAGGTGGCATCTCCAGGCATGAGCTGAGACAGCACTAAGAGGTCAGAGAACCAGATGCTGGCAGTCACAAGATAGAAATGTGGAATGGAGTCCAAAGAATGCTAGAGACCTGCAGATGGTGCCTTGGGATAGTGCGATAGAGTATAAACCAGCTTGTGAATGTGCTTCAAGTCATGGAAGGAGCTGAGTGAATGAAAGAGATGGGCTGGGTCTTGGTTTTCCCATACACATGGGAGAAGTAGCTTACTGGAAAACCCCATCATGATAAGCACTAGTGGGGTTCATGGAGAGTCACAGTTCTCCACAGTTCTCTTTGTAGGTCTTAGACACAAAACAGAATCTTCATAGAAGCCTGAAATAAAACTTGACAACATTTGTAGGGATACAGAAATATGTAGTTTAAACTAAGATAAAATACAGTGTCACCCATTCAATGAAATTTACTTGCTATGTAAGAAGTAGGAAGATGTAGCATAATGAAAGGAAATCATTAAAGCCATCCCAGAATTGTCATGATGTTTAGAATAACTGTTGGAACTATATTCTAGATGGTCAAAAAGTTAAAAATGGAAGTTAAAAGACTAGATTTTCAAAGATGAAAACTACTATGAATTAGATGAAAATTATGACAGAAGTTATAAGCAACAAGACATTGCAAAAGACATCAGACAGCATTGTAATAAAGTCATCAAAATGTGAGCAAGGTAAAGAAGTGGTGAAGAAAGGAAGGGAGAGAAATCAAGGCAAAAGTTACAAATAAAGAGCTAACGAAAGACATAAAATAGAATCTTAGGTAACTACTTTTTTCCAAATAAAGACAGAAGAATAAGAAGAGATTGAGAGAAGAAGGAGAAAGGAAAAAAGGAGGGAAAGAATGAGAAAGAGGGGGAAAGGAAGAGAGAGAAATGACAAAAATAAGTCAAATAACCCAGCATCGGAAATGCCGAGGCAGGAGGATTGCTGAATGAAGTCAACCCTGCGCTACACAGGAAAAATCCTGTCATAGAAACAAAGTTTATAAAAACTAATAAACATGAAGGAAAGAAAGAGATAAAAACAGAGATATCAAGTTAAACCTGATCATTCAGTGATATCATTAAAAATGTAAGCAGTATGAATGACCCAATTAAAGGCAAAGATTTTCTGAGTGAATATAAACACAAGGCTCAACTACATAAGAAACTGCAATTACACGCTACGTCCCATGCTAATCATAATTAAATAAACTCCTCCTGTATTAATAGCAGTTAGAATAGGTGTTAAGGAAAGGTAACATTGCCAGAGACAAAAAAAAAATAGCACGTTGCAATGATTAAAAGGTCACTTCATCTGCACATGACAGCGCCAAGTATTCATGCACTTGGTGATGGAGTCACAGAGCACAACACAAAAACCAGGAATGCTCTCAGGAATTGCATGAAAGGCTGCAATTATATTTATATGCCTGGAGATCTGCAGTTAACAAAGTGCAGAGAAAACCTTCCCAGAGCCATGAGAAATACTCTCATTCATTTCTGATTGATGCTTTTGTGCCAATGGCACAGTCTTTCCAAGTTTATTTGGAGTAACAAAATATGCCACATTTTGATCAATGAAAAAAATCTCAAAGTTTTTTAAAATAATTAAGATAATATAAAATATGCTCTGACAACAACACAATTTAATTCATAAAAAATGTAATATACTTGAAAAATAATCACTAAAATAAATATTGCACTCTTAAATAAAATCTTTCAAAAAAGAAACTAGGAAGTATGTTGAGTTAATGAAAAATTGAAATATGCTAATACATGGTGTATGACATTCAGGCATTAATTATATGGAACATTGTACTACCAAATGCATGAACCATAACTGAAGTATGATCTCAAATTAATGACATCAACTTCTATCATTAAAAAAACTTGATGAAAAAAGAGAAAATCAATCTGAATTTAAGTAATTAAAATATATACTCAGGATCTGGAGAGAAGTCAGTGAAGAAAAGATAGCAAAATGCTATGGAAAATAGCTGCAGGCAAACTAGGTTGCTTGAGCAGACCAAAGTTAATAAAATTTTACTCAGATTTATAAGAAGGAAAACAAACAGAAAGGAAAAGGATGAGATTCAGACTACAAATACAGAGAAAGGAAAGGTGACTCCCTGGTCATTCCTTAGACACTAGGAGGAAAGCAGCTCCTTATCATAATAAGTTGATGCAAATGAACTCATCTAGTCTAGATAGACTAACTTATAGGCCATGCATGTCAAAGTTTCCTCAAAGGGCAATAGTAGTATTGCATTCCGCCTGCATGGTTGCTGATGAATGATCATCTAAGGGCTTAAGGGAACAAGGGATTTATTCTCTTCCAGTTACTGGTTACAGTTCATAGTCCAGCTTGACAGGAGAGACGCACCAACACCAGGGCTGAGGGAACTGGCCACATCATCATCACATAATAGCTAAGAGATAGACGATCCTTATTTGCCAGACCAGCATGTCTGGCCAAGTGTACAGAAGGATTCCTACTCTCTCAACCAGCTCTCTGTGATTTATCCAGGGCCTAATCCCACCCACCATGGGCTGGGTCTTCCCATCAGCTAGACAATGTCCTTCAGGTTCGCTCTGGGCTTAACTCAGCCACTAATTCTCCACAAATGTGCCCAGAGCTCAAACCCTCAGCTGTCAAGTTGGCCCTTGTGCCTGACTATGACAAGTAGCATTGAAGAATTGGGTTATGACTTCAAAGTGTTTCTGTGAAGGCACCTTCAGCCTCAGATAGCTTTAAAGAAGATTCCACAATTATTTACGAAAGAATAATGACAGTTCCACACATACTGTCCAGAAAACTAAAATGCAGGCAGAACTTTATGATAAAATGTGTGGAACAGCATGCTGACACCACAAGTGAGCAAGAAAACAAGGGGAAATTGACAAGTCAGTTTTTTTCACGAGCTTGCATGCAGAATTCTAAACATTTAACAAAACTGGATCCAACTCTTATGCGCACATGCAAACCCACATGTTCGTGTGTTTATATGTGTGTGTGTGTGTGTGTGTGTATATATATATATATATATATAAAACTGATTTTAGCTAAATGAAATAAAACAAAATAAATGAAAATAAAATAAAATGAAATAAATAAAAAGCCCTAAAATGTAGTGTCTTCAGCAAATATGCTAAAAAATGCAATATTCATATGCAACAAAAAGGTTGCTCTTGAGTCATAGCCACAGGGTTTATAAAATCATTAACATAGACCTAAATGAAAAAAATAGAAACATAAAATCTCTTGAAGGAAAGATAAGAGAAGATCTGAGGGGCCAGTCATGGAGATGGAGGAGAACTGAGGCGGGATGCCCAGAACTCAGGCAAAGCTAGACAGAGTAGCAAATGCCTGTGTCCTGCGGCTCCTGACTGACATGAGAGCAGAAACAGAATTCCCAGAAGCTTTCTTAGTACATGCCAGGGAGTGCATACCGGGCTAACTGAATACTCGATGGGGCACAAGAGACCTTTTCTGAGATATGGTGAAAGGTTAGACTGATAGGAGAGTTGGCCTCTGAGCCCTAAACATGCACTCGGTCATACACACACACACACACACACACACACACACACACACACACACACACACACTTAGAAAGATGTAACAAACAGTACAAAAATCATTGTCCTTATTTTTTAAAAAAGCGGAATACATGAACTTTATTTAACTAAAAACTTTTGTCCTGGAAGGGGGAATTCAGCCATCAAAGAATTTGCAGTGTTAACAAAAAGATCAGAGTGCTGATCCCCAGAGGTCTGGTGAACAAGTTGACCTGCGGTAACTCCTGCTCTAGAAGGTGGAACCTGAGCATACCCAGTGCAAGCTGGCTCCTCAGACTAGCTTTGTAGGTCAATTCTGGCTTGGGTTAAAGACCCAAGCTCGAAAGAATTAGGTGAAAAATGATTTAGAACGATACAGAGTCATTATAGAAAGTCCTGGAGAAGGTCTAGTGAGCTAGCTCAGGGAATACTATGCCTGCTTACAAAGCTGGAGACCTGAGTTCAATCCCGAAAACCCCCATGGTGGAAAGAAACGTGTCCTCTGGCTTCCACCTCTGCACCATGGCATGAATGTATGCTCTCTTCTCCCTACGCCCTAAGTATATAAAACGTTTGAAAAAAGTCACGTAAAAACACTTTTTGATAATGGACACATTAATTGTTGTATATCTCAAGATATACACACATATAAACCATAAAATTGTACACAATTAATTTGTGCGATTATGTGTTTTATACCACCCACCTTGTATTATGTCGTACATAGCATATAACATACAGAGTTGTGCTTAATTAAGTTTGTTTCAAAACAGGTTCTACTTAAAATTATAATGGTGCTGCCCATGCAATGAGCCCTGACAGCTAGTCCCCATGGGGTTGAAAGGCAAGCACCCTGCTACACTACTGTCTACCCACACCTACCGCCCAAGCCTTCAGCAAGAATCAGCAGCAAAATTCTGTCTTCTCCACACTCAGGTTGAAAGTGTGTCACAGGAATTCACCTGAAGCAAAAAACAACTTCAGATAGTGTTAAGAAATAAAAGGCATATTGGTTGGTTTTGTAAGCTTTGGTTTAATAAGAGATTATGCTGGTGGTTTATGTCATTCAGTAAAAGAAAAATCTCAAGGAAAATCTATCAGACCTTTTAAAGTAGTCTTTATATAAGCATTAACTGGTTATAATATAAGCTTTCTCAAATTCCCTTTCCTTTTGTGATCAGACAGCCTTTGGCTACAGTGGCATTTCTCTGATTGGGAAGCTGGTATTGAGTGCAGTAAATCACTGGGGAGAGGGACGATACCTTGAATCCAGGTTCTTTTTTATATGTATGGGCCGGGAGAGGGGCCGTAGAGCGGTTCCTAAAGTGCATACCAGACCATGTGAACAGACAAAAGATAAGAACAACACTCAGAAAGCTAAGAGGACTGTTCAGCAGACGACTTTTTTTTAGTTTCAGTCTTACAATGTTTGGTATTGTGTTCATGGAGAAGTCACTTCTATCTTTGTCTGAAGTGACGAAGATATGATGCGAGACAAGAGATCAGGTAAGACTTCAAGCTGGTACCTTCCCCTGCTTTCCCATCATGTTCTAGACTGTGACTTCTCTTCATTCCTGAGTCTCCCTCTCTGTTAAATGATTTTAGGGAGAAAAGTACCATTTATATGAGGCTGAAATTCAAGAAACAAATCCCGTGTGCTGTAGTGACTTGGGACAAAATCCTTAGCTCTTTTTCCCTGTCTCTTCCTCCTTTTTTCTCCTTTCCATACCTTCCTTTCTTCTTCTGAGGGCGGGGAATGGTCTAGTATGCAATTTAGGAACTACTTTTTGGCCCCTCTCCCGGCCCATACATATAACATCTTTTCTTCCCTTTCAGCTTTCTTTTCACCATTAAGTGTTTATTCTTTTACTTTATAGCCCAGGTAATAAATACTCTTCAGAGATTCATTTTTCAGGAAAAACTAATTTATGTTTTCCCCCTTATTGTTCTGTCATGATTTGAAATGTCTTCCTCACATGTGTTTGGAAAGGTCATGGCATCTTTGAGAGGTGGAGCCTTGCCGGAGGAAGGCGGTCAAAGAGTGGGCCTTCTTCCAGGTTCTCTGTCAGCTGTGCCACTTTCACCATGTAAGACTGTATCTCCCCTCTGGAACCGTAAGCTGAATAAATCTCCTTTCTCCCTCAAGGTGCTTGACTTTGACTGTCCTCTCACGGCAACACAAGAGTAACTAGTACACTTTCTAAGACATTTTACTTGAATGCTTTTCTGTAATCTTCAGAAGATTCCTTTTGAAAAAAAAAAAGAAAACATTTATAGCATATCACTATTTGAAAGGCCGTAAATACTGTACCTTGTTTTTCCTTTTTAAGCAGTTATTTCTTTCTTTGTTTGTTTACTTATTTATTTATTTACTTACTTTTTTGATGTTGGGAGGAATAAGTAAGTGATTCCCTTTGGGTGGAGTTTACTTCAGTGTTGCTGATTACCTCAAACTATCTAAGAGGAGACTGATTTCAGTAGACATTTGACTACTGTTTTGACACCTGACCAGGCTGACCAAATGTCTTTAAAACAACATTAGTGACATACACCTAGATTGAACAATTAAATGTGTCTAGCAAACTCTTGTTGGACTGTAGCTTCTACTGTGTAGATTATGCATCTATTTAAAGAACCAAAGGTATAACAAAATGCACATTTAGAGTGAAAAGGTGTTTTGATGATCATATAAACTGATACTGGGTATGGGTAGATTCTCACTTTAATGTTACATAGGAAAGAATCAGTGAGTGAGCCTCATTTGTAATGATGCAATGAGGTTTTTATGAGCTTTTTAACCACACTACTGAAGTGCATTTTATAACCATATCAGCAGACAGGAGATTTAAAAGAAAGGGAAAAGAAGACAATCTTAAATAATATGACTTCAAGCAGTGAGTTTGTCCCCAAAGCAAGTCTTAATTCTTTTCTTTCATATTCTTTGAGACTTTCATGCACAAACACGATGAATGCACGTGTCTTTGCCCTCTACCACCCATCCCTAACCTCCTCCCTTCCCCCTACACTCTCCATTCCAGCCAGTGTCCCTCCTCTTCTTCCTCCACTTTTCCTCCTGCTCTTCCTCTGCACGTGTGACCCACTGGGCCCCATCTGGAATGCCTGTATTCCCAAGTGCAAGGCACTTGCTGTGGCATGACTGCCCTGACAGAGAGGAAAGCATGGAGTGTAGAAGCTCCTCCTCTCCAGCCCAAGACCCCCCCAGGTAGTTGCTCTGGTTGGTGTTTTATCTCCTGAGAGTCTCTCTCATCCATGGCAAAAACATCAATAGTCTGGCTAGTATACAGTTCCAGCAGAATTGATTTCCCGCCAGTGAACTCCTGGTTACACAACCTAGAACATATTGGCTTGCAGCTCCATTCCCCAATCATAGGCTCTTGTAAGCTTGCCACTCACTTATTCACAAGGTTCCGTGAGCCTCAAGATGATGGATTATTTTGACAACCTGGATATCATTATATGTCTGTACTCCAGAGTTCTTCATACCTGCATTTTGGCCAGTTGTGGTTCTCTGTATTGCATATTTTCATTTCAAACAGATACTCCTTGGTTGGGTACTAAGGGCTTCTATAATCTAAGTGTATAATGATAGGTGTTTAGCTGGTAGTTTACTATCAAGTATCCATAGTTGACACTAGGAAGTTTGTTCCTACATAAGATCTACGGCTTCCCTTTCTATGAGTAGTTGGCTAGGTGTGTGGTGTCTGGCCTGCGTTCCCTGATGACCATTGGCCTTCAGAACCATTCAGAGAGCGAATGATTATCCCCATACCTTACATGTGGCACCACGGAACTTCTCTTGTCAGAGGTGTTACTGTAGCTTGCAGCTTCATAACTAATTGCTCTTCTACCCTGCAAGCCTGCAACATACCTTCTGGCAAGATGGGGCTCAGTGGCAAGGAGAATGTTTCTACTTCCAATCCAGCTTGTTAAGAAGCCAGAACTGACAGAATACTTTCATCAGTACAAAACATAGTAACCTATACTAATAATTGACAGAATACTTTCATCAGTACAAAACATAGTAACCTATACTAATAGCACAGAGCCATTTATAGCTTGCAGATTTGTATTTCCCTGGGTTTGTCTCTCCATATAACCTTATAAGGAGGATGTGACTGTCGTTCCCTGGTCTCTGACAAGGATTTACTCTCTAGTTGAAGGCAAGGAATTTCCTAAGGTATTTCTCAGTCTTTCAATGGTAGGATTTCAAAATGACAAGAGCCTTAGCTTTCTGCTGTGAAACCATGTTGTATCAAAGAATTGTTAAAAAGAAGAAAAGAGAAAAAAACATGTGGCCATCACACTGCCTGTTGGCAAATGACTATTATTTAAAACCATGCATTGGAGCATTAAGAATTGCATATCTAAGATCACCTTTTCATTTTAATTTGGACTCCTCCCCTAATGAGCAGAGAAAGGGGAAAGGAAATCAGCTAGAGGGAAGAGAAGAATCAAAGACCTAGATAATTCACAAACTGGAAAATGAGCTCTTAACTGATCACCATTGGGTTGTAAATAGGATAGAAGGAGCTTATCCTTGCTTTTGGCCTCAATAGCATTTGTACCCATCCAGAAAGTATTTGTGAATTTCACACTTGACTATTTTTTATCCCTTGGAGATTTTTTTCCTAAAGTAATTATCTGCCATGTACATAAAGCAAAGAAAAAACTTATCATTAAAGTCATTTTTCAGGTGGATATTTCACTTTGTGTGTTGTTAAAATGCCTACGGCATTAATAAGGAATGAATTAACTTTATTAATACAATTTCTTTGGGGAGTTTCTGATCTATATACTGATCACCCAAAAGGAAATTTTCTGTAATATTTTATTCATGCAAAATTTAGGGGAGTAACTAGATTGACTAATTTTTCCATAATAAATTATTTAACTTTGTGCTACTTTTTGCATGTTAATTTTTCATAATGTGTCCTTTAAAACTCTCGATATTAAAATGATTACTTACTATTTTGTGATGGATTTGGTTTAAATTATAAACTTAGTTGTGACTTTTAGATTAATGGCAAAATGTCTTAATGCAGAAAATAAACACAGTTACAGGATTCAAAAACTATGCTGATAATGTTTGCAAATGATTATTAAAAACAGTATAGAGAACATAACCATGATTATGTAACAGTAATTATTATTGCAAGCAAATTGTAAGATCAGCTATAAATTGATCTTAAGCTTTTCATTTCATATGTTCTCACACATGTATTTAGTTCCTGCGACTCAGAGATGTTACCTAATCTCTTACTGGAAATCTTTCTGTGGCAGGAACAGTCTTTCCTCTGTTTGTCAAATATCCCTTCTGGGTTACCAAATGTTACAGGGTCCCTGTTCGGGAGCCAAATGTTGTCGGATCAACGGTCCCATGTTGCAGGGTTCTTGTGTTCTGAGTAGAAGATTGAAACCAGAACCCGTGTAGAGGATTAAGGCAGAGTTTATCAGAAGAGAGAAAGAGCAGAACTCATGGAGTCCAGATGTGGAATCCATGAGAAGCAAGAAGCTGAAAATGAATTCATGGAGTACCCTGGGGGGCTAGGGCGCCAAAGATGGCTGCTGGTCAGGCATATTTGTACCTAGGCAGGCCCTGGAAACTGGCTTTTTCTTTTTGTTTAGCTCCCATTAGGGCCCAACCCAGTTGATGTTGGACCCAGGTGGGGCTGGGAATCAAGTTGTTTCTTGGATATGGAGAGCTCATCTCCATAATTCTTTCATAGAGCAGTTGGCCATCTTATCTCTGGGAGAACTGGAGTCAGTACCTAAGCAGGGGTGTTCCTTCAGGGTGATCCCAGCAGTGGGGGATGGCCTTCAGGAATTTTAAAGACATTCAAAGATCTTTATAGAGAACTCCCCAGCATAGCTGATCTAATCCTGCCTTATTCCTGTAGCTTCTAATTTTTTTAAAAAATTATTTATTTTTTCTTTTTGCATGCGTGTCTGTATGCTCCTGGATTGTCCTACCTCCTCTTTGCTATTGCTCTGGAATTTACCAGGCTCTGCTTTCCAAAGCAGGCATTTTCCTCTAGGCATTTTTTTTGGCATGGGATCCAGGATTTTAACTCACAATTTTCTGTTTGTGAGGCAGAGACTTAACCCCTGACCCATCTCTCCAGCCCTATAGCTTCTAAATAAGCCTTGACCATCAGGGTGAGTACATCTAATTAGACACTAGATTGCCACACCCATCTTAACAACCAAAACATATAAGGTAAATTGAAAAATCAACTTTTTCTAACCCATTTGAAGACTAGGGAGGTTGTGTGATATAAGACAGTCTCACAAAATGTTACAGGGTCTCTGTTCAAGGGCCAGATGTTACAGGATAGATCGTTCCAATGTTGCAGAGTTCTTGTGTTCTGCAGTCGAAGATTGAAACCAGAATATGTGTGGAAGATTAAGGGAGAATGCCATCTGGGGCAAGGGCGCCAGAGAACTCATGGACCCTAGGCATGGAATCCATGAGAAGCATGGAGCTGAAAAAGAATTCATGGCACTCCGAGTGCCATGACGGGCTAGGGCGCCAAAGATGGATGCCAGGATCAGGCATATTTATACTCCTAGGCAAGCCTGGGAAACTGGCTTTTTCTTATTGGTTAACTCCATTGAGCCCAACCCAGTTGCTCCTGGGATTAGAGACCAAAATGTTTGTTGGATATGGAGGGCTTATCTCCATAATCCTTTCATTGGGAAGTTGGCCATTTTATCTGTAGGAGGATTAGAGTCAGTTTTCAGCAGGGGTGTTTCTTCAGGGAGATTCTGGAATTCCAAAGACCTTCAAAGACTTTGAGAACCCCATTCCAGCTGAGAGACCTAAAGCTGCTCTAATCTTGCCTTAGTTTGTATCCCCAAATCCCATACAAAAGGCTAGTTGAAGCAATCTGCCTATAGTTGTAAATCCAGAAAGCCGACTGGGAATCCCAAGAGCAAGCTGTTTTTTTCTGACAGTGCAATGGGAAAGCTGGAGGTTTGACCTGGAGACCAGTCTTAAGAACTAAGATGGAAAAGTGACTGAAGATGATTCTGCTATCAACCTTGGTCCTCCACATGTGTCTCCACACACATGCAAAAATATATCCTGCAAACGTGGATATATCCTATCTCAAAATAGAGAAATATATCCTATCTCTAAAAAAGAGAAATAGGAAATTTAGTAACCCTCCCAAACAACATGTTTAGAACAGTTACAGTTCACAGCAAATCAGAGAATCATAGAAATCATTCATATAGCCTAAGTCATTTCAATTTAGTTTCCATCACAATAAAATTTAAATTCTTTCTCCATCTTCAAAATATTTCAAATAAGCAATAAATTCACTAAATTTGAAATGTAAAAATGTGAAAGTTTATGTGATAAAAATAATTCATTCACTGCATAAATTCTTCCTTTACCTTTCTCTTTAATTTGCCAGTATGTTTTGAATGTATGCTGAGTGTTAGGTACCAATTTTATACAACATTGTAAAAGTATTGAAAGAGATAGAGTCTCTTAGTAATCTCATTCTCTAAAGTGTAAGATTTATTAGGGGGTGAACTTACTTTTTTGTTCCTTAACTCTTAATCTCAACCTTATGTAAAATTATCTGGGACCTAGTAGGAGACCAAAACACAACTCTTTAGAAAAAATTAAGGAATTTTCATGTCGACTAATTATAAGGTTGTGATTCATGCTTTCTCTCTCATGATTACATGGTAAAATTTCCTAGACCTGCTCTGTTCTTGTCTCTTCTTTTCCCAATGCTCGGGCTGCACTTTTTCCATATTCCACAAGGAATGAATCACGTACAGACAGCTTTGCAGTACATAAAGGTTGATGCAACTAGAATTCTGATAAGAATTAGGTGCTCAGAGGAGAGTCACACTTTGCCAACGTATAGATCAGTCTGTCCTGCAAATATGTGCACAGACATCTGCTCTCATCTGCTATTTCACTGTTGCCCATGGCCTTCAAAACTCACCTACAATGCAAAATTTTGTTAAATTTGTACACAAGAGAACTGTTCTTAGTATTTTCATTTACTGATAAAATAAATCACATAAATAAAGGATACAAGTCTCAATGGATCATTTCTTTAAGTACATTTTAATACTCTTATTTGTATTTAAAATACACATCCCCTAGTCTGTTTTGAGAAACAGATTACAAAATCCATCAGTCTTTTCATGACTACTCACCTGGAATATACATCAAACTGTAGACACAAATTCTCCATGGGTACAATTCCATTCTCACAGTTCTAAGTAAGCAACTTCTATACATTTCCTATGACATTCTGATTTATGTTAAGATTTACTGCCAGTCACAGTGGAGCACCCTTCTAATCTTAGTGGGAAATCAGATGGAAATAGAAAAGGCTGCATTTGCCTGACATTCTTCAATTAAGCATATGCAATAATCATTGAATGCCAGAGGATCTGGTTGCTATGTTCAATGACAGACATACTTTCTCATTAATCTGTAGCACAGTTTTAAAGAAAAAGTGTTATTATCACTTATGAATAAGGACCCAGCCCTAAAATTAAAGACAAAAGCACTAGGAAATGGCAAAGCAAGGAATGAAAGCCTGACATTTCCATCCCTCTAAGTGTACAGCATACTTCCTGTCCCATCTACCAACCCAAAGAAGAGAAAACAGGGAAAAAGAAAGGAAGCATACAGACCGCTGAAATAGCTGTTTCTTTTGGTTTAGAAGTAAGGCAGACCAATGTGTAACAAAATTAATTTGTTATGTAAATGTGTATTTACAAAAACATTGTTGGGGGCTGGAGAGGTGGCTCAGGGGTTAAGCCTCTGCCTTGCAGGCAGAAGGTCCTGAGTTCGGATCCCAGATCCCACGTATAGACGCCAGGCGGAAGCGGGGGCGGCCTCCGTTTCTGGTCCTGGTAGGGCGGAGCCTGTGAATCCCAGGGTGGAGGAAGTGGAGGCGTCCATGGTGGTTCCCGAATTCGTCCGTGGTTCTACACACACACAGACACACACGCGCGTACTCATACATATGCACACACGTACAATTGAATAAAAAAAAATTTTAAAAAAATTAAAAAAAAACATTGTTGGTTTAAGAAAGGTACAAGCAAGTAACTGGGAATATAAGATCAAGCAAGTGATGTCTTTCTGCCACTTAGTGTTGCAGGATTTTACTTATTCAGCAAGAAAAAGATAATGGCTTTTATTGACTCAAATTACAGGTATATATCAAGTTATATTGATTAATACTTTGTGATAAATGTCTAAGATGTTATCTGTATAGTTACCAGCACTAGATAATATAGTTTGTTTTGCAGTTTGTAATTCAAACCTGAATTCATGCAGTGCTGTCTTCTGAAACTCCTTACCATTTCCACTAATTCATTTCTTAATTTTACCACATCTGATATTTTAATTTCATTTGAATCACTTACATTTTCTAAATATTTGATATTTTGTGTGTATTTGTATACATACGTGTGTGTGTGTGTGTGTGTGTGTGTGTGTGTGTGTGTGTGCGTGTGTGGAAGCCAGATGTCAATTTTGGGTGTGTTCTTCATCATTCTTCACCTTATTTTTTGTGTCAGGTTTTCCACTGAACCCTGAGTCTGGCCAGGCTGGATGATTGACCCCCCTCACCACTAGATGCGGCTTTCTCCTGTCCGTAGAGTTTGCACTGCAGGCATGTGTCACTGCATGGAGTTATTCTGTCATTCTGTGCATGCTAGGATTGATGCTTGTGCAGCAAGCACTTAAGAAGCAGAGTCATCTCTGTAATTCCTGATTTGACATTTTTTTATTTATTCAATTGTGCATGTGAGTGTGTGTGTGTGTGCGCATGTGTGTGTATGTGTGTGTATGTATGTGTGTGTGTGTGCGTGTGTGTATGTATGTGCGTGTGTGTGCGTGTATATATGTATGTGTGTGTATGCGTGTGTGTGTATGTATGTATGTGTGTTTGTGTGCGTGTGTGTATGTATGTATGTGTATGTATGCGTGTGTATATGTATGTATGTGTGTGTGTGTGTGTGTGTGTGTCTGTGTGTGTGTAGAACCACGGGCGAATTCAGGAACCACCATGGACCGCCTCTACCTCCTCCTTGTTTACTCTGCCCTGGGATTCACAGGCTCCGCCCTACCAGGACCAGAAACGCAGGCCGCCCCCGCTTCCACCTGGCATCTATATGTGGAGTCTAGGATCTGAACTCAGGACCTTTCGCCTGCAAGGCAGAGGCTTAACCCCTGAGCCACCTCTCCAGGCCCCTGATTTGACATTTTTTATGCATTAGTTGCTCTATTAGAACGACCCCTTAAAATAAATTTTCCCTATCTAAATTAATATGAAATTCTAACCATAACCATTCATACTTTCAGAAGAAATTTAATTTCATTTGAATAATTTAAAGTTTTCTACATATTTGATACTTCTGTTTGTATTTGTGTACCTTTTTTGTGTGTGTGCATGTGTGCGTGTATGTGTGGTATATGTGTGTGTATTTGTGCATGTGTGAAAGCCAGACATAAAGAGAAGTTGAAGAGTCATTGTATTTTAGTTATCTTTCATTATCAAAACTCTGTAATTGTTTTGCAAGTAAATTATCAAGTTGAGTCACCTTTGACAAGCTCTAGATAGGACTGTGGATGTGGGTTACTGACTAAATCACTTTGCACAGGAGTCGAGTCAAGGCTTGAAGTCAACTCCCCATGTACAGTCAGACTTGCCTATAATTCTAGTGCTTCTAAAACTGATTGGGACACAGAAAGAATTTGCTAAATCAGTGACGGGAAATTAAAAAACCCTGTCTCTAACAAGATGATGACAGGAGATGACAGACAGCTGAGGTCATCTGACCTTCACACATATCCATATACGTAGAAATAGAGTCAGATACACACACACACACACACACACACACACACACACACACACACACAATCACAGATATAGTTCACTGATTCTTGGCTGACCAAATTGATTTCTTAGTAGTACCTCTGTGGCATGTGCTTTTCTTGTTATTTCTCAGTCACCAGCTCACACTGATTCTTCTCTTCCGCACAAAGCTTTCTGCTTCTCACCAGTACAGTTCCAATCTCACCCCTTACCATTCATTTTCTTTTGCAGCACCTGGTCAATTCTCATCACTCAAAACAAGGGTTTGCGGACTATTAAGTTTATCTGTTTTCTTCATCTATTTTTTTTTCTGAATGTCGAGATTCAACTATTCTTCTTTCCAAAATGCTAAGCAAAATAACAGAGGTTTGTGGGGCTGTGACTCGTTTCTTAGCAGAGAATTTCAGGGGGGCTCACAGCATACAAGGAGAGAAACAGTTAAATTGGTTATTTCTGCAGGAAGCAGAATTTGGGCGAGGTCATCATGCCTGAGGAGCTTTTCTATTCTCAGGCAATGGTTTGATCTAGCAACTGTGTCATTGACGTTCAGCCACCACTTTCATAATGTGAAGCATCCACAGAGTTCTTAGTGCACACAGGGGGTAGGAGAAGAAAATGATTTTACATTGGATGCTCACGTGACCAGTTTTCAGGCGTCTTTGAATTGCACATGAGGCAACCAGGGGGATCTCATGCTCAGAAAACATATGAGCTCATTCCAGAGCTGAGTGCTACTGTCTTTCATTCCCCACTTCATTTTAGTCAGATGTAATGAAACAGTCTGATGGGAACAACACAAGAAAATTACAGAGAATTTTTATATTCTCAAGTTCTTGGATGATTGACGGAGTTGGCAAAGGGGGCAGGATTAATATCTATTTCTAAAGGGGGTAAAACAAACTCGAGACAGAGGTACATTTTCAGGGAGAGACGTTTTTCCTGCTTGCTTCATTGGACAAGAAAGCGTTATCTTGTTCTGTGGGGTTAACTGTGAGCACAGACCACCTCTGGGAGAGGGAGAACACAAGCAGAGAGGGAGGAGAGAACGGTCTGTTAGCTTGCTGCCTCGACAGGTCACACTGCACTTGGGGCATGAAGATGAGGGTAAGAGTTGTAAATCAGCTGTGAAATTATTTGGAACCTAGTGTACAGTGGAGGATTGGGGTTATGTTTTCTTAGTCACTTCCTAGAATAGACAAACAGAAGGTTCGTATTATTGATTGCATGTGATGACGGTATAGATCTTCAGATACGCAAAGATGTCAGTCATTTGGACAAGGAGAAATAGGAGTACATTTGTGCTCCTTGAGGTAATAAGCAAGAGGAAAAGAATCAAGAAGGCCATTTTTGCCTGAACTCAACTTTCATACACATATCAGTGCATATATCATAGACTTCCAAGACAAAGGGAAAAGCTATATATCTCTTTTTTATTTTTATTTTTTTGGATTATGCTGTGCTAAGTACACAGTTGTTAATACAAATTCTCTTATTGCACAAAATCAAAAAGCTTCTGCACAACAAATAAACAATTATCCTTGTGAAGAGATGACCTAGAGACTGGAAGAAAATTCTTGCTGGTATATATCTGATAGAATACTGTGAGCTAGAATATATAAAGAAGTCAGAAAGTAAATTCCCCAAAGCCAAGTAACCCAACCCATAAATGAGTTAATGTAAAAACAGTTAGTTTTCAAAGATGGTACAAAATGGCCAATGCACATATAAGTATAAGTATATAGCAATCAAAGAAATGAAAATTAAGACTACATTGAGATTTTATCTGCCTCCCTCCATCAGAATGACTGTCATATAGAGAGCAAATAGCAACAAATGCTGGTGAGAATGGAAGGAAAGATGCCTTACACACTGCTGGTGAATGGAAGTTAGTGTGGAGGGTCCTTAAAACACTAAAAGTAGAATTATATCGCCCAGCTTCTGTTCTATGCCAAGAGAACTCTGAGTCAGCCTACCACAGAGGTATCTCTGTAACCACATTTATTGCTGCTGTATTCACAATAGCCAAGTTACCAAATCACAGTAAAGCTTTATTCAGCTATAAGGAAGGATGAAATTATGTAAATTTCTGGAACATGAATGCACCTGAAGATTAGCAAAATAAGCCCAACTCAGCAATGCAAAAATACAACATGTTTTCTGTCATTCATGCATCTTGCATTTTATATAGATAAGCAAAACTGTCTTTCTATTTTTTTATACAGATAAATAAAATCATAGCTATATATATATGTATGTATATATATGACATGAAAATAGAAAGCAGACTAGAGGAAAGAAAAAGACTAGCAGAGAAGGAAAAAAGGGAAAGGGAAGGGAAGGGTAGAATATATGGGTGGATTTTGATCCTAATACATGAAATAAGAGAAACTATTTTTACAAAACCCAAAACAGTGCACAACAGTGATACTTGGCAAAATGAATTTTCTCAAAGGATGTTGTTGAGGATTAGTTGAGAAACCACGTAGGTTCCAAGAAAATGAATTTCTAGATCACATGCTGCAGAAAAGATGAAATCCTTCTTCGACTAAACGCACATCTTGAATTTCTGATGTCGTGGGAATTTGCATAAACATCATGAGGAATAAGAAGAGTTTGACTGTGCTCTTACCTAAGATATCTTCTGTGTCCCTACCCTCTGACACTTATCTGCTGTGTTTGCCTGACAATCCTGTTTTCTTAGATCCTTCCATCTGTCTCTGTTTTCAGGAAAATATTTTTTGCCTCTGAACTGGGACAGCATTCTCTAGAACTCTCTAGTAAAGGTCACTGTTTCGCCCTCTCCACACCATCTCCCCTGCAGTCCCTCCACAGAGCCTCCATTTGCAAACCAGAAGCCTCAGCTAGGCCTCTTCTTGCTTCCTGCTGCTACTTATGGGTGTGGCCACACGTCCAGTTCCTTGAGAGTCAACCACACTTCCTTCTCAGTGGCCTCACATGGCATGTTCTCTTCCTTTTCTTCCCCCTCAGCTCCGACATCCCGGAAGCTGTGGTGTATTACTCTGCATCTTCTGTCTGAACCAGAGCTTCTTGGCCAACTGCCTCCTTCCTGTTCTTCCCAGCTCGGAGCTTATCCTGATCTGAGATCCCTCCTTTCCCAGCCTATGGTCAACAGACTTTAGCTTCAGTCGTTGCTTTTATAGTGCAAAATAAATAACCTTCCAAAAACCAGTATTAATGAAATTTCTCGATGGATTACCAAGAACTAACAAGTAAGATTATTTAAAAATTATTTTGCAAGGCTCATAGTTGGTAGTTGTAAAGGACTGAGAAAATGTAGACCTTTTGGTAAACCAAAGTCGATATGGAGAATATGCACACATCTGTGGCGATGAAATGTAGACTAGAAGTAAAAATTGTGGGAAGAGGTTATGATTGCCTGAATGCTTGCAAAAGTCAAGCAGAACTGTCGTGTAGCCCAAGTCAGAGAGAGTAACTGCAGCTAAGGGATCTGTTCTGAAAACCATCTAATACACCTTTCTCTACAATGAAATTTAACTAAGTATAGTATAGGATCCTGATTGCATTGGAATCCATATTAACCATAGGCATCTGCTTATCCACACCTGAGATTTCTTCTGGGATAGCAACGGATGGAACACTAAAGGACTGGAGTGTTCCAAAGGTTGCGATCATGAAAGAAGGGCAGAAGTTGCCAGATTTCCGTTTTATCCCACGTATACAGTTCATAGAAAAAAAAACAAACAGAAAATTACTAAGAACAGTATTGTAATTCTATCCTCTTCTTTGATAATTACCTTCGTATGGTTGTCATTTACCTGATGGTATTCTGCAAAAAGGTTCTAAACAAGATATAACATCAGATTATTAATGACTTTTTCATTTATTCAATAATTCTTGGTGATATATATTTGTAAAGGGGAAACCTAAAGCAGATATTTTACATTTGTTTTGCTAAAGTTAAACTGCTTATTCTACTGATTTTCATCTGTATTTAAAAGTTAATTTTTCTTTGCCAGGTATACAGACATGTCATTAAGGACTTTTGAACACATAAATACATACCAAATTGTCATCAATATCTTGTTTCAAAATACCAGAAAGAAGGAAGGGAAGAAGGAAGGAAGGGAAAGAAGGAGGGAGGGAGGGAGGAGAAGGAGAGAGGGAGGGAGGAGAAGGAGGAAGGGAGGGAGGGAGGGAGGGGGAGGAGGAAGGAGGAAGGAAGGGAAGCAGGGAGGGAGGGAGGGAGAGAGAGACTAGGGAGAGATGGAGGAAGGGAGGGAGGGAAGGAAGGAAAGGAGGGAGAGAAGGAAGGGAGGGAAGAAGGGAGGGAGGAAGGGAGAGAAAGAAGGGAAGGAGAAAGGGAGGAAAGGAGAGAAGGAAGGAAGGGAGGAAGGGAAGGAGGGAAGGAAGGAATTCTGCTTACCATGGACATAAAATCCAAAATATAATACACAAGAGTACCTAGCATTTCTGATGATGATGCTAGTGTCTGGAGAAGTGTCTGCTTTAACTTTGATCCTGTGGAAGACCAGTGTATCCTGTAAGAACCACCGATATGAAACCTTGCAGTGATATTGTGGAGAATTTCAGTTGCAAGATTAGCATGGTGACTAATAAGAGCATAAAGGTTTTCTATCAGTTTCCATGTTCTCCTTGCTAGATTAATCCTCACAAAATTTAACCTACAAGGCAAAGGATGCTTTTTTACATTCTTATGTCTGCATTTTTTCCTTCTTACCTGAAGAGCATTTCTATTCCATTTGCAGTAATAATAGTATTTACTGTGCTCTTTATTATTTTCCCCCCAGGGGGTGAAAGAGGACACCCTCAGGAATATCACGGCTCCCACACATCAACTGCAGCAGAAGCTTTAGGCTTTGTAGGTCCACTAAGGAACTACTCTGACTCCCATTGCCCTATGTCTACTCTGCCATGCAAGCTTCGATCTGAGGACTTAAGAAGTATTGTTTTAAGAATTTCACAGCTAACTTTGGAGATTCAAAAATATACTTTTACCTTTGGATGTTTTTGAAATGTTCTCTTATCATGTGTACATAAAAATAAATATTATCCTTGGACCCCCGAGTCCAAATGAAAAACAGCTGTGACAGGACCAAAAGAAGGGAAAATCTTGGAATCCGTAGAACTATTTGTATAGCTAGTCACATAGAAGGTTTTTATTGTGGGTCTAGCAGCAAGATTCTACCTGCAGCTAATAGAATCAGAAATGATAATATTAATCTCATATTTAAAATCACTGTCAAAGTAGCATTTTAGTGCACAGCATCGGAAAGGAGCATGAGGAGACAGGAAGGACAGTGTGAGCTGTGGACCAATGTGACAGTGCTGTCGCCTCGCTGAGCTTTTGCAGTGTGTCAAAGGGTTGGTGATTCAATTGTCTGAGCTCATGATTTGGTGAGTCGGTTTAGACCAGAGCAAACTGGACCTGTCATTGAAACAACAATGGGCAGAAATGCACCTATTCAATCCGCCTCTCAATGCCCAAATTCTTCCCAGTTGTAAATGAGAGTACCTGGACAATGCGTTAACTCATTCCGGGCACCGGGTACTGTGTCCGCTCAGGGCTCACAATTGCCCCTGACCGATTCTGGGCTCTCCCCAGCAGGAGGGACACATTGCCATTTTGTGCTCTCTTCTTTAGGATAATATCCGGTCTGAAAGGGACCGAACAAAAGAAGTTGCTGCTTTCCTCCTACCCACTCCACACTGCCATAATCACACCCCTCCTCCCACTTGGCCGGACTGTGAACCTGACAGAAAATGAGCTGAGAATGTGTGTGGTTACTCCCTACACGAAAACAGAATTCACTACTGTTCAACTGTCTTCAAGTTGAAGTCAGTGGGCACAAAAGCAGGACAGGAGACCTATTGAAACCATCACTATATGGCTTCTCTTACCAGGATCGGCATTTTAAAATGATTGCTGTCTATTTCTTTGACAGTCCTTTACTCCATTCCATGCTTTTAGTTACTTGTCTCATTGACCTGACAAAATACCTGAGAAGGAGAAATGCAAGGAAGCAAGGGTTGATTTCGGCTCCCAGTTCAACAGTAGGGTCCATCATGGCGGGGCTGTCATCGTCAGTCATTCAGAGTCTGAAATAAGGAAGCAAAGAGAAATGAAGGCTTTTGCTGGGCTTGCTTTCTTCTTTTTCTGCAGTCTGGGACCCCAGGCCATGGAAAGGTGATGCCCCCATTCAAGGGGGATAGGGTCTTTCCACCTCAGTCTGGATCTGTTTAATCTGGATAATCCCTTACAGATTATACAGAGACCTGTGTCCTAGGGGAGTCTTGATCCTTTCAGATTGACACTCGATTTGACCATCACACATGCTCAGTAACTAGATGTCACTAGTCATTATACCTGGTTGCCACTGCCTCTGAGCTGTGAGATATGGATTTACCCATTCTTCTTGAACTCAGCTCTTCTTCAGCTAAGAAATCTCAACTCATCTGCTAGATTCCCATTTGAATGCTCCTTCATTATGGGTCTATTACTTGGCAGAATCAGCTATAGAAAGTTCCTGTTTATTCCTTCCTTCCTTTATTCATTTCACATACCAACCTTTGTTTGGAATGCTGCTGTGCTAATCATATTTTTAGCTCCTATGACATTTCTCTTCACTGATGGTTAGAAAGTCACTGACTATGAGCAAGTAAATATACCAGCATCACATCTAGTAACTTAAATACCGTTCATGTCGAGCTAGACCTATTTGTATGTAGTAGGTGTTCAGTGAAGGACCAGAGGTCTGCCATCCCGTGCTATGCTTGGAGACTTCATTGTAACCTACATGATCTGGGAAAATATGAAGGGATTTGGTAACACCATAGAAGAAGAAAATGAAATACCTCAAATCTGGATAATAAAAGTAAATAAGAACTATTGCATGTTATCTCTACGGATTGCTGTATTCATGACCTTTTTTCAGGTCAGTCTACCACTTTCTGTAGTCAGCAGTGCATGTGTGACTAATGAATTCATCATGGATAACTTTTCCCCTTTAAGTTAGCAGTCTTTGCCCTCTGACTCCCTCCCTGTTCAGTTATTTCTATAGTTCCTTGAAGGGTGAAACTTTCCACTTATGAATAAGTTCTATCCTTTCATTATAAATGTATTCTTTTGTTTGGAATGTTGTATATTCATGTACTACAAATAATTACATATTGAAATTTGCACAATGTTGTGATATAATTATGTGAAAATTTTCCGAAGGAAGTATCAGTGATTAAGAGATTTCCAGATCTTTGTCTTTTCCTTTAAAGTTTCATTATATCCTTACCTTAAAATTATGGGTAAGGATAATTAATTCCTTATGCCCTCCTTTCTGTCAACAAAATCACAAACCATAGAATGAACCATGATCTAGTGTGAAGACAGAACTTCTATGTCTCTCCTGTCCATAGGGCCGGACAAGAACAAGTGACTTCATGTTTCTTGTCGCACAGAGATTCGGACAACCACAGTTTCATTTATTTTGCTTAGAAATCTTGAACTTGATCCCTTAAGGACGACTCCACAATGTTTTTACAATTCTCCAGGGAAATCTAGTTGGGTTTCTTACAAGCTGTCCTTCTGTAACCCTTGAAAATGAAATCTTAGCTGACTTCACATCCAGCACAGACACTCTGAAGCTAACAAAATCAATGCCTAAGTTTCTTGAGTTTTTTTTTTTTTTTTTTTTTTTGTCTGCCCAGACCTACTGCTGTGAGTTTGGCAAAAAGCTCTGAATTGGGTGAGCGTGGAGAGATGGCCTTTGCCATGCCCTTCTGTTATTGTCACTCTCATTTCAGTGCTAAGTAACTTGAGGAAATTAAGGGGCTTCATCCAGTGTACCTTGCAAAATACAGATGTTGTCAGATGTCTCCTAGGTCATCAGACATCAGATGTCTTTGCTGGACAGCAAAGACAGAGATGGAATAAAGCAAACAACCAACACCTCCCCTGTTGCCATGCCACTCGCAATCTGAAGGAGAGAAGCAGGTTCAGGAGGCTCCAGAAACTATCAGGCAAATAATACACGGGGTCACGTAGAAACAGAGTTTCACATGTGTTGCAGTCAGCCTGCATGGTTGCTGATAAATGACCATTAAATGGCTTAAGGGAACACGGAGTTTACTTTCTTATGACAGTCTAGTTACAGTTCTCAGTCCAGCTTGATGGGAGAGCACACACCAATACCAGGGCCAAGGGAACTGGCCACCATAACGGCTGAGAGATGGACAATCCTTACTTGCCAGACCAGCATGTCTGGCCAAGTATACAGAAGGATGCCAACTCTCTCAACCAGCTCTCTGTGATTTATCCAGGGCCTAATCCCACCCACCATGGGCTGGGTCTTCCCCATCAGCTAGACAATCTCCTTCAGGTTTGCTCTAAGCTTGACTCAACCATCAACTTTCTACAACTGTGCCCACAGCTCAAACCCTCACCTGTACTTAACTATGACAGGAAGTAACGCAAGCGGCATCACGAGGAAAGTTTAGGATTTCGGCGTGGAGGAGACAGAGCCATTACCAGCAGAGGCAGGGTCCCAAAGGGAACCAGCAGGTGACTCGGTACTGCTTGGCTGTCAAACACCAACAGAGGGGTAGCAGGCACCATGACTGCAGAGACACCTCCATATTTAGGAGCCCAACTACAGAGAGTCATCGATGCTCACCCAGGGCTCTCAACTTTGTCCTGGAGAGATGAGAATTGTGAGGAGATTTGGATTCATTTTGGAAAGATTCCCAAAACGCTGTTTGATGGGACTTGATGGAAGGGGAACCAGAAACACAGCAGGAATCATGAGCCAAGAGTGTGCACAAGACCAGCGTGGGAGTGCGGACCTCCGCAGGCTTCCACGTGTGTGCAGCCAGTCTTGAGTTCCACTCGGGTGAATGGTCACGTGTTCGCAACAACTTCAGCTTGATGCCTCGGCCCTCTTCTCCCTTGCACGCATGGGGTGTACTCAGAAGGCTGACCTAGATCTCTTGGTCACCTTGTTCTTTGGCTTTTACTTGGGTTTGGTAAGGAAAGATAAGAGATCGAGAAAAGTGGGGACACTCTCCCTCCTGCGGCATCACTGTGCGGTGGCTCTAGATATCCTGGTATCTGCCTGTCTGGGGGCCTTATGCCCCAGATCTCTGATCGTCATATGCCAACAGCTCACTACTGGCTCTGCCAGAGCCATGCAGTATCCCTTGTGGTTTCCTACACAATATTATCCTGTAATATTCCTTTTACCGATATTCAATTAGACTATGAAACCCAGTGTCCTTTCTGTTATCTGCCAGCAATTTGATAAATTTAAGAGCTTAGAGGGAAAGGATCTTTTTTATAGCATTAGTAGGATTATAAATTAGTATCCCCACTCTAAACATCAATAGGACATGAGCATACAAATTTTGAGTGTATATGCCCTTTAATCCACAAATCTCAGTTAAAAACATTTTTGGCAGAATGACATTGTAGTATTTTTTAAAGTTTAGAAACAGATAGGAAAGGATAAGTATCTATGGAGAATTATTCAACCAATCTCCAGTGCAACTGGATATCTTACAGTCAGTTGAGCTCAGGACATGTAGACCCTACCCTTACTTTAAATGTGTTTGTTACAGATGGGAAAAATGGCAGGAAGCATTATAAATGTCAGTTGATGGCTACTAGAACATTCTAAGAAATTCATTTCTACCTTGTTGAACTTTTGCAACTCTTTTGGTGTGTGTGCATGTGTGTGTGTGTGTGTGTGTGTGTGTGTGTGTGAATGCATACATGTGCATACATGTATATGCACTGCCAAAGGTAACATGGGGATCACCGTGGGTTGCTCTACTTCCATATTAGTTTGCTTTGGGATTTTCCAGACTGACTTCTGGAGCTGGAATTTCAGGCTATGGCCATTTCTGTCCTGCATTTTTTCTGTCCTGCATTTTTACGTGGGATTTGAGGGTGGAACTCGGGTACTTTTGGTTACGAGGCAACCCTTGAGGCAACTCATCAGCTCACATTTACTCTTCTTTTGCTGCGAAAAATACCTTGACCGACCAGTTTAAGGAAGAAGAAAGGGCTACTTGATTCGACTTATGGTTCCAGAGGATAGAGTTGCTCATGGTGAGAATCCATGGCAGAAGGAAAGGCTGCAGGCAGAAGCAGAAAGCCAGATCAGGGCACCACATTATCAGGAAGCAGAGAGAAAAACAGACTAAGAGGAAGTAGAAATGGGCTACAAACTTTGAAGTCCCCCCAACACACACACACACACACACACACACACACACACACACACACACACACACACAAAACCCTGTGAAATGCCTTCCTCGGGCAAGGCTCCACCTTTTAAAGGTGCCACAATCTTCCCAAACATTAACACCAGCTAAAGATTCAGGACAGGAGCCTATGGTGGGCCAGTTGCATTCAAATCATGATAGGCCTTGAAATTTCTTTTTCCCCATCTTATTTGTTCATTTTTAGGATCCTTAGAATGGATACCATCTGGACCAAATTTTAGCTAAATGTCTGTCCATTACGGCAATTTAATTTGCATCAGGAAGCTAAGATACAAATTGCTCCAGTTACTCTGAGTTGTGAAAAACTATTTTGATACAAGCAACTTAATAGAAAGTTCATTGTTTTGGCTTACACTTCCAGAGGAGATGGAATCTATTATAATGGGAAATTCATGGTGACAAGCACAATGGTCAAAGTAGGAAACTGGTGCCTGTTACAGTAGCCAGAGGAAAGGTGGCACTTGGTCATCAAAGTGTCTGGTCTGTCCCCAGAGACCTATGTCTTTCCATATGGTCCCATTACCTTCACAAGCAGTGGTATCAGATAGGGACAAAATATTCAGACACATGAGCCTGTGGGAAACATTACACATTCAAATTACACCAGACATCATTGTGTAGCTGCCATGAGACTGAATTTATTTCTTGCTTTATTTTGTTCTTCAGTGTAGTCTCGCACAGAAGATTTCTCTGAATTTCTACTATTGTACTTTTTGTGCACTTTTATAATTTTAACTTTTCTTGTCATATTTTCTCCTGGGAAAATGTTTACTAATGGAATCAATCATCTTATATCCACCTGAATTAGAACTAGAGACAAATCTAATGCAAATCAATAAAGATACTAGCTATATTTTGCAAAAAGCTTCTTGATAGTGGAAACGAATGCATTATAGGTATTTCTCATATCCTTATGCAGTTATTAATACTTCATTAAAATTTCAGAGATATGTTTACATCATATGAGTTATGCTGAAGGAAAAAGAATATTAAACCAGAAAAAAATGTATTAAATTATTTACCAAGACATTCTACAGTTATTGTTTTAAATAAAAGGGTTGTAGTTCAGTAATGCCAAGATATTCTGCATAGCTGGTCTTTATCAAAATAAGCAATCTTTTTATTATGGTATCCAGGAAAGAGCAGATTTATGGATTGAAGGGCGTATGTTTAATATGTCCGTATCCATCTAGATTGACAGTTCTCACAGACATGAATTTCCCCAGAGAGACAGTGTTACTGGTGTCAGTGGATGGCATCATTTACTTCAAAGTTCCATTATTAAATTGATAACAAGATAATTCCTCTGCTTCTCAGAGACATGACAGGGTTTACAATGGTTAACACTCTTATTGCTTGGGATTTGCTGTTCTTGGTAGTTTTTAATAAGAAGTGTATTTGTATTTCAATATTGAAAAAGAATTGTGGTGAAAACACCATAATAAGATATATTATCAAAATCAAATGTAACAGGCAATGCAATTATGGGTATTTAAAGAATATTCTGCTTACTGTATGTAGCTATGTTTAAAAATGCACATTTATACAAATAAATATATATTTTTTCAGTTTTTCAGTTAACATGTTTCTATTGTACAGAGGCAAAAACATTGTATATTTTATTTCTAGAAATAGAAATTTGCACTTTGGGTTAGTATTTGAATAATAAATATATGGTAATTTAAGCTAATGACTGGCATACAGGAACCAGCTGATATTTGCAGTTCTTTATGACAATGGAGATTTTTCAAAGTAAAATAACGGAATAAAAATACAACTACGACATGGCTTAGGATGACTGGACAACAAAAATGTTGTATATATTCACAATGAAATTTGATTCAGCTGTGAAACCAAAGCAAAATCATCTAGTTTATCTGGAAATGAATGGAGCAGAAAATTATTTTGCAGAGACAGGTAACTCAGATCCCGAAAGACAAAGCTCACGTACTCTTCCTGTGCATGTGAGTGGTGATAAGTGTGGGTACAGAATGGAAAGCAGAAGGTGGGGAAGGAAAGGTGGATAGTAAGACTGGAAGGGCATGAAGGGGAAGGAGGCCTTGAGGGGTGAAACAGAAGGTGTGATGGCAGATTATGGGGAGGAGGGAAGTGGGGCAGGAGAGTCAACAAAAGCACATTGTGTTTGAAAATTCCAAAATTAATCTAATATTGCATATGGTAATTAGATAATATAAATGATATAAAATTGTAAATTTGCATATTTTAAAAAAGCCACCATGGACATAATAGTAGAGGTAACAGCAGAGGCAGACATGCAAATAGAGTAACTCAACATCTCACTAGTACTGCTCATATCATCCTATGTAAGGGGTAAGAGAATGCAGACTTGCAGATCTTCTAGATCTTTCCATGACTTTCTTTGAAAATTAAAATCCTCTAGTTAATATTTGTGTTGTTATATTATTTTCAAAGAGAGACAGCACAGCTCCAAGAATAAATTATTTTCAAATATATTGTACTCGAATGGCAGAAAAACAGAACTCAAAGAACAAATAATAAATCCTCTAGGCTGAACATGATGCAAAGGTCTGAATGAAGGAGGAGTGTCTGTTGAGTACCTTGGAACTAAGGATGTCCCAAAGAAGTGTATTTCTCCTGTCATCACAGTTGATAATGGAGCCACACTTCCACATTTGCTTAAAGATGTATTTGCTAATAGTTTTATAGGTCGGGGATCCCTAGGGGTTTACCCATAGATCATCTTTTCTTTCTCAAGAAGAATAACACAAAGCTTCCTATCCCCTGCAATGCCAGCTTCTGACCACCACAGAAGCACTTCAGGAGGATATGTTTATTACTTCTGGAAAGATGTTCTGCATTCCTTGGACTAGGACAAATAGCTTTTTCAAAGTTAAAAATGAATGTATAACCAACATTTGATCTGTAACGAGGAAGGAAAATCAGAACTTTCCTCAGTCACTGGTTCTGAAAGGCTCTGGCACTACGTCCAGCAGTGGGTGTGTTTTCTTCAACTATCCCAAATGACAAGGTCTCACAAGCTGTTGAACAGATAGTAACTTTTTGCATCATGTTGCTTGAATGAGAGAGATGAATTCTTAAGAGTTTTCTCAGTGTAGGTGAATAGGAAGACATGATCTGGAGAGCTTTTAGTTAGGTTTTTATCAAGTTATAGTGACCAGTATTCATACATGTAAATTACCACACCAGCTAAAGGGAAACACCTAAGAAGGAGTCCTCACCGACAAGGGAGAAAAAACTTTAAAAAATGAGTTAATACAAAGACCATTATTTCAGAGCTAGGAGATACCTCAAGTAACTCTGTGCTTGCCACGCCATGCCAGCAGAGAACTAGACGCTAGTCACCAGAACTCACACTAAAAAGTCAGGTGCACATGACTGTAATCCTAGAGCTGGGAAGGTGGGACAAAGATGGGTGGATCTCTGAATCTTTCTGGGTATCCATCCTAGTCTAATCTGTGAGTTTTAAGTCAGTGAAAAGTCCTGTCTCAAAAAACAAGAGAGCACACCAAAAGGTGGGCTGTGACATCCATCCACAGGGTCACACATGAATGCACACTTGTAGATGCAAGCACATACAAAGTCAATTCATGATGTATTTCCTAAAAGCCTTACAAGTATACGCACACACACACACACACACACACACACATGCACGCATGCATACTAGTTAATAGACTAGTCGGTGTTACTACAGAACAATCTGTGCTGTCTAGGAGTGAGGCAGCAGGAATGTCGGGGGAACTTCATCAGGAACAATGCAAGAAGCCACTTTCTGGGTCCTTATACACAAAGACAGCCCAGGATATGCAGTTGTTCCTACACTTATAAGGGAAATATTATTTCCTCAAGGATGATTGGTCAAAGATCACTCACAGTGGAATAGAAGAGTCAACCAAGTCCAGGAAATTTCTGAAATATATACAGGTTGAGAATAGTTTTCTGTCGTTTGTCCTGTGAGCCTCCTAAAAGGCATTTTTTGTTTGTTTTGATTTGTTGTTTGCGTCCAAGAATAATCTCTCCTCCCCTCCCCTCTCCTCACCTCCTCTCTTTCTTTACTCTTCACCTCTCTCCTGCCTTCTATTTTTCCCTTCCCTCTCTATCTCCTCTTCTCCTCTCCTCCTTTTCCTCTTCCTCTTCTTCTGCTTCATTGTCTCTCTCTCTCCTTCCTTCCCTGGCTCCTTAATAGATTTTAAAGGAATGGTTGCCTATGAACTATAAATATACATAGGAACACTTATACTTCTAGTTTAAAGATTTTACTATGATAAAGGAAAATAATCTTAAAAGTTTGGAAATAGATGAGTTTTGTGTTTCTAAGGATCTGATTATTTTGATAAATAATTTAAAATTTAATTAATTAATTAATTAAGCGTGTGTGTGTATGTGTGTGTGTGTGTGTGTGTGTGTGTGTGTGTATCAGAGGGTACTGCATATTCCTGTGAAGGACCAAGGGTGACTTTGGGAATCATCCTGATTTGCTTTTACCTCCTTTTTGCTTAGCTCTGGGATTTCCTGGGCTCTGCCCACAGGAACCAGAAGTGTGGGCAGCCACTGCTACTCCCTGGCATTTTTATGTGGGACCTGGGATCTGAACTCAGGACCTTCTGCTTTTGAGACAGAGCCTTAACCCCTGAGCCACCTCTCCAGCCCCTTTTTTCTATTTTATGCTAATAATTTTATATTTTTTGTTTTGTTTCATTTCTTTTTGTAACATAATTTGAGAGTGACTATTTGACAGTGGAATTACTGGGGCATTGACTGAGAAGATGTGCATGTATGTATGCATACATAATCTATAAGTTCTGTATAAGTGTATATATAATTGTATCTCATTTTTAATGAGTATGTTACTTATTTAGAAGAGCATATTCTTGGGTCACCTCAGCAATATCTAATGAGAAATGATATTTGAAGTGATTAAAATACCTTTAAAGAAAAATGGATAGAAAATTACTTAGCCTGATTCAAGAAGAAAAAGAAAATAAATCATTGCCAATAATTACCTACTCTATTGTGAATTTCTTTAAAGTAAGCATTAAAACATCCCATCACTTTTAAACCGAAGGAAGGAGATATTTAATGTTACCTTATTGAGGACACGTACCCTAGGGAGAAAATAGGTTGAGCGACAGGTGAGTTTTGATGTAAGTGTAGCTCCCCGTCCTACCTGTCCTTCACTGGGCACATTTCTCCAGGAAGATGAGCATGGGAGAAAGCTTCCACTTTCTTCTCAATCTGCATTCATTCTTTTAGGTAGTAAAAGTGAAGGAATCGTTTGTTTCTGTCATTTCTTGTGTCCAAGAACAAGGCCAGGCCACATGTCCTTCGTTCTGCTTAGTTTGAAAATGACACGTATGGAAAAGCTGTCCTCTGAACAGACATTCAGGATCATGTATGTAAAAACCCAGGAACTTAGATGATGTGTGAGGACATGGGCTGCATCTGAGCCTGCACTCCTGGTCACAAACCCGTATGCGATGCTACCAGAGGGACTTGTTCAGGGCGGGGTGGGTAGCAGGAGCATCTCTCTGCCCTTTCATTAAAGGACAGATATATTGAAGGCTATTATAAGACATTTGAAGGGAGCTGAATTTGAATTAGTCTCTTGAATTACAGTATTCCAGAAGTTGTTCTTTCCTCATTCTAATTAATCAAAAAATAATCAGTACTGTGTAATTTATAATGCTCTTTGAAAATAAATACAGCAGTTATGAAAACAGCAAGCAATTAATGACCCTCCCCCAAAATTTCCATCTTATATTTTTCCAACTCTTAACCTTGTTTAGTTTTATATAATAATTTCTGAGACAGACATATGCTTGCAGATGTTTTTAAATACACCTTCAAATTGGTAAATCATATCTCTTAGGCAAAATGTATAATTCACTCTTAATTTGGAGGATTGCAAACCCGGGTAATATAATTACTTCATTCCAAAAAGCTATTTTTCTGCTATTTGTTTTGAAAGTTTTGAAGATCATGTAATTACATATGGGAGAAGGAAGAACAAAGATTAAAAACTACCTCATGTGGTTCCATAAAAACAGCATCAAAACTAGCATCTGATAGCTTGTGAACTAGCCGAAAATAAGAACAGTTAGAAAACCAAGAGCACATACAAGAAGTAAATATAGATTTTAGTATTTTTAAGCATTTAACATATTACTGTCAAAAACATCTAGATTTACAGAATAGAGTGAGTCTTCAGACTCTGTTTTGGACTTGTACTGAAAATATTTCAAGAAGAGTTGAGTAGGTGAAATAATATATTCAAATTAGAAAAAATCTTATGAAATTTAGGAATCATTTCCTTCCAGGGTTCTTAATGAACTGCATATGCTTAGCATGCATGGTAAATATTAGTGCACAGATAATGTCTTAGAAGCACTTAAGTATGTGATTTTTGGATTGAATAACATTTCTTGATTTTAATTAGATTACATTGCCTTCTGAGTATCTTCATTTACCAGGTAATGTGAATTTAACAGGGACTCCTTGTACCCTGTGTTTCATTTTTATAGTATGCAAATAAGAAACAAATGTCAACACATTCATTATGCTATATAAAGTTTACACCGGAAAGGTTCCAATCTCCTTGAAAAAGGTCTTGTCATTATTTCTATTGTAAATCATTTTGTCAGGCTTCTACGAAGAAACACATTGAACCAAAATTTGTACTGAAGATGAAGTCCTGAGATGGATACACAAATGTAGGAAATATCTTTGGTTAATTCCTACATGCCCACAGCATATTGAGGCAAATACTTCATGTATAATCATTTATCAATTTTAATGATAAAAACAATGTTTTATTTTCTTAGTATCATTCATCTATTCTGGAAAAGAAGGCACAGTAGAAATCAATCCTATTGATATTAGGTTTCTATTGTAGGTGGGATTGGCAGCCCAAAAGGGAGGGGAAACACCCAAATCACAGAAATACCACCTTGTACACAAATCTGAGGAGGTGGGGGGAGTTGTGTTTGGCTTGGGGCATGGTCGAGGAAGAGGAAGGAGGTCAGGGGAGTGAAGATGGAGGAGACTACAGGGTTACTGATAATGTTCACTCACTTAGTGCCTGACTCCAGTGAATGCTGAAGATGTGACACTTAAAATGACCACATGCAAGGAGAGGCACCAAATCAGAGATCTCACTGCCTGGGAGAAAGACCAGGATTTCACAAAAGTTGTTAGTTTTGTGATTTGAAATGCATGCTTTCATGACTTCTTAGGTACTGGATACCTATTTTAGCTTCATTGCTCATACTATAACAGGTATACCCAACTCAGCTCAGGAGACAAAGGGTTTGATTGATACATAGTTTTAGGTTATAGTCCAACATAGTAGAAAGGTCGCAGCAGCAGGAGGCTGAGAGAACTGGATACCTCACATCCACAGCAAGTGGAGAGATCAATGAGCAATGCCTGCCTGCTGACCTGCGCTCTGTATGATCAATGAGCAATGCCTGCGTGCTAACCTGCGCTCTGTGTCTTCGGACAATCTTGGATCTCCTGCCTAGCAATGTTCTAACACACTTTTTAGGTGGGTCTTCCCACATCAATTCATGGAATAAAGATCATTCCTCTCAAAAAGCTCACCTCTACATTGTCAGATTACTAATTAATACTAATTCCTACGACATCATGCCTAGTTTGCACATCGCGTCCTTCCTGCCCTTGTCTGCTCCCTGTTCTAGCTCACTATTGTCTACTGCACATGACACCTCCGTGGCCTCCAAGTGACTGAGGTGCCCAGGTCTCAGTCTCACAGTTCTTGGAAATGTTTTTATGTGTAACTTGGGAAAACTTTCCATCTTCTTCTACATAATTAATGCAAACCAAGAAATGCAATTTGCTAAAAGCTTATGCTAGATATTCAGGAATTTTCTAACATTTTAACTAAGCCTAAAAAAATTTTTCAATTATTCATAAAATGTGAACTTGTTTGGTTCTAAAGATGCAGTCATTCTCAAAAACCACATGAGCTCCCTAGTCTAACATAGCACAATGTAGCACCACAGAAAGATCACAGGAGCATTATGAAGATCATGGACTATGCCCTTTACAATGACATATTTTAAACATTAGATCGCTGGATGCTTAAAACCAAAGTATTCTGTTATCAAAATGTCATTGTTTGCACAGTAAGTTGTAGAAAATGGAAAATAAGAATATGACATTTTACTTCCTCAAAAACAAGTGAATTGCATTGACAAGATTTTTTATACATAATATATAGTATTGTATAGTTCTCAATCTCTTTGAAATAAGTATGACCAATCAAATTATTTAAATTTTATAGATAGTTGAAGAAGACAGAAATCTAAATAGTATACTGGCGTTTAATTACTGATCTTGGAACTATTTATGGGGATCTTCTATAATCAGAAATGTCTTGTATCCAATGCAATTTCCTACTCCAGTGGAGTTTTCATTCCATAGGTCAAATAAGGAAATGATATTAAAGCACAGTTAATAACAGGATACTTCTCAGTTTTAAAGAGTGCTGCTGACACAGTTTTTTGGAACACAGACTTAGAGAAATATGAAGAGCAATAGGTTTGCCAGAACACAAAGGTGCAGGAAGTAACTCGGGTAGAATATCTTCCGTGCATTCACTCCTTTACTTAGAATCCCTGACATGTAATGGTATATGGTTGTAAAAGAGAAAGATGTGTGTTTGTGCAAACAAAGCCTTTACTTCTGAAGATATTACATTTAACTTACATTGATTGTGTCTGAACTACATTGGCTATTTATTTAACAACTTCCTTCTATGTGTAGGTACACTGATAAATAGGTTCATTGCATCTGTGAATTCCATTTCACAGGTGAGAGACACACACCACATCTTCCTGGAGCTTCTCTTAGAACTACACAAATGAAAGTTCAATGAGAATGTAATCACGATCAGTGGCCACAGAAGAGCTGTCTTTTGACCACAATTTCAACACCCCAGTGTGCCGGTTGGATACAGGTTTTAACTTGGTGAAAGAAGAGCAGTGGAGTGCTGAGTCTTTGGGCACAGATGTGAGGAATTTCCCTGAGCAGGCCTGTGGGAGATGGTTTTCTAATGTGGGAGGACCCAGCCCATGGCGGCTGGATGTGATTTGAGAAAGCTGGTTCAGTCCTTTGGCATGTGTACATGCAGGCATACTGGCATGAAAGAGAGAGAGAGAGAGAAAGAGAGAAAGAGTATGTCCCTTCCTCAGTTCTATCTTTATATATGGTGTGACCTGTTCCCTTGGCAACGCAACTGATGTTGAGATGAGCTCTCTTCCTGCCAATGCTGCCAATGCTCATGAACTAACCAAGAAGCATAAACAAGTGTTTGGATCCTGTAGTTACATCAGCAACATAAAAGGGTAACTGCACAAATAGTATCTGCATAAAATTTTCACTTGAAGATTGATTTAAAATCTTTGAAGAAAATTATACAATATCTTTCTTTGATTCTCATTTCATTAGCATATGTTAATAGGATGAAACAGCAATTTCATTCTGACATTTAGGGCTATATAATGAACTTTATACTTCCAGTGCTTTTCTTTTTAATCCTTTTAGAAAAATTTCTATGTAACATTTTAGCATTTTATTATTAATTTTATTAAGTTAGAAAGGTCATTTGTTCAATGAATTTTTGGCATAGTACTTGAGTAGAAAAGTTTAAACTTGGAGTAGTGAGGCAATGTAGCGTATTTTTGTGTGTTTATGTATTATATATGCATGTGTATTTGCATGTGTGTGGGTCCTTGTGTACATGCGTTCACATGCATGTAGATGCCAGAGGTGAATGCTGGAATCTTCCACAATTGGTCTCCTTCTTAATTTTTGAGACGTGTTCTTTCGGTGAGCAAGGAGCCCGTTGATTCGCACAGACTGACTGTCCAGGAAGTTCCAGGGCTCCTCTTGGCTCTGGCCCCTCCCCCACAGCCCTGAGGTTGTTGAAATGCACTGCCACCATACTTGACTCCTCTTGTGTAGTCTCCACTGTTTGACTGTGTCACTTAAAGGCTAGACCTTAGTGAGCCATATCAATGCAAATTAAGCATTGTGACTTTTAGCATAATAGCAGGACGCATGCCCTGCCTGAGTGCCCAGCAAGCTAAACTCACTTGACTTCAGCTGATGATTATCATTTCCTGAACACTGTAGACCTAAGTCAGTGCCAAAGGCGGGCCATGGAAACAGAAAGTAGGTCATAAGAATTATGAAGTATGGAAGGTGCTTTCCATTTTTACATGTAACAAGTGTAGAGGTTAATACTCCAATAAACATGTAAAAAATGTGAACAGATGAAAAAATGCTTAATGACTAGAGGAGTGGCAGGCATGTCTTTCTTGTCCCATGTGAACCATTCGTCTTGCATTTGTAAGAGGAGGGAAGTCACGGGCTTCACCAGGATCGGAAAGACATGCACATGAATGAGAGGAGTCTTAGCATGCAGAAGCAGTGATGCACTCTCAAAATTGACCTCAGGAACCTGGACTGTAATTGATAGGTTGCCATAGGATATATGTGGAGAAAGCTAAGAACTTACAACTCCAGGCAACCTACTCACAGGGTTTCCCTGGTGTGATTACGAGATTTACCTCCAGGAGCTCGCCAAGTTCTCACAGCATACTGCAGAGAAATATTCCATCAGCTTTCAGCAAGAGACAGGGAAAAGAACCATGCTGAAATATGCCGCTACCCTCAGGCCTTGCTCACGGGAGAAGCTATCAAGGGACCAGCACCTACCTAGCCCAAAGGAGGAGTCCAAGCCCAGTGCGCCCCTCCTTATCCACAGGAGAGAAGGAACATATGTCTGTCACCCCCTCTTACGACTCCGTCCCCTCATAAAAACAGTGAGAAAAGCTTGTTCAGAAGTCTATGACACGCAAGCCCGAAAGCCAGTTATACAGATAAATGGAGCGTGTATCCCCTCCTGACTACCTCACCACTGTGTTGAAAGGGACCAGAAAAGAGTCCTACTTACTGTGGTTCTTTTATTTTGTACTTTGTGTATGGTTGCCAGAAAAAAAAACAAGGCATTCCAAAAAGCAAAAATCAATCAATCGATCAATTAACTAAATGAAACAGACAATTTGCAAAGAAAGAGCAAATATTACAACCAGACATGGCATGGGTTGTGGAATTATCAGACAGGAATTTAAAATAACTATGCTTAAAATGCTGAAAGCGCTAATGGATAAAGTAAGAAGCACACACGGAGAGATGTGCAATGAAAGCAGAGAGGTGTAAAGACTAAAAAAGGACCAATAAGAAATATGAAAGATTAAAAAAGTAGGTAAGCGTGAAGGATGTCCTGACCTGGCTTGTTAGTCAGCTGAACACACAGGAGAAAAGCACTTCTGAGATTGTGCAGTATATCACTAAAAGATTTGAAAAAGAAAAGCAAGGAGAACAAACAGTGGGGCAAAAAGGATTAAATATCAAGGACTGTGAGACAAAGGCACACGGTGAGTGTGGGGTGAGGGCATGCAGAAGGGGGGTGAAGGCGGAAAGAAACAGCAATGATAAAAACATGACTGGAAAAAAATAGGCAAGGTCTAAGGAGTATATGCCTAAGTAGTATATGAAGCAGAACAAAATTAAACGGTACTGTTAGCTATTTAATAACATCCTGAGCTAAATGAAAGTAAAACACAATTTACAAAAATACATGGCATGCTGTAAAAATAGGGGTTAAAAGGGAATTCAGAGCTTTGCATTCATTTACTAGAGAAAAGAAAGAGCTTAAAGTGACCATTTGTGGTTCTATCTTATTAAATTAGAAAGAATTGACAGGCATGGAGGTGTACAGCTACATATCTAGAATTTGGAAGACCGGGACAGATTGCTGTTATGAGTTCAAGACCAGCCTAGTATATTTATCATGTTCAAGGCTAGCCGAGGATGTAAAGTAACTCTGTCTCAACAACAACAAAAAATAAATGAAAAAGGAAGGGAGGGAGGGAGGGAGGGAAGGAGGGATGGAGGGAGGAATGAACGAACGAACGAACGAACGAACGAAGGAATGAAGGAACGAAGGAAGAGAGGGAGCAATAAGATTTAGAGCAAAATCAATGTAATTGAAAACTGAGTGAGGACACAATTCAGCAAAACCAAAACATTGCTTGCAGATCCATTAAAATTGAAAGGTTGACAAAGGAATAAACTAGTTGACACAAATTTGATCATCAGCATGAAATTTCCCAACTACTTGAGGAATTCATCTGTATATCATATTTCACATATGAAGAAATAAATATCAATAAACTTATAGCTATTAAAATTGAAAAAAATAGCATTTCAGAAGGTACAACACCAAGACCAGAAATATTCACTCGTAATACTTATCAAACTTGTAAGGATGGCATTATATGAATCATCTACAATTTATTCAAGAGGGGAGAAGCAGTCAAGCATTATCCCAAATCATTCTGAGATCAGCTTTGTCCTAATTTTGAACCAAGAAGAGATTCTTACAAGAAAGTATAGAACAGTATCTCATAAAGCCAGATGTAAAAACCTTCAACAAATACAAGCAAATCAAACCCAATCCTGTATGTAAAGATTTATATTCCATCACCATGTATAATTTTTCTCTCTCAAAATTAAGCCTCATTAAAGAAAATAGACAGATGGAAAGTACACATTGAGAAAATGCTATAAACCATGTGTCATGACAGAAACAAATGGTAAAACAAATGTAAGGTCATAGTAGACACTTATCCAAATGCCCATACACACAGAACACCTCCAACTCCAAATTCTGGCAAAGATGCAAAATGAAGGGCTCTTTTGTTCATTGATGATGGAAATGAAAATTGTTTGGTCACTTATGAAGACAGTATGGTGATTAAGAAGCTACATAAACCAAGTCCCCTGGTCAGCAGACATCAGCCTTAATAGCTAACCAAAGAGCTAAAAATTTATATTCACTGAAAAAAAAAAGACATTGATCTGAATCGCATCTTGCTTTAGGATTGCCCAAACACAAGAAGACATCCTTCAGTAGATGATGCACATTCAGCCCACTTAATAGTATTTGGTGCTAAAAGGAGTGAGCTACTAAGCCCTGCAGCACCTGAAGGAACTTTCTGTCCATCTCAGTATCTGAAAGCAGCTATTCTAAAAGCTCTACCTTTGTGGTTGCATCCTATACATCATGGCCAGTTGTAAACTATGGAAACTACAGAAAAATCAGCAATTGTCAGGGCTCGGAGAGGAGAGAGGGAATGAAAGTGAATCACAGAGGCATTTTATGGAACGGAAGGAACGCAGTATGATAATATCATGGCAACTTACATCCTTGCACATCTGTCCAAGCCCATCAGATGTGTATTGCTTAGAGTGGGCCCTCATGGGAGCCCTGGACCTGGGATGGTGATGACAGGTCTGACTGGTCAGTGTAGCGTCACTGCTGTATTTGTACCTGTCTGGTGTGAAGTGCTTGTGCTGGGGATGGTATGCGAGTGTGAGGCAGGGGAAGAGGTATGTGGAAAATCTCTATGCTTCCTCTGACTTTAATTCTACTGTGAAAATAAAGCTAGTCTTAAGAATAAAGTAATACAACAGAAATTATGACAAGCTATTATATGCATAGTGGTAGCGATAGTACCAGCAGCAGTAGTAATAGTTACTGTTGTGTGTGTGTGTGTGTGTTTGTGTGCACGCGTGTGCATGCATTTTACTCATAGTAGTCTTACCAAATATTATAGATATCATAGGGTTAATTCAGAAAGTTAAAAAATGTTAAGAGCTGCACTTCCTTCTAAAGACATTTATTTATTAAATATTCATGAGATGACAGGCAATGGTGAGTCTTATGTTGAAAACTAAAAGAAAAATTATCACATTCCCCCCATGAAGTAAAGTAAGAGAATACAGTGGGAGAACAGACGTGTTTCTGCTATGAAATGAAACATGGACTAGTTTACAGGAAGATGCCCAATATGGCCATTTCCACTGAAATAGTGATTTTGGTCTCTAAAACTAATGGGTGTGGTGTGACAGAGTTAGACCTTAGTGAAGCTCTGCAGGGTTGCTAGGAGATGTATTGTCCGAAAAGCCCTGGTGATTCAAGGTAGATCAGTATGGAGAAAAGAACGGAAGCCTGCAAGTACATGCACGTGCAATGCATGGGACATTCAGTTTGATGGGTCAAGATAAGCGGAAGCCAGGTGACTTGGGGAAAGATGATAAAGATCCAAAAAGACCTCATCTTTTGCCCTTTGTTCAGAGAACAGTGCCACAATTCATCTGCCCTTGGTTTCTCATCTTTCCCTTTTATGATTTCCTAGGCAGTTCCATTTCCCTGAATAACTTAGATGTTCACCTAACTACAAAGAAATAACCCATTGGTAAAAAGAAGAAAAAAGATTGGCTTCAAAAGAATGAACATAATAAAAATTGATACTCCTGGAATAAAATTTACCATCTATAAAAATACACCCATGGGTTTTCTATTAATGTATGATTAAGGAGCACAGGAAAGCTATTCAGAACAATAACAGTTAGACAATTCAAACTTTGTTTCTGTTTCTATTGGGCATATTGGTCATTTAACCTCTTGAGATGTTTCATCTTTTTCTATAATGTAGAGGTGATAATTTCTAAGTGTGGTTGCTCTAAAGATTAGCGATCAGGCCTGCAAAGAATGGCATGTAGGATCTATGCAGCACTATGTAGATTTGTTCTTGTTGCTGCACTTAATTAAGAGTGAAGACAGTTAGCTTTTTCTACATAACAAACATCCCATGTTGAGAAATGAAACAAGAATTGATTTAGTTTAAAATCATGCCTGGTTGCTATTTGCTTAGCTGAACCAGCATATATACCTCTTTTGGTCTGAGCTGGTTAAATACCAATCATTCAAGGTCTGAGTAGACTAGGAACTGTCTGGTCCAAAAGAGCATAAACTAGATACCTCATCTGAGACTGCTCTCTTCTTCTTCAGCAAGCCAGGTAGTCTTAGCTGAAAGGCAAGGACAGATTTCAAGAGAGTGAGTAGTTGAATCTTGGTCTCTTCCCAGGTTTGACTTGGTTCAGTCACATCACTGCTGCTATATCCTGTTGAATAGAACATGTCACAATGTTGCAAGGTTGGGTAAATAACATCCCTTCTTGATGGAGAGTCGGCAAAAAAGGAAAGCCTGTTTGGAGATAAAGAAGCATTCTCGTAATCAACCTTAAGAGGGTTGGGGTGTAAAATCAGCCTCAAACTCAACCGTAAATTGGAAAGATAGGAAATCAATATGATAGAGTCTTGATGTAGTAGGGAGAACTTAGAATCTGAGCTCAGTCCTTGCCTCTGCTATTGATTAACCTGACCCAGTGAGGTAACTTGTATTATCTGAGTCTCATTATAAGGGTCCGAGTCTAAGGTTCTATAAATTTATGGTTATTGTGGGGAATAAATGAGATAATGCACAAAAAAGAACATGTTGAGTTATTAGTCTTTGATACAAAATACAATTTATGAATTATAAGCATTCTCAAATCCCTTTCATGTATCATGTGCTTGCCTTTATATGATTAGGCTGTGAAAACAGACTTAAACAGTATACCGAAATTAACAATCCAATGTGTATCATTAGCAATTCCTTCTGGGCTGCCTGCTTCGACATTTCTGTAGAGCAAGTACTTCAGGAGGCCTAGTTGTATCCAAGCTGTGGTACTAGACATTTAAAATATATAGACATATAGCTACACCCCCAGAATTTATATCACCTTTTAAAAACATATACACTGATTACATGCAATAGAGCAAACACTATTGCAAAGAGATACAAAGGATCCTGGCATCTCAGCACCGATGACTTCAGAGGGTCTCTCCTGGTCCAGCCCCACTCCCCTGGAGCTCATGTCAGGGCCCAGCCCCACTTCAAAGACGCAGGTCCCGGGTGCAACTTGAGACTTGGTGTGCTGGCGCATACTGCTATGCCAGTACGTGAGAAGCTGGGTCAGGAGGAGCGTTGAGGTCAAGGTCAGCCCAGACCAACCAGTAGGACCCTTCTCAGAAAAACGGAAGCAAACAGATAATGAGGAAATGAAGCACACATAGTCCGTGGAGGACTGGGGATCAGCCAGCCTTCCTAGACACACTGTCAAAATGAAGAAGAGGCATTTACCGTGCAGGCTGGTCTACCGCTCACATCCGAGCACTCCAGGGCCAAGCAGCCATGTTGTAGCCCCTTAACCATATTCTGTAAACCTTTAAACCTGCCCCTGTGCGGCACATATCACTTCCCATGGAGAACAGCCACCTTTAACTTCCCTGGATTCCTTGACTACGGTTTCCTCTGGCTGCTTGCCCGCCCTGTTGTAGAGTTCTGGCTCCATCCCCCCAACACACTCCAGTCAGTCGCTGGAGTGGTTATTTCAGAGTCACTAATGCCACTTTTGCCAGGCCCTTTCCCCCATTCAGATTCACACGAGCAAACAGAATTTTCCTTTCTGCTCTGTCCAAATCCTGCTTAGTGTTACTGTAATTATCCTTGTATCAGTTTACATGTGTTTCTTTTATCGTGCCATATGCTCTTAGAGCACAGGCATTCTGATCAAAGGAACTGACATATGGTAAGGAGAACGCAGAATCCCTGTTACATCCAGGAACCAAAGCAATCATTATGCTCAGAGGAAACGTTGCTTTGAGGTCTCATACCACAATGCATGGATATTAAGGAGTATTGTATTAGTCACTTTCTTGTTCCTGTGACAAGATGCCTAACAAGAAGTATCTTAAGAAGGAAAACTCTATTTTGCAGTCCATCATGGTAAGGAAGGCATGGATGAAGAAGCAGGAAGCTAGCTAGTCATGTAGCAGTTGAGCTTAAGAAACAGAAGAAGGATAGTCAATGGAGTCAGACTGTAACAGTGCAAGCCCTAAAGATGCACTCCCTCCATCAAAGCCCCATGTCCTAAACTTCCCACCGCCTTCTCCAAGAGCGCCATCCAGGCAGAGGACCAAGTGCTTAAATATGTGAGCCTGTGGAAGCCATTTCACAACCAAACCACAAGTTATATTGTACAATGATAATCGTCCTGAAACATGAGTGGGATAAGGGGGGACTGTTTCTCTAAATAGTCAAGCAGATGATATAAGCTGAAGTCAAAGGTAGGGCGCCAAATAAGGAAGTTTCTGCCATGGCTCAGAAGCTGTGCCAAGGGCGTCAACCAAGACAGCCATGAGGAAGCGCCAGGAAAATTTACCAGAGAGATTTGAGACTTACACAAGAGCTGCCTTGCTTAGGCCCTCTGCATGGTTGTCACTTAGAGACCCTTGAAAAACATGAATGCAAATTGACTCAATCACTGGGATACATGGATTTTAAACAATGTAATTTCAATGTTCAACCTGGTGGCCCGGAAGAACACTTGATGAATAATTGAATGTAGATGATGAGAGAGAAAGAGAGAGAGAGAGACAGAGAGAGATAGAGAGAGGGAGGGAGAGGGAGGGAGAGAGATGAAAGAATTATCTGGCTAGTTTATAATCTGGAAAATAAAGTTTATGTTTAGAGTGGATAAAGAACCAAATTGAAAGCAATTTATGTTTAGTTTGGGGAAGAATGAATGTAGTGGTAAGAAGGAAGTTGGTTGGACGTGTAATTATTATGCAAGGAGAAAGATGCAGTATAGAGAGTGTATTTCTTAGGAATTTCCATATATGGTTGTATTCAGCCTATAAGGAAAGTGGAACCTTTCTGATCTGATGATCAGAGAACGTACATGAACCAAGACAGAACGTGGACCATGAGTAACAGAGGAGTCTCTGTGTCAGTGAGTGTCGCCAAGAACTGGAACGCCTAGAAATCATTATTCATAATACTTTTTTTTAATTATTTATTCAATTGTGCATGTATGCATATGTATGTGCGCGTGTGTCTGTGTGTCTGTGTGTGTATGTATGTGTGTGTAGAACCACGGACGAATTCGGGAACCACCATGGACGCCTCCACCTCCTCTTTGTTTACTCTGCCCCGGGATTCACAGACTCCGCCTACCAGGACCAGAAGCGCAGGCCGCCCCCGCTTCCGCCTGACGTCTATATGTGGGATCTGGGATCCGAACTCAGGACCTTCTGCCTGCAAGGCAGAGGCTTAACCCCTGAGCCACCTCTCCAGCCCTAGAAATCATTATTATCTCCCATGCTCAGCAAGGTTTTGAAAGCTAGACCTGGTTAATATGCTTCAGTGCTGAAGATAATTTTATCAAAGTTCCAAGATGAATCCCATGTTGAGTGACATCATTAGTAATCATTAGTAGCTGTGACAAGATCACTTCTCAGATATGATGGGGTAAGGAGAGATCAAAAATGGACAGAAAGGCAGTGGTTACTGAACTCTTGGACTGTTCCACAGTGGCTTTATTGTCTTGCTCTCTTGGAAAGAATTTCTGTTGTTTTCATGGAAACCATGTGTGTAAAACCTTATTTTGTTGCTTTTTCTTTTTACTTGTTTGTTTTTAGGCAAAATCTTGGTATGCAGCCCTGGCTGGCTTAGAACTCACTAGATAGCACATGCTGGTCTCAGACTTGATACAGTCCTTCTGTCTTGGTCCCTAAGTGCTGATGGCAGGTTTACAGCATGGTGTCGGACTTATTTAAGTTTATGAATTTTTCTGTCTTAGAAATAATTGTATGTGCCAGGCATCTGAGGACCTCAAAGTAAACCAAAACTGGTGACTCTAAAGATAGTTTTAAAGACAATCTAAAAAGATACTCTTTTTTACAAAGATATCATTATAAACACACTCTTCTTACAAGAATATCTGTATAAAGATGCTCACTAAACAAAGAATGAGAAATAAATAACTCAGATGTTTTAAATATCTTCCAGGAAATGTGTACCTTTCACACACACACACACAAAAATTACACCAACTTCAATTTCTCTATATTTGAACTCAAGCATGAAGTACATTTAAAATTTGAATGTGTACATCAATTAATATTTAATAAACCTATTTTCTTAGTTTAAATGTCTTTGAAAATCACATGTCCCCTGTTGGTTTTCCCTGTTCAATATAATCCCAATGGTGTTGGGAATGATTTCGTTAAATTGTTTGACAAAACCTAACTCTGCTGCTTGTAATTTACAATCGTTCACCTTTGTCACTTTGCAGGTTTTCCCTGCTAAAAAATTTAGGCTGTCTTGAAACTGAATTGTTGACTGGATTTCAAATGCAGTTCACAGCACAGTCAGGGAATACAAAAGCGCTGTGGACGACCCATGTTTTACAACACAGACTTTAAATCAATGAGAATTTGGCAAGACAGCCTGCTCACAACCAACTAAAAGTTTTACACTATTCTTCATCTTAATCTCTACTACCTAGACTTTACTACAATTTCTTTCAAGAAACCCATTAGGAAAATCATTGCATTCATCTCATAAAGGAAATGGAATCCTTGAATTAAAAATAATTGTTCAATAACTTTGATTTTGTGTTTTTACCTAAACATTTTAAAGGATGGCAAGTGGACATAATTCCACTTTTCTTTTGTGGAAACAAGTGTTTTTTGATATTATTTTTTCATGACTATATGCACAGGAGGTACGTGCACGTGTGTTCTCATGCATGTGGCAGGGGGTGGGGGGAGGATACAGAAGCCCAGGGGTGAGAACTGTAACCATCCTCCTTTGCTCTACTGCTTCACTCTTTTCGAGCCAGTGCCTCACATCAGACTCACAGAGCTCACAGGGCTGGTCCACCTAGTTTGCTTGCTCTGGGGATTCCCAGTCTCCGCTTTTGGAGGCTGTAGTTCGAGGTGAGCCACCATACCTACCTGGTGTTTACTTGGGATCGAGGAATCCAAAATCTGCTTGAGTGGCCCATGTTTTAACCACTTAGACATCTCCCACTCCCACTCTTCTTGTCAGGGAGAAAAGTGTGCAAAACTTTATTTACAAATAGATATATTAGTAGGTGGCATTTTATGGATGATTAAAATTTTTAATAATTCATGAAAGCTAAATGTTTATTTCAAGGGTGCATTTTCTTAGATCATATTCATTGATGAAAGTGAAGCAAAACCGTGGACTTTTTTTTTTCTTAAGAATGATTGTTTCTTCATACTCCAGGTTGGCCTCAAATCCTCGATTCTTTGACCTTAGGTTTCCAGAACGCTGGAATTGCAGGCAAGCTCTACCATGCTCCGATGAAAAACTCCAATTTAAAAGCACTGTCTGTAAAGTACAATTCATTATAACAATGGTCTTTCAGGGAACACCTCAGATTTTAATGGTGGACCCACTATAAGGACCTTGACAAAATGTATCTCAACTCTAAGGCAATCTATATAAAACCTGCATTTCGTGTTCAACCATATAATCTCTGTTCCAACTTTGTAAATCACCTTGTACTTTCATTTTTACTGGTTAATATTACCTTCCCAAAATATTGTCTACACTCAATAATATTTCTGCCTCTCTGGCCTAGAAACTGTGCCTTCATCTAATAGATTTGCTTCCATCATTTCTTCTATGTTCAGTTATTACTTCCATTACTCTCTTGTAATTCTCAACCTCTGTACCTGGTCTCTTCACCTTCACCTAGACCTTGCCTCCTGGCTCATAAAGAAAATTTAAATGCCAGCAAAAAATGGTTTCACCTTTTCTGCACCAAACCAATAAACATGATTATCACACCTAATCTTTTGTCTGCACTTTTTCTTCCCATCCGTTAAATTAGACAGAACATACCTACTCCCTGCAAGGACATATCCTCTACTATGCTCTGGATTCATCAGAATCCATTTTCTAGCCAATAATGTCTCCTGGTTCTTTCCTCTCAGTGTGAAAACACTAGGTGTGGCCTACTGTTGGACCTCCATAGCCCTTCACCTGCTTTCTCATTTCTCCATTGGTTTCAGCAAAGCTTTGAGAAATACTCTTCCAATTCTGTTCTCCCATCCCAATTCACTGTGACCTTCGCTTCAGTGAAATCCGCCTTGCAAAGATTACCAGTGCTCTCTGATGTGTGAGACCCAATGAATGGATTCTTTGTTCTTACCTCTGTTTTCAGAAGGCTAACCCAGAGCTTCTGTGCCTCACTGGTAGCCACAATGCAAGTCCAATTTGCTTGTTACCATCTTAACTGACTGTATTGGTCTCTTCCAGCAGATGTGAGTGGAGCAGATGAAGAGCAAAGTACTATGTTGCATTTGACTTTCATAGATCACCTCATTCAGTGAGGTCTTAAAATATGACCCATGAAAGGTGGAACATTCAAACAAGTGAGATCACTTAGAGATAAGGCACATACGCGCAAACATGACCAGAGGTTCACCTCTAGAAGCATACATTGGGGAAGGAAAGTTGACCACTGACCTCTACCCTGGCATCGATGCACCATGGCAAGAAGGTGCGTCTTTCTCTCCAATAAATAAAGAAAATATCAAAAAAAGAAAATCAACAAATGGATTTTAAAAAAAATTAGGAAGCCCTTGAAATGACATACATACATACATACTTCGTTGTAGGGAAAGGTTCCTGTGGCTTGATAATGTGCTTCAAAGGGTATCCATTTTTGCGTGCATTACATTATGTTTCACTGCATAGCATAACCATCTATTCCTTTTTTTATTAGGAAAAAAACCCTGTCTTCTTTTACTTGATTAAAAATTGAGTACAGCAAACACTAAGGGACTTTCTAATCATCGAAGAAAAATGAAATGACTCTCAGTGTCCATCTAATACTAATAACTTCCAGCTTGATTTTGAAAATTCCCAGGTCTCTTTTAATGAAATACAAAATAATGTTTTGGTCATTTTGATTTGCCTGAACTAGAATGTGTATTTTTGCTAGTCTTCATTTGGTTTGACATAAAGACAGCCAGAATGCTTACGCTAATTGTTATGTCTATGAACCTTGCTGAGGGCCTTACCCATGCTGACTTAGCACTCTATTAACCCACATCCCCAGTCCTAATAATCATGTTCTTTAATGATCTATGAAGTAACGTTTTCCTGTTGGTTTATTATGAAATTAAGGAAGTTATTTCAAATGTGACAGATAGGATGTGATTTACCTGCAGTAATTGTTAAGACCAAAAAGTGGCAGGAATCACTTAAGTAATGTGAACTTACTTACATTGAAAAGTGTTGTTTCTAAGTTCTCATGTGCAGATATGCCCAGAAAGTTCTGGACTAACAGTGGCCACAACCTGGATGACCTTCCCTTCCTTCATCTCCACTTTCCCTTCCCTTTGTCTATCACACCTGCTCCAGTGTAGCACACTTTGCTCAGAAGAGGAAAGATCTTCAGTGAGAAGTCAGTGGTTACTGGCCATTCCTAAGACATCTCATTCTAGTTGGGGACCAATGAGAACTATTACTTGGTGACAATATCTTGATGAGAACAGTGTAATGAACCAATCATGGTCCCATCTTTGGAGAAAAAAAAAAGAAAAAAAGAAGTTTAAAGAAGAAAGGGAAAGGGGCTTGTTTTCTTTTTTTAATTATATAGGGTTATTAGGGGGCACGACTTTCATGTAAAATTTGCACTTTATGAAAAAGACCCCTTGCCAGAGAACTTACCAAGGGATACTGTGAAGCTGCTGGGGGAGAGAAATATTCAACAGCCCCATCAATGCATGAGATCTGCAAGTTGCAGTGTAAATCGCCACGGCAACAGGTGACCACCAGTGTAATAGTGGCATGAGCACCAAGGAGACAACCAACAGCTTTTTTTTATTATTTTAATACATTTTTATTATTATTTCAGCCCATACAAACTTAATAGGTACACCAGTTCCCTCCCTCCCTCCTCCTCCCCCCGAACCCCCTGCTCTCTCTCCCCTCACCCCTCCCGCCCCATCCCCCTGTGCCTCCCGCCCCAATTCCCAGAGTCCTTTCTTGTGCATGCCTGACTCTCCTCTGGGCCTCCTCTCCGATGACGTACAAGGACCCAGTGGCATTTCCCTGAACCCTTTCCTGTGTTCCCCTTAAGCATAGGAACACTACTGTGGCTGTCAATCCCTTGCCTCCAAGGATCTTGGTGCCTTTAGCAGATGCTAGACTTTGTGAGGTCAATTGCCGGGCATGCAATGTCCAATTATGATTGCTTCGGCCCTAACTTGTGTGGAGTATCTTGCAAATCATTGCTCCTCCCATCCTTTTGCTCTTATACTCTTACCGCCCCCTCTTCCGCAAATGTCCCTGAGCTTCAGGATGGGGAGAGATTAGTCTGGCCTAGTTCTAGGTGGTTGATATAGAGTCTCTGAAGTTCTGGATAGTGGTTCGTTGATTTCCTTTTGCAGTCTTGTTGCTCATGCAATGCCCTTCACCCCATCGTGATGGGCACTGTATGTCACCACCTGGCCAGAGACAGAAAGCTGTTAAACTGGAGTCTTATTATAAGAGTACATTCAGGGGTAAATGTAATACTTATACCCAAAAGTGGAATCACAGGGTCATATGGCATTTGGCAATGGGAGGGGTCAATCAGCCATTTGCAAAATGGTTACTTTTTAATCTGCCAGACTATATGCCCTCCCCTTCTGGTGAGTTCATACCCCCTTAGTTGTAAATGATCAGGAACAAATTGTGAACTTAACTAGGTGTCACATTACTTTCTTGCAGTCCTTGATGGAGGCCTATTTTCTCTACTGTAACATGGTCACTTCTCTCCTTGATCCTGGTGTGGCCCTCCAACCCCATCCCTCCTGTTCATAATCCTTGCAATTACTGTATGTAATACATAGATTTACCTATGAGTGTCTCAAGATGGACTGGGTGGGTTTGGTATTAGGAGCCACCTATTAGGGAGTACATACGGCGCTTAATTTTCTGGGTCTGGGATACTTCACTTAATATAATTGTTTCTAATGACATCCATTTCCTGGTAAATTCCAGTAATTCATCATTTTTGATGGCTGAGTAGTACTCCATTGTATAGATGTACCACTGTTTCCTTATCCACTCGTCAACTGTTGGACATTTGGGTTGATTCCATGTCTTTGCTATTGTTAACAGTGCTGCTATGAACATGGTCATGCTTGTGCTATCGAGGTGAACCTCTGCCGTATGGGGGGTTATACCCAAAAAGTGGAATCGCAGGGTGATATGGCATTTCAATCTTTAAGTTCTTTAAGAATCTCCAGACGGCTCGCCAGAGTGGTTGTATGAGCCTACACTCCCACCAGCAATGTAGGAGAGTTCCCCTCTCTCCACATCCTCTCCAGCATTTGTCGTTGTTAGTATTGTGGATTTTTGCCATCCTGACTGGGGTGAGATGATATCTCAGGGAAGTTTTGATTTGCATTTCCCTGATAGCTAAAGAAGTGGAGCATTTTTTAAGATATTTTTTAGACATTTTAATTTCATCCCTGGTAAAGTTTCTTTTAAGTTCCAGGGCCCATTTTTTAATTGGGCCATTGGTTTCCTTTGTGTTTAGTTTTCTAAGTTCTTTGTGCACTCTGGACAGCAGAGTTCTATAAGATATGTGGTTAGTGAAGATTTTCTCCCATTCTGTGGGTTGCCTTTGAGCTTGTGTTACAATCTCTTTATCTGAACAGAAGCTCTTTAATTTCACAAGATCCCAACTGTTGAGAGTTGGTAGCAGTGACTGTGCCATTGGCTGTCTGTTTAGGAAATGTTGGCCTAGCCCAATCAGCTCCAGGGAGTTCCTTATCCTTTCAACTATGGTTTTTATAGTCTCTGGCATTATATCAAGGTCCTTGATCCATTTGGAATTAAGTCTTGTACATGGTGACAAGTATGGTCCAGCTTTAATCTTCTGCATGTGGAGATCCAGTTTTGCCAGCACCATTTGTTGAAGATGCTGTTCTTTTTTTTTTTTAAGTTTTTTAAATTATTTATTCAATTGTGTGCGTGTATGTGTGTGTGCCCGTGTATGCATGTGTGTGCGTGTATGCGTGTATGTGTGTGCGTGTATGAGTGTATGTGTGTGTAGAACCACGGACAAATTCTGGAACCACCATGGACCGGGTCCTCTTTGTTTACTCTGCCCTGGGATTCACAGGCTCCGCCCTACCAGGACCGGAAACGCAGGCCGCCCCCGCTTCCTCCCGGCGTCTATATGTGGGGTCTAGGATCCGAACTCAGGACCTTCCGCCTGCAAGGCAGAGGCTTAACCCCTGAGCAACCTCTCCAGCCCCGATGCTGTTCTTTTTCCATTGGATTCTTTGGGCCCCTTTGTCAAAGACCAAATGGCTGTAATTTTGTGGCCTTATATCTGGGTCTTCAATCCTTATCCATTGATCTGTGTGTCTATTTTGGAGCCAGTACCAGGCTGTTTTTATAACTATGGATTTGTAATATAGACTAAGGTTCGGTATGGTAATACCTCCAGCAGTGTTTTTGTTACTCAGGATTGTCTTTGCTATCCTGGGTCTTTTGTGCCTCCATATGAATTTTGAGATTGTTTGGTCAACTTCTTTAAAGAATTGCTTTGGGATTTTAATTGGTATAGCACTGAATTTATATATTGCCTTTGGTAGGATGGTCATTTTTACGATGTTGATTCTGCCAATCCAGGAACATGGGAGGTCTTTCCACCTTCTGGTGTCTTCTGCAATTTCTTTCTTGAGGGTTTTAAAGTTTTCATTGTAAAGGTCTTTTACCTCCTTGGTTAGGTTTATACCAAGGTATTTCATTTTTTTAGGGGCTTTAGTAAATGGGATTGTTTCTCTCAAGGCTTTTTCACTTCTTTCATTCTGGGCATATAGGAAGGCCTCTGATTTTTGCACATTTATTTTGTATCCTGCCACCCTGCTGAACTTCTCAATTAGTTCCAGGAGCTTCCTGGTGGAGCTTTTGGGATCACTCAGGTATAAGATCATGTCATCTGCAAATAGGGATAGCTTGACTTCTTCCTTGCCATTTTGAATCCCTTTTATGTCCCTTTCTTGTCTTATGGCTCCAGCTAAGACTTCAAGTACAATATTGAATAGAAGTGGTGAGAGTGGACAGTCTTGTCTAGTTCCTGATCGAAGTGGGAATGCTTCCAATTGTTCCCCATTGAGCATAATCCTTGCTGTGGGCTTGTTGTATACAGCTTTTATTATATTGATAAAGGTTCCTTCCATTCCTACTGTCTCTAGCGTTTTGATCATAAAAGGCTGTTGAATCTTGTCAAAAGCTTCTTCTGCATCTATCGAGAGTATCATGTGGTCTTGGACTTTGGACTGGTTTACATGATGAATTACATTTATTGATTTGCATATGTTGAACCAACCTTGTGTGCCGGGGATGAAGCCTACTTGGTCCCTGTGAATAATCTTTTTAATATGTTTTTGAATCTGATTTGCTAAAACTTTGTTGAGAATCTTTGCGTCTGTGTTCATCAGGGAAATCGGCCTATAGTTTTCTTTTTTAAGTGAGTCTTTATTAGGTTTTGGGATTAAAACGATATTAGCTTCATAGAAGGAATTTGGTAGTGTTCCTTCCTTTGCTATTTGATGGAACAGTTTAAGGAGTATTGGTGTTATTAACTCCTTAAATGTCTAGTAGAATTTTGTGCTGAATCCATCTGGTCCAGGACATTTTTTGGTGGGAAGATTCAGATTACTTCCTCAATTTCCTTATATGTTATAGGACTATTTAAATAATTCAAAACTTCCTGATTCAATTTAGGTAAGTTTTGTTTACTTAGAAATTCATCCATCTCTTTTGTGTTGTCAAACTTCACAGAGTATAAGTTTTTGAAATATGATGTTATAATTCTCTGGATTTCTTGGGTATCAGTAGTGATAACTCCATGTTCATTTCTAATTTTGTTAATTTGGGTTTTCTCTCTCTTACTTTTGGTTAATTTAGCTAGGGGTGTATCAATCTTATTGATTTTTTCAAAGAACCAGCTTTTTGACTGGTTGATTTTTTTCTATCATTTTCTTAATCTCTATTTCAGATATTTCTCCCCTTATTTTGCTAATCTCCTCTCTTCTACTACTTTTGGGATCAGATTGCTCTAGTTTCTCTAAAGCTTTAAGCTGCATTGTTAAGTTGTTTATTTCTGATGTTTCCATTTTTTTTCTTTTGATGTAGGCATTAAGAGTTATGAACTTACCTCTTAGAACAGCTTTCATTGTGTCCCAGGTGCTGTTCTTTTTCCATTGGATTCTTTGGGCCCCTTTGTTATCATTCACTTTCAGGAAATCTTGAATTTCCTTTTTAATTTCTTCCTGAATCCAGTTCTCATTCAGCATCATATTGTTAAGTTTCCAGGAGTTAGTGTATTTTCTCTTGTTTGATGTGTTGTGGATGTCCAGCTTTAGGCCGTGGTGGTCTGATAGGGCACAGGTTAGGATTTCAACTTTTTTGTATATGTGTAGATTCGTTTTGTGGCCCAATATGTGATCTATTTTTGAGAAAGTTCCGTGTGCTGCTGAGAAAAATGTGTATTCTTTGGTGCGTGGGTGAAAAGTTCGATAGAGATCTGTAAGGTCCATTTCTTTAAGGGTTTGATTAAGTTCCAAAGTGTCTCTGTTAAGCTTTTGACCTGTTGATCTATTCCATGTTGAGAGGGCGGTGTTGAAGTCCCCAAGAATTATCGTTTGGGGGTTGATTTCTTGCTTTAGACGCTGTAGGGTTTTCTTAATGAATGTGGAGGGGCCCGTATTGGGTGCATATATGTTCAGGATTGTGAAGTCTTCCTGGTGAATTGTACCTGTAACTAAAATGTAGTATCCATCCTTGTCTCTTATAATTTTCTTTGGTTTGAAGTCCACTTTGTCTGATAGCATAATGGCTACCCCTGCCTGTTTTCTGCTTCCATTTGCTTGTAGAATTGTTGACCAGCCTTTTATTTTTAGGGTGTGCCTATATTTTGTGGTGAGATGGGTTTCCTGCAGGCAGCAGATTGATGGATTGTGATTTTTAATCCAAGTTTGTAATCTGTGTCTCTTGATCAGTGAATTAATTCCATTAACATTTAGTGTTATAATGGAGAAACTATTTTTATTTCTCGACATTTATTATGTTTAGTAGTTTTTATAAGTTTATTGCTTCGCTTTTAATGGTGTTATACTTGCCTTCTGTTCTCCTGGATAGGCCTGTTTTTTTCTTCATGCTTGAGTATCATTTCTAGCATTTTTGAAGGCCTCGTTTGGTGGACATGTATTCCTTCAAGTTGTCTTTGTGCTGGAAAGTTTTTCTTTCTCCCTCGATCATGACGGCTAGTTTTGCAGGGCAAATCAGCCTGCGTTGACATTTTTGCTCATTCAATACTTGAAGTATGTCTCTCCAAGCTCTTCTTGTTTTTACCGTTTCGACTGAGAAGTCATTTGTTATTTTAATAGGTTTACCTTTAAAAGTGACTTGTTTTTTCTCCCTTGAAGCTCTCAGCACCAGTTCTTTATCTTGAATGTGGAGTGTTTTAACTATTATTTGCCGTGGCATGCTTCTGTTTTGGTGGTATCTTTTTGGGGTGCGGAATGCCTCTTGTATATGGATGGGCCTCTCTTTTTTTAGATGAGGAAAGTTTTCCTTGATGATCGTTTGAAAAATTTCCTCAGGGATGGTATTTTGAGATTCTTGCTCTGGTATTCCATGAATACGCATGTTAGGCTTCTTTAGGGTGTCCTATATCTCTTGGATATTTCTCTCAAGTAACTTTTTGGCTTTAACAACCTCTTCCATTGAGCTGGTTAGTACTCCCACTTTATCTTCAAGGTCTGAAATTCTGTTTTCTGCTTCCTTAGTTCTGTTGATAAGACTCTCTGTGGAGTTCTGGGTTGAAGATAACTTGTCTTGTAGCTCAGTTTTAAACTCTGCTTGAGTCTGTTTTAACTGCTCTATTCCAGTTTTTGTTTCTTGCACTGTTTTTCTCAACTCCTCCAAATGTCTGTTGTGTTCCTCTTCAAAGCGATTGATTCGATTATGTAATTCCTCCCGGATTTCCTCTTTCATAGTATTGAACATGGTAATGATCATATTCTGAAAGTCGTTATCCTGGGTCAGGCTTTCTTGGCCTTTTTCCGCGGGTTTGTTCTGGTTGGAGTCTAACATTATGGGATTAATTTCTTCAGTGGGAAATTTGTTTACTTGAGTGTTGCTTCTCATGGATTTCCATTTGACTTTGGCATTGTCGTTTTAACCCTTAAGATCTTTCAATTTCACTAAACTGAATTATTTGGACTGGGGTTCTGTCGGTGGACAGGGACAGAGCTTACCTAGGTCACGGGTGAGGCAGGCTGGATCGCGCGCTGCGCGTGTCCTAGCAGGTGGAGTGGGGTGGGGTGAAAAGGGACGATGGGCGCGTCGGCGTGGAGCTATTTAACTGGAGGGCAGCTGGGGCCGGGCCAGGCGTAGGGGGAGGTCCTCCTCGTCCCTCAGCCCTGCGCGCGGCTCCGGCTGGATGGTGGGAGTCGGAGCCGGGTCCCTTTGGTCTGACCTGGGGTCCTGGTAGGCGGGCGCGGGCGGAGCTTACCTAGAGTTGCGGGGTGAGGCGGGGCTGAACCGCTCGCGCGTCCGGACCGGCGGAGCGGGGTGGGGAAAAGGGCCCAACAGCTTTTTGGTTGGACTCAAGACCCACTTGTCAGAATGGTACACATTGTTACTGTAATTAGAACAATCCCCCCTCAAGAAAAGGGAAGGAAATAAATTAGTAGGGAAGACAGCCAATAAACTTATAAGTAAGAAGACAGTACATCAAACTGCTCTGTAGGTAGCTGTTGCTATACCCATATAATGGGAACTTACAGTGGAAATCTTTGGCTCTAAAGCTGGATAAGTGAAGGAAAATGCACATATCAGTGGGGTGGCCTAAAGAGAACTAACTTGATAATCCACGGAGGCCTGAGCACCCACAGGAGTAGACAAGCCAGAGTGAATCCTGGGGGTCCATTGAAGCATACAAGCAGAAGGGTTGGGAGGGAGTAGGATGGAATGATGAAGGGAAGGGAAGATGTGGGAGGAAGGGAAACTGGGATGAATACTCAATATGTTTGTAAAAGTAGAAAAAAGTAAAAATGGGAAAAATAAAATAGATTAAAAATATATATGAAATTGTGTTAGATAAATGTACATTGCTCTAGGTCTTGAGTTCTTAGATCTTTAAAACCTACTTGTGGAATAATAGTTATCTCCCCTGCCCATAGCAGCCATCCATCCACAGTGGGGAGCTGCCTCTTAGCGCATCCAGCCATTCCAGCCTCGGTTACCAGGTGGTACCCATGCTCTCAGTAAGCACAGCACTCTGGGCAATATTTGTCTCTATCAAACCCAGTTGGAGCTCCTCATAATTCTTAGCAACTTAGAGGGCAGATGATGATTTTAACCAACTTTGGCACAATCAATACAAATTTGAAACAAGTGCTACTTTGTCAAAATTAAAAATGGCATTTAGAAAAGAGGAACCATGTTAGCCCTGGACCGAGAACATCGATCACATCCTGTGATTGGTGACAGGCAGTATCATCTGGCCAATGGATTCTCTGGTCAGCCCAACTGCCTAGCTGGAGCTCAACAGTCTGCAGAACCTTCCATGCTGTCTGCACTCTCTCTCCTTCCTCACACACCCTGAGAGGCCTAGGAGAAAAGGAGGTTCATGACTGGCTGTACCTGCAGTGAATAAGCAGCCAACTTGAATTCATGCGGAATTGAAAGAGGATTATTTTGTTATCTTCAGAGGTGATTTCTATGACTCGCATGGCTTTTTAAAAACCCTGATTCTTTTTAAGCAATGAAACTGTCTACAAACCCAAATCCATTGCCTGTCAGTTTCCCCACACCGATATAGCATCTAATAACTGAAATCTCTTTTTGACCTTGTATTTTTATATCCGATTCTGCCCTTACCTTCTAACAATAGGCTTCTAAGCTTTCTGGGTTCCACAAATCCTTAAATTATCAATCTTTGTCTTTTTCACTTAACCTGTGATCCGAGGACAAAGAAGACAACTGGAATATCACCTGGCACAAGGCTTAATTAAGCTCAGCTGATTTTCCTTTCAAATAAGAGTGTTCTTCCTTCCTTCCTTCCTTCCTTCCTTCCTTCCTTCCTTCCTTCCTTCCTTCCTTCCTTCCTTCTTCCTTCTCCTTTCTCATCTTCTCTTTTTACCCATTTCTCATTTCTTCTTCCTCACTTTCCTCCCTCTTCAATTTCCCCCTCCTCCTCATGCTCCTTCTCATGAGCATTCTCTTCCTCCTCTTCCCCTTCCTCTTTCTTCCCCTCATTTTCCTCCTTCTTCTTCCTTCCTTGCAAGGGAAAATCATACCAGGCAGTATTAAGTATAGTCCTAGTAGATCTGGTATCTTCTTTGACCATCCTCCCTAGTCCCTTCTTTAGCTGGAGAGTGGGTGGGCACCCTGAACAATTCAACTACTTGGAAAAGGAAGAAATGGTGTCTGCCACAGACATGACACAATCTAGAAGGAGACTCTTTACTGCTTGCCATTTTTGGAATTGGACTTTTCACTTTCTTTTGGACCCTAAAGAAAAGACCATGAGACAAACATTTTCACTTTTTTTTTTCCTGCCAAATTCCCCTGGAGCAGCAGCCTCACTAGATAGGGGTGGATATCTCCCCTACCAGCAGACAGGAGCACTAGGCACACCTCCACTTTCCTCTCCTTCTCTTACTTTCTTTTCCTTGTTCATTTCTCTTAGGAACCCAGCCAGATCTGTCGCTCTTCTACCCTCTGGATCCCATTGCTCCACGTATCTGACAATACCTCTGCGTCGTCTCCACTCAGACTCCCACCTTAGGTCTCTTGGCTTCTCTTGAGTTGTTCCACTACCTGACTATCCTGATATTTTGATAGTTGCTCACCGTGATCACCAGCAGGACAGGTACCTGTCTCGATTCTGTCCTTCCTTTCTCTGGTTCCTTAATAATTTGCCAACAACCTTCTCCAAATTGACTTTTCCCTTCTTTCACTGAGCTGTGCATTTCTGTTTAATATTTCTGAAAGAAAAGCTGATTAACGCCCCTCATTGCTAAACTTTTCCCCACCATGTGTGCATTCATTTAGTTGGTTCTGTGTGTCAAACACCATGTTTCATGTTATAGAGAAACTGATGAATGGTCCTGACTAGTCCTGGAACCTGCCAAGGATCTCAAGTCAGCCCTGCCTTACACACAGCTCTCTGGTTTAACTTTGTTCAATGTGCTCTCAACTTTCCATCCTTCTCTTAGTAATGAAAACATCCATCTCACCTTGCAGCATGTCCTCTCTGCTTTACACACTCATGTAAGTAAGCGGGGTGGTGAGAGCCCAGCAGCTCTCAGTGAACTCTGTCACTCGATGGTGACTTGACGCTTGACACAAACGGCTAGTGCTTCAGTCTCATAGCCATTAAACAGCAATAATAAAAACTGATACATACTGAGTGTAAGCAAAATACGAAGACTCATTGTTTTAAAAAGTAGCTAAAGTGAGAAGGAGCTTTAAGAAATATGAGTTCTTTAGAACAGAAGGCTTTGTGGTCATGGTGCCATGAATTGGGCTTAAGGTGGGAAAGCATTACAGCAGGAATGATGAGAGAGAGAGAGAGAGAGAGAGAGAGAGAGAGAGAGAGAGAGAGAGAGAGCGAACAAGCTATAGACAGCTGGGTGTGGGGAGGTGTATCCCAGACCTTCAAAGTGTCTCCAAGCCTCAAGATTCACATAGCCCTTGGGGCAAAGGAGATTTCTAACTCATATTTTTTTTCCAGAGTGTTTTATGTCATCACATGACATAGTTTGGCCTGGTGGACATGCTGAAAGTCAGGGATCGGGAAAGCAAAGATAAAGACTAGCTATGCAAAGTAATAGGAAGGGCTGAGGTAGTTTAAATTTCCCCTTTTTTGGACCTGGCATCATGTATTGCTATGAGATTGTCAGGAAGGTGAGAGGAGAAAATGACCTGTGGTGGCTTGCCTGGTTATAAAAGTGCTAAGTGGCTGCTAGGGATGTAAGGAGAAAGGAGACTGGTTTTGTAGGGAGGAGAGAGCACGGGGAACAAGTCGTCTAAATATCTTAAGTGAGATAGAGAGGTGTTTCAACGAAGGGTGGCCGTGGCTCACAGGGAGTGCTTGTTTAGGCCAGCAAGAACCAGTAAGTAAAATCAGAGACTTTACTCAAACTTCCAGCCTGTGGATCCTGTTCAGTCCTTCAGTAGCAGTATAAGCTTTACATCTGGTACTCTGGCATCTTCATCTGCAAAGGGGGGGAAATGATAATATAAGTGATGAAGTAAGTTCACAAATTAAAACCCTCAAAACACTACCAACTGCCTCTTAAGAGTTAATGAGTTTTAGCAAAATTCTACTCTTGCTTTTCTCCATACTATTATCCACATTTTCCTAATTGGCAAAATCAATCCCTCTCTCAGAAACTCACTCAAAATTGATATATTCAGGATTGAAATTCTGCCTTTGGAGTGGATACTGGTATCACTGATAGAACTATATCAGCTTCCATTGATAGAGTAGCTTGAAATGACTTAAGTCATCAATCTACTCGTAGCAGCTGTAATTGAAAGCTAGTTAATACAATTTAAAGCTACAATACACTGTGAATCTGTGAGGTATTATTAACCATAATGTACAAAGCTATTATTGAAAGAGATACTGTTTTTTCCTTCACACAGCTTGAAATCTTTTTGCTGTGACAAAGGCATTGTAGAATTTTGACAAGTGTCATGGTATGAAATATGTCCTCCACAATCTCATGTGTTTGGAAAGTTCATGACACTTATGAGAGGCGGAGCCTCTCTAGAAGAAGGTGGTCACAGGGGGTGGGCCTTGAGATGGATTAGTTCCATCCTACCTCCTGGAGAAGTCTGCTTTTGCAACAAGCAGTCTTGCAGCTCTCAGCCTCCAAGATGTCTGTAGTGATGTAGCCTGCTCCAGCTTCAGCCAGCCAGCCATGCCGTCTCCACCATGAAGACTGTATCTCCCCTTTGGAATCATAAGCTGAATAAATCTCCCTTTCTCCCTTAAGTTGCTTGACTTTGGGGGCTCTCTCACAGCAACAGAAAAGAGTAACCAGTACAACACGTTTTTTACTCACACACTTTTGCACACAGATTTATATAATCCCCTGTTCTAGTTCCTCTTTGCTGCTGATGCGAGACAATGCTCAGACTCAAGCAGCGTAAAGGGAAAAAGGAAGATTTATTTGGCTTGGGTTCAAGAAAGGACATGTGGTCCATGAAGGCAGGAAGGGGACAAAGGAAGCAAGCAGCAGCTGCAGGAGTCAAGTGCAAATGCCCACCTCAAAACCTGTCCCCTGTGGCACGCCTTCCTCCAGCAAGGCTCCACCTCCTAAAGATGTCACAGCCTTCCCAAACATTGCCAGCTAAGGATGCAAACACATGAGCCAGGGGGCGACAACTCCCATTCAAACCATGACATTCTCCTGCCACTTTCTGAAATGGGCCACGTTGGTATTGTCATGTGCATGTTAGAAACAAGAAAGCTGCAGAGCAGAAGTTAAGAAACCATCTGTCTTAGCTGTGCCACCTCATTGCTGTACTAAGGACATGGTCCTAACCATTTACTTGATCGTCAGGATTTTGTGGGCTCACATTCACCATACAGGAGTAGTCAGAGCAGCCCCAGGAATCAAAGGGGCCGGCCACATACTATCCTCAGCTAGAACAGAAAGCAGGCACCGTGCTGCAGGCTTGTTTTCTGCCAGGCAGGCTTGCCACGTGCCAACTCCCTGTTTCTGTCTCTATGGTGTGCCCAAGGAGCAGTTCCACTAACTATGGGCCGAGCTGGTCCGAGTCAGTTAAGCAATTAAGACATTCTCCTGCAGGCTTGCTCAGAGGCAAATCTTGACTGAACACTTCATAGGTACATCCAGAGGCCCCCACTGCAAGGGTCCAGTGGTCAGCTGAGATTAACTGTCACACTTGCTCATGTGAAGTGACAGGAGCTGAGATGAACTAATATGTGTGGGGGCCCATACTCACTGCCATTAGCATATTTCATTTCAACAGAAGCGTAGTGCAAGTGGCTGCTGCGGAGAGGGCATGTGTACAGAGATTCACAGAGTCCTGTGCATGCAGCATCGCTATCTGAACTCATGATCTTTCCTTCCTGTCTGTCTGCAGATCTTGATTGCCAGCATCATGTGCAGCTACAGTAAGAATGACTGGATGGAACTCTCCAGAATGGCTGAGGTAACCATTTCCTTAGTATACATTTATTTTATTTCTCCTCTCCTATTTTTATTAGTTTTATATAAAGAGCTGCCATGAAAAATAATACAGCAGGAATAAAATTGAATTGAAAACGTAAGTTAAAACATTTCTATTATAATTTGTTTACCGTGTGTTTTCATTAAAATGATGGAAATGTACATTTAAAAGGAATCTATTCTATAAAAAGCGGTCCCTTGGATTTCACACAGTACCTAAAAATCCTTTATTCTCTGAATCCACAGACTCTCCATTTGCATATTAAGCAAACTGTATATTATGATGGATGCCATGATAAAATTTAATTCTACCTTTGAGAGTCTAACTTGATCTTACCTTGCCTTTAGGCAAACTAGTTTGACAGTAAGAGAAGAAATTCTGAATATAAAACTCTTGAATATTTAAAATGTAAAAGGTTCATTGAATACTCTTCTAGTTTGAATACTGACGTGCATAAAGGGTCGGAGAGAATGTTCCTGAAAGGAGCAGCAGGCAGTAGGCATTCCACATTGTAAATTGAATCTCGCACAAATGCAAACAACTAACCATGTGCCTCCCATTTGTATTTCAAATAGGAAAATACATCCTCTACATTGTATACCATGTCCATCATGCTCTTGGGCAACCTGGGCGAGATGCTTCTCACGGGCATTCTCGAAAAGCTCTCAGCTGTGCCCAGGACTGAACCCAAGGAGACTTTCTAAATAGTTCACTCTAAATTACAAAATATTAGATTGTTCTTGATAATGTTAAAAAGCATTGATTGTACATTTCGTTTGGTTATTTTTAAGCTGTGGAGGGAAAAATAACTCCTGGGAACTAAAGGGGGAGGTGAAATTAAACATGATCTGTAGCTGGCACCATGACCTCCTGTGCTAGGTCCATTTATACATGTATTTACCTAATTGACCATGGAATCATACACACAGCCCGGGCCTGGCACATTTCAAGCTGACTATGATAAATGGCCTCATCACACTGTGTGCTTCTCGGCCTTTCTGGAAGAATAAAGTACTTTTAATAATCATTTTCTTCAGTAATGGACACTAATTCTTAAGTGGATGAATTCTTAAGTGGTCAAAAACCTTTAATGACTAGATAAGACAGATCTTGTCACACACCTTATCTGTAGTTGTGCTATCACCTATTACCACTTTCTAAATATTCTGTGCCATAAGTAAATAAGAAGAAAGAAGGAAAGGGAAACAGGAAAAAAAAACTCATATAGTCATAACGGCCTATAGCATCTCCACAGGTGAGCAATCTGTGTATCAGGAAGGTCAAGCCATATCTAAGCCAGTTAAACAAACAACCTTACCCCTCCCTTTTCCCCTTCAAATCTGGCCAGCAAAGGATGGTATGATGTGGTATGATGGGAATATCCTCAAGCATCTGGCCCTTGTAGGAGGGAGGCCAGTAGCAGCTCATGGGGAAGTTACCCAATAATGGTTTAAAGAGCAATTTTCTGCTGTCATTTTTATGAACCCACCATTAAGAACATATTAAAATAGATCTTCCTACGATGGAAGAGCTCATGTTAAAATAAACTAACAAAATTCTTCCTCTCCTCAGTTACCATGCTGTCCTCATCTGTCTGTTTCTTTCAGGGTGATGGGTGCCTTATGCAAGAAATCACACATCACACAGCACACTATTGTCCGCCCCCCCCCCGTAGGCTTATGTGTTTGGGAAGGAAGTGGAGCCTTGCTGGAGGAGGGCAGTCACAGAGGGGGGACTTGAGGTGGATTAGTTCCACCCTACCTCCAGGAAAGGTCTGCTTCTGCAGTTGGCGCTCTAGCAGCTCTCAGCCTTCTAGATGGGCACGGCTGTCTGCAGCTTCTGCAGCAGGCCATGTGGCTTTCTCCTCTAGAACAGTAACTGAATAAACCTCCCTTTCTCCTTTAAGTTGCTTGACTTTGAGTGTCCTTACAGCAACAGAAAAGACTAACTAGTACCTGTGTCAACAGTTTTATGTTTACAAATGGCTGGATGTGGCATATACACTCTATGTTCATGAAGTTATTCTCCTAGTGGTAGATTAAATTTTTAATAAGAATGCAGAAAGTTAGGGGGAATGTACAGTCAACCTTTGACCATATATTGAAAACCAAAGACACAAGTGTAACAACAGAACAACTACAGAATCCCAAGATCAATTAATACAGAAGCCAAACCATAAGAAGAGGATATCTCACTTCTATTGTCAACTTGAATGGACTAATTAATGGATTAACCAGTGGAGCAGACTGCTGAGCATGTCTGTGAGAATATTCCAGAGAGGATCAGCTGATCACCCACCCTGAATGCTGGCCTCAGTCCCAGACCGAATCAAAGGGAAGACAGATCTGACTGAGCATCAGTATTCACTTCACCATGTTGCTGGATCCATTAATATGTGAGCGAGCAACCTCACCCTGCCACAGACAGGATAGAGCTCACCCTCCGCCTTCCCACCAAGAAGTACTATTCCCATAAACCGTGAGCCAACAGAAACTTTTCTCCCTTAAATAGCTTTTTGTCAGATCTTTGGTTAGAGAAAGGAGAAAAGTAGCTAGTAGACATGTGGGATGGCATGATTTTCTATTTGACCAGAGTTTTGACCATGTCATTTTACTTTTTGCAGGAGACATTTAAGTTCATATGAATAGGTTCAGAAAAAGTGATTCAGGGAAAGGGGAGGCATGGCTTCCATTGTATACCCACTGGTGACCCCCACCATGTGGGGATAGATCCAACCCAGATTGTTCTGGAAAACTAAAATGTGTCCCAAAGTGAAACTAAGCTTCATAAATCTAGAAAAGGGACTGGTAGAGAGGATAGAAAAGGGTTGATAGGAGATGAGAGAAGGTGGGAGAGAGAAAAGCCAGGATACATTGTGTATATGTGTGAAGCAGTTAAAGACAAATTCTGTTAAAAAGTTAAATATAATTTAAAAAGCCTAGATTTTAAAATATTTAAGTTCCACTAAGTGCTGCATGTAGAAGTCATTGCAGTTCTAGCCGGTTTTCTCTAGTTTCCGTATATTCTAGGGAAAGAAATGTTTGTTTTTCTCCTGGAAATGAAATGATTTTAACAAATCCTTTTACTCTAACCTTGTAGTACACATACTTGAAACCTCCTGTTACACTTTCATCAGTTTGGCTTGAATTGCCATGTTTTTAAGCACCATGGAAAATAAGCCTTGTCTAACAGGTTTTCACAGATTGGTGAAACGTTTGGCAAACTCAGTACTATGATAGGTTATTTCAACTTCATATAACAGATTCATAAGCATGAGCTCTATGAATTAGTTGTAAAGTTACTGATGAGCTTAAACAGAGATGAATGAGAGATAATCTGAGCTCAGTGTGTATTCATAGTTTCAGTGTATAATCTGATAAAGATGCAAACTAGGTCATCCTGGAGAACTTTCAGTGTTAAATCTTAAGTAGAGCTTAAGTGCATTTTAATGGATTACTACCATTACTCTTCTCTGTTGTTATGACACAACACTCAGACTCAAGCAACTTAATGGGGGAAAAGGAGATTCATTTGGTGTCAGGTCTCAGAGGGAGATAGCTGTCATCATGGAGGCCGAGGGATCAAGACTGCATGAAGAAGGACAGACACCCCAACCTCAAGGTCCATCCCCCATGACTTCCCTTTCTCTAGCAAAGCTCCACCTTCTAAAGAACCACTACCTTCCCAAACATCAACATTAGCGAAGGGTTCATTTCTTTTTTCATTTCTATCAGTCTAGAATATAGAAATTGAGTCATAATTAATGAGAAAAGACAGTGAATGTGAGAAAAAAGAAAACATGAGATAGGACAGAAGAAAGAAGAATATAAGATGGGGTTTGGGAGCCTTTCACAGCTTCTGAAGCAAACAGTGTGTAATGCCCAGGCGTGTGGTAGAGGAAGTGTTCTACAGCGCTGAGGCGAGATGAGGGCTAAGGAAGTGGATGCTGCCTGTCTCCTGTCTCTGCTTGGTGGAATGTCTCAACACTTCCGACTGTGTACTGTGATGTTCTGGCCAATCATTCCTCATTTCCTGTGGTATGATGGTCCCTTCAAATCCAGAACAGCCAGAGCATCTCAAGCAAGCATGGCCTCCCAGAGCTCCTGTTTGAGAACTGCAAGGATGCTCAGTTGTCACCTGCAGGAAGGCTGCGAGAGCTGAAGGAGTAACTAAAACTGCAGACATAAAGAGGGGCTTTTGGAGAGTGTGCAGGCGTGCTAAAACAAACCATAGAATCTGAGGAAGCATAAAGATTGGGAATGGTCCAATAGATAGATGATTAAATAGATAGGTAAATAGGTAGATGGTAGATGATAAACTGATAGATATGGGATGATAGGTAGATAGATAAGAAATAAATACACAGGTAGGTAGATATATAGATACATAGATAGTAGTTAGATAACAGACAATTCATGGAAGGATGGATAGATAAACTGACAGACAGATACATAAATACATAGATATAGGTAGATAACAGAGATAATAGATGGTAGGATGGATGATAGATAGATAGATAGTAGATAGATAGATAGATAGATAGATAGATAGATAGATAGATAAATAGATAGACAAACAGAAAAACAATTCCCCCCAACAAATTTATCTGCAATAGCTTCATCAATCCAGAATCTTTTCAACATCCCAACAAAAACATCTTCAGGAAGGAAGGCTTTATTTGGGCTCTAAATTCGAGGTATCGCTCTTCACGGTTGGGGTGTCATAGTGGTAGGAGTTGAAGGGAACTGGTCACGCTGAATTCACTGTCCTGAAGCAGAGAACAGTTATCAGCTGGGCAGGAGAGATTAAACGGGAATCACGGCATCCTGTGAGGGTGTAGGGAGCTTCTGAGGATCCTGGCTACGCAAGGCAAGGAGGAGTCTGCAGAGCACAGGCTGAATACAAGTGGCCATACTCTCCCAAATGGGTCAAAATTCAATGTTGAGAAACAAGGGCCTCGTCGCGGTGGGCAGCACAGGGTGGAGCTGGGAAGTGGACACCCCACTGGAGACAAGAGGCCCCCAGGGTCCCCAGGGAAGCACATCCTCACAGGCGGGCTTAGCCCTCAGGGAGAGCGTTACTCAACTTTTACTTAATACCGGATTACATGTTAGAAAATGCTGCTTGGAAAATCATTTAACCGTATGTATCTTTTTAACACAAGAAATTAAGAAAGAATCCAAGACTGATGTCTTTTATGTCTCCCATGGAGTCTTCCCTTCCCACAAGACTGACTCCACGAAGGCACCTACCACCCTCAACCCTCCCATAAGCCTTCCCTCCTCCTCTGCATACTTCCATAAAGAATTTAGTGCTATATACATCAGGATGCCAAAAGAAAGGATGCAAGAGAAAAAGAGCTTTATGTTTGATTTTGTCTTACATAATGTCTGATGGTTTAGGTTTTGTTATCATGCTTTTCTGAGAATTTGGATAAAATGATTCAGAGACTTTTAGAAAATATAACATGCCCATTATTTCTAGAATATCTCAAGGTGGTTTTCTTTTTCTGATTGCTCCCCCTCTGAGGTCCAGATCATGTGAAGCTTCATGAATTTCTTTAAAACCTTTCAGAACAAGACAGCTGATGAGTAGGCCAAAGATTTTAGCCAGATGGATCTATACATAGATATTGAGATATTAGGCAGATGGATCCAGGTTTGGGCGTGATAGAACTTGTTTACACTTCTACAGCATTAGTTTTATTGTAGTCATTACAATGTAATCATACAATAATTGTTCATGGTGGTGGATTAATTCCATTATTACCCATCTTTTTGACATGAGAGAAGCAAGGCAAAAAGTAGTTAAATAGCAGGTTCAAGTTCAAACAACTTTGCTATGGTGAAGGTGAACCTCAAACCCTTGAAATCTGACTCCAGTTTATTCTCTGAACATATACATAAAGTCATGTGTGTGTATGACTTTATTACTCTGTACATACACACACACGTACACATGTTATGTGTACACACACTTTATGTTGTGTGCTTCTGTGTCACAGAGAGACAGATAATGTAATGCAGGAAGGGTGAACTTGAATATTTGCCTTGAAATAGCCCCTTTTTGGTATGATAGATGCATTCAGGAAGAAGTGGTTCAACCGACAGATCATGACCAGCCCTGTGTCAGGATGCCCTAGCACGTTCAGTTAATTTGACATTTCATGCTAATTCAGCGATTAAGGGTTTTTGAATGGTTGCATTTGCTTGGAAATGGAATTTACTGCCTTTTCAGGCCTTGTGAATCCTATGGCAGGAACATTCAGAGGCCAAATGCATGGTGCCAAGACCTTGGCATCACACTAGCAGATTTTTGGCAGATTTCAAGACCTAGATGTTCATTCCAAGGGCCATCTCAGTGCACGTGGTTGATAGTTGTTGGTGTAGGTATAGAATATTTGGGAAACTTAGGGATTATTTCTTGATAAAACATTGCATTAGACAGGTGGTTTTAAATACTTTCAGTTTGGATTTTAGAAATTGTAAGAAATCTAAAGAGGGGTGTGTGTGTGTGTGTATGTGTGTGTGTGCGTGTGTGTGTTTCCTAACACAATGCAACAATTCCAACTCTGGAACAAGTGGACTCTTCTTTTTCCCCTCTACAAGTTACATGTTAGATAACTTTATGTGCATGACTCCCCAAATTCTTATTTGCACATAGAAAGATATGAATGAAAATAAAAAGTAAGCAGATAAGCAAAATGTCAGACTTTGGGTAGACATTCAAACTTTAAATGTGTCATTCTAAAATTCTTTGATGCATAAGAAATGATTTCTCCATAAACTGATCCCCTCAGCAGCGGAAGGTTTAGTCACCTGAACAAGCCTTGCGCGACAAGGAGCCCCTCAACCTTCCAGCATGGATGGGCAAGGGGCTCACAAGTAAGAGAACACGTGTGATACTTCTAATGTGCTTCAGGAGCAAATGAATTCTAAGAAGTTGTAATAGTGGATGAGTGCTGGGACGATTCTCCAGGCACAGACTGCGACGGCTCCAGGCCGCGGGGTCGGAGAAAGGCGAATATTCTGCAGGCCCTTTACCCCTGCCCAAATCCAGGGGACTCCAGACACAGCAGGGAGTCTGTCAAGGCAACACTCCACTCCGTCACTCACTCAAACCACAGCTCCTGGCTGTAACAACCTGACCGCCCGCACCTCCGCCTCAGTCCTCCAGAGACTCGGCAATGAACGGGGAGTTTGTCAAAGCAAGATCTCAGTTTATTGGGGGTAACAAATCAGCTTATATACACAAAGAATCCAAGCGTGCGAAACACCAGCCAATTACCTTGATGGTCAGTATAGCACATACTCTGCATAGGTCAGACTAAACATAAATCTATGTTGGCTCCTATAAGCCAATTAGGACTCTCTGTAATGTGATCAGGGTTATGCCTAGGACACGAGCTCCCAGCGCCATCTTTGGTCCCATGTGCTAAGCCATGCCCTGCTCACTCCCTCCCAGACCGTTATTCCTGGGCGGGCCCAACAGATGAGAACGCAGGTTCTGGGCTCAAGTCCCTTCTCCCAGCTATAATAGGCTGTGAGGTAGATCCTTCGAACCTTTTATGCTTGTTTATCATCAGTACAATGGGAATACTAATATGTACCGCCTTTTGGTGTCCTTTTGAGGCTGAAGTAAGATAAAGCTTATAAATCATCCTGACTGAGCTTCCACTTCTCCTCACGAGGGCTGAGCGTTCAGAGGCCTATGCTTTGTCCGCAAGCAAGACACCAGCAAGAAGAAAACACTGCAGTTTACAGTCATTTTCAAGTAACAGGAAGCATTTCTGATTGAATTAGGAAAATGAATAATGGATCTGTGTTAGAAAACAGGCCTGATGATCCAATGGACTTCCATGCTATGTGCAGAGGAAACAGCAGACTCACTAATGAATAAAGATGGGGAAAAACACCTATGGAGAAAGAATTAAGCTTGCTAAGACAGTACTTTAAATTTATAAAGCATCAAGAAAAGATAACTTTTGAAAGAACAACTTTGTTTCTAAACAACAATATAGTTAGTATATTTAAGAAATAGTTAGATTTTATCAGAATCTTTGCCTGGGGAAAAGAGGCATCTTGCCTTGTTATTGAAATTGATTCAAGCTTATAACTTGCCTGAGTTAAAATGATGGCCTTGAACAATTAAAGAAATAAGTAAAAGACTGTAAACACCCTACATAACTCTGATTACTATATCACATTTTAAAATATCTTAGGGGGCTGGGGAGATGGCTAAAGGGTTAAGACTGTCTTGTAAGCATAAGGACCTGAGTTTGGATTTTGGATCCCTTGTAAAAAGGTCAGATGGAAATAACAGAGGCTTGTACTTCCGGACTTTGAAGGGTGGAGTCTGGGAAATCCCAGAATGAAGCAAAAAAGGAGGTAGAAACAATCTAAGATAACTCCCAAAGTCATCCTTGGGCCTCCACAGGGCTGCATAGTGTCCTTGATACACACACACACACACACACACACACACACACACACACACACGAAAAATAAATACTAATAAAAATTAAAAGATCTTATTTTTCTTAGTATTTTTATTATTATTTGAGAGCATGTACACATATAGCACAGGATTCTTATGGAGGGCAGAGGACATCATTGGAAGGATATCATTTGGAGGTTGGTTCTCTCTTCCATCGTGTGGGTTCTGGAGACAACACTCAAGTCCCCATGTTTATACCCAGGCATCTTTACCTGTGGACTCATCTAGCTAAGCCTAGAAATGTTTTATGTAAGGTTTTCTCAAGCTTTCCAATATTTCTACGATTATCCAAGTATTCAGAACCATATGTTCATTTTGCCAGAATTCACTGGTAAGGAAAAAGGAACGATTTAAGTTGGAAGTATTCCTGTTTAGTCATTGAACTCAACTAAAATAATCCCAAATTTATGCTTATGCCATGATTATTTTCAAGTTAATTTTTGAATTAAAAAAAATTTAACTATTACTCATTCATTCTAAGTGGCCTACTGTGTTTTTTCCTGCATATCTTTTCCCAGTATCAGTTGTCGAGAATCAGTAACATTTGTTTCTACAGGAGACAACAGGCAGATGCATATGAGATGCTAGCTAGAGTTTCTGTTGTCTGGCTTCGTCACCAGCTTCTGTTTAACTCTGTGTTTCCCGTCTCTTGACCGTTGGAAGCAAATCATAATAACGCAAAGACAATGAGAACTATTAATATTAAAGATAAAACCTGTTGGACAGAGGGTGGCACCTTGTAAGCACTCAGTAAATATTTTATTGTTGCTATTATTGTTGGAAAAACATGGAGTGTATTTGGGAAGGCAACTGTGATAGGACATATATGAACTTTTTAACACCTTCCTTATAAATGATGACACAAGTTGGTATCCAAATAAAACCTTACCCTTTCTTTTCCTTCCCTTCCACGTCTTCCTAAGGCTTCTGGAGCAGACGCCCTGGAGTTGAATTTATCGTGTCCACACGGCATGGGCGAACGAGGAATGGGTCTGGCTTGCGGGCAGGTAAGGTCCCTTGGCGGCCACTACTGTGAATATCAGTGACTTGAACAGACCCCCTGCACAGAAGGTTCTTGTACCTTACAAGGTGGGGGTGTGAATCCCACGACTGGCTGGACACTTCTGGGTCTGCGCTGTTTAAATAGTTAGTGCTCAAAAAGTGGAAAATGAGGGAAAGTGAAATTACAACAACTGTTTAGTTTTACTGAGTAAAGTACTGCATTATGTGCTTGACGGGAAGTAATATCATAACAAATAGTTCTTCAAAGCGCCAGAGCAGAATTAGCTGATTCCAAATGCAACATTCTTTATTCATTCCTGATGCCGATCCAGTTTCCCTGGGGCAATACGTTGTACAAAACGCATTGTTCGTAGTGATTTTGGAGTAAATGGGGCACAGCGCAAATTGCATTTTACATTTTTTAGCATATGATCATTATTCCCTAACTGTGTTTTGGGAGTTGCAGAAAAGACTTTGATGCTATTTTTATTTGGGGGGATACAATAAATGGAACCTTTATGTTAAAATACATTGGAAAACTCAATGAATAAATGTAAAATAATGCATTCTTGTATAGAAACCACTGTGTCCTTAGGTAATAGGATCTAGTGCTGTGTGTTAAAGAGACTGAAAGATCTTATGCTTACATAGTGACTGCTCAGAAACTGATTTCGCTCTTTAGGCCCAGAAGAAATGGTGTGAATGGCATATTATGAAATGTTGTGATTTCTGACAGCCTTTGAATACAGTAAAGTTTACTTTAACATCCACAGTGACTCAGGTACTTGTGCTTAGAAGGTATTCAACTCTTGGGGAAAAAAAAAAGTTTCCTTAAGTCATTGAACTGATTTCACTTCAACTCAGTGGCCTTTACTTTGGGAGAAAATTTCCACTGAACTCAAAGGAACGTAAGTTTTTGTGTTCATACCAGCATTATAGAGGTTTTTTAAGGACTTTGTAAATATTTAATTGGCATCCAGAATGGATTTGTGCCTCCGGAAGAAGTCATTCTAACTAGCAGCAGGAGGGAAGGGCTTGGCCAGGTGTCACTCAGAACAGATTATGCAGAGGTTCAGATGTATGTGTAACACATCCTTGGTTCAGAATTGCCACCGCCAGGGAAAACAGCATTATTTCCAAGTCATATGTTGAGATTACAGCATGTCGAGACGCCATACATGATTACAGGGGGAAGGCTGAGCTGTAGAAATGGCTTGGTTGTAAAGTACTGGCTGCTTAGGCATGAGGATGCTTAGGCGTTTGAACCCCAACGCCTGCATCCAAGGTGTCGTGCCTTCCCGCGCCTGTGACACGAAACATGGAACTTTCTCAGGCTTGCTGGCCAGTCAGCTTAGCACAAGTTGATGCGTCTCTCGTTCGGTGAGAGATCATCTCACTATACAAAGCACAGGCTGGGAAGACTGTGGGTAAAACCGCTTGCAGCACAAACCCGATGACTTGAGTTCAGTCCCCCGAGACCATATGACAACGCTGAGCGCCAAGACACACATCTAGAATGCCAGCACTACTAAGGCAAATGGGAGGCGGCGATGAGAGAATCAGCCAGAACTCAGGGCCAGACAGTGAGATGTGATGGGAATGAGTGATCCCGGCTCCAGGGAGCATGCTCAGAATGCACTGTGGGCGGTAGAGCGCATGCTCATGTACCTGCCTGACGAGTTCACTCCAGAGTAACCTTTTTTTCTTCGACTCCTGCTTTCCTCCTTTGTCTGCATTTTCTTACAAATATTTAATAAGTGAAGAATGCGGCCTTATTCCTAAGAGTGCGACTCGCATATAGTCAGCATAAATTATATATCTATAATATACATATATGTAAATGGGCAAAAAAGGCATGAAATCTATAACCAGAAAAAAAAACTGCAAGCTTTAGAAACCACAGGAATCATATTGGCTTACAAATTGTAGATATAAAGACAGGCTCAAGGCAACCTTGATAATTTGAATTGTGTATTTCCTGAAAGTGAAACTTCTTATAAAACTTTAAGTACTTCAGCAGTGCCAAGGGGCAATATCTTTCCGTATTCTTTCCATCAACCCGTCTGCTGTATCTGAATCACACTACTTGCTCTCTAGCAGCATAAGTGTCTATATTTAAAATACAGGATTTGAAAGAGATGATCTCTAGCTTTAGAGTTATGTGTCTGTGAACATTAGAGGCACCAGGCCAGTAGTTGTTTCTAATCCCCCAAAGAGATAAGCAAGTAGCTACTTTGTTCCTTGTTTTCAAAACATTTTAACATTTCCTTATTCTATATACATTCATTGTTTTCAATTATTCTTTATCGGAATGTAAGGGGCACATCCCCTGCAGGTCTGAAGCCAAAAGGAGAGAGGATATTTATATTACTGTATTTTTACACATATAGACCCATGGTGAACTTTAATGGCGAAAATGATACTGGAAATAATCAACAATTAATTGTTTAACAATTTGAAATATGTGTGGGGCTGGAGAGGTGGCTCAGGGGTAAGCCTCTGCCTTGCAGGTAGAAGGTCTTGAGTTCGGATCCTAGACCCCATATATAGACGCCAGGCAGAAGCGGGGGCGGCCTGCATTTCTGGCCCTAGTAGGGCGGAGCCTGTGAATCCCTGGACAGAGTAAACAAGGAGGAGGTAGGGACGGTCCATGGTGGTTCCCGAATTCTCCCATGGTTCTCACACACACACACACACACATACACACACATACATACACACACATATGCGCACAATTTAATAAAAATAATAAAAAAATTTTTAAAAAATTGAAATATGTGATGATACCATATGGTAAAGGTTTCTAAAATGTGTGGATTGTTTCTTTCCAGAACTTCCATTTAATGTTTTTGCATTAGGGCTGACTGTGCATAAAATATATATGGAAATTAACTATTGTATGTTCCTGACTTTTAACTGTTTTAAACACAAAGACATTCTATTCCTAAATTAGATCCTGGTCCACTAATGTGTAAGTAACATATACAAAAGCGAAACAGTCTTTGTTTAACATGTGGCAGCCACAGGTTTAATCCCCATCACCACAAAAGTGTAAAAGAAAAAAGTACCTAGGTAAAGGTGTAGTTCAGTAGATAAAGGTGTCTGTGTGCAAATCTAGCAACCTCAGTTCAGTCCCTGGAGAACATAGGGGAACAGAAGGAAGCAACTCCTCCAAGTTGTCCTCTGACTTCCACAGATGTGTTGTGGCACTTATGTCTATTCTCTCTCGCTTTCTCTCACAGAAATAAATAAAATATTTAAAAATATTTTTTACTTAATGTTTTGACACAATTCTGTAATCCAGGCAGTTTGGGAATCAAAGGTCAGAGAAATTTGGGTCCAGGGTCTGGGCATCATAGTCAGGGCCCATCTTGTGCTCTCGTAAAAAGAACCAAAGTAAAGGCAAGTAAGAACCACAGAACCATTTGTCATTAAGACTATGATCTGCTGATCATCTTGGACTTAAAATGGCTTAAAGAAAATCTTTAGTCATTTCTGGATGTACCTATTCTTCTATTTTATTTGTTGTCTCCCCAGGCCAAACTTTGATGTTCAAGCACAGGTTAGAATGGATCATTTTGGTGCAGTCATGTTAAACAGTCGAGTCACATTACACTTGAATCTGGCATGCCACCTCTGAGGGAGACTGAGTTTTCATTCTTTATTTTTTCAAACTAGTCCCTATATATTTCAATGGAAGTGGAAAGAAAAGAGGAGAAGAGAAGAGAAGGAGGGGAGGGAAAAGAAGGGGAGGAGAAAGGGGAGGGAAAGGGAGGGGAAAAAAAGGGAGGGGAGGGGAGGGAGAGTCAGAGTCAATGACCTAATTGCCTGTTAGCCTGACTATAGGAAGATTACCCATGATAGTTTTCAGTGATAAGCATCCCATTATCAATTAAATACTGCTGTTATTAAGTGATATCTGATAAGTCATAATAAAGTCTCAGGTGTCTCCCATTCCTGAGTGTCTCAAATCCAAGCAAACCTAAGCCTGCTATTCAGGTTCTTCTCCTGAGAGTGAGGGATCCTCTCCGTATCTTCTGTTCAAATTTAAAGATGTCTACAGGCTATTTTATACTCTGTAAATCTATTTGAACTGAAGTAATATCTATTAAGAGAAGTTAAAATGGAACCTTCTGGAGGTTTCGTCTCTTCCTAAATGCCTTATGCCAAGAACACAGTCCTTTTCCCTCTTTTTACAATTCAATCAAAGCCTTTCAGTGTCGTTCCTCAGAATCTTACCAAGCTCAAAACAGTGCCAAGTACGTCTTCAATCAGCTGTTATTATTGTTTCAAATTGTTATTTTGCAACAAGTGGAACTCACCAAAAAAATCTTCTATTTTCTTTTGGAATAATGACAAGATGAGTATTTTTAAAGACAGGTAGCATTAAAGAACTACAGCTTTGATAGGTCCTTAGGCACAGCTTCTAGTGGGCAGAAGTAGCAGCAAACACTAAACAAAGAAAACATTCATTCTCAACCTTGCACTATGTGTTATATCTTCAGTGCACGCCTGTGTATATGTGCACACCTGTGTGTGTACACACCTCTGTGTACCTGTATATTCAGTGCCTGTGTATGTCTATGTGCACACCTATGTTGTATGTGTATACCTGAGTGTGTACAGTGTGCATGCATGTGGGTGTACATGTGTAAAGACCAAAGGGCAGCCTTGCATGCCTTTCTCACGCACCATCTGCATTGTTTTGTTTTTGTTCTGTTGGCCTGAAACTCTCCACAGACAAGTCCAGCTGACCAGGGATCCTCATGGTTTCACCTGCCTCCACCTTCCCAGTACTAGGACTACAGTGATATCACCACATGTTTCTGCTGTTTTTTAACGTGACTCCTGGGGACGAAGTCACGTCTTCACATTGCATGACACACACTTTACCACCTGAGTCATTTCCTCAGCCGCTAACTCAGCCTCATCACAAGTTCAGCCCTGGCAGAGGTTGTGGCTGTCCAAGGTCCTGACATCTCGGGCATGACTGAGCTGTGTTCTTCACAGACCTGCTTTTGACTACCGAAAGATAAATAGTTCACTAGGGTTGAGGATGGGGTAAGATGCTCCCGGAATAAGGTGATCTGCCTTTTTATCTTGTTCTCGTTACTAGAGGAACAAGAGACAACGTGTCTCAAGCAGTTTCTCAGTGCTAAGTATGTAATCTCATCAGAATGATGTTCCTTCAAAAAGCTAAAAATTCTGGGCTAAGTTATTTTTCATACTAGTTAATTACTTCCTCAAGTTGGCAAGGTGGCGCCTTGAAACACAGCCAGGAGGAGCTGAGAGGAACCATTAAAATTGCACTTGACAAAGTCCTTAGGACAATAGCAGCTTCTGACAGGGAAGGTGCCAGACCCGCCTTCTCCCAGGGCAGTGGATTGTCAAGGCTTCAGGTTGCTAGTGTTTCTGGTGCTTGGTACAGTGTTTCCCAGTGTTATTTGTGTGTATCTGACTCTCTACTCAACAGGAAATGTCAATACAGTGTCCAAGGCAGATCCTGACTGTTTCCTTTCTTGAATCGTGTTCATACCCTTTCCATGGAAATTATCCAGGTGAAACTCAGCTTTCCATTTCTGTGCCAGATCACCCTAATTCAAAAACCTGCAGATTTTTATCTTTCCCTATATAAATAAGATGAATATATGTGGAAGGATTTAAATATGGAGACCAAGAGCAAGGTTTCATTTGAAGATGAAACTTGGGTGACTTATAGTTTGGGTCCCTGTCAATGAACTTGGTCTTTACCTAATACCTCCAAGAGGCTGCACAAACTTTATGTCTTGGATTTGAAGGTTTTGCATTTCCTGTTGTGAACCACACTTCATTGTAGGTGTGATTGTCAAAACTTGTAACCTATGGCAGTTCCTTTAGATAGACAGTTCCAGGATGATAGTGTAATCAGAAGCGACAGAAGGGCAGAACTAGGGGCTAATGCCTGAGGCCATCACTGTGGCGTCCACTTGACCACATCTTCTGCACAGCATTTTCAAACTCTGGGATGTTCGAACTTAGTCTCAACATTCATTTTTTTTCCTTGGAAAGATCCACTGTGCTGTTCTCATGGTGATTTAGCCGAGCAAGAATGAAAATGCTTAGAAGTCATAAATCTTAAAATGTTCAGGATCTCAAATGATTATTATTCCAGATAAGATCACCCAAGGGATGCTTTAATAGTCCCCTCATGATCTGTTCTAGGTCCAAACTTAATTTGCACAAACTTTATGTTTATGAAATAATAATAAAAAAGCAAGGGAGAGAGAGGCTTCACTTCTGTTTCAGTGAGCCAACCTTTCCCCAGAAGACGTTAACCACAGAATATTACTCTCACTCTTGCCAGAGAGCAGACGTCTGTCGCTAGGAACAGGCTCTGAAGCCAGGCGTAGGGACCACGTGCTCCAGATGTGCCAACATGCCCCCTGGGAAATAAAGCGTTCCTCTAACAGCTGGGTTAACAGACCCTCTGCGCCATCCCAGCACATTGTCCAGGACACGCTGACCATAGTGCTGTTTGCACAGCATCTCCACTGGGCATCGGTGGTGTGGACAGAGCAGAGATTCCTTTTTGAAAGCCAGGAACCAACAAATCTCAGTATTTCCTGTATTTCTTAGGAAGCCAAAACCTAGGAACTTAGGAGTTAGGAAAGTCACAGGGTCCAAGAAAGGCACATTGCAGCAGCTCTCTTGGGAACCCCTCCCCCCAAGCCAGGGGGTGGGAGGACCTGTCTTGGAAGAGCTAAGGAGATCCCTGCTGGATGTTTTTTGATAATGATCAGGTCAGTGGAAACCTTTAGTTTCACTTCTGGAAGAAAATGGATGTTTTTTACCGCTGTAGGAGATGCATGTGAAACTGGACTGGTGCAAGCCAAAGATGCTAGCATTCTGGAGACAGAGGCAGGAGGATCATGAATTCAAGGTCACCTAGGATATGTAATAACTTACTGCTTTAAAATAAATAAATAAATAAATAAATGGATAAATAAATAAATAAATAGCAAGAAGGAAGTAAGTAAAGAAGGTAAGGGAGGAAAGCGAGAAAGAGAGAGAAGAGCAATGTGTATGATGGTTAATCAGCATCGACACATGTATGTTTGGACTTGGGAGATGGTGAACTTCATCTCTCTGAGTTAACAGGCTGGATGAACATACTCTAGGTTAGTAATCAGTCTGTTTAGACCACAGGAAGTGACCTTTACCAGCTATCAGTCACTGGGTGGTGAAGGGCGTCACTCCAGGGAGAACATGAAGAAGGGTGTGTGTGCTTTGAGCTTCTGAAAAAGCAACTAAAATCTGATGTTGTCCACAGACAATGGATTTGTTCTATTCTTTTTTATTTTTCTTGTGGTTCTACCATTTTTAGGCTCGTTAAGATGAATGATCAACTTGTTTATGAGGAAAAGTCTCAAAAACCAAAAAGAAATATTTGCTCTCTGCTATGTTATGTACCCAACTTTTTATTTGATTTTAATTCTTAGCCATTTGCAGACAGGCATGATCCCATGAGGAGATAACCACAGGAGACCTCAAAGAGGCATTTATGTAGCTGGCAATATTTTGCCTAAAGCTAGTTTTCTATGAGATTTTTAATTGTAGTTATTAATGTTTGTTAATGATATACAAATGAATGTTTCTTTTAAAATAACAATTTTTTAGTAGAAAGCAATACTCTTTAAATCTAGTTTTAGTTCTAAGTAGTGCCACCATTATATGGCAGTAAGAAACATTATATTTAGTAGTAAATAAGTGCAGTTCTTACTGAATCATTGTAGGAAAGACAATCAAATGTATAAAATGTATATTTTAACTAAATGTGGTTTTTATTGCACTTATCATTGATTATTTCCCAGAACAAGATTTTAAAATGGTTTTACTGATAATTCTCAAGTGATAATTGTTGATATCATACTATCTAAGCTCTGTCTGTGTCTTTTGACTGGAGCGTCATGTGAATTAAAAATGCCATGGTGAAGAGACAAGAGGCAGACAGGAGAAGGGTACATCTTACCTATGATACCATGGAGATATTGATTTCCAAGATGCCCCACTAGAATGTGCATGACAGTGTGACCGAGTAGATACTGCGTGGGGAAATTAGATGGCTAAGGTAGGAATGTCAGCACAACAGTCATCATCGGATCATGGGGTCCAGCCAGGCAGGAACCCTGGAGTTGTGCATGTCAGTCACAACTCTGACTTGGCTAAAGAGCATCATCGGACTAGAAAGTTCTACACTTAGCAATTTCTAGGGAGATAACGGAACTGTAGCTAAGAGAGAGAATACGGAGCAAACAGTCAAAGAAAGGCAGGAAACACATCTCCAAGAAGAGCTGGAGTTTGACATGCACGTAACAGGATGTTCAGGAATGGGGGAGGGGCACACTGGGAGAAGGGGAAGGAGGGGGGGAAAGGAAGGACAAAGAGGGGGAGGGAGTAAGGGGATCTAGGGAGGGGTGGAGTGAGTGAGGGGAATGTGGTACTTATCAACTTTATATGAGCGGAAGAAATAAAAATAAAAGAGCTGGAAATTCAGGTGCTCAGACCTCAGAGAGGATGTTTCACCACGTTTGCTGATTGAACGCGGCCAGCTGGGCTGTGTGACAGCAGACCAGTGAGGAGAGCAGCAGGGATACATGTAAACAGAGCAGAGATCATTGGCTCCAAATGAAATGTGAGTTCAGGGAAAGAGAATCAATCCCTGGGGGCTTCGTGGATCTCTCAGGGTCGTGATGTCTGTCTCGACGTGGATCACATTGCAGGCAACCATTTTATTGTCATTGGCCAATCATTTTACTGTAGCGAATGTTGTCTTGGCTCTCCCAAAACACCACTTGGGGAATCCCAAACTAATAAACCTACATGCTTTACAAAAGTATTATATTTCAAGATAAATTTTGTGCCATTGGTGATGAGCCAACTTGGAGGTGGTCTCTCAGTGTGACCGATTCACCAACGCAGTCCATTGCTAATGAACAAGGAACTTAGCATTTCTAATCAAGTTCCTTCCTTTGCCACCTCCGTACCTCAGCTTTCTGTTTCAACGCCTGTTATTTCTCATGTCTGATTTTCTCGTGCTTTTACAATCTCTGCCAAAGGTCTTAAACCTAACAGACAGTACTGATGTCATCATGAGCGTCTGCATCCTACACAGAACTTTATCTCCTTTTCAGCTCTTCCTTCTTTAGAAGTTAATAATCACTTCTTTTTAGTAAGAGGTGTGAGTGTGTGTGTGCTGCATACATCTATCTAGGCGTATGTGGAAGAGCCATTTGAGTGTGTGTGCCTATGGACATCCAAGCACGGCATCAGGAATCATCCTGTACAGCTCTTCCACTTTACCGTTTGTTCTGGGATTTCCCATGCTCTGCTTTCCAGGGCCAACATCACAAGCTGCCACCACATCTGCCTGGCATTTTTACCTTGAATCTGGAGATCCAAACTCAAGTCCTTTTGCTTGCAAATCAAAGGCTCTAACTACGCAACCCTGTCTCCAGCCCCAGAGCAATTTACTTTTAACATCTGGAGAGTTCGGAAAGTGAAGAGATGGCTCAGGGCTTAAGCCTCTACCTCATAAGCAGAAGGATCTGAGTTTGAATTCTAGATCCCACTGAATAACACTGGGCAGAAATGATCTTAGCTTGTACTTCCCGCCCTGGTAAGCCCAGTGTGGATAAGCTCAGAACAAAGCGAAAAAGTGGTAGAGTAATCCAGGAAGATGCATGAAGTCACCCTTGGTCCTCTACAGGCATACACAGTCTTCTGATACACACAGACACACATGCAGACACATACACACATAGATAAATAAATGAATAAATATTAAAAAAAACATTTGGAGAATTGGGAGGAAGAAAGGCATCACAACAGAAGACAGCCCTTTCTGTTGAAAACATATTGTCTTGCATACATATGAATTGTGTCCTGGGCTGAGAGAAGAGACAAAAAGCCTTGCACCTGTAATCCCATCACTTGAAATGTTGAAGATGAGAATGGAGGCTTGATCTTAGTTCCAGACCAGACTAGACTACAGAATAAGACCCCTGCCTCAAAAATAAATAAATAAGTAAGTGAATATATAGATAACTAAAACCCACCCCAGAACAAAAGGATGCACCTTGAGACCCTGGCTTCCATTGAGATTGACAGATGTAACTCTCAGTCTTGCCCACACCCATCTGTAAACCAACACTGTTGATCCATTTGGACATGGCCGGTATAATAGCCGCCATATTCATATTGCCCTCAGGGCTTTCAGCCAAGGGACACTATTTACTCTTCCCAGAGATGCTGTGATTTATTTGCCACGTGGGTCCCATTTTACAGAGGCAAAGCGATAGGGTCACTTGCAAGAGCACAGAAGCTTTGAGACCCTGATCCTAGAGCCATCTGTGTCCAAGACCATTTCCCTCTAGAAGGAATATGCAAGAGGGCACCTGTCAACCATACAGATAGTGCATCTATCTATACATCTGTGAGTGTGTGTGTGTGTGTGTGTGTGTGTGTGTTCCTCTGTGTACAATGCACACGTGGAGACCACGGATCAGCTTTAGACATCATCCCTCAGGAGCCCGCCATCTTGCTTTTTGGGATAACATCTTTCATGGGGACCAGGGCCTCTGCGCCTTCTCATGAGCTTGTAAATGTGACACCACAACTTGGTTTTCCCTATGGCTACTAGGAATCAAATTCAGGACCTCGTGCTCACACAGCAGCAGCTTTGCTGACCTTTGATCCCTCAGCACGCTCACATATGTGTCTTAAGGAAGCATCTGTTGAGGAACAGCGTCACTGTATTTGAGAAACATAGGGCTGCTGCCCTGCGGGGGCTGACCATTGGTAGGTTAGCGGCGTCTGCTCAGCTGGGCTATGTTGCCCTGAGTGTGACTGCCAGCACCACAAAGTAAAATCAAACCTCCTCCATGCAAAACTATTAATTGCAAGGGCCAGTGTCTGAAAAGTTCCTGATTAAAAACAATTTGGAGGGTCTTATTTATTGTAATGTGAATGTAGTATTCTCTGCACCCAAACTCATTTTTAGAAGAGAACATATGACTTTGTGAGTCTCTACAAATGAGTAAAACGAAGTACCGTTTCCCAGTTGTGAATGTTAACTCTCAAGGACTGATTGAACTCCTTATTCCATCAACGACCTCTTTACATCTGAAACCACCCCCTCTGGTCCAGAAGGATTTGTATGCTGTGGACCTGGTGGAAGGTAATTCTTGAGGAGCTGGTGAAAGCCAGGTCCCAAATGCTTAGGGAGGGTGGAGGTTCTCCTTGAGTTCATTCCCTCATTTCTTCCATGGTGGGAAATGCAAAATAAATATTCAGAGAACTCTGCAGTCTGTAAGTGGTCCCCCTACCCTGCCTGCCTATCCTTCTACAAAGGGTGGACCATTAAGTCATCCGGTTGGTGGGGAGTATGTTCAGACAGCCTTTGCCCTTTCCAGTAGTGCAGCAGTAAGTGACCACGGTAAATTATGCACCAATCTGTGAGACTGTGACACCAGGCACTGTAGGAGCAGCAGGGGTGTTGGGAAATCCATTATTTGAACATTTTTGTTGCTTTTTCTTACTAGATTCCACGCTGCTCTCCTGTCATCCCGTTCCCTGTCCCCCCTATTCTATTGTCGGGAGCTTTTGTGTCTAACCGTTCTTTTCCAAGATGTTTTTGTCCCTTGCATTACCTGCTCAGACTTCCCAGGCCCCCCGATTCCCCCCTCTTGATCCTGTGTGTTCCAAGTTCTGTTTGCCTTTTCTGTCATACAGTCCTTTCTCTCCCCGCGTTATTGTGTCACATAATACAGAAAAACAAGTTCTCTTTGTGTCTGCATTCTTCCGCCTGATGTTAAAGAGTTGTCACTCTCTCTTGAGGATGGGCGTGCTCACTGTACATGCTATTCATTCTCTTTCCAAGAATTCCAAACACATGCGGAGGCCGGCCAGGGCCCATGACAATGTAGCATAATGAAAGCAACCCAGAGAATAGCTTATGGAAAACAGCACCGTCCTGCTTCTACCCTGGAGATCTGTCCACTTGGGATCTGTAAGTCGGGCTTTCCCATTTCAGACCCTTCGGTATTTCCAGATTTTCTTCAAGAATAGTGCTCTTACCCAGCAACAATGCCTTTCAAATCCAGCTACCCAATCATTTTACCCATGATTTTCCATTGACTTACAGAAACAGTTCCAGCGGATACATAATGTACTTGATTCAGTCAATTCCGTTATTAACTGAGCAACTACGGGATGGCAGACATCCCATGGCCAGTGCTGGCGACCTCGACAGCATGCGGTCATTCTGTTTCATTCTACCTCTTAAAACCTTTAATTGGCCCTTCCGTCATGCCTAGTTCTTTTCCTTTATCTGTAAACTTTTCACATTGTAACTTGGCATCCCGACACTCCGCACACTCTTTTGTAATCCTTTTGGACCCAAAGAGTGGGTCTTTGCATGAGTTATTTAAGGACTGTGGAGTTTTCTGCTTGAATTCACTGTATTACTTCGGAAAGCTTCAAAACACCCCAGAGTGTACCAGATTTGAAAACTCCACTTTTGTATTGCTGTCAAAAATAAAATGAAACCAGTAACTAACTGTACCTCTGCTGAGGGTAGAGGCTTTAGTAAGATTTTTAGTAGCTGAGTTTAATTGAATTGATATGTCTATTTACTAAATATTAGAGCATTTCATCCGTATGTGAAACTAGACTCTTTCTTTCCCAGCATCTAGTCACAGGAGTCTCTCACGTGTTAACATTTTGTTGTCAGCAATGCACTGGCTTAAGCTTCTAGATAGGATCTTGCATTGGGGGAGCTAGAAGCGCTTGGTTTGTGCTTCTCGTATTTCCTCTCACAGGTAAAGTCTAAAATAGTCAATCATTGTCAAAAGAAGGAATACAAAAATGTGAAAAACATCAACATATGAATACTAACAGAAAACGCACAGTATCATGAAGGTCAAAAAGAGGTAGAGAGATGGGTAAAAAGGAGGCAATAGAGGGCGGGAATCAGTGAGTAAGGCGGTGCAGAAGACGGCGGGGAGCTGTTCGATGGGGAGATCGAGCAGGGACGAGGCGCGAGGAGAAGAGGAGGGGAGAGAGAGAGAGGAGAGACAGGGAGGGTAAGAGAGATAAGGGAAGAGGGGTAGAGGGGGGCTGGTGGATGAGTAGGAGAGGTGATTAGAAGGGAGTAGGGCGCGTGGCTAGCTACTTGCGGGTCTGTCTTCTCTCTCTATACGTAGATTCTTGTTTCTCTTTCTTTCTTTTCTTCTTTTTTCTCTTTCTCACTTTCTGAGCACTTTGAATCGTGCCCTAACATCTTTGCAAAATAAGTCTTGTTTGTGAGACAAGCATCTGTCTCTCCAATATCACTTTGCCAGCATCTTGGGAACAATATTTCTTAGTTTCTTTTTACTAATTGGCCTTTTAGAGCAAACTCTGTAATGTGTGGTGTAAACCGCTTTAAGCTCCTTGGGAATAAGTTGTGTGTCCTGTTTGTGTCCAGTTGCAGTGGTGCACTCCAACTTTCCATCCACTGCAAGTTTAGTGTGTGAAGTGTTTCCACTTGCATTTGGGAATAGTAGGGGACAAAGCAGACATAAAGACCTACGGTGATATAATGAAAGTGAAAATGACGGTAGCTCAGGGTGATAGCCCATGAGGACATTGGCAACCTTGAAGGATGTCCCGGAGAAAATACTGATGGTGATGGCAGAAGATGGCCTTAGGAAATATCCCCAGTGGCAAGGCTTCATGAAACTGATCTAACCAGTCCAGTGACTTGTGTAAGGGGCTCTGCTCATTCCACTATTGAATAATTTGCCATGGTGAGTAAAATTCAGGCTTGACATTCCTGCTTTTTTAAATTTAGAGAGAGAGAGAGAGAGAGAGGAGAGAGAGAGAGAGGAGAGAGGTGTGTGTGTGTGTGTGTGTGGTGGGTGTTTTTACATGTGATGGTCAGAGAACAACTTTCTGATCCTTCCGGACTATGTCATTTGTTTACAATCTTGCTATAAGGGTGATTGTCTAACTATATTTTCCTTATTAATTCCAGGGAGAGTTTAAACAGCTGAAGAAAAACTATACCCATATGGGGGTATTAATTCCTATGACACTGATTTTTTTTAATTTAATTTTATTTATTTGAGAGCAAGATCAGTAATACACAGGTACAGTGAAGACTTTCTAAGGCCAGGTCTCCATGGCTTTCTTTCCCACACCTCTCACACTGCCTTGTAAAGTTTGTCCAGATCAAAGGCCAAAATTTTAGGTCTTTATAGGAGAGACTTCAAGGCGCTTCTGCTACCTGCTGTCAAGACCAACTGTTCCTCCTCAGGATTCATAGGGAAGGAAGACAAGGTATCATTCTTCTTTCCACAGAGGCAAACAGAGAGAGAGAAAACTTAAAGTGCTTTGAGGTAGTCTATTCCACAAAGACTTCATTCTCTTATGCACTTTTATTTAGCTCCTTTGCTGGAATTAAGTACAGAAAATAAGTAGGCGACCTGGCAAGATGCCTTAGCACATAGGCACCTACCACCAAGCCTGACAACATGAGTTCAATCCCTGGAACCCACATGGTGGAAAGAAATAATTGACTCCTACAAATTGTCCTCTGACGCCCATGTGTGCACTGTGGCATACTCACCCAAACACTGATACATGGGTCAAGACACATGTATAAACACACATATACAGATGTGCACGTACACACACACACACACACACACACACACACAACACACACTAATTTTTCCAGAAAGGAAGGAGGATGGCTTGGCCAAGTATTTAGCTATTTATTTGGCAGAATCCAATGATCTTAGATACTTGGAAAGGTTTTGTAGAATTTTTAATGAATGTTCCTAAAGAGCTTATGTTTTTCTTCTGAATTACAATTCAACAACATTTAATCCGTTGTTACTGCTTTGTCAGACTTTTAATTGAATTATTCAAAACATGAAACAAAAGTAGAGAGCAGAAGATAGCACAGTAACATTAACACGATTACCATAGCGCTGAGGATTATTAAAGAGCACATTATGTTTGTTAATCGGGTATTTAATTTTGCTTCTGTCTGTTGATAGGAAACATCCTCTTGGAAAGATTTTCTAAGAAACATAATTGTGAGGATGGCTTCCCAACATTCACGAACATACTGAACCAGCCAAAGCTGTTTGGAACCTAATTAGCCAAGAGATTCCTAATTTCCATTTTAACTGTGAAATGGCTGACCAACATTCTAGTCACATGGGATTTTAGTACACAGAGCAGAAAGTAGACTTTTGAGATGGGTCTGAAAGTAAGACTGAAGGAAAGATTTTAAGTTATTACAGATTTAAGAGAGGAATAAAAGGAGGAAAGAAAGGAAGGAAGGAAGAAAGAAGAAGAAAAAAGAAAGAAAGAAAGAAAGAAAAGAAAGAAAGAAAGAAGAAAAGAAAGAAAGAAAGAAAGAAAGAAAGAAAGAAAGAAAGAAAAGAAAGAAAAGAAGAAAGAAAGAAAGAAAGAAAGAAAGAAAAAGAAAAAAAGAAAGAAAGAAAGAAAGAAAGAAAGAAAGAAAGAAAGAAAAGGAAGGGGAAGGGAGAGAAGGAAGGAAAGAAGGAAGGAAGGAAAAAGGGAGGAAAAGAGTGAGTGAGGGAGGGAGGGAGGAAAGGGAGGGAGGGAAAGAAGAAATGAAAAAAGAAAGGAAGAAAGGGAGGAAGGACAGTTAAAAAAGGAAAAGAGAAGGAAAGAAAGAAGGGGAAGAAGGAAGGAGGGAAAGAGGAAAGGGAGGAAGGGAAGAAGGGAAGGAGGGAGGGAGGAAGAGGAAGGAAATAAAGAAAGAGAAGGAAGATAAATGAAAGAGAAAAAGGAAGGTAGGGGAAGAAGAAAGGAAAGAAAGGAAAGGAAGGAAAGCGGGAAGGAAGGAAGGAAGGAAGGAAGAAAGGAAGGAAGGAAGGAAGGAAGGAAGGAAGGAAGGAAGGAAGGAAGGAAGGAAGGAAGGAAGGAAGGAAGGGTAGTAAAAATGTTCCTACTATTTTATGAAGGTAGCCCAATTTTGATATTGAAAGATTAATGTAACAAGAAAATAATTCATGTCTAATCCTATTCATGAACACATATGCAAAATAATAAACAAAACATCAGCATGCTAAGTGTACCAGCGTAAGGATAGAGTTGAACATGGCATGCCACCTGGGGAATATAACAAGGTTATTCTGACTTCAAAGAAAAATCAGTTACTGAAAATTTTCCCATTAGCAGATTAGAAGGGAAAAAATCAAACAATTATCTCAACAGATGTGAATAAGTGATTAAAATTACCTTCAATTCATAATTAAAAAAAATGCTTGAAAAAATATAAGGAATGAACTACCTTAAAATTATCAGATGTTTGCAAAATGTCTAAGCACACATCAAACTTAATGGTTAGGAAATGTGGAAAGCATTTCTTGAAGATCAGAAATAAAAAAGGATACCTATTATATCAAATAGCATAACCACTGAACTTTACTGAAATATAAAGCACGGCACAATAAAACTAGAAGAGTAAATTAAAATAAAATGCACATATAAAATATATTAATTTTGAAAAATAATGCCATTCACCTCTCTTCTGACTTAATGTAAAGAAAGTATAAAAGAATCTAATTATGCGTGTGCATGAATGCTATAACAAAACTAGCCAAGTCCCAATTAGTGATGATGATGATGGTCATGATGACAGAAAGGATTTTGTAGTTTCTATTCTCTGTTGAACATTGTCCTAAGCACTTAATATATGTGTACTTGTCCAATATATGTGTACTTGTACTTAGAGAGTTATAGCTTTTATGGCCGTAGCTTCACACCAAGTTGACCTCAGTTAAGCAGAGTGACAGACTCATAAATATGCTCAGATACTGGATTAATATCCGGACCATATTTGCAAACTCATGGCATGCTATTGAGCAATGTCAGGACACTCGCTGTCTATATACAAACATCATCTAAAAGGAATTTGACCTGTATACAGTAGATAGCACTCTAAATATTAAGAGAATTAACAGCTGGAAAGGATGGCTCAAGGGTTAAAGTCTTTGCCTCAAAATCAAAAGTACCTGAGTTCAGATCCCCAGATCCCACATAAAAAGGCCAGATCAATATGGGGTCAGCCCACAATGGTGGCCCTGAAGGCAGAGCCTGAGAGACATCAGAGCAAAGCACTAAGGAGGTAGAGCAATCCAGGGTGATTCTTGAGATCACACTCAGGTGTCCAAAGACACACGCTCGAGTGCCCTCTTATACACATGCCTACATACACATGTAAATTTACCCATTTATGTGAAAGCGCGCACGCACACACACACATACACACATACTCACATTCATGTGCATATAAAAAAGAAGAAAAATTATTTCATAAATGATTTATTGGCTGAATGATCTATATCATTCCTTAAATGAGGCAAAAAAGAAAACATTGAAAATCTGCAAATCATAAACTTCAATAAAATAGGTTAATTAAAATATACCATGAGGAAAACAAAAATGTAGAATTTAAATTAGGAGTAAATGTTAGCTGTATATACAACTGACAGCACTTTTCACAATATGTGTGTGCATATATAGATGCATTATATATGTAAATATATATTTTTCTTTAAATTAACATGAAGAAAGGGGCAAGAAGGATTGAATTGCCACCTCAGAGAAGGCGTAGTAATGACCCACAACTTGACAAGATAAGAAAACTTAGAAAGCAGAATATTATGCGTTAATTTAAATGCTATGTGAAAAGAAATCTTTAACACATGATTTTGAAGTGACAAAAAAAACTGGAAGAACAAGTAGTAGATATTCCTGTGCAATATGCTTGTATGTACAATATAAAAGAATTGATAATGCTATCTATTCATGAAAGATATAAATATTTTCGATAGCAAAAGAATAATGCTTAAATGTGCTACGTTGCCAATATTCTTTTCTTTCTATTTACTCTGATTTTCCAGCACATTCTTGAAACATGTTTGGGAATTAGCTAAGCAGCTAAGCTCCCTGTCTGTCTGGTGCTTCTATTAGACAAGTGGGAAAGAGATTGGGCACATGCATTCTAGGACTCAGCACTGGAATCAGATTCACATTAATCCACTCATGTCATGTGACCATACAACACAAGCAACCTCGCACTATCATCTCCCGTTGTGGTGTGAAGTGAATATTGAATGCATCTCACAGAGTTGGGCTAAAGATGTGGATGCACCATTTAGACGAAGGGAGCATGTGGGGATGAGTTGCCACCACTTTCCTCCTGCTGTTTTGCCCTGGTCAGTGGAGACATGTTCTCTCTTGCCCAGTTGTCCTTATCTCTCAGGAGTATGAGGTTCAGAGAGGCAGCAGCATAACCTTGCTTAGATTTGTTGTTTAAATTTTCAACTGAAATGCTGTTGAGCATCAAGAACTCAGTGTTTTCTTGTGATTGCTCTCTCTAGATGAAAGTTTGCAAACGTTATCTGTGGAGAAGCGTGTAAAAGGAGAGGGGGAAATGCAAGGCTGTGTGGCCCAGCAAAGAGACAGGTGATAGAGTGTGATGGGTAGAAGGGCTGCGGGCGGTGCCAGCAGGACAGATGTCTGCAGTGCCTTCCCAGCGTGCACAGAACCGAATGTGTTTTCATCTTCTTTCTGCATATGATTTTTTTTTGTGAAATGAACATGCATGATTCCTTTAAACAAAAAAGAAAGACCATTAGGCAAAAATGATATTTAGACAACTAATAAGAAAATTTCAAACAACATAGTTTACAAAAGAAAAAAAAAGAGTAGAAAATTCAAAGAAGCAGAATTGCAAATAGCCAGTAGCATGAAAAGATATTTACCCCAGCTGATCAGCATGGAAATGCAAATTAAACTGACACATATTTTAAATCTTTCCCCCACTGGATCTGGAAAGAATGATGGAGTGCTGCGGAGGGTGTGGGGAGCAGGTCCTTTCATGTTTATTAAAGGGAGAAATCAAATGGCACCTTTGGAAAAGTATTTTGTAGCCTAAGAAAATGTGAGAGCATCCAGTTTTATCTAATTTTAGGAATTTGTCCTTTAAACATCATACTGAGGACATATCTTTCAGGTTGGTCAGCCTAAAACTTTTGTAATAATGCAAAACCTAAAAACCAGTTAAGGAATTCTTCAAAGAATATCTGAGTAGATGATAGGCCATTTGTATAATGCAACACTCCACCACATTTGAAAGGAATAAAACGGGGTGGACAGATACCTCCAAAGCAGAAGGACTTGAGTTCAGATTCCAGATCCCAAGTAAAAACGCCAGACGAAAATGTTAACGGCCTTCACTTCTGACCCTGGAAGGCCAAGCCTTGGAAAACCCAGAGTAAAAAAGCAAAATGGAAGTAGAGTAATCTATGATGATTGCTGAAGTCCATCCTTGGGGCTTAACAGGAACACACAATGCCCTCTGATGTACACAGACACACCCCCAGAGATAGAGAATGAGAGGGAGAGAGAGAGAGAGTGAGAGACAAAAATAAATAAGAATGAGGTAGAATGAAGTTTTGCATTCACCAATGTGAAATATACACAATAATGATTTAATAAAGTTAAAAATAAATAATCCTACTGTATTGCGGAATGCATGTAAGTTTTATAGCATACCTACATAACCTAGGATAAAGAAATGGAGAGAAAGACAGGCAAGGTGGTTCAGTGGATAAAGGTGGCTCATGAAAAGCTGGCACCTGAGTTTCATACCCAGAGCCCACTTGGTAGAAGGAGAGAATCACTTGTGAAAACTTGTCCACCGACTTCCATATGTATGCTAGGGTATCTTGTAACATCCCTCTCTCTCTATCTCTCTTTCTCTTTCTCTCTAAACAAATATATGAATTTTGTTAACTGAAATCCAAGGAACAGGGAACAACATTTAATACATCTGAGATTGGTAAAAGGAAAATTTTATCTATTTACATAATTACCTGTATATGAACTATTCTTAATTCTAGTTAGTATATTTCGTTTCATATATCATTCTGTTCTTTGATTCAGGGGCTAATTGTGTAGCCCAGGCTAGCCTTGATCTTGCTGTGCAGCCAAGGCTGGCCTCAATCTGAAGTGCTGGGATACAGGCGTGACATCACACTCGGCTTGTGTTTAAAATGTGACTGATCTTAGGCAGGTTGGTAGCTGTGTGGTACAGCATTTGCCTAGCATGTGCCGGGCCTTTCATTCAGTTTTTGGCACTGCTGAAAATTACAAGTAGCTGTTCTTGATGCACAAATGTCCAAACAAATTCTAGCTTATGTTTTAGTGCAAAGACAAAGACATCATGATACAGTTAAAATAATTCCATGACCACTGTTGTTACCTTAAGGGCAAAGAAGCATCATGATAGTTAATTTGTTCTAAAGACAGGCCCATAAATTAAAACACATGCTTGCTTGAAATATAACCCACTTATGAAATTCTCTTTTTTGAAATAATGTCCAATCACGAATAATCTCAAATCATTTGTTTAATCTAGACATAGTATTTGTAATACTTCAAAATATGAAGCTAAGTATGGAAGTGTACATTCCTCTTGCCAGGGCGGCTGAGTCAGAGGAATTGCTCTGAGTTCCAGGCACTGAGTTACCCTAACACTATGGTAAGACCCCGTCTTGGGAAAACAAAAACAAAATCAAAACAAAAGAAAAGAAAACTAAACTACCGTAACCACGGGGCCAGATGCAGGTATTTTTATCTAATGAATATATCATTTTATCATTCTCTAGAAACATTGAATGCTGCCCTATTAGTTAGTAGCAACTTAAACTATGGAGCAATTTTTAAAAACTAAACACTTCTTTCCATCACTTTTTATAGAAACCAAAGTGCTTGTGACTTTAATTTGCCATTGACCACTGGGATAGATAAATAGACAATGAATCTCATTGTAGACGTACACATGTGCAAACTATAAAGACTGTAATGGATTTTTATGACTTGACATTGCGTTTGGGAAGATGTATGCCATGTCGCCAGCTACTTTCTCTGTATTTACTATTGCAAAGGGACATTGATTCTTCTTCCCTTTGCATGACGGACAGTCACGCATGTCTTGCTTCAGCCCTCACATACAGGAGAATCTTAAAGCTTTCCTTTAAGATTCCTCACGGAAAATGTAAACCGAATCAAAATTGTCTAATCATACTAGGCACCACTTCTCACCACTATGAGAAACATTATTTTGCTGCTGTAGAAGTAGCCAAACAAAATATTGTTACTCTGTGTGACAAGAAGCATATTTTTAAATTATGTATTATTTTAAATGTCACGATTTCTTTATGACAGGGCACTTTCATTTACTGTATTTGATCTCTTACTTTTGGAAAAAGACACATGCCTTTAAAGGATGATACCATGCAAAGGACCCGGGGACGAGCAACTCCGAGTGACTTGTGCCTCAGAGAAAAACGACATGCTAATTTCAGTTGGCAATCTTTCCTTGATTCCTTCAGTCCAAACTCAACTATTATTAACCTTTGTTTGTGACAATTGAAGAGAATAATGGTTGAATTTGGGGCCTTTAATGTCACATTGAAATCAATAGCTGTAAATGGTAGTTGCCACAGTTCTAACTGATCTGTCATGTTCAAACAAAAGAAGACCTTTTTCAGTTCGTAGAAGATAGCTCTGGCAATTAAACACACAGGAATCTAAAAAAAAATCCTCTGCAGCATTAAACAATTGTAGGATCACCATATATTTCTATATGTTGGGTTCTTTTTCTTTATTATTTCTTTTTGCCTTATCTTAAAAATGTTTTGTTTTTAAAAGTACCTGAAATTTTAAGTCAAATACATGCAAAAGATCCAGAAGGCCTCATCCACACCCCAAAATTTGTACTGCTCTGTAGTAAAAGTAAATTGCATTGTCCTATTCAGAGTAGCAAGGATGGTAAGTAGTAGTAATGTATGTATGGTAAGAGACACTGAGAACTGCATGAAAAGCCACTAAGGACAGACAGCTGGGGACTGGGGAGATGGCTCAGGGACTGAAGACTTAGCATCACAAGCATGTAAAAATGCCAGGAGGATATGGTGGGGGCCTGTAATTTTAACCCTGGAAGGCAGAGTCTGGGGAACCCTGAAACAAAGCAATAAGGAGGTAGAGCAATCCAAGATGATTCCTGATGTTACCCTTGGGTCTCCACAAGTTACACAGTTGCCTTCCAAAACACACACACACACACACACACACACACACACACACACACACACACACCTAGAAATCCTGAACTTATCTCAGGACTTCCTGATGCCTCTGAGCCCTCTTATGAATGACTTCAACTCTCAGCTCCAATCCATCTCTTACAGTCCTGCACAGTCATGGCTGGAAAACCTGTGCTCAATTTTTCCTTTATTTTAGCCTGAATATTTTCTGGGACATTTGGGGGATACAAATGAAAGGGTCCAGGTTCAGGCTTGCTTCTCCGACTTTGATATGCAAATTCTCCAGCTCCGAACCTAACACTGATTGTAATTATCTGGACACTGATGAATTCTACTAAGGGGATAACTGGGTTTTGCCGTGCCAAGTTTTATGGAGGAATAAGAGTATTATGATGTTGTATCAGGAAGAAAATGGACTGATAATATTTCTCATATAATAATAACAGCTCTTCTTCAAGTTTTATTAGGGCAGAATATAATATGAAATAATTCTCATTCACTGAAATGTCATTCCAACCATCCTTTGAAAAATTAAATTAGTTGTTCTTGGAAGTAGAAACTAGAAAGATTCAACACTACCAGAATATAGGAGATTAAAAAGAAGAAAGTAGATGAGATCATGTTTTTAACTGGCCTTAAGCAAAAGTGCTACATTTTTCCCTCAGCTTACAATTTTATAAGATGAATTCTCATGCTTCACATTTCCCAAAAATTATTACTTCAAGAGCTCCATGACATGCTGAAAACATTATTCTTTGAAATAATTTCACTGAATGAAGAGGGACATCATCAGTTCCTACTGAATCTTTTTTTCTGCTTTTCTTTTCACCGAAGAAGAGATTTCAGCCTTTGTCTAATCCACCACCAGAGATAAGAACAGGTTTACTCTCCTAAAGACAATTCCCTGATTTGTAGCATCTGCAGGTTCTAGAATCTGATGCTCCAAAGCCCATTTCAAGTCACCAGTCTAATATCATGGACCATAGAATGATATTCTGCAGACTGTACCTGGAAAAAGCCCCTCTCATAGTCATTACTGATATGAGCAAAATGCAATACTCCATAAGTTGTACACATTATTTTCTTGGACACATTGTTAGCACTCTAATTAGAATTATATCCCTCATCTTGATAGGTGTTTTTGGCTCATACATTTTTCTTTTTCTTATCAATACTGGCATTTCTGTATTTCTTTTATTCTACTTCAGTTTTTTTTCTTCACAATCTGTATAGTCAACTTTCTTTATCTTGATAGAGAATTCAGTTTATTGACATATGGAGTATATTTTAGTTTCATATTCCATTGACGTAGACCAAACTGTATAAGGGAACAAGACATTTGTATTCGCACTCACAATTTCAGGTTACAACTGCTCACAATGGCCAAAGAGTGACCAGCCGAGGCCAAGGGAAGTGGCCACACTTGTCCCCAGCGAGAGCAGAGGGACGGGACCAATTCTTTCTAGCTTGCCAGTTTGCAAGCTTGCCAATTAGTTCTATCTCCCATCTTATCTATCCACCCGGGGAATGGTCGCAGCCATGGTGGACTGGGTCTTTAGATGAAATCAATTGCATCATCTCTGGGAGGCTTGCTAAAACGTGTGCCTTAGTTAAATAATTCTTCATAGGTAGATATACCTAAAGGCTCAGTTCTCAACTATCAACTTAACCCCTGAAACCAACTTCCACAGAGCAATCAATGGCATTTTTATTCTTTCTATGCAATGTTAACTTTGCTTGGTTTCGTTTCTGTGTTCCTTTTTAAGAGCTCTGTTAATTTGGGATTTTGATTCTGTTCACATTTCTTTTTTTATTTTTAATACATTTTTATTATTATTTCAGCTCATACAAACTTAATAGGTACACTCCCTCCTCCTCCCCCCGAACCCCCCGCTCCCCCTCCCCTCACCCCTCCCTCCCCATTCCCCCGTGCCTCCCGCCCCAATTCCCAGAGTCCTTTCTTGTGCATGCCTGACTCTCCTCTGGGCCCTCCTCTCCGATGACGTACAAGGACCCAGTGGCATTTCCCTGAACCCTTTCCTGTGTTCCCCTTAAGCATAGGAACACTACTCTGGCTGTCAATCCCTTGCCTCCAAGGATCTTGGTGCCTTTAGCAGATGCTAGACTTTGTGAGGTCAATAGTGTGTTGGACATTGTGCCGGGCATGCAATGTCCAATTATGATTGCTTCGGCCCTAACTTGTGTGGAGTATCTTGCAAATCATTGCTCCTCCCATCCTTTTGCTCTTACACTCTTACCGCCCCCTCTTCCGCAAATGTCCCTGAGCTTCAGGATGGGGAGAGATTAGGCTGGCCTAGTTTTAGGTGGTTGATATAGAGTCTCTGAAGTTCTGGATAGTGGTTTGTTGATTTTCTTGTGCACTTTTGTTGCTCCTGCAATGCCCTTCACTCCATCGTGATGGGCACTGTATGTCACCCCCTGGCCAGAGACAGAAAGCTGTTAAACTGGAGTCTTATTATAAGAGCACATTCAAGGGTAGATGTAATAATTATACCCAAAAGTGGAATCTCAGGGTCATATGGCATTTGGCAATGGGAGGGGTCAATCACCCATTTGCAGAATGGTTACTTTTTAATCTGCCGGACTATATGCCCTCCCCTTCTGGTGAGTTCATACCCTCATAGTTGTAAATGATCAGGAACGAATGTCTGTGAACTTAACTAGGTGTCACATTACTTTCTTGCAGTCCTTGATGGAGGCCTATTTTCTCTACTGTAACATGGTCACTTCTCTCCTTGTTTCTGGTGTGGCCCTCCAACCCCATCCCTCCTTTTCATAATCCTTGCAATTACTGTAGGTAATACATAGATTTACCTATGAGTGTCTCAAGGTGGGCTGGCTGGGTTTGGTACTAGGATCCACCTATTAGGGAGTACATATGGTGCTTAATTTTCTGGGTCTTGGATACTTCACTTAATATAATTGTTTCTAATGACATCCATTTCCCGGCAAATTCCAGTAATTCATCATTTTTGATGGCTGAGTAGTACTCCATTGTATAGATGTACCACTGTTTCCTTATCCACTCGTCAACTGTTGGACATTTGGGTTGATTCCATGTCTTTGCTATTGTAAACAGTGCTGCTATGAACATGGTTGTGCTTGTGCTATCGAGGTGAACCTCTGCTGTATGGGGGGTTATACCCAAAAGTGGAATCGCAGGGTCATATGGCATTTCAATCTTTAATTTTTTAAAGAATCTCCAGATGGCTCGCCAGAGTGGCTGTATGAGCCTGCATTCTCACCAGCAATGTAGGAGAGTTCCCCTCTCTTCACATCCTCTCCAGCATTTGTTGTTGTTTGTATTGTGGATTTTTGCCATCCTGACCGGGGTGAGATGATATCTCAGGGAAGTTTTGATTTGCATTTCCCTGATGGCTAAAGAAGTGGAGCATTTTTTAAGATATTTGTTAGACATTTTAATGTCATCCCTGGTAAAATTTCTTTTAAATTCCAGGGCCCATTTTTTAATTGGGCCATTGGTTTCCTTGGAGTTTAGTTGTCTAAGTTCTTTGTGCACTCTGGACAGTAGAGCTCTATCAGATATGTGGTTAGTGAAGATTTTCTCCCATTCTGTGGGTTGCCTTTGAGCTCGTGTTAAAATCTCTTTATCTGAACAGAAGCTCTTTAATTTCACAAGATCCCAACTGTTGAGAGTTGGTAGTAGTGACTGTGCCATTGGATGTCTGTTTAGGAAATGTTGGCCTAGCCCAATCAGCTTGAGGGAGTTCCCTATCCTTTCAACTATGGTTTTTATAGTCTCTGGCCTGATATCAAGGTCCTTGATCCATTTGGAATTAAGCCTTATACATGGTGACAAGTATGGGTCCAGCTTTAATCTTCTGCATGCGGAGATCCAGTTTTGCCAGCACCATTTGTTGAAGATGCTGTTCTTTTTCCATTGGATTCTTTGGGCCCCTTTGTCAAAGACCAAATGGCTGTAATTTTGTGGGCTTATATCTGGGTCTTCAACCCTTATCCATTGATCTGTGTGTCTATTTTGGAGCCAGTACCAGGCTGTTTTTTTAACCATGGATTTGTAGTATAGACTAAGGTTTGGTATGGTAATACCTCCAGCAGTGCTTTTGTTACTCAGGATTGTCTCTCACATTTCTTGATTAACGTCAAGATTAGTAATGACCATGGTCCCTAGGGACAACTACTCTCTGCTTTCCCATCTAGTCCTTCTTTCTGACTCTTGGTGTTGGCCCTGCTTCCCGCCTTATGCTCTCATTTTCCTTCCCTTCACACTGCTGGGGTTTTCTGAATAGCTGAAGTTTCTTTAATTGATTGATTTTATTAAACATATATAGATGCATTTTAAAACCTTTGTAATAACTTGCATTCTAAATCTTCACTGCAGAGAATTTTAGGAATTTCTTCCCCTACTTAGGTGGAATTGGTCCTTCCTCCTACCAGGAAGAACACACTTATTTCTACTGGAGGTTTTATGAGTTTGAAAACTTGAGAGTTTTCTTCACACAAGATGTCAGTACATGGGTGGCATATGATTTTGAATTCTTGAATGCTGAGAAAACCACTGTGCTTTTCTGTAACATCTGAGTACTATGTTGGCAGTATAAAGATTTTGGGATCACAGTCTCTTTTAATAGCATAGCCGGATAATCTTCCTTTTGAAACAAAACTATTTTTGTTCTGTTTAGAAAAAAAATTTTCTCATCAGCATTGGTGGCCAGGCACTCTCTTGATTGTGTCTAAGTGTGTGGTTTGTTTTGTGAAATTAATCCTGTTGTGTCTTGCTGAGCCCATTCACTAGACGCCAGGCATCTCTCTTGAGCTCAGGATTTTTTATTCTGTCATTTCTACAATGATCCCTTATATTCCATTCTCCAAGTTTTCCATCTGAAACTCCTATTTTGCAAATTGTGTCACCTAAATTCTTTTAATTATCTTATTTTCCCTTTACTCCTCCTGTTTTTAATCACTTTTTTCTCTTTTCCTCTTCCATTTTATCTTTCAAAGAACAAATTCAAGCCCCCAAAGAGGCTACTCTCTTTTTTCCTTTCCGTGTTTACTTTCATTACTGGGAAAATCATTATTGTTAGCTCACTTAATTATTATTTTTATTTTCTAATTGCATCTCCTTGAGAACGTTGATTGCATTTAAATTACTGTTCTTCTGTCTTGTTCCTTAGCAGTTCCTTAATGGTAGCTACCTGTTCTGCTTCCTCTCCCCATCATTTATGTGGTCCATGAAGTAGACAATTTTCCCTGTGCCTTTTTTGCAGTTTTTTTCTCGCATGAAGATTTGGTCAGAGAGAAGTAGGGCAGGAACCTCTTCTCCTGGCCAAGGTAAGGGAGGCAGCTGTGGCTACTACAAAGGTTCTATGGGATGGACTAGTGTTTGCACACTGACATACCCGGACTTGTTCAATGAGAAGGATGTGAAGCCAACTGCTAAGATTCTCCAGAGGCAAGTGAGGGGCTGACTCAGGGCTTAGAAAATGCGAATATGTGCAGTAACATATCCCACCTTACACCACTCAACTCAGCCTCCCCAAAGGACTGTGGGAACCCTCGGCTGTGCTGGTTTCTGGGGGCAGATAGAAGCGTAGGGTTCTCTCTCCCCGCCAGGGTCATAGCACACTACTTGGGACTCTGTTGTGTTCCCCATCAGCAAAGTGGGGGAAACTTCATATGGGGTACCTCATCCCTGAGGGGCTCAAAAGCTTCAGAAAGCCTCTGACCCATTCTGTGCCGATTTACCCTGGCGTTTTATGATTTGCCTATGGACAGAAAGGAATCTCATGTAGTGCCGGTTCTGATTCCTCATGGCTGCCCTCCTTGCAGCCTCTAAGCAGCAAGCCCGCTCATGCTCAGTGTCAGACAAAGCGCTTTTCGTCCTCCAAGGCAAACCTCCCACTCAAGTGCTGACTCGAATCCTGGTCTCCTTTCGTCTCTTAACACCCTTTTCGTGTTTCTTCCTGATTTCTTCCCATTCTCACTTGTCATCTGCAAGTCAGCCTTCCTGCCTCCACACCGGGGCTGTTTTTCTCTATTCTTAAGACTCCTTCACACAATGGAGCTGCTGTTCTATTTGATTTTTCCATGTGTTATTTTAAAATATAAGAGATTCAGAGTTAAGCTTAGAGCATATCTGTTGCAGAGTACTGTAGTGACCATATAGAATCAGAAAGAACAGGCAATGGGTGCGAACTCTCTGAGTCTCAGCATCTCAAGCACTCACGTATTCATGGTGCTGTTGTGTGGAAAAATGTAGTGTTCCTTCAGAGAAACCAGGGTGTTACTCTGTGAGAACAGATCCATTCTCATCCCATGTTTCAAAATGTTTGATAAAAAAAAGTAATCTGAGGTAAGTATTTTCTGATTTACTTCTATATATTAAGTTCATCTGTAAATTTATTTCAAAAAGAGGCATAGCCCTTTGTTCTGAATGTCTGCAGTAACTCTGGACTTTGGATCTCTCTCTCTCTCTCTGTCTCTCTCTGTCTCCATCCCTCTCTCTCTGTGCATGTGTATGTGTTTGTATGGGTATGTATATGTGTGTGCACATGTGCATGCATGAATATGTAAGTGTGTGCTTGGATGCCTGTGTGCGTGTGTGTGTGTGTTCAGTCAAGTATGTTCTTAGTCCCACAATTGACTCTGATGAACATTCTGTTCTGAGAACATCAATGCTTGAAGTTCAGTAAACCAAATTCCACTAGATAATCTCCAAATGCAGAGGAAGAGCAAGTTCTGGTGTGGATGGAGCAACTTTTAATTCAATTTCAAAAGCAGCCCGCCAAGGGCTAGCAGTGGGGTTTCTTGTGCATGCTCAAGAAGCAGATGTGATGATAAACAAAGGCAGTTCTCTCCTTGGAAGCTTACTTAGCACAGAGACAGGCATCTGTCTTTTTTTTACAAAGCATACTTTGGGAAGGGGACTCGCTGGAAAAATCACTTGTCCTGAAGGCTTGAGTCCCAGAGTTCGGATCCCTCGAAGCCATGCAGCAGCTGAGCAGGTGTGGAGCAGCCTGTGTCCTGGCCCTCGGCGCAGGCACAAACAGACCGACTAGCCGGTCTAGCCAATCGGTGAGAGGTGAAATGTGATAGAGGAAAACACCTGGAATCAACTTTAGGTCTGTGCACATGCACACGCACACACACGCGCACACACACACACACACACACACACACACACTCAAGCATGAACACATGTACTGCACATCTGCACCCATGTGAACATGGAAGCAAAGACAGCCCACATAAAGAAATCTTAAATAACCTACACTCAGTCCTGTTCCCCTTTCCTATTACTGAAGTTCCACTATGCCAGGTTTGCATGCCCTGCTTTGCCGGGTGTGCGCAAGGCTTTCTTCCTACAGAAAAAACCTTTGTCCATCCATAGGCGGTGGCAGCGATGCCCTCCGATGTCTGCTACGTCAATCCTGCTTGTTTTCAGATATTTCCGCTGCACACTGTTGCCTGAAGTGACAGTCCCTCTTTCTCAGAGCTGTGCAGCAGTGGTTTGTTTTGCCTTGCAGTCGCTTAGGCTGGTGGGGGGCGGAGCCAGGAGACGTGGGCTTCACCATTGCTAGTCCGCCTGTTATTTCCTCAGGCCAGGCTTGCTGCTTCTCTGCCAGATTCCGTGAATGTCCAGCCTCTGTCATCTCTTTTTCTACAAGCTACTTATTACCTCGTGACATATTATTAACCTTTTTTTTTGTTATATATCATGTGCCATCCACTGTAGCTCTTAAAAGCACATACAAGAGAGTGAGTCGCACGTGACCATCCAGCAGGATTAGCATCAGCTGCAGCAGAGAATGGTCGTGTGTGTGTGTGTGTGTGTGTGTGTGTGTGTGTGTGTGTGTGTGTGTGTGTGTGTGTATAGTTCCCCCTCCCCCTATAAACATGGCTTCTTCTAACACTCCCACATATAAAGATAGCAGGCTGGCTAGCAGATGGGTGATTCTGGGTTCAGCTCAGGAATCTTTAATTCTGTTTTAAGGCATGTTACACTCAAATAGAGATATAATTTGGGACAAAACTCTCTGCTTTTTCAAAAAACAGAGCAGAGATGTAGAATAAGCTGAAAGACCAAATTTTTAGTCCTGAAGAATGAAAAAGAAATAATAGGAGTAAAATAAATTGACACTTGCTAAGAATCAGCTATTCATATAACTTTTCCCAAACCTTCTCAAGTCCCCAAGTGCCATTACAATATATAATTTTACTCATACAACGCAGGAAAGTACAACTGAAATATTTAAATGATCCCTGCAGACCACTAATGATTCTATAGAAAAAGAATCAAAGTCATTTACAATGCTATTAGCATAAACTCTGAAGGGAACTCCAAGTTCAAATATCTCTTTTTCTTGTTCCAGTAGAGAACATGTGTGGTACCCATTTTTGCATGTGTTACCACAAATTTATCCAGAACTTCTCTCTTCTGGCTGTGACCTCTTGACTTTCAATAACTCACTTTTTCTTACTTTCCATCCTAAAAATTTGCAAATGACATTCTTCAGGACCCATTTGACAAAAGAGGTTTTGACCTGTTCAAAATTTATTTTGTAGGTTCAAGTAAAATGCAGAAGGGTCGAGACTAAACTTTGGGGTGGATGCTGGCTGGACGGCAGTTGACTGCGCAGTCCATTCTTAACCAAGAGATTTGCTCAAACTTGCCTCATGGCATGACTTTGCCAGCTGTGTTAGTCAGGGTTCTCTAGAGTCACGGAATCCACAGAATGAATATATATATAATATATAAAGAGACTTTATTGAGTTGGCTTACAAAATATGATTGAGGTAGTCCAAAGATGGCTGCCAGGAGCTGCTCAGCCCAGTAGGCCCGAGGGTGATGGCTGAAGGCTGGAGGATTCCTAGAGAGTCTCTAGTGTCATTGAAGACTTGGAGGGTGAGGCGGCAGGAGGGGAGAGCACAGCATCGGAGAGTCTCCTCTACTCCTCTGTATTCTGTTATGTGGTTTTTCTGTGGTCCATTACTGGGAGGTTCCTATGAGATCTATGGAAGTTCGATGGGATCTAGGGCAGGTATAATCCTTCAGGTATTCTCAGTTGATCTTTCCGGGCGCTGTCTCAGCTGATCTTAGTTAACACCCAGGCTTAACTATCACACCAGCACAGGGCATATGAGCACATGTTCTTCAAGGCCATCCACAGTTGAACTGCAAGCCTGTGATGTAGTTATCAGAGACTCTTCTTATGTAACAATTGTTCTTAATTCTTGCTTCTTTTGTATTTTTCAGTGTATGTGTTTAATTGAAGATCCACTTGCAAATTATTTTCACAGACATCATGAGTTCGGTGACTCTTGATGCTACACCAAAAACCCAGAACAATGCATAATAGTCTCTGTGGCATAGCTGCCTTGTTTAGGTGACTCTTTCAAATTGTAGTCATACTTGTGCATGAAGACAGGGTGTTGGACTTGGAGCAGCTAAAGATGAGCTTCAGAAAACACAGCAAAACAATCCTTCAGAGTTGAAATACCTAGCTTAATATTTGGTTTGCAAAGCTACTATTGCTGGTTCAACGTTGCTATTTTTTTTATTTATGATATATGTCTGTGCATCCATTGAAAACACACACACATATATGCACAAATATATATGTACTTAATTAAGCTGACTGCTTGTGTCTGTGAGAAAATTTTAGTAGCTCTCTGTGTGGTCTGTTTGTGTTTTTCTGTTGTGTAGGTCAAGCTAGCTGCCCAAGAACTTCTGAAATCTCTTGCCCTACCTCCCATCTCACATGCTCATGTTATACATCGGGCTTTTATGTGGGCTGTGGGCATGCAGAGAGCACTTCCACCCAATGAGCCATCTACCATGCTGTGTACATATCTATATTTTCATATTTCATTTGACAATATCATACGTGTACACGAAGTATTTTTATCATATTCTCTACCCTACTGACATTCTCTTTCCCTCCCACTCTCTCCTGACACCCTCTTCTTCTCAACAAGTATGTCTCTCCATATGACACTTTTCTGGCTGTTTTCAATTGTTCAAATACAGTTTGACCCTTGTAAAGTAGTTAAGTTGCAAAACAGAAGCAGAAAAACTAGCTTAGTAACTTCCTGCAAAGAGATGACATTTCATCATTTTAAAGAAATAATCTAGCTTCAGAACTCTGAACAACTGGGCTAGAGGGATGCTTGGTGCTGGGCAGGAAATGTGGGCCTGAAAGAACTCCGTAAATGATCAGTGTTCGTGGGGCAGAGTAAGAAGGTAGACATTGCTGGGCTGCCAGCAATGTCTCAGTGGCATCTCAGATGACATGCACAGAAGATGTAACAGGTAAAAGCAGCCTGTCTTCTAATGGAAATGTCCTGATTATAGAGAAGATAGAGAAGGGAGTATCCTATTGCTAGTAAAATTGCATTTTCTGAATTTTTGCCTTTCCTCCAGAATTGTAGTGTCCAAGTAAATATTTAATCAAAGTTATTTTCTTTTTGAAGCAGTCAGTTCATTTAATATCACCATACATCTATGTCTGCAAAACAAGAGCAACCTCTTTTCTTTCCCCTTCAGTTTCTCTGAACAGATGACGACGTCACTTCATTTGTAGCAAAGCCCACAAAGGTCATACTGTCTTGGAGGAGCTCAATCAGCTTCTTTCATCTAGTCTTCCTCAGCTTTCTTGTCTCTCTTCTCTGTCACAAAAATCACTCTCCCTATCCATAACTCATATGAATGCAAGTGCAAAAAATTTGCAAGGTTAATAAGCACCAGTGAAAGAGTTCCCGTAAAGCTTAACAACATGCAGCACTGCGAACGCTTGAGTCGTGCAGAGAGGCTCTTGTGAGTGAGTCACTTGGCCAGGCATGAAGCTGAGGTTTCAGGGCTTTCTAACAGCTGCATCTCAGTGTCCTGGTATTGTGCTCTATATAAAACTGGGTGATAAAAACGGCGATGATCATATAGAGCAGCTCAGCAGAACTTTTGCTTGGAGGCAGCACCTCATTCTCATACAGTTATATCTAAGGTGCTGAACACTTAGTCAACCGGTAATGACCTGTGGCACCTATTGCGTACCTGTGGTGTTAATCCCATGGGTGACAGTGCAAGGGCGAAAGTAGGATGTCTCCACTGGTGCCGCTCAAATTCCAGGAGCAAAGAGAAGAATCTGACCACATCCATTTAAGTGATAATTTTAAAAAACATTACAAAAGCAGGTCGTTGACCTGCTATGTAGGTCATAGCTTCTGTTTTAGAGCTAAATGTGACTTCTTCAGAGGGCATATCAAGGGAATATCAGCCATATTATGTGACCTACAGCCTGCTCACAGCCCCCAAATCTTGTTGCCCTAGTTGCATGGGTGCTGAAAGTTGCAATTTATTTATTATTTTTTCTTCTTGTATCTTTTCTACTGGAATGAAGAAACTTTGGAAGAAAAATAATTTTGTCTTATTTACTGTCACATCACATAGTAGCTCAATGATTGTTCCTTGATGAGTGAATTCATGTCACCAAATCACCAAGTAAGGTGACTATATGTTTTGTGCTACATATATACAAGGTTGAAATACTACAGTGCAAATAAAGAAAGCATGGCTGAGAATGCTTGAATGATAGCTGTTTATATATGTCTACATATATACATATATAAAAACACAAATTCAAGTTTTTATTAAACTACAAAAACAATCTTATTAATAAAATGATAAAAAAATAAATATACTGGTCGTATTTACCCTGTCTTCAGCTTGTGAAGACTTCCTCTGACTTCTATAACCTGAACACTTGGTTGTTATTTTTCTGGCATTACTTTTTGTGGTATGGGAGGTGAAATGTAGACTAGTTAGTGATCAAATAAACAAAGCAACAGTTGCTCATTTTCCAATTAGATAGATACAAGTTACATAAGGAGCATGTTCTCTATATGATTATGTTTACTATGGATATTTAACTCTCAGGAAGATATTACTAGTCTGCCTTTAGCGCTCTTGCATTACAGCTGTTATCCAACTGTTAAAGTAGATTTGATAATTACCACAGAAATGAAATATCAAAAATTTCGGTTCTTTTTAAATGATGGATCTGATAAAAGTTCATGAATGTGATAGAATGATCTGAGCGGCATTCTTTAGCTCATGTTTATGCCTCCAGTGGAGATACAGGCATTTGTCACATGTTCCACTCCCGCCTCTCAACCCAGAGGTTTGTCTCACTTTTATACATTACTAGCCAGCAGAAGACTCACTGGACACTTTGTCATCCATGGTTAACTCCTGGAAATAGAGAAAATAACAAGCATACATTTGTAGCTTTGATTAATCCCAAGGAGATACTAGTATAAATAGTTCATCCCACTCTACTGTGGATCATTCAAAGTTTGTGGCATACCAAGAAAACGAGTGCATGCCAAGGCTTATTCTTCCTTACAAAACATTAGCTAATCTCAAATTATTTATTCTGTCTCTTCTTGCTCTTCTTCTTCAATTGCTGCTTTAGTCTGTTTTTTTTTTTCAGTCCATGAAATTGCTCCAAAATCTAAGGAGCAATATTCGGCAATTGCTCTCATTAATCTGGGAAGTATTCTTTGTGTTTTGTCACCATCCATTTTTAAAGTGACTTTAGTTATATAGGAAATAAAGCAAAGACATAAAGAGCCTCCTTGGTGTGAAAAACTGATACCATAAGATGAGCTTAGAGGGTTGGAGAGATGGCTGAGGGGTTAAGTGTTGGCCTCACAAATAGAAGGACCTGAGCTCAGATCCCAGATCTTATATGGAAACATCAGGGGGAAATGGCAAAGGCCTGCACTTCTGGCCCTGGAGGTGGAGCCTGGGAAATCTCAGAGCAAAGCAATAAGGAGATAGAGCAATCCAGGATGATCCCAAAGTGGCCTTTGGGTCTCCACGCACACACATTGTCCTCTTCTACACGTACACATATACATACATAAACCATAAACACATACATATGGACACTCCACCTACTACACACATTCAAAAAATAGTTGAAAAATCTCAGACGATTCTTTTTCATAATGATTCACAACAGTATAAAGCTAATGAAAGCTCAATAGTCCCAGAAAATGTATTGTATACAGGTGAGTATGTAATCTCAAAAGATGGTAAGGACATTTAATAAAATTAGACTTATTTTTTGTAATCTGAGTATTTTTCTCTATCAGTATTATATAGCTCTGTTACCTATTTTAGTTAGTCTATTTATGGTATTATCTAGCTTATTGCATGTATTTCAGATGTATTGGTGATAATACACAGTTACATTATACTGTTCATCCATTCATCTATTTAATGAACTTCTTGTTTGGGGTGTGGGTATGTGTGGATGTGCACACCCATGTGGATGCCTATGGAGGTCATAGGTAAATGTCAAGGGTCTTCCTCTGGTGCTTTCTGCCTCATTATCATTTTAAGGCGTGGTCTCTTGCTGAACCTGGAGCTTGTTGTTTTGGTTAGACTGTCCCCCACACCTCCAGCCCTGGAATCACATACATATCTTTCTTTATGGGAGCCAAGGCTCAGAACTCAGGTCCTCATGCTTACATAGAAAACATTTTTCCCACTGAACCATTCCCCCAACACTATTTAGCCAATTTCTACTGAGCAATATAGGAATATAAATTTATAAAGAATAAAGAAAGAAAATTGTAAAAATGATTTCTCTTGGTAAATGGAGTCAATGTGTGGAATGTGAATGTTGAAGGTTATTGTGGGTAGTGGATGTGATATTAATAAATTCTGGCCTGGTAGCCAAATTAAATTGTACTACTACAGCTGTATATCATAGTTTATTTATGTCTTTTTCTCAGTTATTTAGAATCAACAATAGGTAAAGTGTAACATTGTTCTTTTATCTCTTATAAGCATCTCTGCCATTCCCAATAGCATAATGAATAGCATAGGCTTGCATTATACAATAATTAGAAGAACAAAATCACTTATGTGCTAACTGAGTAGGAACCTACATGTCTATGAAGCAGAGAAGCCCCATATATTTCTGTCTGTTTGTGGGAAGAGTAGAGATGGTTAAAGGCCAATTCCCAAAGGATGGATGTTCTGCATAAATTGAAACACCAACTTCTCCCTCCTACCTCTGCTTCATGATAGTATTAAGCATCATGACTTTCTACTATTGCAAAGTCCACGAATAGAAACATCACAGGTCTTTTAAGATGTTGTATTTTCTGAATGCCTATTTTTCATTTTTGTAGACATTTCTTTAAGTTTTACTTACAAAGGCAGCAACAATCATTTTCCAGGTGAGATTTAGCCCAATATTATTTATAATAATACCTTGAAAGAAACTCTAAGTCCAAAAAATGAGAAAAATAATGAACTAAATAAATACTGTACATATGACACATTATGTGAATTGGTGCATGGCTACAAATGAACGTGAAAAGGGCATCATAAAGAAGGTTAATGACACAGGGAGATGCACACGGTGTAAAAATGAAGGCTAGGTTTTGAGAGCCAGCTCAATCAGTGAGGAGTTTTCCATGCAAGCATGACGACTTGAATTGGGTCTCCAGAACACACAGAAAAATCCAGGTGCGATGAAAAACATTTAGAAGATGGATAGCAGGGGCTGCAGAGGTGGCTCAGGGGTTAAGCCTCTGCCTTGCAGGCGGAAGGTCCCGAGTTCTGATCCTAGACCCCACGTGTAGACGCCGGGCGGAAGCGGGGACGGCCTGCGTTTCTGATCCTGGTAGGGCGGAGCCTTTGAATCCCAGGGCAGAGTAAACAAGGAGGAGGTGGAGGCGTCCATGGTGGTTCCCGAATTCGTCTGTGGTTCTACACACACACACACACACACACACACACACACACACACACACACACAATTGAATAAATAATAAATAATAAAAAAATTAAAAAAAGAAGATGGATAGCAGGTGGAAAAGGCAGGAAGTGAATCCTTGGGAATTCCTGCCAAGCCAGTCTATACTGGTAAGCACCACAACAAAGAAAGACCTCTAAAAACTAGTCAAACAGCAGATGAGAAGTCACGGCCAATGTTGGCGTTTGGTTTTCACAGAGAGGAGAGAGAAAGAGAGAGGGGCACATGCATTCATACACATATATTGTACACATATGAACGCACCCCCCACACATACAAATGCATACACATAACAAATTAAGGCTATATAACTGAAGTGATAAACGTTAAATTTTGAAGAAGGTAATCCTTACTCAGAGGAAAAATGAAGGAAATGTTCCTGTGTAATATTACCTGGTAGTTATTTTGTTATGAGCAATTTTCATTTTTCTCTCAAGCTTTAATTTCTTCCACAATAATTAGGCAATATTTTTCATAATCAAGTTACTACTTTATTCACAATAACAATTGAAGAAAAAATCTAGTGCTAAAGAATCATGTAACTTCTGATAAACAATTTTCCCTCTTCCAAGATGAGGCAAAAATGTGACTTTAACCTGTGGCAAGATGAGAGAGAAATTCATGTAAATCTGATATTATAAAAATCCTGAAAATCAGGGCTCCCTGCATATATTACTAAGGGTAATTCAAAGACAACAATAAGCTAGAATGATTTATGTACAATAAGGTTACTATATGTGAGAACGCTTAGTAAATCATTAAGAGTCCTAAATGCATTAGGTTTACTATTGACCGAGAATGATTTAAATCACTTCTTCTGGTTCTATCCAGATCTACAAAATCAATTATATATTTAATTAACCAAGCTCATGCTTTGGGGCTCAGGCTGTCACTCATTCCACTCGGTGGGAACTCAGAGATGTGTCAATCATAGCTGGTACTTTTAAATGGCAGGTTCTCTGTGTGTTATCATACATGTATTGCTATAGCACCGTGCATGTGATCTCACCTACCATGTCATTAGGTATAATTGTGAGCTATAAAATAATTAATGTGCACAGGCTTGCATACATCTTTTATGCCAAGTACATTACAGTCATAGACTCTTGTAATTCATGCTAATTTCACTGATCATCTTATTAGACTTTACAGAGTTGCAAATATTCTTAGTGGATTGTAATGTACCTGCCTTTCACATCCTACTAGAACTCATAAATTACCAGTAGTAACTCTAAGTGGTACCACTTATTGCATACATTTTGGTTCTCTTTCTATTAGATGTTTTTAATTCATTAACTACTTATTTGTTGTGTATATGGTAGTGTGGGATGCAAGCATGAACCAGAGCATGCACGTGGAAGTCAGATGACGACTTTGTGAAGTTCATTCTTTCCATCTATCTTCTATCTTTACGTGAGTTCCAAGGATCAAACAAAGGCACCTTTATCCACTGAGCCATCTTGCTGCCTCTCTAGTTGATTTCTTTACAACATTTTGAATCAATCTTATATCAGTTATTTCATCCAATCTCATTGATTGGGATTGCATTTCTAATCTCTCTCTCTCTCTCTCTCTCTCTCTCTTTCAGTCTCTCTCTCTCTTCCTGAACTCCTCCCTCTTTCTATCTTCTCCAATAATTCCAGTCTTTGTTTCTTAAACTTGTCTCTTTTTTTAATCTTTTTTTAAATTCAATTGTGCGTGTGTGCGCATGTGCGTGTGTGTGTGTGTGTGTGTGTGTGTGTGTGTGTGTGTGTGTGTGTGTGTGTATAGAGCCACGGGCAAATTCGGGAACCACCATGGACTTGTCTCTTAAGATCCAAATTTCTATAATCTCACTACCAGACTCTGTAAACTTAGCCCTATAGATACCAAATGTGAGTATATCTAAAACTCTTCCATTGCTTTTTCCCAAACACTGATTATCTTGGATTTATCCATTTGCTCAACAAATTGCTGTTCCCAGCAATTAGGATCTCCGGGATTATTCTTTTCACCTCCCAAATCCAATTTGCCCTTAAAAGTTATATCCATCTTGGAATTCTACTCCACTGTGTTTGAAGCACTGCTCAAGTCTTCCTTTGCTTGAGACCCCTCCCTTTAACAACTGTTCTCTTTCTGTTTATTATGCAGCCCCAGTGTATATGTCTTTCCATGTTTTAGTGTCTAAAGAAGGCACAAAGGTTTTAGAAGATGAATCCTCACTGTGTGGAACCAAGCAGACATGCCTCTCCCCATTCCCCGTGATCTGTCTTACTTCTCCCTTCACGCATACTGTGCATCTCCATGGTTTATCGACTTTCCCCTTGGATATAATATTTCTGTATTGCTGCACAAGCAGTGGTTTATCTGATACAATGCTGTGGACTCACACTTATAACCACTTACACGGTGGTCTCTCCCAATAACATGTTCGTTCTCTCTCTCTCTCTCTCTCTCTCTCTCTCTCTCTCTCTCTCTCTCTCTCTCCATAGAAATAAAAGTAATTATTCCATTGTTAAGCTGAACTCTGCTTCAGGCTAAACACACTGATAGTAGAGCAAATAACTGAGTTGTTTTTGTGCCTTTTTCTTATCCCTTACTGGCACTGTTTAAAGACTATATGATTAGCTTCCTGTTGGTAGCAAGTGCCCATTTAAGGACTTTGGCTTGATATTTGATAACTACTTTCATTCCCACAGTTCCACTACTTCTCAAAGAAATTTAAAACAGTATAAAATATGTAAGCGAATGCTTTATATTTCAGTTCTGATTTAGTTTAGATTTCAGTTCTGATGTGATTGTATGTTTTCTATGGTACTGAGATCTTTGTCTATATCATCTAAAATCTAAACAGCTTTGACTACATCTTGTTGTTAATTATATAGCCTAAGAAAGCTCACCATATTACTCTTTTCAATATAAAAACTCACAAAGTTAAAGTATCTGAATTTAATAGTCCTCTGGATGCTCCATGTTAGCTGGATGTTGCAGGAGTAAATACAGATCTGTTTTTGATGCTGATGTGAATCTCTATAGCAAGTGTTTTGAAGGTTTTTCCCCTATGCAAGCTTCATCAAGTGTTTTATCAACAATATAGGCTTCAGGCACTTTTTGTAAAGTTGAGTTGGGATAAATGAAAGATCCTTGTTGAATTGGTAATCTTGCAGGTATTCAAAGCAGAAAGGAGATCATATTTTAATTTAATTTCAGTGCCTGGAGATATTTTCCCTTATGGGCCAAATCACCATTCCCTGCCTACATATCTATATTTTAAGAAACCATAGCTCCTCTTAGTACATTTCAAATAAGTGTTTCTGATCTGCCTGTGCACATCATTTCTGCCTGCAAATGCCTTTTGATTTGCATGAGGGCCATTATGACACGTTCAAATGCTAAGTGATTTATAGAGGAAAAGAGACATAGTGTAAGACCAAAGGCCATTTATATATAGCACTGATATCAAAACATTATCACTGCCCTCCATGAAATTGCCCCTTGATTGTAAGGCTTTGGTAGACAAAGTTTATGCGCCCCCCGACTAAATGGTCTTCGCTCAAGTGAAATGGTCAGAGACTTATCTATCATGCAGGCTGTGTCCAAAACATATGATTTGGCTACTTTTACTGCAATTCACTGGGCTACATATAAGGTTCTAAGCTGACAGTAGCCACCTCAAGACTAAATTGAAAGATGTCAACAGCCTTCTGTGGACTGTCACGTCATCATTCTGATTCCTCCATACTGAGCATGAATAGTCAATTGGCTAAGGCAATTGTTATTCACAAGCCACTGAGCTGAACATGGCTGCAAAATGTCTCCTGGAAGCAGAGAAAGGTAGGCCTGGGGAGTGGGTGGAAACCAGGGGGCTTCAGCGAGTGGCTCTCTCTCTGCTGCAGTCCATTGCCAGCACCATTTGGGATGCCAAGGGGGGCTATGGCACCACACACTGTGGAATACATGCATTTGGGGCAAATCGTCTCTTGGCAAAGCCCAGATCATGTATATTCGTTTTTGGATTGTAAGAGAAGACAACTCTCCTAACCAACCTGTGACCCAGCTGTGCAGGAAGCTAATGCGGGAGGAGTACAGGGGTATTTGGAGGAGCCCTGTCCCAAAATAAAAGCAAAAGAGAGCTGGGGATGAAGCTCAGCAGTACAACACTTACCTGGCATGTATATCACCCTAGATTCCATCTACAGTCCGCCCCCCAAATATACAAAAACACCCTCTGCTAATAAGTCACATGGTGGAGGATGTTTGTATCCTCCAAGTACCTCTTACAATGGTAATCTCCATGACATAAAGCACAAGCATGATGTTGGACAATGAGAATATTAATAACTAATATGTTGGTGAGGACTTTGCTCTTCTGTGGGTTTCATTTTAAGGCATAAATTCTAAAATACATGGCAAATAAATTGAACTGGAGCACAAGAGATTCTGAGAGAAATGAGTAAACTCAGTAGCATGGTTTGTAATTCCTGCAGGGACAGCACCCATCTAGTCTTCAGAGCTGCTTCATGCCCCGCAAGATAAATAAAAAATAACTGATTCCTCCTTCCTTAAAACCTTCTACCACTTAGACCTTCACTCACTTTCTTTGGCTTATTTTATTTTACTATGTGTTTCTGTCAGTGTTTTATTGTGTGGCGTGTTAAAGAGAAAGAGAAAGAGAGAGAGAGAGTCTGGTTTTCATGTGTGGTGTTTGAGTCAGCGTGTATATGGTATGTTTATGTAACTATGGGGGGAGTGGCTGTGTAGTATGTGTGTCTGTATATTTGGAATATGGATGTGTCTGTGTGTCTGTGTGTGCGCATATGTATGTGTGGTGTATGCACATGGACTGTGTAGGTACACACACCTGTGCACATGTACATGGAGACCAGAGGAGGATGTCAGGTGTCCTCTATTGCTGCTTATCTACTGCCTTAAGACAGCCTTTCTCAGTGAACTACCACCTTGCCACTTGGACAAGGTCGGCTGGCCAGAGAATTCTTGGCATCTGCTTATCTTCACCTCTCCAATGCTGGAGTCAGAGCCACACACAGCTCTGGATAGATTTTTATCTGGTGTGTGAGATTCAAACTCAGATCCTCATGCTTAACTAATAGTTCTCTTCCCCTGAGTCATCTCTCAACCTCTCAGTCATTTGTTTCTTCTCTGTATGTAACTGTAGCTAAATCCAACACAGCCTGACCTGGCTGTGCTTTCTTTTCTTGACTCCTGGACATCTTTAAAACATAGAACCCCTTTAACACACACACACACACACACACACACACACACACACACACACACACACCCCAACATGAAAGAAGGAAGTGGGAAGAAAGTATCCAATGGGAGAAGTAGAAGAGGTAGGATTTTGTCAGATGGGGGTGAAATGACATAAATTCATTGCATTCATATTTGAAGCTTTCATATAAAAAGCATTTAAAAATTATTCCTCCATACAAGTGTAAGTAGATAAATTGACAAATTCTTAAGTTCAGGGAAGTTCACAGTTTTGAGTGAAATCTAGTAAGTGCCTGTGAATGTCACTTATCAAAACAAACAAAATAACCTATGTTTGAAACTTTCCCCATCGCATATTTGACACAAAGTCTTTTTAACAAAATCACCTCACTTTAGGTAACTGTTTTCACCTGTTCAGAGGAATAAGTCCAAAGTGCTGGCAAAACAAGCAAGCAAGCAAGGTCTACAGAATTCTTGCCGGCTCTTCCCACACCATGGAGGAGGAATTCCCTAAGGAGCTGTATCAGCTGATTATGGATGAGCTCGCCTTTGCTGAAGCTATCCATTGCCAAGGGATTCGAGTTTTCTCTGCTGTGTTATTTAAAACTGCCTCAGCAGTAATTCCCTCTTGCTTGAATTTCATCAAGTTCCCACGACATCAGCTTGACTTCCCCAGACTCTCTTCATCCTAAATGTATCTATCAGCATAGCGGGAGCTGCGGGGCACAGCGTTGCTATACACTGTCCTCTCCCTGACTTGTTTAATCATTCACACCACTATGGGATTAGAAAGATACTCAGGGTTTATGCTTGTGGTTATTTTCTCGTGCTAGCATTGGAAAACATCAGCTAAGTGAATAGACCAACAAATGTATAAACTATCAGTTGTTGCACTGTTTACACTAATGCTTTGCATTTAAGAAAGCAAATTCCAAGCTGCCTCAGCTCTGCAAAGATTAAGAATTCCTTATTATGCACCAAACACTCACTTGCCTTTTTATCCAATATGAATAAATCCATACATCCTAGCTCAAGTAGCTGTCTGCACTTGATTCCTTGCTAAAGACTTTAGTTGATGGTAAACACTTGGGATTCTTTCTGGGGTGCAGTCAAACTCATCTGGTCCAAAGTTTTGAATTTCTACTGTGCCTAAAGAAAAGTCTGTTTATCACGTGTTTCGCAAATATAGTAAGCTTTTCCAAATTATGCCACATCATCTTGTTCATAAGCAAACTAGGGATAATAGTATGGTAGATAATACTAGCAATTGAGACCTCCAGGAATTGGGCTCATAGATGGAGTTAAAAAGACAATAGTTTCATTGGAGAATAATGCAGAGGAAGGAAAAGGCAGGAAGTGAACTGCTGGAGCCATCAGACAATACAAACTAGAGAAAACTCTTTGCCAGCCCAGTGGAGACTATCAGGCCCACGAGGTCCTGTTGAGGGACAGACTTGATGTAGCCCCACGTCCCTTTAGCTGGAGTCTCCTTGAGAGAGCCCATTCTCAGTTCAACAGCTGGACAGGTAGAGAGTGAACATGAGAAGCTGTCAGCTCACACACTTGTGCAGCACGGCAGGTCTGTTCTTAGAGGAGGGTCTGAGTAGTGCTCATGTCCACTAGAATTGCTTGCAGTGTACATACTTAGCAAAGACCAAGCAGCCAAAAAGAGACATGAATAGAACCATGGGAGTGGATCTCTGCAGTGATTCCTGCCTAACATATACAAGGTCCTGAGTTCAATCACCTACAGTAAAATATATGCTTTCATGCACACATATATGCATACATATGTATATAAGTATAACCATGCACACATATAAATGTACATTTCCTTGTTTGTATCTTTACATTTTATTTTCACTTATGTGTTTGTTATTTTACATTTTGTAAAATATTTATTTTTTTGACATCTCTGCTGTGCAACATAACGCATAGTGTCTAAAACTGTTCTTCATTCAGTTATCCTATCAAATAGCTATATCAAACCAACTTTCTGCTAATGAAAAAGTGTGAATTTCTGTGGTGTAAACTCTCTCAATCTGACAATAGTTGTTGAGTGCATACTGAGCAGGAAGCCCACTCGCATGAACTCTGAAATCAGAAATGCTAAAGTGCTATCAAAATCTCCTTGTATTTGACATGCAGTGTGTGTTTGTGATACACTTGAGATGTGTTTCTTGATATATCCCAGCTGTCTAGTTTTGTCTATTGTATTGTCCAGTGTAGACTAACTAGTGCCTCTTGGTCAATATACATTTGCTGCAGAAACAGAATCTGCACTGTCTAGAGCGCTTCTGCATTTTGTTATTCCTGCGTGAGTTCTCTTAAAACTTTCTCAAGCTTAGATGAAATGTATGAAGCGGTTTACCTTAAAGAATTTTACAGTTTTATAAAAGTTTGTGGTTTACATTATAGAACGAATACATATAGTGCAGAGTTTGGTGGCTTCAGGCCTAATCTGCACCTGTGCACGCTGACATCAGGAGAGTCGTCTGTCACTCTCCAGTTGCCAGGCGCCCACTCTCAGTCACTCTCTCCCCTTAAGCCTGATCCTGAGTCCCAGCATTCATTCTTTGCTTGCTGTCAGGATAGACTTTCCTGTTACAGGATTTCATAGAAATGGACTCTTATGTGCTTCATTCTGCAGTTTAGCTCGTGTGTGTGTGTGTGTGTGTGTGTGTGTGTGTGTGTGCATGCGCGCGCGTGCGTGTGTGTGCGTGTGCGTGCACCTGCCTGTCTATCTGCCTGACTCTACCTGTCTGTCTGCTGGTGTATCTAAATCATAATGTGTAGAGGTCAGAGAACAATCTTCTGGTGTCAATCTTCCCTTTCCACCAGTGGAGACTAAGTCTCTTCTTTGCTGTGAAAGCCAGGTTCACTGGTCCCTGAGCTCTGGCGATTCTTGTGACTCTGCCTCCCATTTCCCATAGCTGTTCTAGGATTACAGTCTTACACCAGTAAGTCTGGATTTTTATTAGGGATCTAGTGCTCCCAACTCAGGTCACCATACATTTGTGGCAAGGGCTTTATCCACTAAGCCATCTCCCCAGCCATAACAGCACTTTTTAAAAATTGATTCTAATTGTGCCACTAGTCTGTTTCCTGCTATTGGTGAATACCACTTGACTATGTGGATATGCCACAATTTGCTTATTCTCTCAAACACTGATGGATATTGGGACCATTTACAATTTGGAACTACTTTGGAAAGCTTTCTGTGACCAATCATGTACACATCTGTTTTTTTTATTCTTTGACAGTTTCATACATGAAAATGATGAATTCAATCATTTCCATCCAATATTGCCTTACCTCTTCACCCTTTTTTTCTTTGGAAACGTCTTCCTCCCACCATGCCCCTCTCCTACTTTCCAGTCTTTTTGTGTGTTTACATGTAATCCACTGGTGTTCCTGGGGGTTGCCTGCAGTAGTATGTACGTGGACACAGGTGCAGCACGGTCAGCATGTTGGTGGCTGTGCTACTGATGCACGTGAGTCCTCGTCCCCTCATCTGTGCTAATAGACTTGGGGAGGAGCGTGGCCTCCTGAGCTCTTCCCTCTTTCATGATGAAATGTTGTCCTGTGCAAATGTTTGTGTGTAAATCACTAGTTGTGCATTCTGGATATGTACCTGAGGGAAATTATTGTACTGTTTAACAAATTCAGGCATACTTTAATAAAAAACTGCCAATGTTTTTAAAAGGACTTGTACCACTGTTAGAATACTGAAATCTAAAAGGAGATAGAAGAAAAGATGTGTTAAGACATAAGTTCATTTAAACCATCTTCATACGAACAGAAAATATTTGCATTCGCCAATACTCTTACTTAGGGGTAATTGACTACTGCTCTATCTTGTTAACACAGAATGATAAACACACCCCTTTCTTTCTTATTACCTTACAGCTCCATCTAGTCTTACAGGTGTAAGTGAAGTAGGAGCCTTTTATAGTTCTAGTTTACAAGTGATCTCTGAATTTCACTTTAGGGAGCAATTTTGCTAAAGAAGATGATGGTTTAGAACATGATAATGGGAAAGAAAATTAGAAAGATGAAATAGGTGCTCAGATTGATCTTCCAGACCCCTTTTCCCTCCATCAGACAAGCAGAAAATAATAAAAATGCTAGTCGGCTCTTGTCATGGCGTGTGAATTAAGACTTCGGAGTTCCTTAGCGGAAAACATTTTATAACTGGTAGAAATTTTTCAGTGAATTCATTGAAATGCCAGTTTCTAAGAAACCCACTTTGCAAAGAATTATGCAGGTAAATGGGAGAGAAAATTTTTTTAAGCCACAACTTCCCTTGTAATTTCACCGATCAAGAAGCGTTCAAAGTCTCACTCTGGAGGACTTGTTCCTCACAGAAGACAGATGCCAGGGAGAATCCATGCCAGTGTCTACACACACACACACACACACACACACACACACATGCACTGACAGAGAAGCCACCTTGGGCAGGAGATGCAAAAAGTGGGGTAGTTTATTTAGAAGCCCTTAAAGTATACAGAAGTATGTAGATGCTACTCGAATTAAAAATCATGGCCTTCATCTAGAAATCTAGCTTTGCAAAGAGATAACCGGACACTGGAAACTGTCTGGCGGGCAGCCTGGGGAGCATTGTGGATTCTGTATTGTTCTTTTCTCCTTTGGTTTACGTAGGATGTAGGAATTTCTCCCAGGTCATATTCATTGCATTCACACAGTAGGTTGCTAGCCACCAACTTTTCTTCACCTGTCTCCCTTCGCTCCCTCTCTTCTTCTATCCTTCCTTCTCATCCTTTCCTTTCCTTTCTTTTCCTTCTTCTTTCCTTTCTTTCATTTTTGAGACAGATTTTTGCTGTATAGTGTTTGCTGCACTGGTTCTCACAATATATTGGAGGATGTTCTAGAACTCAGGGCAAACTGTTTCTGACCGCCGAGCAGTGGAATCTCATGCCTTACTCCCAGAAAGGTTTTCAAGCAACTTAAATGTATTGCTAGACTGCTGTTATACAGTAACTTATAGTAACTTGTGAATCTGGTCTGTTTCCTCCACTCATGGTTTCCTGAATAGCATCATGTGCTTCTCAGATCTGCGACCCATTCCACGAGGGTTTCGGTGCTTTTTTTCTGCTAACGATACCACACACCCAAAGCAGGAAATTATTCTGTTGCTTAGAGTATTTTGTGGTGCTCAAATGAATAACAAAATGGTTAAAGAATTTATCATACACACACACACACACACACACACACACACACACACACTGTGGCCGCAGCAGCAAAAGGTACTAGTAAAGGAGGCCATGTAAACCACAGTCAGTCTGACATTGTTATTACCTGCAGAAACAAATCGGCAAATTTTCTCATCCCACTAGACATTGTGTGCACCACACTTGTTAAAAGAGGTGTTGACTATTCTTCCTTTTCATCATTTCCCATTTTCTTCTAAATTACTCCTAACTCTGAAGTATTTATTCTTACATTTCATGACTTCAGAATATCATCACAGTAAAGAACACTCAGTTCATGGATCTATAAAGAAAGAAATTGAAAACCTGCAGAAGCTTTTTTTAAGGAAATGAAGACTTTATTCTGAGCCAAATAGTTGTGAAATATTACCTCAAGTTCCCTAAAATCTAACCTTCAAGGTTTCAGAAGGGAAAACATAGCTTATCAAAGTAAAAGGACAGAGTCATAAACCCATACATTGAAAAAAAGGATCAAAGTTAGCATTAAATAGGTAACTGGTGAAGGGAGAAGCTTTTTCTACAGCTTTCAGAAGTTCAACATAGGTAGCTTCAGGGTTGTTGATGGCCAGAGATCTGCTGAGCTTAGTGTTCCAATCCAAGAAGTTTAGATAATACAGGGATGTTAGATCACATCTAGCAGTTAAAGTAAATAGCTATTAATAGTCCAAGATAGTTCTTTCTCTTGTTTTTATTTTATTTATTTATTTTCTGCCATGTTTTTACTTATTTTCTTTATTCCCTTCCACTACACATATACTTTGGGCGTGTGGACATAGAGAAACATCCATACTGCTTTTATTTTATTTTTGTTGGTGTCGGTATTATTAAAGATTCAGCTGTTCAAAGGTTACAGTGCCTTTGTAAATTGCCTGTCCTGAAGAATTTTTAAGAGAGTCTATTAAAAACTATGCAAAGGAAAGGCTAAAAACTGGTTCATTAGGAAAGGGAAAGCTATATAAAGCTATGAGAAAGTGAGGTCAAGATGCAGAGAAACTTTGATTGCTCTTAGATAAAAAAGATGAAGTAATTAGGAAAGTGTGAATAGTTACCAACATCCTTAATTCCCCCAAATGTACACATTCATTTGATCATATCAGAAGCCTCCCTAAAATGTTCTTGAAATAGGATATTCCTTGTTTTCCCAATCAAGCAAAAACTTACAATGTACAAAAACCTCAGTTTTCACAATCATGTTGGTCTAAAACTGTTTTTAAAGTGCTCAGGTAACCAAGTCATGTTCCAGTTAGCTAGAATGATTGCTAAGCATCTGGCTTGGGAAAGTATGAAGATGGAGGAATGTATCTGAACTCAGCAACCTCACTCACAGAGCTCTAGGAGACTAAGTTATGCTATCTGAAAATAGAGCCAGTTGACTCAAGCAAATCACAAATAACAAGGAAACAGTATGTCTTTAGGAAACTGAGAAAAATTTGAACCAACTCCAGATTGCTAGACAATTGGTACCAGTCAACTAGTAAAGTTCAACAGAAAAATCACCTGACAAATGTTCAAAGTAAATGATATAGACATGGCGTTCAATACTATTGAAAGCCACTTAGAAACATCCACCAGGTTATTAATGTTTACTCTATTGGAACCAAATATTTTAAATCCAGAAATCCTTATCAGGCTACCTCCTGTACATTGGGTAGTTCAAGTAATTTTTTGAAATTATTGTCCAATTCTACTTTAAAGAGCATGTTCACAAAGGACATGCATCCATATCTTCTAGAGTTACTGTCATTTCTAGCTAAGCCCCTTGGAAATTCATAACTTAGAAATGAAAGTCACAGAGATGCAACTACCTTCATCATACCAATGCAGGGGGCATAAATATTTCATGAACATCTTGTGGGCAGGGGCAGATCTCCATTTTCATGAGTTAGAATTTGTACAGCTAAGTCTCCCGATTTTACTATTCATAATGCACAGTGTGCCCTGTAGAGCACTCCTTATAGTGCTTTTTAATATTTATGTTTAATGAAGAAATTGCTGTTCTGAGAAGGGAACGAGCCAAGCCAAAGATGTTCTGTTGAAAGTAGTGAGTTTTGCCCAATAGAAATGATGGCAATCAACAAGAATTACCCCAGTGGAGAACCTCAGCATATAAACACGTAACTTTTAGAGTAACGCAGGTTGACAGATCAAGACGTGGTATAACTAAGTGAAAAGGTTCTTTTAAAGGTTATAACATTAGAAATCTCATCTTAGAAGAATTCAAAAGGTTAAAATGCAAAGAGCAACTTCCTTACATATAAAGATATTAATTACAAATGACATACTTGCCGACTAGCTCATAGTTTAAATATATGTCTATATTTTCTTGGTTTTTTCTTTTATCAAAAAAACATTTTAACTTGCTAATATATTACCAAGTTCAATAATGAATTGCTATTGCATATTTTAAAGTAATTTATCAAAGCACATTATCAGTACCTGTCAGAATAAATTTTGTACTCAAAGTAATGAAAAAAGGACTATTGTACATGTTGAAATGAAAGAACATGACAACATCTAAGTTATTTCAATGCAAAGGATAGGTGTTGGCCCTTTCAATGATACTTGTCCCAAGAGAAAATAAAAGCTTCAAAAATCACAGGAAGCAGGCATAGGAAAATGTCTGTTCCTTGCTTTTCAAAATGAGCATTTGATATTTTATAGCATTTTTGTCTTTTTGATCAATTCTTTCAAGTAGATGAGTGTTGAAAACTTCCACCCAACACTAGCAATGATTAGTGTAAGGTGATATTAAAGATCAGCACATTTGTAATCCAAACTAAATCGCTGCCTTTTAACATATGGCATGCATTGCATTCGATAGACAATGAACTTGCAGGTAGATTTTCTTTCAAATGTACTTGAACCTAATCTTTTAATAATGAAAGCAACAGACTTCAGATGGGATACCATTTGCCAGGAATCAAAAGTTCAAATACAATAATTAGACCTTAGCCATATGAAGGAAGTTGCTAGAAATTCTGATAGTTAGCTGTTGGAAGTTTGTGTTTCTTTCCTGATATTATTTAGCTGAAAGAGAGAAACAGTCTTCTCTTTGGCCGTTTGTAATTTTATTTTTCTGAAGACTCCCTTGAGGAATTTAACCTTTATATGATAGATTTGCAGTCCACATGAAATGTGTTCACCTTAGTTCTCTAATGAGGCTGGGCGTAATTCCAGCTGGGAGAAGTTTGAGAACTGCATCAGGTAGCTGACTGTCAGCCTGGATTTGTCCTGCATTATCTCCAGTTTTGCTGCTGTGCTGAGGCACATTTTGATCACAATTTTTTAATTATCTTCTATATTTAACTGACCTATTTGTACAGGATCCAGAGCTGGTGCGAAACATCTGTCGCTGGGTTAGGCAAGCTGTTCGGATTCCTTTTTTTGCCAAGTTGACCCCAAATGTTACTGATATTGTAAGCATCGCAAGAGCCGCCAAGGAAGGTAAGACCTTAGCTTACATGTGCATTCCTTGCTCAGTTGTGTAACCACAGCCCTGAACGAGGTAGCCATGCTGAAGTATGCCCCCTTCCATACATATGCATATGATTAAGTCTTTGATGGTTAGGTCTAAAATGAACTTTGGTTGAACAAATACAAAAGAGACCTACTTGTACTTCAACAAATAAAAAGGCACCAAACTTTGTCCTAGATACAGAGTATTTCCTACTACACTCTTGTTTTAAACATACAGGTGTACACATGCGCACACACACACACACAGAAAGAAAATTATACACCTAGAAAACTGTTCCAGAATTCAGGACCTCATCATATTTTGATTTGATAGCAACTTTTGAAACTTTAAGGAGGCCGAAAAACATTCTAGTTTCCACACTGCGAAAGTTCTTATGCATTTGTTTTGTGTTAAAAGCAGGCAGCACAGGAACTTACACACATACCTGACAAATGCCTGTGGAATCTGTACATTCCGAAGTCAGTACAGGACCTTACAGATCACTTGCATTGATCCTTCACCTGTGGAGACCACACCCTTGCTGGAGAGGCATTGTGCACTATGTGGAAAATCACACAAAACATCTGGTGCAGATAAATCATTTGCTAATTAAGAAAGCGTAGCCATGGTAATTAAAACTTTGCCAAGATATCGCACACTGAAGCATGCTCTGAAAGTTAAATCAATGCAGACCTTCCAGTGGAAGGAGTGGCTGTTGGAGAAGTTGCAATGTGCATTCTGCTGGGCTGCGTGGGTTTTGCATGAAGAAATCCAGGCAAATGTTCATTTGTCCTTTTGCAGGTGGTGCAGATGGGGTCACCGCCACCAACACTGTCTCAGGCTTGATGGGACTGAAAGCGGACGGCTCACCCTGGCCAGCTGTGGGCTTGGGAAAACGGACGACTTATGGAGGAGTGTCAGGTGGGTGATTTCCCCTTGTATCCTGCTACCCCGGAGACTGCTGGGAATCAGGAGGCCAGGTGGCAAGCAGGGAAATCGCGTCTTTTATGATCTTAATTTGTATATACCTCACTCTTGGTCAGTGCTCCCAGATTTCAGGGCCAAGTGACTACTGGGACAAGAGGAGAAAATACAAAAAGAGAGAGATCACACCAATTCCAAATTCTCCTCTCTTCTGATCTGTGCTTTTCTCAAGAATCTCTCACTGCCGAGACAATCTTGCTACTTATTAGTGGAAGCTAAAACCAGGGCCATTTTGGAGAAAAATATGAGCATCTCAATTATCCCCACTTTTTCCCAGTCTCAGTTTTCACGCTTGCTTGAATATCAAGATCCACTTTCTTCCAAAAGGGCCTGATTTCACATCTCCTCAGAGCAAACCGTTACAACACTGCTTTTCAGCTTCCACTGACAAGACGGGTGACCTCACACCTCTGTTTATTCTTTCTCATTCCTCAAACACTTGCATTTGGAGACAAAACAGGGAGGGGGCCTGAGAAGTTTCTTCCCAAGGTCCTCCCTGGTCTCGCTGCCCTGTACACTCAGTCGCTGTGACAACATGAACTTGGCCTTGCAGAGGCAATGCTGCAAGGTGCTTGACTGTGCTGATGCGGGGATTAGTTTCCTTGGTGATGGAGAAAGTGGTTAAGTATACATCGGAGCTGCGCCGCACGATTCAAGGAAAGCAGAGCCGAGTCCTAGCGAGATGTACTCACGGCGGAGGTAGATGGACAAACAGAGCCAAGTCCGTGCTGAGGCGCCTGCAGGGAAGTGTGAAGTGTGTCCATGAGCCACGGTAAAACCACAACTGCACGAGATTCTATTTTGCTCTTAATTGACTGCTCAGCCCACTGTATCAGAAAGGGGAAGGCTAGCAAGCAGCCCCCGCTTAGACCCTAGACACCACGGTTCTCTTATCAGGAGCCATTCTCCAGGGTCCTAACTATTACCCCCAATGCGGTCTGGCACCTACCGGGTCAGCCAGGGCCCCAAAAAGATACAGGAGCCTGGAGAATTGGGCCGTCATGTGTGAGGTGTTTTGTGTCAGCCCTTTTCAATTCTTCCAGTCTGCCATGTTGACAGAAAGAGAATAAAGGAGGTCACAGAAGGTGCTGGGCATGAAAAATTAATAAAAGAACTATTGCAGTAGTATTTTATGTAAGTAACACCATTCCCGCTTTCTCATTTAAGCTGCAATTTCTGAATGTTTTCCTCTGCTATAACTCAACCTAATAAAACTCGGAAATTACAGCATTAGGAAAAGTCTTTGTGTCTCAGTCTTTAAGCAAACGCACGCTGGAAGTTATAGCAGCACCTGACAAGTCAGCCGTACCTCAGGGCCTGTTAGCATTTCCATAAACTCTGTTTCAGAGATTTATAAATTCATATATATTCACTTGAGCGATAAGCTCAGCCAAACCTGGGTGGAACTTTCATTTTAAACAACAAAATGTTCCTAACATTTTTAAGGGGCTGCACCTCATTTCTAACAGGTTCTGTCTGAGGCCCCTTCACATTAAACATTCTGTCTGGAAAATAGCCTTTCTCCACAAGGACAAAATTAATATAGTTTTTCTCCTTTACAGCAATACTCACTATAGTTTAAAAGTAATAGAACCTGAAAAGCAGTTCAAACTGGCAAAGGGAATATATATTTTAAGGCAGAAATATGTTCTATAGTAGAAGTACCTTCAGCATGAGTTGGAGCAAGCCTACGTTTATAAACTTAAGTGAAATAATATTGTTTTGAAATTTTAGGGGTGATAGCAATACATAAACTACTAATACTGCTTATCAAACATGTATGTCAGAGCTTCAAGCACTGTGTCCTTGCAGAAAAGCACACTGAATATGCTAGATGGTTCTACAGGATGAAAAACAGTTCAACAGAAACAAGTGCATCCCCAGGGCTGTCTCATGTAAACAACAACTTCTAGAACTGTGGCTTTGGATTCTGGTGTGTGTTTGTTTTTAGCTAAATAGTGTTCAGTTTGGGTAGCACAACAGGGAAGCATATTTTCTATCTGTTCCTAACAGAACATTCAAGGCTGAGGTTTTGAGCATATCTATGAAAAATTATGAATTAAGGCAAACCCTGAGTAGGCCTGTGGGAGATGGTTAGGTGGTAAGGGAAGACCCAGCCCACACCAAATGTGACCACTTCCTGGGTAGATAGATAAAGTGGAGAGAGCAAGTGCAATGTTTGGGGGCAAACTGGCACGTGAGACAGCATTCCCCACTCTTGGCTTTTCCTGCGCATATAGTGTGGCAGCTCCTTGGGTTCCTGATGTTAGTGTGAACTTTCCTGCCACACCGGTGAAGTCTAACCAAGAATCATAAGGAAGAATAAAACCCTTTTTCCCTTAAGTTGTTCCCTTAAGTTGTAATTGTCAGCAGCAGGAAGAGAAACTGCAACAGTTGCCTATGTTGTTATTCAATAAATTATGGATTTTTATATTTGGAGATAGATTTTTTTTGTTTTGTGTAAATGGAGGAAGAAGGGGAATAGTGAAGTTTGCCTGCGTCAAACAAAAGCACACATTTTGGTGTGTTCCTCTGAAGACATTTTAGGGCGCATGGGCAGGAACACACTGGGAAGGGGCGCTCAGAGGTCAGCTGCCAGCTGAATTATTCAAATAGGATTGTTCTGCACTGTAGAGCAGCGATTGTCAACATTGGCTCCTGGTTATGAGTATGCTATAGAATTAGGTTTGCTAAGCTGTAACAAAATTTTAAAAATATGAAATAGGAATAAGGACGACCATTGTTTGGTCAACTTTCTCTTTCATTTGTACACGTGTTATGCACATGTACATATTCATGATGTAAAATACATTTTTCACTATAGCCCATGTCAGAAAAATCTGAAGTTCTCATATCACCAGAAAAAGGTATGTTTGTTAAATAAAAGAAATCATTAGGCCTATGGGAAAATAACTTCTGCTTGTTGCAGTGTAAAAGAGATTAAGAGAGACATCTAGAACACCATTCTAATGACTTGCTCTATTCTTTACACTTTCAGAAACTTTCTTCCCAACATACTTGTAGGGAATTGAAATTGGAGGCTGGAGGATGCTCAAAGAAGTAATCAAAGAATGACTTATTGATGCTGAACTTCTGTGCGCGCGCACATGGTGTGTGTGTGTGAGTGAGAGAGAGAGAGAGAGAGAGAGAGAGAGACACTGGGTATTGAACATAAGGCTTCACATAGAATTGGCCTCTAAGCTATATCCCTAGCAATAAAGCAGAATTTCAATCATGAGAGGAATACCTGGCAAGATCTGATACTCATAGTACAGGTCTACTAATGGTGATCACACAGTAAGAAGAGTCTTAGAAGAAACCATACAAAAGTAATATTTTCTCAGAACTACAATGGCTGATTAAACTCACTACCATATAAGTATCTCTGGTTCAATCATTGATTTTTAAGGAGTCAATATTCTCTATCTCACTTTGGACAGTGCAGATAATACTGTTAAATCGTAAATACCTGACTTCCTTTTTTCTAGTATTCAGGTCAGAGGAAACTTATGTCAAACAGTAGATAATACATGTGTCCCCCCACAAGGGTCTAAATGTGTATTTGTGTATGTGTGTGTGTATGTGCGTATGTGCGTGCATGCGCATGCACAAGGACAAGCATAAACACATATCTAACCATGCGTGCAAAGGGAAAAGATATTTATCCTATTTATTGGATTATAAGAAGCTCTAATTTCATCAGTAACTTAACTCCATCCTTATGTGAATTAATCCATGTTTTCCTTAGTGTGGTTTGCTTTCATTTTTCTCTAGTGTCAGTGTATAATTTTGACATTTTCCTGATCTTGTCCCTACATAAGCAGCTCCTCTTAATATAGCCTAACTTGGTGATCACATCACTCATCTGTATAGATAGGACTATCCAACCGCGGGGTGACATTTTCACATGACGTCCTCCCTGTGGGTGAGAGCCACTTAATGATGATTTCCAATGAGACTCACTTGGCATTTGCTAGGGATCTGCCTTCCTTGCAGCTGACTCTGTGAGGATAACCTTCCCTCCTTTAGAGCTACATGAGGACCAAGTCTCTTGTTTCTTCCTGTGTTGTACTTTCTTCTCATTCGTGAAGGGTGGGCACAGTCGTCAGAACTGCTCACATTCCTTTGGCCTGGACATGTTTCCAAGATGGCCCTTGTATAGGAAAAAATTCTTAAATTGTTTGGCAGAATAACTTCAAATGCCATGTTAGGATTACAATATTTTACTTCCAATCAGTTCAAAAGGTCAACTTATTGTTTCAAAACATTTTCTGGTTTTGTTACACATATATATAGTACATACCACAAAAAATGAAATTTTCCTGATTTTAAAATTTGGATTCTCATTTTGAAATTTTCTATTGCATCCAAACTTAATTAAGAAAATAGAACTCATTTTGTTCAATGTGCAGGCTGATAAGCTTTCATTATTGATTTTTGAATAATTCATCAAAGGTGGCCTTCAAAATTTGACCTTTCTTTCAATCCACATGTGGTAGTCATAAATAGAATATTATAGAAAGTCTAAGAAATGATCATGTCCATTGCTCAATACATGATAATGGCATACATAGATGCTCCTTAGTCTGCAAGTAAATAAGGGATAATTTGATATCTAGTTATTTGGGCTCTTGCTGTGCAGTTTTATGCCTCCTAAAGATGTTTTAATTACAAAAATTCAAAAAAAAGAAACAAGTCAAAAAGTTTGGCATTGATTTGTAGTCCAGTGGTATTGGGTAAAGATAAAAATATATCAGCCAGAAAAACTGCACAAATATAAATCAGTATGTAGCTTTAAGAGATTTTAAGTATTAACTGCATTTTGCATAATTCATAGTTATTTCTTATATAGGCATGGAGGTTGAACTATTAGGATGATATTGTAACTGAGCAGCACATTCTCTGTCACTCAACGTTATATAAATATAAATCCAATGTAATCCATTTCCATTATAAACTTAAGCTTACTTTGATCAAGTTACTAGTGAATATTTGTATAAAACTTAGAAGCTGAGAAGATGTACAATAGGCTGGAAACTCAGAAGCTTTAATGACACTTTAAACAGCTATTTTCATATAGGTGAGCCACTGCAGATTTTAACAGAATTGCTTTATGTCCTTGCATTACACATCACAATTATATTACTGAATACAGTGTTGTGCTACTTCTTATTAGGAAGTAGTATTTAATGGACTAGATTTTTTTAATGTGTCAATCCTGTGATTATTGATGCATGAAATGCTTTTAGAAAAACACGCCTACTATCTGTCATAAAATTTAATCTATTATAGCTATCTCTATCAATAAGAGCTGAAGATTTAGCATTGAAATTTTTAAAATAACCTACTAGTTGAGGAGATAATTTAGGTTAAAAGTGTGGTAATAAATTGTGCCAAAAAGAATCATTAAAAGAAGAGCCTTCTGTTTTCTTTTCAGTTATCTTTTTCGTATTTGGTGTGTGTACCAAAATAAATATAAAAATCTCGTTGTGTTGTTTCCATGTGTAAAACATCCATAGATTATCACAAGTTTGAACAGATCAAATTACCCAAGACCTTGTTATACAAGTATATCTGCAATGTATTTGCAGAACAGTCTAAGTAGGCATATCAAATAAAGATGCAGAATTCTAATTTTCTTTGTAAGTGATCGCTTTGGTGGAAAGACACTCACCATTAGAAATATGCTCATTTAAATAACGCTCATTTGAATATATTCATGCGCAGATTGACAAAGAATCCCCTTTCCATTGTGTTGCTTCCACTGGGGCACAGACACCTCTCTGTTTAGCTATCCTTGGTCTGTGCAGGAGATCAGAGCGCTAATAATAGGCTTCTGCCAGCGAGTTCGCCTGTTACCTGTCCTACACAAATCCTCACTGTTCATGTTTGCTTCGTGGCAACAAAGCAGACAGAAAGAAAATGCCAGGTGCTGAGTTTGAGGTACGGCCTTGCCTTGGCTTGACATTTCAGTGGAACAGCATTTTATGAGATGCATAATTTTTCATTGGGGACCCAGCTGCCATGGTCTTAGAAACTTGCAGTGCACTGACAGACTAGAGCCAGGGCAAAGGCATATTGCACAGATCAAGGTCCGCTTCCTCTCCTTAGGAGCTTTGAAATCAGTATATTATCTGGCATACACAGGATTAAACAGTATTTAAGACCCAACAAACCCATGATTCTGCTATTATACATGTGTGTGCAAAGTGGGAAAAGGAATTAATACCTGTAACAATTCCTAGGAAAATATTCACAGACTTGGTCAAGCAAAAGATTCTGACAAGCATATTAAGAAAACTTAACTTTGTCACACTGATGGTGAATTATCAAATTTCTTTCTTCTGTGTGTTTGTTTCCATAAAGAATGATTTCATCAAAAATTGTTCCCTTCTAAAAGTCAAACTAGAGAATATTGCCAGTGTATGAGCTCCATTTCAAATATTCACATATCCATGCAGATCTGCTGTTCTAAAATGTGAGTGTAGGTACACGTCAATGACTGTTTAATTGAGGACTACACAGCTCGGTAAGCCTCAGAAACAGCTCACCATGTCACAGTCTCTTACAGAACAATGCAGTAGTACATTGGATTAATTAAAGAATGCTTGCAGAGATCTGAGTTCTCGGGATGTCAAGATTTCAGTTTTATGTTAAATATTTTCTAAAGGCCAGACCCTGAAATCTCAGGGGCAGTGCCAAGCAGCGAGCTGTGAATTTAACCATAGGCTAACAGCTAATGATAAGGAAAAGAGTCCTATCGAGGTGTCTGTAATACAGTCATTGGATTAGGCTATCAATCACTCTGCTCTCTAGGGAAAGGAGGAAGAAGATCAAACAGTAAGGAGGGAAATTAGGGAAGGAGGCTTGGCTAGAATGAGATTCCTCTCCTTCAGCCATCCATCCTCTGAAGTCCTGGAGGATTGGGACAGGCTGGGCAGCCTTTCTCTAACCCCAAAGTTGACACCTTTATTCCTCACACCTCCTGGACTTGATAATGCCACAGCATCTCATCATCCCACGAAGATTTTTAAACGTGCAGAAGAAAATGCCTGATGACAAATGAAAGAATTATATTAACCCTTCATTTTTGCAATTCCACTTATATTTATGATTTTTTTACACAGGATTCACTGATATCAGAAGTTACAAGTATTCTTTTTTTCCCCTCACTTCTAAAAGTAGAGACAAGTTTGGCTAAAGGGCAGTTTAATGGTAAGCTGAGATTTCAATAGACAAACTTCTTTGACTCTGGGAAGCACAGGAGCTTGCTGGATGCCGCCAGACCTCTTTCCCAAAACCTACAATACCTAGATCTGGCTGGGCCTCGGAGATAAATGATGTCCTCGCTTCTATGCCTGGAGAAGAGTAAGTGGAGAAAAATTAGTGCCCTTGAGCACTGTATTTTGAATATCTTATTTCCCAATATTACTAAAGACTTTAATCAATGTCTATATTATAGCATTCTATCATTAAATGACCTCTGCTTATAGCCAAGTATCTGATAGAAGTGATCATGAACAGGATCAAAAATGATTCTTAAAAAAATAAAAGGTTTAACTGCAAAAGAAAATCAACAAACCACAATCCAGAACTTCAGAGACTCTATATCAATCACATAGTACTAGGCCAGCCTAATCTCTCCCCATCCTGGAGCTCAGGGACATTTGCGGAAGAGGGGACGGTAAGATTGTAAGAGCAAAAGGATGGGAGGAGCAACGATTTGCAAGATTCTCAACAATAGTTGGGGCCAAAGCAATCATAATGGGACTTTGCATGCCCTGCGCAATGTCCAGCGCACTGTTGCCCTCATAAAGTCTAGCATCTGTTAAGGGCACCGAGACCCCTGGAGGCAAGGGATTGACAGCCATAGCAGTGATCTTATGCTTAAGGGGAACAAGAGAAAGGGCTTATGGAAATGCCACTGGGTCCTTATATGTCATCGGAGAGGAGGACCCAGTGGAGAGTTAGGCGTACACAATAAAGGACTCTCTGGGAATTGGGGGGGAGGCACTGGGGGAAGGGGAGGGGGAGGAGGGGGTTTGGGGGGAGGAGGGGGGAGGGAGGGAACTGGTAAAAAATTTTAAAATGTATAATTAAATTTTTAATAAAAAAAAAGGAAAAAAAATAAAAGGTTTAAGAGGGGTTTCAGATGGCTCAGCACATGAAGGTGCCTGCCTGCAAATAGGATAACCTGAGTTAGAGCCCACATAGAAAGAAAAAATATGAACTTCCCAAAGTTGTCCTGACATTCTATAAATAAACAAACAAATAAATCCATGAATGAATAAATAAATAATTGATTAGCACATTTCTGGTCTGAGTCTGCCAAAGACAATGTGTAATAACCAGTAGGTATTTGAAGAAGAAACAGATATAAGAGGCAGACGGGTAAAGTTATACCCACAATTGTGGAATGCTCTGTTTTGCTTTTTAACTTTGTAGTGATTCTAATATGCTAATGTTGTAGTTTGCCTGCATATCTGCTGATAAATGATTGTCAAAGGGCTTAAGAGAACAAGGGATTCATTTTTTACTGATAGTTCAGTTACAGTCTGTAGTCCAGCTTGACGGGAGAGCATGCACCAACACGAGGCCGAGAGAACTGGCCACACCATCTGTACATAATGGCTGAGAGAGGGACGATCCTTACTTGCCAGACCAGCATGTCTGGCCAAGTATAGACAAAGACGCCGGCTCTCTCAACCAGTTTTTGGTATTTTATTCCAGGGCCTAGTCCCACCCACCTGGGCCTTCCCATCAGCCAGATAATCTCTTGCAGGTTTGCTCTGGACTTAACCCAACCACTAAATCTCCACAAATGTGCCCAGAACTCAAATCTTGAGCTGTCAAGTTGACACCTGTGCCTAACTATGACACTGAAGAAGAACTTTGCTTTCAGGAGAAAGTCAATTGATGCTGCTATTTTCTTAATCCCTTACAAATGAAGGGGCAACCTTGACAGCTGCTGATTTGTAATTTGCTTATTCCTGTTATCCCTTGCAAAAGTATCACTTTATAAGTAGAAGAGAGGAGACAACAGTGTAGTGGGACCAAGCTCTACCCATACACTGCCCTTTGCAAGTGTTAATTCCTGAATGAAATAGTATCATCGCTCTTCTCAGCAGGAAGCTGAGAAGCTCTTCTCAGTCCAGGAAGCATTGGTATTACTCATTTAAAAATGTAAACCAAGCGCTGGAGAGATGGCTCAGGGATTAAGACTTTGTTACACAAGCAGAAGGTCCTGAGTTTGGATCTCAGATCCCACGTTAAAAACACCAGGAGGAAATGATGGGGGCCTGCCCTTCTGACCCTGGTGGGCAGAGCCTGGGAAATCCCAGAGGGAAGCAAGAAGGAGGTAGAAGCAATCCAGGATGATTCCTGAAGTCACCCTTGGTTCCCCACAGGGACACACAGTACCCTCTGATACACACACACACACACACACACTTAATAAAATATTTTTAAGAAGTAAACCAAAACTGTACACTTGCAATACTCAGTGCTCAGGAGGCGGCAGTAGAAGTATCAGCTCCAGACCAGTCTCTCCTCGACAGCACGTTCAAGGCCTGGGCTGCAGGAGACTTTCTCCCAAACACAAGAATGTTTTTAACAGCTACAAATATGAAAGAAATGCTTTATAATTTTCCTCCCTGTAGTTGCATTTCCAGGCAGATTCTATCAAGCTTTGTACTATTTTCACACTTGTTTTTGCTTGAACAGTTTTTATGGGTGGCCCAATGAAACAGTGCTTCAAGCCAGATACCTAGCTAAAAATGAACTTAATTTTTTAATCTCTGGATTAACCCCTAAATAATCAATTAGGATTAATCATATTCATAAAACCAGCACCACTATTTTGAATTATCAAAATTATCATATTTTTGGTTGGTACCTGATAGTTTTCATATGCTAAGACAATAAGGTATTGCAATATTTGTAGTTGTTGTGAGAAGCATTTTTCTTTCTAAAATGAGGAAGGTAAGAGAGCACCAGCAAGTAGCATGGTCCTTGGCTTCACTGGTTCTCAGACAGGTAAACATTTAAATAATGTGAATGGTAATTAAGGAGCTGGAAACTTACTCCCTCAGATTGGCTTATTTGTGAGACAGTATATGATTGTACTACTGTATTTTGTATACAGATTGGCTTATTTGTGAGGCTTTATTCTGTGCGGCATGGAACATGGGTGTGTATACTGTGACAATAGGGTGACAGACTTAATGTATTTTATCCATGTTCAACCTCCTGACCACCAAGTAGGCCCTTGCTTTTTTATTTATGTGTAAGTGTAACTCTGTCTCTGAAAGTAACATAAGCAGATTTTTAAAGAAAATCTTCACTTCTTTAATTGCAAATTGCAGTGTATGTATTACTACATGTTATTGGTGGTGTTTGAAAATACATGTTGACAGACTTTTATTTTCCACAAAACTGATGATCATTTCTTCATTATTTAGCACTGACTACTTGATCAATGGGTAGCAATAATGTGAGCTCATCAAGGCCTTAAGTATGATTTTCATGTACCTAAAGTTTTGTGCATTTATGTGTACATCACACATTGAGCTTTGATACCATTGGGGACACTTTATATTTAGAAACTCAGACCCACATAGTTAATTTAGTCATGCATCTGAATTTACGGAGCAGAAGATACCATAATCTGGATTCACATCCATCTACGAAGATGAACTACCAGATAATTTTTTAAAAAAGTATAAATGTCTCCCTCCAGTATATTTTCTGTTAAGTCTCTTAATGAATATATTGTACTCATTAAATTTTAATGGAATATACAAGTCATGCACGAAGCTAACATATATTCAACATGGATTTAAATATCTGTATCTCTCACTGATGTTCAAACTGATGTCTCATGTTACCTATATTGCCTCACCTCTCCGTTGGGAAAGGAGTTAACAAGCTGAGAGGGGAGAATTGCTAAAACAAAGGCGAAGGCAACATCAATCGTTTTGTGGAAGTGTAGGTATGTAGGTCTTGCTGGAAATGAAGCATCCATCAATATAGCAATAAATAACTTTATTTTTTACTGACTTGAAGGAACTGTCTGAGCGCTTGTTTCACCTGTGCGGCTGAAGATTCCACGGGTGTCCTTCTTAATTTCTTTTTTGAAATCTTCAGTCAGTTACAAATATGTATGTTCCCATAGCTGTCGCACCACCTTCTCCTACAGATCCATCTTTTCCTCAGCCACGATGTGATCTTTTCTACAATTTCAGTTGAGCTTGCAAAAAAACAAGAGAAAGCAATTCAGATGGAGTAGATGGGGAGGGAGAGGTGGATATTTTGAAGGGGATGAAATGGGGAAGGATGTCAACCCCCCCAAAAATCAATACATGGATCTTTCTAAAAGAAAGAGAAGCAGCAACACACACCGTTTCTCACTTTCCTGATTTAAAACCAAACAAGATAGAATATAAACGAAATTGATGAAATAAACAAAAAACTCTTAGCATGAATCTAAGGTGCTAGAGAAATTTCAATTAGCAATAATTGGCTCAGAAATAAGTATATGGATCTGAATCAGAAGTAGAGTCCAAGACATAATAGGAGCCCCAGTCAATCAGTACATTGCTGAAGATTGATGTATTTGAGTTGCAGTTTCTCTTCATTAGCATATAGTAATTGTACATACCTTAATGTAAATCTCATAATTAACTGGCAACTTGTTGAAAACTGGAGCTGCTGCTTCCTTGCCATACAGTCTTCACAGCTCAAGAAATCTGCAGGGACCCAGGGGACAGGTGGGAGTCCTTCTTGGTGCTTAGCATTCGGAGGCCTTGGGAGAGTGGCTTGCCTTTCAATCATTGACTCAAATGGACTTTTCTGGAGAACTTTTCTAAAGAGAGTAAAAAGTTTTAAAGCATAGAATACAAGCCATCTTTGTCTGTATCAGATGCAGAGGGATTTTCACATATTATACCATTTAATTACTGTGGCATTCAGCACTAGTAGTCTGATTTATTGGCCTACTTTACTGTGAAAGAAATGGACACACAGAGAAACCAAGTGCATTCTATAACCTCACACATCTGAGAATCTCTCTGGGAAGACCACACTGTCTGTATCTTCCTCTTTCTGGGTTTGAATGCGAGCTGTCCCCCCACAGGCTTACATACTTCATACTTAGCTGCTGTTAATATTTGGGAAGGTCATGGTGACATTAGGAGGTGCAACCTTGCTGGAGTGAGCACATCACAAGGGGTGGACCTTGAGGTTGGTCATTCCCACCCAGCTCCTACTAACAACCTGCTCTTTGCAATCTGTAGTTTGCTTGCTCAGCCTCCAAGATAGACTTGATCTAAACTACCTCCAGTTTCCGCCGCCTGCCATACCTTTCCAGCCATAATGGACTGTATCTCCCCTCTGGAACCATAAGCCAAATAAATCTCCCTTTTTCCCTTGAAGTTGCTTGAGCGTTGTCTCACAGTAGCAGAAAGAGTAACTATGACATCCTCTGTTTATTTTACATGAAGCTCTTCTAGCCTGCGAGGATAATGATCTTAATGTATTATAAGAAGAAAATATGGAAGAAACCACCTTTTATTTCATTAACAAAAATTTTGAGTCAAATTGAGAAGTGAACATGGCATTAAGAGTAGTTATTTTTAATCACGGTGGTGACCGATCGCAGGTCTACCATAAGCGACTCAGTAAATCTCACAGTATTCCCCTTAATCTTCGTGCCTCATACTGTGCAATTTGGATGCAGGTGGCAACTTGATAGTTGGGTGCTGAACCCTTGAACATATCTATGAGGAGCTATGGTGGAACGGTCCTGAGCAGACTTGTGGACATAGGCAATGTGAACCCAGGCCATCCTGGGTGAGATCATTTCCTGATCAGGTAGATGAGGTAAAAAAACAAGCATGTGGAAAATGAGCAGACTTGCACACTGGCAAGTAAGATTTGCCCCTCTCAGCAAATCATGTGGCTATGATGTGGCCAATTTCTGGCTAGTGATGTTTGTTGGTATATATTCTCCTTCTGGGTTGAGGAGCTATGAATGAGAACTAGAAACTAAAATATACCCTCTGTTCCCCTAAGTTTATATCAGCCATAGAGGAGAAATGTGAAAAATTCATGCCTCAATTCAGTGTGCTGAGAAATAACACAAAGAGCCTTGTGCATTTTTCAAAGCTGATGCCAAAGGGTTAATAGGCCAACCTACTTCTCTGCAGAGTTTTAATCCATTTGTTTCAAACATTTGGTCTTTCACTTTCATGCACTTGAAAATGAAATTATAATTTTCTTTATTAGATAGTATAAAATGAAATGAATTAGATGAATTATACTGCTTTGAGTTATGGAGACAATATTTTCACCTTAGACTCTTAAGCACCCCAAATTTCATTTTAATTTCAAAGACATAGTCCTTTTTTATAGGTACTGCATGTGCACATGAATGTGCATGGGTAGGTGCTCTGTGTAAGTTGTTCTACATCATTTTCAAAGACTGTTAGCTTTACTTTTTACTCTATGTTTATAAAAGTGACCACCAGAGTCCATAGTGTGGTCATAATTATCTGAGAGCCTTTTAAAATAGTCCTATTCCCAGGCCCAAGACTGATAATTCAGCAGATCTAAGAAAAGACAGAGACAAGTATTTCACAGGATTCTGATACATATGTCTTTCAATCCTATCTTTGGAAGGAGAAAAAAATTATGGTGTGAGAATGCTACCATCATATGGTGTGAAAGTATATAGTGCATATTTGAAGTATTTGTTTCAGAGAATGAAATAAAATAATTTATCTTTAATTGATTAGATTTTGTAATTTTCAGTACTAGTCATTCATACATAGGAACTTAATTTTAAATAATTAGATCCTTAGGTGGACTTCCCGAAAGTCTCACTAAAATGTATGATGGCACAGAGGATGACAAATGTTGAAGGGACTGTTGACTTGTCTCTGAGCCACGTGTCAATATTGTCATTTAATTTCCAGAGATATTTTGTCCAGCGAGTTTTCTCTAGCGGTGTTAAGCTCTGGACATTGTGATGTATCATTTGACATCCTCCTTCACCACTCCTAACACAAGACACAGTATTTCTCAGAATGTGCACAGAAGTGTGTGTATTTAAAGAGCTGTTATAATGTGGATGCTCTGTGGTCCAGCTTTTCCTTCACAAGTTTCCCCCTCTAAGCGAGGAGAGATGGAAGCAGTCAGCACATTGATGCCTACATTTAGGCAGCTTTGCTGTTGTTTGATGAGCAGAGGGCAGCCCTTACAATGGAAAGGCCTACACCTGTCTCTGTGAGCAAGGACTTGGCTGCAGGCAATGCCTGATGTTTAAGGGCAGAAAGCCTCAGAAGCCAAGATCTTTGAGCTGAATCAAAATCTTAAGATGTTTTAGGATCTGTTTCTTGGGAATTATGTAGTTTTACATACATACCATCTGTATGGTGTCAGAGATCAAGGAAAGGGGGAACAGATAGAACGTGTCCTACTTAATGTCTTAGAGGCATACAGAAGTCTACTAAATGCTGTCAAATAGGCCTACAACTGTGTGATTCGATGCTGTGTTTATCTCTAGTCCTAAGAGATGGATTTGTTCAACTAAGAAGACAGAAATCAAATAGAGACTATTCACAGTTGAGTAAGAAGGGAATATAGAATAAAGAAGGAAATAAATGATAATGATGAACTGAATAATAATGAAATAACAGAAATAAGCAGATAAAAATGCAAATTATCATATGATAGAGCAAATTGATATGGTGAGAGAGTACATGTATTATAAAAGATAACCTTAGAAATTTCTGCAAAAACAAAAAAAGAAAGAAAGGAAAAAAGTCGAGAAAGAGGGAATGGAAATTAAAACCAACAAAGTAAAGGTGTCCAAGGGTACAAAAAAGAATGTATGAGAAAAGAAACAGGTTAACAAAATAATTAAAGTATGAAAAATGTTTCATTTTTCTTGTGTTTTAAGCACCTTGGACTTTTGGACTTTTCCAAGATCCTCCCATGATTTAATTCATTTCAGAGACACTTTCCATGTACCAATTCAGAAATTAAAGCAGACATTTATATTCTTAATTTTCTTAAAGAATAATCATTGTAAATAAAAAAACATGTAATAGGTAAATATTCACTGAGAACTCAGAAAAAAAATGTGAAAAGAGAATTCTACCTAGGAACTTCTTTTTTTATTTTTAATTTTGTGTGTGTATGTGTGTGTGTGTGTGTGTGTGTGTGTTTGTGTGTGTATCAGAAGGCGTTGTGTGTCTCTGTGGAGGACTAAAGATGACTTCAGGAATCATCCTGGATTGCTTCTACATCCTTTTTGCTTTGCTCTGAGATTCCCAGGCTCCACCTATCAGGACTGGCTGGCTGCCTCCGTTTCTTCCTGGCATTTTACATGGGATCCAAACTCAAGACCTTTTGCTTGCTTGAGAGGCCAAGTCTTAACCCCTGAATCATCTTTCCAGCCAAACCTAGGCACTTTCTAGAAAATAGTTTTCATTAGAAGACTTCTGTATATATAATATATATTTATATATGATAAAAATTAGGCTAGCATTGAACATAGTCACATAAAGTGAAATTATAGGAGGAACTTAGAACTGTACATTATTAGAAGAAAGGAAAATCACAAATCCAAACTATTATCCATGTGTCAGGAGGAAAATACTTAGATATACAATGTCTAAGAATGTGTAACATATTATTCCTCAAAATAGTGTGCGTATATATATATATATATGTATATATATATATATATATATATATATATATATATATCAACCAAATGATGGTTTGCTGAGTGATTCTCCAATTATGATTTCTGGACCACCAGCAAACATCACCAGGGAACTTGTTAGAAGCTCAGAATTTCAGGCCAGCTCCAGAAAAGCTGAATCAGAAACTGAGGCAGGGGACCCCTTAGTCTGTTTTAACAAGACCTCTGGGTAATTCTCAGGCATGCTGAAGTAGGAGAATGACTGCATTAAATTAATCGGTTCAAAAAATTAGAAGTCCATTGCACAAGGGTTAATCTTTTAAAAATGTATTCTATGTTGAGAATTAAGGAATTATTGAAAATTGGATATTAAAGGTGAATACCTATGCCAAAAATAATCCTGAAAGAAAAGCTGGGAATGCTTATAAAATCATATCTTCAGATCATTTAAAAATAATAATAATGAGAAATAACAAAGGTGGGAACTCACTGTGGGACTCACACTGACCTTGCACTTGAACTGATCCCTCTACTTTGGGCTTCTGAGTATTAGAATTGCAAGTCTGTACCACCACATCTGGCTAGACTTCTTCACCTAGACTTTCTTTTTCTTTTTCTTTTAAAGAATATAGGTTACAACAAGCTTAGAGGAAGTGGAAACTTGAAAGAGAATGTGTGCTCTTGAGGTAACCCCCAAGGTCTCCCTGATGTATTACCTGCAGCTGGAATTGTCTGATTCAGAGGAGGTTCTCTGTAAACAGTGAAAAGATGACTGAATATTCAAAATCTGGGGCCTGGGCTGGGAAGACTGCTCAGGGGTGAAAGCCTTTGTCTCCCAAGCAAAAAGACTTGAGTTTGAATCCCCAGATTCCACACAAAAATGCCAGGTGACCTGTAATTCTGCTCCTGGAAGGTGAGTCTGGGAAGCTTCAGAGCAAAGTAATAAAGAGATGAAGCAATCAGGATGTTCCTGAAGTCGCCTTTGGGCTTCCATAGACACACACACTTAAGTGACTTCTTATACATAAATGGACACACACACACACACACACACACACACACACACACACACGTACACATACACACACATGTAAAAAATGGGGACCTGACATTAGGAATGGTGACTCTGTAATGTAATAAAAAAGTCATACTTATTAAAAGCATCATGATAAACAGGTTAGTAGTCCAATATGTAAATTTTTACATTAAACTATTTTGACACTTAGGATATTTAACAGTTGTCAACACAAGTTTTCCCATTTCCATAATAAGGTAAGAGTTTAGTGATGGTTGTCTGAATGGTACTTATGGAATTTGGATGGTACTTACACAATACTTCTTTGCCCACACTGAGTAAACAATACTAGAACATTGCTATATTGGAAAAATCATTATGAAGGATGCTAAAATTCGATTGTTTTCAAAGTAGCAAACAAAATACACAGATTAAATTCATTCATATATTAAATGCTGAACAATTAAATAAATGTGTTTAAATTAATAAGCAGCAAGTGATAAAAATACATAGATGCTTCATATGATTCAGTGAGGCTGGGGAGATAGCTCAGGGGTGAAGACTCTGCCTCAGAAGCAGAAGGTCCTGAGTTCAAATCCCTGGTCCCATGTAAAAAAAAAATGCCAGACGGAAATGGCAGCAGCCTGTGCTTCTGGCCCTGGTGGGCAAAGCCTGGGAAGTCCCAGAACAAAACAAAAAAGAGGTAGAAGCAATTCAGGATGATTCCTGGAATATCCTTGGTCATCCACAGGGACACACAGTACCCTCTGATACACACACACACACACACACACACTAAATAATAAAGTTTAAAAAAAAAAAGAAAAGGAAAAAGATTCAAAAAAAGATCTAAACATCTTGACCACAAAAGACTATTCCAGGAATGTAAGGATGGCTGAACATTATAAACAGTATTATCATCATAAAAGTATATTTGACCTAAAAAAGTAAATTTTCTCAAAGTGACCTGGTCAGCATTCTAAATTTTCTTTATAGATTTTTAAACAATTTCACATTACTGAAAGTAGTTTGCAATAAATGTTAATTATGATGAAGAATACTAATCAGAAGAGTCTAAACAGTATGTAATAGTTGATTTTCTAGAACATTTATGCAAGATGAAGGTGAAGACAAGGGTATAGCCCATGAAGATTTCTATGTTGTATTGCTCTAGAGGCTATGTGTAACATACGTAGCATAAAGGGAGAAATACATTTTTAGAAAACATGCTCATTAGCATTAAAGATACTCTTCTCATATATGTAAGTACTGTAAAATGCTATCAGAAGTCTAAGGATTTAAGAAGGTACAAGATGGCGAGAAGATAATGCTGATAGTAAGGTCTAGCAGTGAAAGCTCATTAAGGAGTACCTGTGTACCAGACACGTGTTGACCAGTTTTCCCAATCATTGCATCAGTGAGGAAAATGGTACCAGAGACTCAGGTCCCTTGGCATTTGCTGTCCAGTCTGATTGAAAGCTTCCGCCCCACAGCACAGCAAGCACTCTGCAGCAGGCATGCAATCCCTGCCTTCCAATATTCTAGCACTGACCACAGAAACAAAACAGAAACTTGCTCATAAATACTATATGGAACAGAAAGAGAGAATCACCACTGTAGTATAGAGAAACACATGTAATTAAATGGCAAAGCAGAGAATGCTCTTACAATTCTGGGGACACTCAGTGTCCCCAAAGAGCTGAAGGAAAAGAATTATTTCATAAAATGTTAATGTCTTTCAAGAATGCTGTTTATGTGTATGTACATCTGTACATGTCTATACAAAATTATACTGCTCTATTACTGAGAAGTTACCTAATGCAATAAAATCCTCTCTATGTGGATGGAGTTCAGGGTTTCACATGGATCTAGCACTTTGCATCTTACTGAAGACTGTGTTTCTGTCTGTAGTGATGGTTTCTGTATCCACATCAGTCATCCTCATTGTCTTGTCCTTATTGTGCTTTGGGCACTCTAGATGCTTCTAGAGAACAGTGAGAATAGTCTGTCTAAAGGATCAGTAATACCACGAGGTCATTCAGTGTGACATCAGTTAGTCTAGGACGTTCTGAACTGAGACCATTGTTGAACATGTACAGTTTAGCCTAATGCTAGCCTGTCAGCAACTAGGCATTATTTTCCTTGTCTACTCATCTTCTACTTGCCATGGCCTGAACTCTAATGATAGAAATGTGCCTTTCAAAACCTGGAACTTGGAACACACCACTGCATGGCTGGCAAGTTATTTCCGACTTTTCTTAACCACTTTTAAATGTTTGTCCATCAGTATGCAAACTATCAAGCATTGCCAAGAGGGATTTCACATTGCTAAATGAGGAGAGTGCTTAAACAATCAAAGAAAAATTATCTTTTTAGTCTTTATTTTTCTTTCTTTTTGAGGGGCTCAGAGAGTCAGAAGACCAGTGACAGCACACACCTGCCCTCCATGTTAGTCAGAGTGAGTCACAGAAAGCAAATGAGATGATCGCATGCTAAATATGTAAACTTACCTGGCAAAAAAAGGACCTGAGATGGGCACGTGCTTAGGACTGGTGAGGAAGGTGTAACATGAAGCAGAGTTGACAGAGAAGTGTGATTGGCAGGGCGTGAGATTGCAGAGGCAACCAAATGGTTTATGGTCGTTGTGTGAATTTTGGATTGTACTCTAATTTTTAAGATAGGCATCTGATCTGACTCCTTTTTTTGTAATGAAAGCTCTCATGGATCTGGGAACACGGCTCAGTGGGTAGAAGTGTTTGTCGTGTAAATATAAGAACAGGAACTGGGATCCCCACAATCCTGTTCTTACAAGCTGGACATGAAGCACAAGTGTCCGTAATCCTAGGCCTGAGGTTAGGTAGAGCATGGGAGGTAAGTGCAAAGCAATCCTTGGATGCCTGCGAACCTAGCAAGTCTGATGTATTCGCTGGAAAAACAAAAGAGACCGACCTTAAAATAAGGAGGACTACAAGAACTAATATCTGCCTACACACACACACACACACACACACACACACACACACACACACACACACACGCACGCACACACACACACACATGCACACACACACAAGAGCTTACAATGGCAAACAGATTGTAAGGGACGATAATGGATATTGAAGCTGTTTTGAAGACTAAGGCAGAATGCAGGAAAGACAGAATCGTAGCTTAGATCAGTGTGGCTGTGAGGAGATAGAAGACAACTGAGTGTATTGTGGAGAAGAAGGGCACGGATACTGTAGATGATTCCAGCACTATAGGTCAAGCCTCTGAAGGAATATCGGTGCCCTTTCAAATTAATCCTGGAGAGCATCCCCCGGCAGATGAGTAGGGATAGTTGAGTGTTCACTTTAGAATGTGACGGATTTGAAATGCCTGTCACCCATGTAAGGATGCGTAGTAATGTTTGGGCATTTGATTCAGAAGTGCAGAATAAGGCTGAATGGATGCCCATAAAAAGCTGTATTTGAATCATGGATTCTGGGGAAGGGATTTCAACCCCATGCAGATAGAAAAGAGGAGATCCAAGATTATGCAAGAAAATGTGGACATAGTGGCTCCTGCCTGAAATCCTAGTATTCAGGAGGCTGAGGCAGGAAGATTGCTATAAGAATGCTTTCCTCAGGCTGGAGAGAAGGCTTAGGGATTAAGACTGTGCTTAGAAAGCACAAAATCCTGAGTTCAGATCCCAGGTCCCATGTAGAAAAAGGCAGAAGTCCGCACTTTCAGTCCTTGTGGGTGGAGCCTGGGAAATCCCAGAGAAAGCAAAAAACAGGTAGAAGCAATCCACGATAATTCTCAAAATCACCCTTGGTCCTCCACAGGGACAACAGTGCCCTCTGATACAAAACACACGCACGCACGCACACACCAAATAAGTAATTTTTTAAAAAAATAATTCTTTCCTGCTTACCCTAGTGGTTTACTTACTGATCTATGATACTTGCTGGAGCATGAATCATGTTAGGTATATGTCATCAAAGGCAAACTAGATGAAACACAGTGGGTCATATAAGTGAAAAAGACTTGAACATAAAAGGGAGTCTGGAAGGGAAGATGAAGGATATAAAGAGGAAAGGAAAGGAGACAGAATTGGGGTAAATATAATAAATTCACTAAATTCATATATGCAACACTAAAATAATAAAATATATTTTTTAAAAAAAGGAGAATGAAGATAGTCTTGGTGAAATTCAGGTCAGCCTGGGATACATAGCGAATTCCAGGTCAGTCAGAGCTACAGAGTGAACATATATCTCAAGGGGAAAAAAATCTGGTAAAACCAGCAAGAAAGTTGAGAAAGAAAGATCAGAAGAAAATCAGAACTCTGATCTCCCAAGTGAAAGCCGATGTTTATTCAGGCACCTATGCACCCAGGAGTACGTCAGCTCCTGCGGGAGGGTCTCGGGGAAGCATCCTTAAAGAAGTAATGATTGTCATGACTTCAGAAGCCTCTCTAAGTTTTTGGATCATAAATATTTGGCAAATGATGACCCACAGTCACAGATTTCTGTCCTGTGATACAATTCCTGAGGTAACTTAAAAGGAGAAGCAATTCCATTTCCTCATCGTTTAGAACTTGCAATCCATGGTCACTTGTCACCTTTGCCTCTGGATTTCGGAGAGCTCGCACATCGAGGCATGCAGCTGAATAAAAACTGCTCATTTCATGGCAGCTGGGAAGAACCAGTGAGGAAAGGCCCAAATGCAGAAGACACCCCCCAGGGTTCCCTGGGGACCTGCTGATTTCCTCAAGCTAAGACTCAACTGGTGAAGTTTCCTTCCCAGTAACCACCTGAGCTATGGATTAATCAATGGGTTCGTCTAACAATGCAGTTAGCACCCTCAATGTAATCAGCTCCTGAAGGCCCCACTGCTGTACCCTTCTGGATTGGAGAACATGTCTTAAAATAAGGATGACTGAAGGGAGAGTTCAGATCTAGGCCATAACATTATCTCCTTCATAGCAACTTCGCTCCTTTAGAATGTGTGTACATCATTGTAGGAATTCTGAAATCTATGTTTAATGTACTCAGGTAACACTTGACAATTTCTAAAACCACTTTCATATACTCATAATGATCCGTCATGGCAACTGCTTCTAAGCGTTATAACCCAGAGTTTATGGAAGAGAGAAGTAATGATCAGATCTTCCCAAAGGCAGTTAGCCAAGTTCTGAGTTTGGAAGCTCAGAAGAGCCTCCTTGACTCCTAAGCTGCAGTTTTCTCCTCTTCTAACTTTATAAACTCTGACTGAAGAAACGTGGAGAATCCCAAGGAGCGATGCATAGCAGACTGCACACACACACACGCAAAGAGTAAATAAATAAAATATTTTAAAAAATAAAGTGTATAAATAGATGATAGATAATAGGTAGAGAGATAGGTACATACATACATATATGTATACATGCATGCATACATACATGCATGGACAGAAAGATAGATATGAGAGAGGGAGTAAAGATTACCTTAACTTCTGATTCATGAATCGCCGATGAGGACACTGAATAGCAGAGAATTATTCTCAGACTATTCATGATAATAATGTAGAAACCTGTGCATCTTTCAAAATTAAGTGTTTGCTCCAAATTAACATCTAAAACTCATAGGAAAACTGAAAACGTGGCTTGTAAACATACACACATATAACACACACACACATATAAAACCTTATCTTTGGAAAATTATTACTGAGTAATTGTGTTTCTGAAATGCACAGATACCAAGAGATTTAGGGGCTTCAGGGTTTCAAATAAAGCAAAAGACATCTCAGACAAGCAAGACACTTGCATTTTAATACGTGTGAATTCATGCAAGAAGAAGAGCAGAATTGAGAGAGCAGGATGAATGTCTTACAACAAGCAGTAAACATAGGAATCCTCCAGGAAGACTGGTACAATAATTCAATCTTATATCGACAGTATCTATATTCCTAGATAAATGCAAAAGCCAATTTATAAACAGATTACTGCCTTCCTCGACAAACTAAAAAGCATGCATTGGTCCTTGTCTTCTTTTGTGGTGGAGATGATGTCACTAGTTTCTACAGCTCTTGTTGCTGGTAAGATTTCGCTTACCATGATGAACTGTAACCTTAAATTTCAGCTGTAATAAAAAATCCCCTTGTTTGGATCAAGTATAAAGTGTTTGGATCAAATATAAATTACAGCCATGAAGTTATAAAACTAAGAAATTTTCATTGCAAGCTCTGAGCACATCAAAAAGTTATTCTTCCAAAATTCATCTCCTGTTAGAGACTTGAACATTTGTCTTGAAACTAAAGCTATTTATTAAAATTGTGTGGAAGGATGCTAAAGTAGACACCTTTACTAGTTTTTATCTCTTTAGGTAATAAGAGGGACATCTGACATTGGTGCCCCAGACACAACTCTCTTTCTACTTGTTCTCTCAAATGACCTCAACATTGGAGGTTTCAAACCTTGATTTCAAGTCAAATGTAATTTTCACAATTAATTGGTACTTTCCACTAGATAAGCTGATGGAAAAGTGTACTTAGCATATTTTTAGCACAACTGAAATTAAAACTCAGTGACAAGACACCTGCCACCCACCTGATCCCAGAGACAGAAAGTTCAAGGTCATGGTTATTAAACATTCTAAAGCAATCAGTCCTGGAAGTCAGGTCAGAAGGATGTGAATACCTTGTACTAATAGATCTTTTCTTCAGTCAAGAAAAGAACCTTGAAAAGGATTTGGATCATATCATTAATCTACTCAAAGATTAACCTTTCCAAACAGCTGAGATTTGTAACATATTTGTTCTTATTCAAAGTTCAATTGTGTTCAGTGCCATGGAAAGTTTTATGATTGAATGTGTGTAATTATAGTATGCAAAGGCATAAAATCAACTCAGGGGACTGGACAGAGTTTTCCAGTAGTTAATCATTAATGAAGGTCTTAAATCAGTACTTTAAATACACACAAAACTAGTTATAAGGATCTCATTAACACCTTACTGAGGTTATCTATTTTAGTATTTTCAGGAGAATTCGGGTGAAAATAAACTCCTTAACATATTGAAGGCAGAGTGTTTCATCAATTGCATGATGAAAAGATATACTGTGGCTGATTAAATTGTTGTGCAAATAAAGATTCAAAGCCACATGCACCAGAAAAAAGTGCCTCTAGATAAAGGTAGCTGTTTCAAAAAAATAAACTTCCTTACCTGTGCTCTCTGCCATTTTTAAAATTTGTTTTCATTAATGTGTCTTGGACATTATTTCAAACTACAGAAGCTAGAGATGAAGCAAGAAGAAAATTTTGAAAAAGTCTAAGTTGCATTTTTCTGTGACTTGACTAAGAGTTAAGTTGGATCGAGACCTTTGCAGGTGTTCAGAAGTTGGGTTTTTAAAAGAGAAAAATGTGCTTGCTTCCCTTTGACAAAAATCTGTTGCCCTAAGTTCAGATTGTAGGAAGAGAAAGAAAAATCTTTTGAAAAGAGGCTCACAATTATCTTGGGGTATCAGCCTGCTCTTAAGAAGGAACACTCTGATATAAGGGCAAACTGAGCTGTGATGATGGAGATAAATACACTTCAGGGAAAGGAACACAGTGAATGTCATATCCTAAGGGAATTATGGTTTTGATCTGTTATCTAAAATGTGGAAGCCTTCATCTTGAATATTGTGATTCAGTTGGGCATCAACTGGGAGGTAGGGGTGACTATTCTGTTGATCCAATTGTTTATGCCCAAGTAGTTTACTCTTTGTGTTTTTTTTTAAATCTGAATTAGTAGAATGGGTGCTTTTAAAGGACCATCAAAGATGAGTATCTAGCAAAGTGTGAGAAATACTCAGATTTCTTGAACATATTCAAATTTCCTGATCTAAAATAATGGCCATGTTTATTTTTTTACACTCCTTTTCCTCCAAAACACATTACAGATTCAAAGGTGACAAGGAGGGCAGTGAAAAAGTATCACTGTTGCCTCTGATTGGTCTCCAAAGCTTAAGGACCCAACTCGTTCAAGGTTTCTCTGAGAACACAACTGTGGCAGGCACTCTTCTGTTGCTAAGCAACTGAAGGGAGAAAAGGTTTACTATCTGCCTTACATTTCCTTAAGGAAAATAGTCCATTATGGTAAGGAACATGGAGAGAAAGCATGGTGGCCCATGGAGGAGTTGATTCACATTATGGCAGGCATATAAGAGAGAAGAAGGGAGGGAAGAAGAGAGGGAAGGAGAGAGGGAAAGGGGAACTGAGAAAGAGAGAAAGAGAAGAGTGAGAGGAAGTGGGGCCCAGTCACTAAGCCTCAAGCCCCTTTTCCAGCAACTCTCTGCTCCCTAAAGGTCCTGGTACATTCCGGAACAGCTGGGTGGTTAAGTATTCAAGCTCATGAACTTGTGCACTTCAATTTCCACTCAAATCACAGCCGTCTTTTCCTTCCAATCCCACAGGGTGATCTCTGACCAAGAATCCTGGAATCACCTCCTGTGGAATTTCATTTCTTTTTTTTTCCCCATCCCCTGCCCATTCTGGGCACACTACCCTTAGCTTCTGTTATTTTTAAATTCCTTATTGATGTTGCACACAAGCTCATTCCTAAGAACTTTCCTAGTCGTGATTTCCCTGGCTGCCTGAGATGCAGCTGTGTTTCAGGAGAGAGTAGGAGAAACATCCCTACATCAAAGGCACCATGCTTTCCACACTCACGCTGTCCTCTGGAGAATTGCACTTTCCGTCAGTGAGCAGATCTTTTCTACGTGCTTCCTAGTTGAGTCAGATGCTTCTTTTGATGGCTTTCCACTTATTATTCTTTTAGTCATCTGTAAATAGTTTCAATACTGAAATAACGACAAAGCTAATTCATAAATCTTTCATTAGCAAAGTTCCTAGTTTGTAGAAATAAGTGCTCAGTAAGTGCTTGGGAGTGAGCATAGGGCTGGCATTGAGTTACTTGAAATGTGTACATGTTGACCAGCGACCTCATTAACTTCCTCTTAAAATGTTCAGACCAGTTAAGCCAGACTCATGAATACCTTCAGAGACAAAGTTTGTCTTCGTTCATCTCACTTTTGCTTTCTCCAGTGTCCATGTCTCATGTGTCCATATTGTGTACTTTCATTTAACCAAATATTTACCCCCAACTCCACCTTTGAGCAGCAATCATTTACCTACCGGATATATTAAGATCATTTTCTAAAGGCAGATTCTTCCCGTTCTGTATTACTAAGCAATGCTGTGACTAGCTTAGCCGATGATCTCCCAAAGACAAGCTACACACTTTAATGAGCTATTTCTAGGTAGCTGTGACGTGGCTGGATGGCAAATCCCAGGAATAAGGAATGCCCAGTACTGATGTCAGAGCAGAGCACAGGAAACAAATGGAGATAAAAGTTCACAGACTGGGGCTGGAGAGGTGGCTCAGGGGTTAAGCCTCTGCCTTGCAGGCGGAAGGTCCTGAGTTCGGATCCCAGATCTCAGGTATAGACGCCAGGCGGAAACGGGGGCGGCCTGCGTTTCCGGCCCTGGTGGGCGGAGCCTGTGAAACCCGGGGCAGAAGGAGGTGGAGGCGTCCATGGTCCGTGGTTCTGCACACACGCACATACATACGTACACACACACAATTGAATAAATAATAATTTAAATTTTTTTTAAAAAAAGTTCACAGACTGTGTGGAGCTTCCGCTGGAGGACCTCATGAGTTCAATGCCCCTGTGGACCCAACCTTTCTTTTAGGGAGACAAAATCCGTCCTCCCTTCTTTTGTAAATCTAAAATAGGAAATTGCTTCATAATTCTCCTGCTTTGTTGCCTACTTTCTTCCCTCCTTTCTTCATATAAGTAAACTGAAAACCATCCAGGTGTGGGATTCATAGCTGTAACCCCAGCACTTGGTAGATAGACTCAGAAGGATCAGGAATTCCAGACTGTCTTCAGAAAGACAGTGATTTAGAAGCTATTCTGAATGACAGGTGGCACTGTCCTAAAGAAATGAACAAAAAATTGGATCCATAGGATATGCACAGCCCACTGCTAGAATGAAGGTAACACATGGCCTCGGGCCTTCATGGTTCTAGTAGATAATTGTTACTGTCCATTGGATAAACATCTGACTTCAGTGTTTCCGCAGGATTTCCAGAGTTAGCATGTTGCTAACTTTTGTATATAGTTTCTCTACTTCAGTTCAGTTTTATCTTTTTTTGTTGTTGTTGTTCAACTATGCATGTGCACGTGCGTGCGTGCGTGTGTGTGTGTGTGTGTGTGTGTGTAGAATCACAGACGAACTCGGCAACCACCATGGACCGCCTCCACCTCCTCCTTGTTTACTCTGCCCCAGGATTCACAGGCTCCGCCCTACCAGGACCAGAAACACAGGCCGCCCCTGTGCTTCTGCCCAGCGTCTATACGTGGGGTCTAGGATCCGAACTCAGGACCTTCCGCCTTCAAGGCGGAGGCTTAATCTCTGAGCCACCTCTACAGCTCCTTCAGTTCAGTTTTAAATTGCTCTTCAGATAATGGAAGTTTACAAACAAACTTAAGGTACTCTCGAGTATAAGGTAAGCCTTTTCTTTTTAGTTGAAAGACTGAAAAAAAGGAAGCTTTTCAACCTGAATAATTATTTAATGAAGTTAAGATTTTCAAATGTCTCCTAATAATATTTAATAGCATACTTTCTTACAAACATACATAAAATTGCATTCTGTGTAAAATAATTAACGTTAGTTTGGGAATGACCTTTTCATATAGTAATTTCTTAAAAATTCTATTGGCAATCTCAAATATAATATCAACAATGATTTCTCATCAGTATAGCTAACTTTGCAGACCTCCAAGTTTTCCAAAGGTATTTTTACTGTTGTCAAAGTTATTTCAAATATAGCATTGATTTTTTTTAAATTTTTGTGTGTGCACAGGAACCAGGCCAGCCTATCTTGCCCCATCCTAAAGCTCAGGGAAATTTGCGGAAGAGTTGGGAGTAAGATTGTAAGAGCCTAAAGATGGGGAGGAGTAACGATATGCAAAATACTCCATACAAGTTAGGGCCGAAGTAATCATAATAGGACTTTGCATGACCTGTGCAATGACCAACAAAGTCTAGCATGAATCGCAGGCACTAGCATCCTTAGAGGCAAGGGATTAACAGCTGCAATAGTGTTTCCCGTACTAAAGGGGAACACAAGAAGAGCTCTAGGCAATGCCACTGAGTCCTTACACCTCATCAGAGAGGAGGACCCAGAGGGAAGTTTGACATGCACAATAAAGGATGCTCCAGGAATGAGGGGGTGCCCCCACTGGGAAAAGGTGGGGGGAAGGAAGGGGAAAAGGGGGGAAGGGAACAAGGGGATCCAAGGAGGGGTGGAGGGAGGGAGGGGAATGGGGTACCTATCAAGTTTGTGTCAGTGGGAAAAAATACACTATGAATAAAAAAAGGAAGTAAAAAAAAATTTTTCGTGGGTGTGCAGTATGAGTATGTACATGGTGGGAATGTTTGTGGATATATGTAGGTGTAGAAGAGGGCGGGGCACTGTGTGTCCCTGTGGAGGCCCAAGGCTGACTCTGGGAATCATCCTGCATTGCTCTACGTCCTTATTGCCTTGCTCTGGGTTCCCAGGCTCTGCTCTTTATGAGCAGCAGTGCAGGCCAATACCATTTCTGTCTATTCTTACAGGTGGGATCTGGCATTCAAACTTAGGTCCTTCTATTTTCAAGGCAAAGATTTAACCCCTGTACCATCTCTCCAGCTGAAAATAAAGTTTTTCTTAAACTTTGGATTATTTTCCACATTTAAAATACCAATGTAAACATTTTATTTTTATCCTTTATCCTATAAGAACACATGCATAATCTTCACAATTTTAAAGCTGATTCTGTTCTAATATCCAACCTTTACAAGTGTGGAGTCATTATCCACTATCTGAGCATAATTTTTGAATCAGCCTTTAACATGATTTATTTACCTCCTTATTTAAGATATTTCTATTAGATGACTACTAAAATATACAATCCGTCTATTCAGTAGTTCCTTTTGTGAAATAAGTTTATCAAGAATTTACTACATTATTCAAAGACTTGTAATACTTGCATTTAAGGTGATTGTGCTTTCAGAGAGAGAATTTTTGCATATAAATTATATCATAAATATGATGCCTTGTGAATAATTGACTTAAAAATTTCATGGACACTGTGGACTGAATCGTTTGACCCTATCTCTAGATTCATCTTCAGAAGCCCTAACCACCAACAGTCATATTTGGATATAAAAGCTTGTGAGTAGGTAATAATGGTGGAACAAGTTCATTTTAGAGTGCCATCCTAATTCACTAGTGCTGGCAATCTTAGGCGATATACCCAACCACTCCCTTTCCACCTTCCGAGTGCACCTTATGAAGACAGTCATCTGCCCACTAGAAAGAGACCATGCACCAGGTACCAAGTCAGCCGGCACCTTGATCTAGCTTCCGGATCAACAGAGCAATTTATCCCTGTTCCGTGGGTCAGATTCCCAGAGTGGAAATAGCAGGTTTGGCTATGTCAGACATTACTCACTAGTCGGCTGGCTGTTCATTATAAGGAAATTGGCGGCAATTGTTCTGCCCAAACAGCTTCCTGCCTTCCAATACAAAGTTCAGCGTATCCCTCATGTTTAAGCCTATATTAGAATATCTTTATTTAATCCTGATTTTGATTCACAGAGACAAGGCATGTAGGCTTGTTAATTATTGAGCCATATAAAATATCCTATAAAATTGGGTATGATGAAGATTGTTTATGATAAATGAAAACAGTAAAACAGAGATATAGCAAATCCATGTCTCAGAAAATTGAAAAGTTACCTCTTTTATGTGGTGATCAAATTTTCGCACACATCAAATTTCTATAATACAGTAAAATGACATTGTTATTACATATCTTTAATACAAAATAGCAGCCAAAAATGAAATTGGATCAATGTTCTATTAATGGGAGCCAATCAGGTTGAAACAGACAAACGACCTGGCTTTTTTGTTTAGCTGTGAACGAAAACCTTGTGGGGTTTTTTGTTTGTTTGTTTTTTGGTGGTACTCTGCTTTAAACAGAGGACATTATAGATGCTAGGCATCTGAGCTATATCCTTAGCCATCGTTTTATATTTCTATTATGGAATAGGTTCTCTTTAAAAATCCTAAGCTAGACTTGAGCTCACTCTAGTTTAAGATGGCTTTAAACATATCCTTTTGACTTGGCCTCCTGAGTAGGTGGGCTTGCAGGCATGCACAGTCAAGTCTACCCTGGTTTTTAGTACTTAAATGACAAATTTCTCATCTCAGTTTATAAATTATTGTGTTCGTAATACCAATGGTACTTCAAAACTGTATCAATTAGCAAATAATATGTTTATATATACATATATATATATATATATATATATATAACTACAGGTAGATCTATTGCATAAAATAGTCCTTAAATTCCATGGATAAATTAAGTGGTAACAGTTTTTTCTGTAACTGTCCATGACTTAAGCTTCTTCACTGGGATTTTTACTACTGCTGTCAAGTTTCAGATATTCAAGTTTTGAATACAACCCAGTGCCACAAGGAGACTCATGTGTGAGTTGGGACTTGAGCCTGGATCTGATTATGACAAGTGGTGATGTTGTAACAACACGTGAGAAATTGCTTTGTGAAGGCCAAACTTAAATACAAACCCCCTGGGACTTCTGGTTTTAAAAACGTTTTGAATTTCAGATAAATGTTGTCCCCCAGCTTGTGAAAACAATCTAATTATTGGAAAGGCAAAACTTACTAGTTTTCAGTTACATATTGTTATTGGAAATATAAAAAACTAAATAGTTTTCATTTATGTTTTGCCTTGCTTTCTCTCTCTCTCTCTCTCTCTCTCTCTCTCTCTCTCTCTCTCTCTCTCTCTCTCTCTTTCTTTCTCTCTGAATGTGTGACATCAAGAGTCATCCTGGATTGCTCTACCTCCTCATTACTTTGCTCTAGGGTTTCCCAGGCTCTGCCTTCCAGGGCCACAATTATAAGCTTTCCCTTTATGTGCCTGGATTTTTTTTAAATGTGGGATCTTAGGATCTGATATTAGGTCCTTTTGCTTGTGAAGCAAAAGCTTTAACCACTGAGCCAAAGTCCTAGCCTTTATTTTTAAAAGGAAAAGAAAGAAAACCCCTCCCATTCTTTCTCCTTCCCATGACAATAGAGGCAAGACCAGGATTTTCACTGTGCTTTTATCCTTGGCTGCCAGAATCCTGATTGTAAATCCCATCCCTCCACTCTGCCTGCCCATCACACTTCAGCCTCCCTAGTTCTGTCTGTGATTAAGATTCCCAAGTTCACAGCAGTGCAGGGTCCTTCATGTGACCTCTCCCTCTGCCTGCTGCTCTGGAAGTCCACATTAGCAAATGATCCTCACTTTTCATCATGTGCACCTTCGGAGTTCAAAGGCCATTTCTGAGGAACCCACGCCAAGCTCTGATCTATGTGTGTCGCCTTCACGTTACTTACCCAGATTATGTCACTGAATGTTTGCTCTGTCCACAACTGCGATGATCCTGGATGCGTGTCCTGCTCAGTGTCTCATGCTAGGTTTAGGGCAGTGCCTGGCATGTGACAGACTTGCTTATATTTGCTCAATGGGTAAATAAGCAAAAGAGGAACTCTTTCACATTAAGAGTTAACGCAACCTACTCTATTTGTTGCATGTTATGATGCTGCAATGAAATACCTGACCACAGCAGCTTGAAGAAGAAGGCTGGATTGGGTCTTACAGTGTTCAGGATGAAGCCCCTCATGACAGGGAAGACATGACAGCAGGAACATGGCTGCGGGTCACAGTGAGGCCACAGTCAGAAGCAGAGGGGAATGAATGCTGTGTTTTCTTTTGATGCAATGTGGGACACAAGCCCAGAAAATGCCACCACCCACAGTTGTACCCATCAACCTAATCAAGATAATCTTTCTAAAGGTTCAGTCAAACTGACAAAATTGAACATACTACATACCAAACTGTTTTAAGGAAAGCATTTGCCTTTATTATTTCCACTTCTGTGGATTTAAATATGATATAATTTGCTTCATTCTGGTGGACAATCTCCTTACTTAATTTCTAATATGCTATGTGTTAATATGTATTAATAATCATCATGAAAGAAGTATGACCTCCTAATCTCATTAAACATTTTTGACTTCTATATATGTAGTATGTGGTGTGTGGGTTGGCACATGTGCACATACATATGCCTTTATAAGGAGACCCAAATTTGATACCAGGTTTCTTTCTTGTTGCTCTCCACTGCATTCATTGCTGCTTTAATTAATCTATCTCACTGATTGGCTAGCAGGCTACTCAGTTTGTCCTGAGGATCCCCTGTCTATGCCTTACGAGTTTAGGGATTAGAGCCTGTTTTCACACCTGGACTTTTCCTAGGTTCTTGGCATCTGAACTGTGGTCCTCAGGCTTATCAGGAAAACATGTCCATTGAACCATCTGCCCAACTCTCCTCATCAAACTTTTGAAACTATTTTCTCTAATCATTTCACATTTATTGGTATATATAATCTCAGTCATTTAATCTATCAATTCATAAATCAGAACATTCTGTTTTTGTCTATTTAGATGATCAATTTTATAAAAAAAATCCAAGTTCCACTGGGAACTTTTTAAATGAAACATTCCATAGTAGATGTATTTCACATTTTTACATAATAATGTATGATGGGATAAATAAATAAACACTGTATGTTAAAGTCATGTGAATTTTGTTAAACGGTATGTATGCATATAAAGTTATTGCCTATCAAGTGGTCTTTAGGATAAAACATAGAGTTTTCCAGATAAAAATATGTAGGTATTGACAGGTTTAGCCATCTTGTCTTAATAGGAAAAAAATTGTAGAGGAATGGTGAGGACAGAAATCTTGATGACCTGTCCCTCTGGGATCAAAAAGTAAAGGTGTTAGTTCATTCCTGTGGGAAGAAATTTCCTTGGAGCTTGGCATTCTGGGGCTGCTCTACCTGGGAAGCGAGAAGGAACACAGCCATGCTTCAAGGGCTCGTCTGCACCATGGACTAAGGACACAGCCCAAGACCACATTAAATATCCCCATGACCACAATTCAGAGTCCTGGCTCTTTGGGTTTCCCATGAAGTTCAGTTAAGAATCCGTTACATCTTATCAACGGACCCTCTGGTAGCTGCAATTTCCTTCACACTCCTGAGTACTTCAAATGAATGCTGCTGTGTCATCTAGCCTTTTTCACTTCTTTGAGTAGATAAAATGAGGAAGGAGAGTGAGGTTCACATCAGGATAATTTATTCGTCTGAGAACATGACGTTACCAAAGGCCTCAGCATTTAGGATGGTTTGTGTTACTTGTGGACTCGCAGGACCGAGCATCATGAATCTCTGGACACATCTGCAAGGGATGTAACTGTATTAGGTTCAGCATTGTGAGATGTGGGCCTCCAGGTGATTCTCTCTTCCCCCACCTCATCCCTGATAATCTGCTATTCCATTAGCAAAAGATACCTTTAATGGCATGACTATGTACCCGCGATGCAATTTTATTTGTTTGTTTGCCTTCTTGTTTGTTTCGAGATGGAGTCCAGCTACATAGCACTGGATGGCCTGGGATTCACTATATGTCAAAGGCTGGCCTTGAATTCATGGTAATCATCCTGAGTGTAAGCATGTATCATCATTCCTGATTTCTTGTGATACTCTATGAAAACAAGTGAGAACACAATTGTTTCCAGTGATGTTAAAATATATATTGCTAGTATGCATGTATGGACATATATATATGGTATATATATATGTGTGTATATATATATACACACACACACATACACACATATATATCACTACATATTAGTGTTAATAATGATTAGCTTCAAGAGACAGAGTTATTGGTGATATTTAGTCATTTTCCTGCAGCTATCTTTTAATGAGATAAAAGTCATCAAGAGAATTTTCTCGGGGCTGGAGAGGTGGCTCAGGGGTTAAGCCTCTGCCTTGCAGGCAGAAGGTCCTGATTTCGGATCCTAGACCCCACGTATAGAAGTCGGGTGGAAGCAGGGGCAGCCTGAGCTTCTGGTCCTGGTAGGGCGGAGCCTGTGAATCCCAGGGCAGAGTAAACAAGGAGGAGGTGGAGGCGGTCCATGGTGGTTCCCGAATTTGCCCGTGGTTCTATACACACACACACACACACACACACACACACACACACACACACACGCACACACACGCACAATTGAATAAAAAAAAAAAAAGAAACACACATGTGAGTGTATTGTACACACGCCCCCACAAAATAAATAAAGTTAAAAAAAAAAAAGAGATTCTCCTTAGTAATCCCTGGACGCAGCACTAACTTTGACACAAGGCAGAACAAACTGACCTAAGGGATGTTGATAGTGTTATTTGTGATCTTGTCACTGTCTAGGTCTCTTGAATTTTCTCAGCTTGAAAAACATGGATGTGATTTTTGTCACCCAAATGATACTATACCTATGCACTGAAAAAAAGAACAGTTATGATTTCCTCAAGATACTCTTTCCTGTTTAACAAGTTCCCTGTTTAACATTAATGCAGCAGATATGCACTAGTCTCTTCAGGCTGCCATAACAACAGTCTATAGACGAAGCAGGCTAACCAATAGAAAGTGATGTCTCAGAGAGTGGAGATCAGGAAGTTTGGATCAATTGAACAATTATTCTTTGTGATGTGTTCAATTGAAGAATGTGTCCTTGGATATTTGTACTTATGCACACTAAATGAGAAGTTAAAATATTCCATTAGTTAACAAGAAACTGTTCTGATGCAGTAAAAGGGAACTGGAAACATTTATTTCTCAGACCAAGTGTGCCATGTACGTTTAATTAGATATGAGTCCAACAGTTCATTTCATGGCCTGTGTGCTCTGCTTCACATTCAAGTATGCATTGAAAGAGGTAACATGAGGGCAAGCTGTGATTATTATGGCTAACCGAGTGGGAACCAAGAACAGACTCAATGTTATCATATGCAATCATAAACTGGAGTAAACGGTAGAGGAAAACATATTCTGAGAACATGGGCAGGCTTCTCAAAGAAGAGTTGTATGAAGGGTAGACAAAGGCTTCTGAAGGACAGGTGCTGAAGATGTGGGTCTCTACGCCTGTCTAAAAAGCCAGGAAAGTCACAGGGCAAAGGCGAATATATTAACAGCAAACATACATTGTTCACTTCCTGTTTTATTCTTAATCACCAGAGAGAGTTTTTTTTATAGTATGGTAAGACTGATTCTCACTTTATTTTCTTAAATCCAATAGATTCAGTGGTTCAAGATTTTAAACAATGAAAAAAATCAGGTTGCATAAACTTAGAAGCCTCACAGCATTGCTGTAGCAGAAGAGTAAGTGAGACGTTGTTAAAATAGGTGGAATACTTGTTTGGAAGTTTGTAGGAATCATTACCCACCATCTCATCTGTGTTACATTTGTTTCAGAATTCAGATTAACATGTTCCGCAAGCTTTTCTCTATATTGTAATCATAGTGGGGACATGGTCTTTCATGTGACAGAATTTTATCTGGGTTTCAAGAAATCCTAATAAGAGCATTTACAATTCTATGCAATCCTCCCCTTTTTGTTGCTATAAGAGTATGGAAAACACGTTCCTGGTCTACAAAGCTGAATTAAAAAAAAAAAAAAAAGCCCGCAGTTCAATCTCAGTATTAGAAAAAGAATCACAAACTCAGCTCTAGTATTTTGTAGTTAAGCCAGTTCTGTGAAGACCCCTGACATGCCCCCTGGGAGCTAAATATTGACAAGCACGCTTTGCCAATCAAGATCAAGCTCTTTGAATTAACTCTGGCCAAGTGTCACATTGACACTAAAACCCAAGAAGGAGAACTCTTATCTTTCCCCGTTTATTTTGGCTTTGTAGGTGATACTGTATGCTTGAATTAGAGATTTTTTTCCCGGTATCTTAAATTCCATGACTGTGGATTCATCTGATCTGAGAATATTCTAGCCCATGCTATGCTGGCCATGCAAATTAACAACGAAGCGTGACATTCATTGTTCTCCTCTCTCCCAGAGTAGATCCGGAAGGAAACTGACTAAGAAAAGATATTATCTCCTATATCTATCAGCAAATGCCTGGCAATTTCCCCCTCCCAAAAAAGAAAGAACTGCGTTTCAGGGAAAGTAAAAATATCCCAGGGTCCTTGTTCCCAGTGGGTCCAATCAAAAATAGGACAAAATGTAAATCAAAAAGGAATGATTAATCTTAACTTTAAAAGCTCAAGTGGCCTATTTATAATGCCAGTTGTACTTATAAAACTTAGAATCAATTATTCTCAATATCATGAGGAATGCATAGTCATTTTCAATTGTTCACGAAGTTGAGAGTGCATGTCAACTTGGTTCTGAATGATCATAACCAAGGTAAAAGTAAAAACAAACTTTTATTCTTGACGTATGATGCTCTGAAGAGCATTTTCCATGCTGTCTTTCCTTTAACCCTTTGAAAGAAAATCTTTCCTTAGCTTCATTTCGTGTAGGAGAAAAGAGAGACTCTAAAGCTGAGGTATTGTGTCTGAGCATGCCCAGTGTTTCCCTATATCTGATCCTAATTCTCCTTCTAATAGATACAACTGCATCGAGCAGGTGCATACTGTGAAGGATCAATAAGATAAGCGTTACCCATTTAAAATCTTCTCTGGCTTGTACAAGATGATAGATAGATAGATAGAGAGAGAGAGAGAGAGAGAGAGAGAGAGAGAGAGAGAGAGAGAGAGAGAAGGAAGGGAAGAGGAAAGGAAGAAAGAGGAAGGGAGGGAGGGAGGGAGGGATGGCCAAGTAGTGATCCCCGGTAATATGTAGTTGACCAAAAATATCAGGAGAAAAGGGTGAAAAAAATCAGATGGTGAAAATACAAAAAGACGCATGTCGAGGTATATGACATCCTAAAGACATTTCAGTGGGTCCTTGTTAATGGTATTATCAAGTAGTTGCATGAATGAGGGAAAGAAGCTACTGGGTTTGAATGTTATAAATGTGCTTACCAGCTAATGACCTGTGTCTTCTCTGTGAATTGAAGATAATAACAAAAATCAGATTTCTTAGAGTCACTCTGAGGGAAAAATTAGGTACTGCATGCCAAATGCCTGACCTAGCCATGGTTCTCAGTTCTCAGAACACTCTTTTATCTTCTAAGGCAATTCATATCCTTTGCTAGCATCAGAAATAATTTTAGAACTGTCGTCTCAAACTATTTTCTTTAAATAAAATAGCTATTTCGCACAATTTCCTTTCTAATTTTCCTTCTTGGCAAGTTCGGAGAAAGATATGAATTGACTCTTTCTTTACACAGATATTCTTCTCATCCATTTCTCAAAGACTCATAACTTCCTCTCCGCTTGAAGTGTCATTAGGTACTGAATTTTCTCATATTTGTGAGATTGGATTTCTAACATATTTTTTGCATGGGTGTGGTTTCAAATACACAGCTGGAGACAAAAATGAATCATGAAAATAGCATGTTGGATAGTAGAAGATGAGTGTCACAGTGCCCAGCATACACAGGCAAGCATTACCCCCCCACACACGCACAAACACACACTCTCTCTCTTATATCTCTGCATCTCTACATCAAAGTCCCTCCCAGAATCTCCTTTAACAGAGAAAGAAGGTCATCCTGACTGATCTTAACCTAGCCACTTCTGCGCCCTAAGGTGAAGAGTGTCTCCTTGTTCTGTAGAAAGTTGTACAGAATTAGTGTTCTCACTCTTGCTTCCTTCCAAGCAAGTCTAGTGTCTGAGATGTCTGTTCTACTTATCTGACTCGCTGTGTTTCTTGATGGTACCTCCCCTAAGTATTTCCAGGAACTCACCTTTTTCCTGAAACATCCTGCTCTGCACTCTTTTGACATGTAGTAAGTCACCTTATATATTGTCCACCTACCAACCCTCTCCAGTAGTATGTAATTCATTAAGTGAGAGAACTAATTTTGCTCTGTTTTCAACACACATTGAAGCTTTGCTTTGGAAAATGAAAGTTGACACTTTAAAAAATGTGTTATATATTTATTTGAGGGAGAAAGAAGAGAGAAATATATGTATGTATGTATCTATGTATGTATAGACAGGTAAGCATGTATGTACGTATGTGTGTATATTATATATATATATATATATATATATATGAAGATAGCAGAGAGAGAGAAAATGAAGAGACATATATCATGCATCATGGTGCCCGTATAGAGGCCAGTGGATAACATTCAGAGGTTGATTGTCTCCTTCCATCAGGTGAATTTCTGAGGATCTAACTCAGATCTGCAGTTTTGTGACTAGGAGCCTTTATCTACTGAGAAAACTACCTAACCCCTAATATTCACAATTTGTTAGTTAATTATTTTAAATTTATTCCATTTCATAAAGTTTGTTGAGAATATCATACATGTACAGTATGTAGTGTGATTACTTTTTTCCACCCTGTCTTGTCTATCTCCCATTCTTATCTATTTCTCCTCTTCAGCAGTTTTTAATAAAATTATATATCCAATTACTGTCCATACAGCAATTACAGGAACTGCTTAAGAATTTTAATTTCAGGTAAATGTAAAGAATCAAATATTCTTATCTTAATTCTATATATTTTCAGTAAATTTAAATATTTTCAAACCATATTTTCAGTAATTATATAGATGAGAGACATAAAGACCATATGGGTGTGTGATGTAGCCAGAGTGTGTTCATTATACGTCTTGAACGTATTTCTGTATTTTATTTCTTTTATCAGTGAAGAACACTGTACCATGCGAGTTTCATGACTGAAGGACGCAGAAATCCTAAAAAACTAGATATTTAGAAACTCATGTAGCTAGTTACAAAATCATCATGACATAAGAGAGTTCTTTCATAACAAGAAGACTGCAGCTGTCATCTGGTGTTTTAATGTCTGTAGTACTTACTACAGCTGTTTCTGTTGCCACCAGTCTGCAGGCAACTGCCATTCTTAAAACTGATTGATGCTTAGGAATAACACACATTTATTACATGTTGCCAACGTCAGAGGAGCATTCTTATAACCTACAGCACTTGTTCAGAAGTGATGATACCTTATACTTCTGGAAATCATCACTGCTAAAGAAACAAAAAGGAAAAACATAATATTTTTTTCTTTTTTTAGTACATTTTTTATTATTTCTGCTCATACAAACTTAATAGGTAGACCAGTTCCCTCCCTTCCTCCTCCTCCCCCCGAACCCCCTGCTCCCCCTCCCCTCCCTCCCCATCCCCCAGTGCCTCCCCCCAATTCCCAGAGAGTCCTTTACTGTGTATGCCTAACTCTCCTCTGGGTCCTCCACTACGATGACGTACAAGGACCCAGTGGCATTTCCCTGAATGCTTTCTCGTTTTCCCCCTTAAGCATAGGAACACTACTGTGGCTGCCAATCCCTTGCTTCCAAGGATCTTGGTGCCTTTAGCTGATGCTAGACTTTGTGAGGTCAATAGTGTGTTGGACATTGCGCAGGGCATGCAAAGTCCTATTATGATTGCTTCAGCCCTAACAAGTGTGGAGAATTTTGCAAATCATTGCTCCTCCAATCCTTTTGCTCTTACAATCTTACCGCCCCCTCTTCCACAAATGTCCCTGAGCTTCAGGATGGGGGGAGATTAGGCTGGCCTAGTTCTATGTGGTTAATATAGAGTCTCTGAAGTTCTGGATTGTGGTTTGTTGATTTTCTTTTGCAGTTTTGCTGCTCCTGCAATGCCCTTCACTCCATCCTGCTAGGCACTGTATGTCACCCCCTGGTCAGAGACAAAAAGCTGTTAAACTGGAGTCTTGTTATAATAGCACATTCAAGGGTAGATGTAATAAAAGTAGGAAACCTCAGTGAGGGAGGGGTCAATCACCCATTTGCAAAATGATTACTTTTTATCTGCCAGACTATATGCCCTCCCCTTCTGGTGAGATCATACCCCCTCAGTTGTACATGATCAGGAACGAACATCTGTGAACTTAACCAGGTGTCACATTACTTACTTGCATTCCTTGATGGAGGCCTATTTTCTCTGCTGTAACATGGTACCCTCTCTCCTTGTGTCTGGTGTGGCCCTCCAACCCCATCCCTCCTGTTCATAATCCTTGCAATTACTGTATTACATAGGTTTACCTTTGAGTGTCTCAATGTGGGCTGGGTGAGTTTGGTACTAGGAGCCACCTATTAGGGAGTACATACGGCAATTAATTTTCTGGGTTTGCGATACTTCACTTAATATAATTGTTTCTAATGACATCCATTTCCCGGCAAATTCCAGTAATTCATCATTTTTGATGGCTGAGTAGTACTCCATTGTATAGATGTACCACGATTTCCTTATCCAATCGTCAACTGTTGGACATTTGGGTTGATTCCATGACTTTGCTATTGTAAACAGTGCTGCTATGAACATGGTTGTGCTTGTGCTATCGAGGTGAACCTCTGCTGCATGGGGGGTTATTCCCAAAAGTGGAATCGCAGGGTCATATGGCATTTCAATCTTTAATTTCTTTAAGAATATCCAGACGGCTCGCCAGAGTGACTGTATGAGCCTGCATTCCCATCAGGAATGTAGGAGAGTTCCCCTCTCTCCACATCCTCTCCAGCATTTGTTGTTGTTTGTATTCTGGATTTTTGCCATCCTGACCAGGGTGAGATGATATCTCAGGGAAGTTTTCATTTGCATTTCCCGATGGCTAAGGAAGTGGAGCATTTTTTGAGATATTTGTTAGACATTTTAATGTCATCCCTGGTAAAATTTCTTTTAAGTTCCAGGGCCCATTTTTTAATTGGGCCATTGTTTTCTTTGGAGTTTAGAGCTCTATCAGATATGTGGTTAGTGAAGATTTTCTCCCTTTCTGTGGGTTACCTTTGAGCTCGTGTTACAATCTCTTTATCTGAACAGAAGCTCTTTAATTTCACAAGATCCCAACTGTTGAGAGTTGGTAGCAGTGACTGTGCCATTGGATGTCTGTTTAGGAAATGTTGGCCTAGACCAATCAGCTTGAGGAAGTTCCCTATCCTTTCAACTATGGTTTTTATAGTCTCTGGCCTGATATCAAGGTCCTTGATCCATTTGGAATTAAGTCTTGTACATGGTGACAAGTACGGGTCCAGCTTTAATCTTCTGCATGTGGAGACCCAGTTTTGCCAGCACCATTTGTTGAAGATGTTGTTCTTTTTCCATTGGATTCTTTGGGCCCCTTTGTCAAAGACCAAATGGCTGTATTTTTGTGGGCTTATATCCGGGTCTTCAACCCTTATCCATTGATCTGTGTGTCTATTTTGGAGCCAGTACCAGGCTGTTTTTATAACTATGAATTTGTAGTATAGACTAAGGTTTGGTATGGTAATACCTCCAGCAGTGTTTTAGTTACTCAGGATTGTCTTTGCTATCCTGGGTCTTTTGTGCCTCCATATGAATTTTGAGATTATTTGGTCAACTTCTTTAAAGAATTGTTTTGGGATTTTAATTGGTATAGCACTGAATTTGTATATTGCCTTTGGTAGGATGGTCATTTTTACAATGTTGATTCTGCCAATCCAGGAACATGGGAGGTCTTTCCACCTTCTGTTGTCTTCTGCAATTTCTTTCTTTAGGGTTTTAAAGTTTTCATTGTAAAGGTCTTTTACCTCCTTGGTTAGGTTTATACCAAGGTACTTCATTTTTTTAGGGGCTATAGTAAATGGGATTGTTTCTCTCAAGGCTTTTTCACTTCTTTCATTCTGGGCATATAGGAAGGCCTCTGATTTTTGCACATTTATTTTGTATCCTGCCACCCTGCTGAACTTCTCAATTAGTTCCAGGAGCTTCCTGGTGGAGTTTTTGAGATCCCACAGGTATAAGATGATGTCATCTGCAAATAGGGATAGCTTGACTTCTTCCTTGCCGATTTGAATCCGTCTTATGTCCCTTTCTTGTCTTATGGCTTCAGCTAAGACTTCAAGTACAATATTGAATGGAAGTGGCGAGAGAGGACAGCCTTGTCTAGTTCCTGATCAAAGTGGGAATGCTTCCAATTGTTCCCCATTGAGCATAATGCTTGCTGTGGGCTTGTTGTATACAGCTTTTATTATATTGATAAAAGTTCCTTCCATTCCTACTGTCTTTAGCATTTTGATCATAAAAGGCTGTTGGATCTTGTCAAAGGCTTTTTCTGCATCTATCAAGAGTATCACGTGGTCTTGGACTTTGGACTGGTTTACATGATGAATTACATTTATTGATTTGCGTATGTTGAACCAACCTTGTGTGCCGGGGATGAAGCCTACTTGGTCCCTGTGAATGATCTTTTTGATGTTTTTGAATCCGATTTGCTAAGACTTTGTTGAGAATCTTTGCATCTGTGTTCATCAGAGAGATCGGCCTATAATTTTCTTTTTTAAGTGAATCTTTATTAGGTTTTGGGATTAAGACGATATTAGCTTCATAGAAGGAATTTGGTAGTGTTCCTTCCTTTGCTATTTGATGGAACAGTTTAAGGAGTATTGGTGTTATTAACTCCTTAAATGTCTGGTAGAATTCTGTGCTGAATCCATCTGGTCCAGGACATTTTTTGGTGGGAAGATTCGAGATTACTTCTTCAATTTCCTTATATGTTATAGGACATTTAAATAATTCACAACTTCCTGATTCAATTTAGGTAAGTTGTGTTTACTTAGAAATTCATCCATCTCTTTTGTGTTGTCAAACTTCACAGAGTATAAGTTTTTGAAATATGATATTATAATTCTCTGGATTTCTTGGGTATCAGTAGTGATAACTCCATGTTCATTTCTAATTTTGTTAATTTGGGTTTTCTCTCTCTTGATTTTGGTTAATTTAGCTAGGGGTGTATCAATCTTATTGATTTTTTCAAAGAACCAGCTTTTTGACTGGTTGATTTTTTTCTATCGTTTTCTTAGTCTCGATTTCAGATATTTCTTCCCTTATTTTGCTAATCTCCTCTCTTCTACTACTTTTGGGATCAGATTGCTCAAGTTTCTCTAAAGCCTTAAGCTGCATTGTTAAGTTATTTATTTCTGATGTTTCCATTTTTTTGATGTAGGCATTAAGAGCTATGAACTTACTCTTAGGACAGCTTTCATTGTGTCCCAGAGATTTTGCTAAGTTGTATTTTCATTATCGTTCACTTTCAGGAAATCTTGAATTTCCTTTTCAATTTCTTCCTGAATCCAGTTCTCATTCAGCATCATATTGTTAAGTTTCCAGGAGTTAGTGTATTTTCTCTTGTTTGTTGTGTTGTGGATGTCCAGCTTTAGGCCATGGTGGTCTGACAGGGCACAGGTTAGAATTTCAACTTTCTTGTATATGTGTAGATTCGTTTTGTGGCCCAGTATGTGATCTATTTTGGAGAAAGTTCCGTGTGCTGCTGAGAAAAATGTGTATTCTTTGGTGCGTGGGTGAAAAGTTCAATAGAGATCTGTAAGGTCCATCTCTTTAAGGGTTTGATTAACTTCCAAAGTGTCTCTGTTAAGCTTTTGACCTGTTGATCTATCCCATGTTGAGAGGGCGGTATTGAAGTCCCCAAGAATTATCGTTTGGGGGTTGATTTCTTGCTTTAGACGCTGTAGGGTTTTCTTAATGAATGTGGAGGGGCCCATATTGGGTGCATATATGTTCAGTATTGTGAAGTCTTCCTAGTGAATTGTACCTGTGACTAAAATGTAGTATCCATCTGTGTCTCTTATGATTTTCTTTGGTTTGAAGTCCACTTTGTCTGAAAGCATAATTGCTACCCATGCCTGTTTCCTGTTTCCATTAGCTTGCAAGATTTTGGACCAGCCTTTTATTTTTAGAGCGTGCCTATCTTTTGTGGTTAGATGAGTTTCCTGAAAGCAGCAGATTGTTGGATTGTAGTTTTTAATCCAAGTTTGTAATCTGCGTCTCTTAATCAGGTGAGTTAATACCATTGGCATTTAATGTTATAATGGAGAAATTATTTTTAATTCTGGACATTTTTTATGTTTAGTAGATTTTGTAAGCATGTTGTTTGTTATTTATGTTTTGGTGGTATTATACTTCCCTTCTGTCCTCCTGGATATGCTTGTTCTTTTCTTCAAGCTTGAGTATCATTTCTAGCATTTTTTGAAGGCCTGGTTTGGTAGACATGTATCCCTTCAAGTTGTCTTTGTGTTGGAAAACTTTTCTTTCTCCCTCAATCATGACAGATAGTTTTGCCGGGTATATCAGTCTGGGTTGGCATTTTTGCTCATTTAATACTTGAAGTATGTCTCTCCAAGCTCTTCTTGGTTTTACTGTTTCCATTGAGTAGTCATTTGTTATTCTAATAGGTTTACCTTTAAAAGTGACTTGCTTTTTTTCTCTTGAAGCTCTCAGCACCTTTTCTTTGTCTTGAATGTGGAGTGTTTTGACTATTATTTGACATGGCGATTTTCTATTTTGGTCATATCTGTTTGGAGTGCGAAATGCCTCTTGTATTTGGATAGGCCTCTCATTCTTTAGTTGTGGGAAGTTTTCATTTATGATGAATTGAAATATTTCCTCAGGTGTGGTATTTTGGGATTCTTGTTCTGGTATTCCATGAATGCGCATGTTAGGCTTCTTCAGGGTGTCCCATATTTCTTGAATGTTCCTCTCCAGTATCTTTTTGGCTTTAACAATCTCTTCCATTAGGCTGGTTAATTCTCCCACTTTGTCTTCAAGATCTGAAATTCTATTTTCTGCCTCATTTGTTCTGCTGATAAGACTCTCTGTTGAGTTTTGGGTTAAAGATGACTTGTATTTTAGTTCAGTTTTAAACTCTGCTTGAATCTGTTTTAACTGCTCTATACCTATTTTTGTTTCTTGAACTGTTTTTCTCAACTCCTCCAGGTGCCTGTTGTGTTCCTGTTCAAAGTGGTTGATATGGTTGTTTAACTCTTCTCGGATTTCCTCTTTCATAGTATTAATTATGGTAATGATCATACTCTGAAAGTTGTTATGTTGGGTCTGGCTTTCATGGCTATTTTCTGTGGATTTTTCTGGTCGGAATCCATTGCTATGGGATTGATTCTTTTGGTGGGAGATTGGTCTTCTTGGGTTTTGTTTCTGGTGGATCTGCACTTTGACTTGGGCATTGTTTTTTTTTTTTTTTTTTAGGACCTTTCAGTTTCTGTGTGTTTTTCACTGAACCGATGTAGTTGGTATTGTTACACCTGCCAGTTATTACTAGTGCTTGCCTTGGATTGGATATGTTTGTGTATTGTTATTGTTATATCCTAGATGAGGCTACTAGGCTGTTAGTACATCAGTTAAGTCAGGTTATGTAACCAGGGGTGAATATTAGTATGGTAGTGCACTTTTACAATTTAGTGTCTTGGTGAAATGTGAGGGTGAGTGGTGTACTCCCTGGAGTTGTATGTTTTTGGGGTGGCTGTATGAGGAAGTTGATCTACAGCACTGATACTAGAAAGGATCAGTAAGGTGAAAAAAAAAAACATGTTGATGGCAGAATTCTTCACCTGCGACCTGGGGGTAGGGCGGAGATGTGCTGGCGGGAGGGCGCGAGGGGCTGGGGTCCAGGGTGGGGTCCGGGGGGCAAAGCCGGCGGCCACCCGGGTGCTGTTGGCCGGGCGGTTCCGCGGTGGGGGGCTGGGCTGGGCTGGGAGGGGCTCCCTCGCTTGCTCACTCACCTGGGAGCTTGGCGGGGGTCGGCGCGGAGGGGGCGGGGTTCTGGGGCAAAGCCAGCGGCAGCCGCACAGGTGCTGCTGGCCTGGCGGCTCCGGGGTAGGGCAATATTTTTTCCTATGAAGACCTTTCATTGCATTATATGCCATTCAATCATAAAATGATTACATATGCTAATAAAGTGGTGAAAAATGTTTTATATATGTGCATACAGATATATTTATGTGTGTAAAGAGATGTAAACATGTATTTGTGTGTAAAGAAATGTATACATATATGTGTGTAGAAATATATGTATAGATATGTATATGAAATGATGTGTACATGTATGTATAAATGCATGCTAATATGTGTGTATGAAGAGATGTAAATATACATATACTTGTAGGTGAAGGTATGTATACTAATGTGAGTGTGTAAAGAGATGTGTACATGTGTATGTAAAGAAATGCATGTGTATATATAAACGTGAGTATAGATATATACAAATGTATGTAAACGTGTATGTGAATGTGCATATGTATATGTGAAGAGATGTATATATTCCTCTTTATCTATACCAGCAATAGTTAATAACATCATTCAATTTCAGTCTGGCTAGCTTGACTTCTGTGGACATGGGAATGGATGTGAATATCGACAAGACTATAAAAATAGATAATAATTATGCTAAATAATAGTTTTATTATTTTACTAATTTTCTCAATCACTGTACAGCCTTCAATGACCATTCTCTGAACTTTTTATTTCCTTTATGTTACTGTGCCTTATTCATGGACCTCAACTCCATCTGTGCCCCCTGAACCCATCCACTGGCCTTCCCAATGCCCATCTGAAGTGAACACCTAGATCCTTGCTGATCCGATGTCTCAACCACTCCAGTTTCTGCCATTGGCATTAAGAGATAACAATATCCACAGGGTGCAAAAGAAAGGGGATGATATAGGTCAGAGGATACAAAGCAACTAATCCATAGAATAAACAAGCTCTGAGATGAGAAGGGGAGAGAAGAATTTATCATTGGTAGCTATAAAAAGTTGCTTCAGATCGAAAATCTGCTATGACCTGCTTTGCTTAAAAATGGAAACAGTCAACTATAATTTTTATTGGAGACACAAAAGAGACACCATAAAGGAAAATAATTTGACCAATACAACTGTAGACAGCCAGTGAAGAAAATAGTCATAAAACAGGCAAAACTGCAAGAAATAAGAAACTTACCAAGTAATTATTTGATCTTAGTATCACCAGACATCAGCCATTAGTTCTCTTATCTCGAGATTGTTTACAAGCGGAAGATGAATTGACCTCTGAGGCCCCATGGCTTCAGAGCATCTGACAGGATAAGAGCTCTCTCTATTGCTGAAAGCAGCAACCCGAGGATGGGATGGGAGACAGGGACTCCCCAACAGCGCCACCAGGTATCACTTTCCCAGAGTCAGATATTCAAGCCCTGTGACTTGTTTGTTCCATCTCAACAGAAGAGAAATAAGAATGCCCACCACAATGATGTAGAGATTAAATTATTGAACATTATCATCATGCTCTGGATGAAACTTGGCATCAGGAAATGCTGTAAAAACACATGCACGTATTATGCTTATGAATTGCTCCCTGAAATCCTGGGGAAGTTGTTCTCAGAAGACTTTAGTTTCTACTGTGATCTTCTAATAAGCAGAGACGTGAGATGAAGCATATGTCTTCTTGTAGGATTATCCAAAACAGTGAATTTTGTTCATAATTTGAAGCTTAGACCTGCCCTGAAGTCACAGAATCAGTTAAGAGAAATGTGATAAGGAAACACAGCCAATCTGTATGTCATTAATGAGTAGTTCACTACATTCACACAGCTTTCCCGAGGCGGAAAAGTCAGATTTCCCTGCTATCTTCTGATTGGAGTCTCCCCAAACCAAAATCCTAGCATGAACATCTCCAATCTTGCTCTCCACACCTTAGCTTCTTGACATCCTCATAGCAAATGAGATCTTCTCTTCTTGTCTGGATGAGTCTTGTGAAGAAGAAAGTGTTGAAACAAATGGCTTATGACACGTCTAGTGTTGAAATAAACGTTTATTTTAACACTTCATAAGTCATGAGCCATTTATTTTAACACTTTTCACTTGAAGTGTTTAAATAATAGGTTTTATACAGGGATGTGTCATCCACTCTGTTTAATGTAAAAGTGAATATGTAAATATATCCATCTATCTAATCTGGGTCTTACACCCTTTGACTGCCAAACAGCTTGGTTGCCATAGTTTCTTGAGTAACCTGAAATTAAATTTTCTTCTTTTTCTTTTTCAGTTGATAGGTAATTTGGTGGTGCATAAGGCAATTGGGCATCACTCCATTAATGGACAATTGGCTAAATACATCTTTTTCCCGAAGGCTAAAAATGTGTCAGCAAAGACTGGAATTGACAGCTAAATGCTTTCATAACTAAAACAGCTTTTACTAGAAAATGTCAAGAGTTTTTCTTTTGTTTTTAGAATTAACACAACCTGTTTGCAGGATTATTTTAAACTCTTGTACTAGTGAGACCAGCTTAATGAAGGGAGACTTGCAGGTTATAGCATTGGTTTGAAAATGAACAGATTCAGAAGGAATATAGGATTTTCCAATGATGAATATCAGTGTAAGAATGTTACTTTTAACATAAAAATAAAAGCTCTTGGGCATTTTGTAAGTTTTAAAGTAGCATTAAGTTGTTGTTTAAAAAAAAACCTGAAAAGAATGTTTTATTCACAGGTTAATAAAATTCAGTGTTTTAAACCACTTATGTATAAGCCTGGTGACTTGAGTTCAATCCATAGATTCCTAACAATGGATGGAAGGAAGGAAGGAAGGAAGGAAGGAAGGAAGGAAGGAAGGAAGGAACAAACTAACGAAGGAATGAAGGAACGAAGGAACGAAAGAAGGAGGGAGGAAGGGAGGGAGGGAGGGAGGGAGGAAAGAGGAAGGGAGGGAGGGAGGGAGAGAGGAACGAAGGAAGGAGGGAGGGAGGGGGGAGGAAGGGAGGAAGGGAGGAAGGGAGGAAGGAAAGAAGAAGGGAGGGAGGGAATTCTAAAATTCTGAAATCTGCCCTCCAACTTCCACCACATGGTCTGGCATGTGTGTGCTCACTCATGTTCTCTCTCTCTCTCTCTCTCTCTCTCTCTCTCTCTCTCTCTCTCCTCTCTCTCCCTCCCTCTCTCTCTCTCTCTCTGTCTCTCTCTGTCTGTCTGTCTCTCTCTCTCTCCCTATCTCTACCTCTCTCAAATAAATATTTACAAAAGCTGCTTTACACCGAATAGACCATTAAATATAGGTAGCTTTTGTTCTTAGTAGGAAATAGCAATTAGTTAAGAAAGTTTCGTGAAGCTATTGCCACTATTTACAACTCTCTGTCTTTGTTTTCTCCACATAATAAAGACAAACAGATGTTTTTAAGAGAGCAGTACACATCCAGCCAATTTATCAGGGATCGTGTTTAAGTAATTTATTGTTTTAGAATGGTTTTGTGTCTACAACAAAGTCGAGGCATAGTACAGAGAGTTCTAACACCTACGCAAATCCTCTAGTTTTATGAGATTGAATCAGGCTGGTTCCTTGTAGTGGACAGTATTTGTGCCAAAGGTGGCATCTAAAAGACTTAAAAAGAGTGAGAGGAAGGGGAAGAGGAAGAGGAAGAAAACGACTGTGAGGTGGAATGAAGGAGAGGGAAGTTAAGAGACATGAATGTCAAAAGTCAAAGCTAGAAAACCACTGAACTTACAAGCACTTGTTCTTGTGTTTCAAACTGCTTCCTAAGAAAATGAACTCTTTGGAAAAAGCACCTGGACATTGGGAGAAAGATTTGCTTTTGATTTCAGGTTACTAAGAAATCTTTTAAGGAATAAATTAAAATCTGAAAAAGCAAAAAATGCTACTTAAAGAATACAAAAGCTCACATTCATTTTCCATTTGACATTTTCCAATGCCTATAAATGCTATTGATTTCAAATTCTAAATTATTTCACTACTGAACACGCCTTGTAGAATTATTACGATGCTGTTTGTATGAGGTTGTAATCATTGATTGTGACATTATACTCTACATAAATGTGCCGTCGTGAATAATTAAACTTGTTAGCATTTTGCTTGCCTAATGTCTTGAGAGAACTTTTTGCAACCAAAATGTTCCCCTTGTTATTTCTGCTAGATATGAAAAGTATCCCTCCCCTGAAACTTTACCATTATCAAATTGCAGGAACCACCCTACAAAACTTGAGTATTTCATGATCAAGAACTCTGTGAGCCTTGTGATTCATATTTTGGAATTTATAATAAATGAGCCAGTTCAATGCATGCAAGAGATGTTTCTCATGCTACTTGCCACCTGTGAGCATGCCATTCCTCAAGCTTTCACTCCTATTGCCTCCAGTAAAATAAACATCAGTGCTCCCCAAAATAGTGTGCATTATGATGGTTGGCCCTACTTACACTGGGCTGCAGGTAATCTTTTAAAAAATGAGAGATTGTTATAATTCAATGTGATTTCTGTTGACTTCGTTCCAATTTCAGAGTCTGGGAGTCCTATGGGGGAAAAAAACACAACACAGAGCAATTTTGGCACCGCTTACTAAAAGTGCCTGGCCCCTTAAGGTAAGGAAGCCATGAAGGCTCCATCCTTGCTTACTGAGTTTAATACATCTGTGATGCTGGCTGCACAAATCTGAATGGTCAAATGTCATTTGGAGGCCCCGTGCAGCATGAAGCATTGAGTGACTGAAACACTTAGGGCAACAATAGAAACCAAAAAAGCATCCATAAATGGAGGAAAGCATATGCATCCCATTTTGCCTTGATATGTGTGTTAGATGCAGACCGTTTCTTCTGCCAACCAAGTTGAGTCACATAAAAGCCCTTGTGCTTTGTGTACCAGCTGAAGTTAGCTAACTGCCATTTGGCGATGAGCTGAGAGTCATCCAGGGCTCATGGCTGCCAGCTGCTCCAAGCCTCCATGCCAGCCGACAAAGCAATGACCTCAGTTTGACCAGAGACGGAAATTTCATCAGGAAACATAAACTATTTGAAAAGTAACAGAGAAGAAGGCAGTTTCATCATGAACTTGTCATCACTTGATGGAGCGACAGTCCCAATGTTCGTTAAAGATTCAGCTGAGAAGATAGGTTCCGTTTGCAGGCTTTTAATGGGTACAGCACCCTTGAGTGTTGACTCTCTTGTTTTTGAAAGGCAAAGATATGCTCAAATATCAGTTTGGGCATAAAATATAGAAACAGAGACTCTCATTATATGTTTCCAATATTTGTGGTAATTTGGTGACTTTTTTTTTCAATTTGGCTCCCGGGTGTCACTTAGCACAATAGTCTGCAGAGGGCCAAATTGCTTTCGCGGTTGGACGTGACTGCGCACCTCCACACAGTGGTATTTAGCATGATTGGCTCATTCACAAGTTGGAATTTAAATGCACAATATAGCTATAGTGTCTGCTTTCCAATCTCATCAATTATGTCCTCATGTTTCTTTATTCTTAGCAGCCATTGATAAGTATGTTTGTGAGCACACGTATGTGTGTGTAGATGCTTAAGAATGACATGTATGTCCTTTTTAAAAAGAATTGTTTTCACACCTGAGCCAAGTGAAGTGAATAAGTGCCTGTTGCTGCTCTTTCTGTCAAAGACATCCACAGCACCCCAAACCCCAGACTCAGGGAGCATCAGGGAGAGGGGCAGTGAGAAGGCAAGATCTGAGGGTGAGGAGGGTGTAGCTAGATGGCACCTTCTAGACATAATAGTGCTGCTGCAACCATGAACGGACTGCAGCTGTGTTTCTTCCGCCTGCCCAAGATTTGACTTGTCAATATTTCACAAAAAAAGTTTTGCTTTTGGGAAAATCTCGTGGAAATTTCAAGCAAGTAAGGGACCCATTGTATCATGGAACTGGTTCATTATGGGTGACGAGACTGAGATACCTCCGTAGCATACTACAGAGAGCTCAAAGGATGGTCTTTTGATCTTTCTCCTGTATCATTTAAGCTCTGGCTCATCTCCTATTTGGAAATGCTTTCGTTGTCAATGCATGAAATCTTTGAAAGATTCTGATTCTGTTGCAGTTTCTCTGCCTCATTTTTGATAAATTTGTGACTAAACAGCTATAGGGGAACAAAGGTTTTTATTCTTGACTTAAGATAGTCTGATTACAGTTACTTGTCCAGTTTGGCAAGACAGTCCACACCAATATCAGAGGCCAAAGAAACTGGCCACATCGTATCGATGCATGCATAGAACTGCTGAGAAAGGGACAATCCTTTCTTGGCATACCAGATTGTCTGACCAAGTATACAGAAGAATGCCAACTTTCTCAAACAGTTCTCTCCATCTTATTCACCTGTTTAAGAACTAGTCCCAGCCCATGGGCTGGGTCTCCCCATCAACTAGACAATCGCCCGAAGACTTGCTTTGGGCTTAACTCAATTCTCAACAAATGTGCCTAGAACTTGAAACTCAACAGTCAAGTTAACACCTGTATCTAACTATGACACCCTCTGAAGTTGTGTAAGAAATGAATCCAAATGATGCTCCTTCTGTGAATGATTCTTTCACTTTCTCTTACTCATGTATATTTATATCTTTGAATATAATGTGGCTTTCACACATTATATTACACAGTAGTAACTATTTGACCAAAATAGCTTTCTAAATAGTATGCACATCTGGAATAAATGTAGTGCAAATAAGGTAGAGAATATTTCTTTCACACTAATGTTGTCCTAGGTTTCTTGGGAGCAGATTCCTCAGACTCCATGTGAGACTTACATCATCATAGATTTACTTTTCTTTTCTTCATGTGTTTGTGTATGTATGTAGGTGTGTGTACATTTGCATGTATCTATGCAGCCACATGGTATCTGGCCTAACTTATCCAACATAATATGTTTCATATTTGTCCACTTAGCTGCATGTTTCAGTAGACAATTTCTCTTTATTGCTGGTAGATTTGTTGTATTTTATTTGGCCACAATGTCTTCTGTTTCTTCTTAGTGGATATTTGGTTGCTTTCAGTTTCAATCTGCTGTGAATGAGATGACTATGAATGTATCTCTGGATACACTTTTGAAACCATGTTTTCACTTTTTGGGTGAATATCTAAGACAGAAAATGTTGGATTATAAAAGATACAAATGTTCAGTTTTTAAAGAAATTGCAAAATAGGTACCCAATGTGACTATGTCATTTTATACTTCTACCCTATCCATAACATGTGAGCATTCCACATTTTCATAATTTTTATATCAGTGCTTCAGAGTTTTAACAATTCTATTAGCTGTTAAAGAGCATTTCATGGAAGCTTTAATATGATTATCTGTGATATGAAGCATTTCTCACATATTTGCTATCCACTTAGACTTCTGTTTACGTTTTCTTTACTAGCTTTTTATTGATCTTTATTATTTTATAGGCTTTCTTTATGTATTTTAGGTAAGAGTTCTTTTGGAAGCATATGTAAGTTTAATGGCTTTGTAAACTTGGATTTCTTTATCAATTTTATTAATGATGTCATAACATGAGGGCATTTATGAATTTTTAAAAAATAATGCATTCAGTATATTTTTGTAGACATTTACTTATCTCAAGATTGCAAATTTATAGTCTTCAAACTCTGAAACATTTTGAAATTTTTATATGAAGTAAGGTAGATATAATTATTTTGAGTAATTACTTCAGTCAATAAATCTATGGAGTTTAGCATGCTAATTTGGTAAATGTATGCAATAAAGATGAAATTTGGGTGTTTAACATTTCTATCTCCTTAAACAGCTTATTATTTTTTCTTTTTCCATTTTTACGTGTACGTGTGTTGGGTGAATGTGTGTATGTATGCTTTTATTTGTGTGAACACATTCGTGTGTGTGTGTGTGTGTGCGCGCGCGCATGTATTTATGTGGAAGTCCAGTGTTGAGACTGGAATTCATTCTTGATACCTCTTTCACTTTAATATTTAGAGAAAGAATCTCTAATACAACCCAGATCTCATTTATTGAGCTAGTTTGGCTAGTCAGATTTCTCTGGTTATTTCCAGCTCTTCCTTCCAAGACCACCACACTTACCTAGAATTTTACATAGGATCTGAGGATCCAAGTCCTTTTTGCTAACATAGAGTTATCTCCCCCACCTTTAATTTTTAAAAACTTTGAAGAGCACATGTAATGCTTTTTTAAACAAGTGTATAGAATAATGTACTGATACAATCAGAATAATTACTGTTTCCATCGATGCAGCATTGCTTTTTTAAGCTTCATGTCCCTCTCTTCTAATAATTCATAAAATATATAATAGGTAATTGTGAATCATAGTCACCCCACTGTGCTGTTTATTCTGTTTAAGTTTAGGTATCTATTATCCAAGCACCTTTTACCCCACACAACTCCAGAATCAATGAATCACTGTTATATATTCAGAATATCTGTCAACATCCACCTTTGAGAGAAAATTAGTCATAGTTATCTGTCCACATCACTTTTTCCACTTGACATAATGGCAACTAGCTCCCTTTACTTTACTACGAATAACAAAATATGTATCATTTATGTCTATTATTCCATACTGAATATGTTCTTTATCTTTTCATCTAATAATGGGCATCTAGACTTACTCAGTGGTTTGATTAGTGTGACCATAAACACAGTAGGATTGTTACTCTGATATATTTATATACTTTTTTGGAACACTCACAAATAGAAGATATGTATCAACTATAGATATACTTTAAGTTTTTCGAATAGCCTCCATATTTTCTTCTAAACTGGCTGTTGCATTACATCCTACTAAACATGTATAAATGTTCGCTTTTATGCATACTGCCAGTAATTTTTTTGTCTTTGGTGTTGACAATTCTAGGTGGGGTAAGATGGTATTTTACTGTGGCTTTTATTTGTATTTCGAATGAAACTGTCATTTTTTCACATATTGTTGGGCATTTTGACATCTTTTGAAAAGTTTATGTTTGCATATTTTGTCTGTTTTAAATGGACATTGTGTGTGTGTGTGTGTGTGTGTGTGTGTGTGTGTGTGTGTGTGTGTGTGTATCAGGGGTCACTGGGTGTCCCTATGGAGGCCCACAGGGAAAGACATCCTAGATTGCCTCTAGGCTTTGCTTTGCTCTGGGATTTCCCGGGTTTTGCCTTCCAGAACAGGAAGTTCAGGCCACTGCCATTTCCACCTGACTCTTTTTTTCCCCTTGAAAACTGAGATCCAAAACTCAGATTCTTCTGCTTGAGAGGCAATCTTAACCTCTAAGCAATATCTCTCCAGCCATAATTGAAAGTTCTTGTGGTTAAGTTCTGTACATATACTGAATACTAACCCTTGGCCAATTGAGTAGTTTACCCAGAAATAAATGGTGAAATTCCCATCCTATAAATTTTCTCTTCAATTCCTTGACTGTTTCACTTATGGAGAAGACTGTAGTCTAATACATCCTGCTCATCTATACTTTTAGTTTTGGTTTTGTACTTTTGAAGTCTTATTTTAAAAATCACAGCCTATATCTCTGCCTGAAAAGTTTTCCCCATTTTCTTCTAGTAGCTGCATAATTTCAGGATCACACCTAGGTGTCTGGTTGGTTTTAAGTTCATTTATGTACAAGGTGAGAATTAGAAGGTCTAACTATTAATTCACAATTACCTATTTTATATTTTATGAATTACTATAAGGCTTAATTTACTAGTGACTTATTTCCATAATGCTGAACTAACTTGGTATATTGCTCAAGTTGCATATATCCCTTGTGTACAAGGTCATTTCAGGATTATTCTCTGTGTACTTTACCTGTTACATATGCTAATGGAATCATACTGATTTTTGTAGGTCTAGACTGAGTCTCAGTGTAAGACAGTATCCTCGAATCTGTTTGCTTAACCATGATTGTTTTGAGTTTTTCCAAGTCATTTGTATTTCTGTGGAGCTTTTAGAACCAAAACTTAATTTCTTCAGGGAAAACTAACTGGAGTTTTGTTGAGTGTAAGGATCAATTTTTGAGAATTTAACATTTCCAGCACAATAATTCATCTCTAAATTTTCTTAACTGTTTTTGCTATTTGTTCAGAATTATTTATAGTTGTTAGAGTAGAAACTTTAAATATCTAATCATATATTATAGCTCAGTTTCTGTGTCATCATAAAATACTATTTTAGATTTTAACCTTTTATTGCTTGTTTCTATTTTATATTCAAAAGGGTAGAACGTGTGTTGTATGGAAAGTATGGAGAATGCACTGCTAAAGATAATTTTCCTATTACACATGGCTTTTCATAAATGCCCACTGTTAGATTGATTATGTTTTTGTTTATTTTATTTTGCCAATAATCTTCCTCATGGGTACATTTTTGAACTTTTCTAAGTGCACTTTCTGCATCCTTTTGAGAAACAGAATTTTTTTTATTCTGTTAGTATAGTAAATTGGATTAATTGATTGTCTTATGTCAAATCAATTTTAATGCCTGGTATAAACTCCAGTTTATGACCAGGATGCTTTATGCCTTAACTTAATTTTATTTTATCAAACATATATAGGCATATGTTGACATTTCTCATACCTTATTAACATGTAATTTTGTTTTTTAATGTATTGGTTAGATTTTTGTTAGGGAACTGAACTTTCCCCTTTCTGTCTTCTATAAGAACATGTGTAAGGAGTAGTATTATTTCTTCCTCAAAGGTGTTAGAAATTGCCCATGAATCTATCTGAGCCTATAAGTTGCTTTGTCAATTTTCTTTATAAATTCAATTTTTGAACTAGTAGGGATCTATTTTTATTTTGGTTTTCTCCATTTTATTTCTGAACTTTAACTAGTTGGATTTCACATGGGAATGTGTTGGATTTATTGAATCACATGAAATGATTCACGCTGTATTGTCATTATTCCTTTAATGAGCTTAGAACCCATCCTGATGACATAACTTATTAACCTGTACTGGTCACTATGCTGTCTGCCTTACATAGATTATCTGATTCTAAATTAGATTCATTGAGTACTGACCCAAGTACCTGCTGGTATCTACCCATCCTTTTGGCTAAGGAGAATCTCCACAGTACAGAACACTTAAGTCTCCCAGGGTCCACAGAGATACACGCCCACAGCTTCCATGAGCTGCAGAACTGGCCACTAATTTGCCAGGACACGCTCTCTGCCTGCAGAGATGCCTCCGTGGTCTACGTCAGAATTAGAGCTTCTTAAATAGTACTTTAAGAAACCTTGTTGGATGTAATGTAGTATTAAATTTGTCTCCCTTTCCTAGTGCCTTGATCATGTACTTTAATTTATTCATGCTACACGGTCCTGCAGTATTTATGATGTTTGATAAAGTATAAATGCATCTGTAAAAATGACATTTTCCAATACTGGCTGTAGCTGGAGAAGGACTGAGTGGAGTAGATCCTTAAATCTCTTCTATAACCTAAGCCTTCTGTATTCTGAAAAGAGAGAACCTGCTATTTTGATTTTAACTCTTTGGTCTGCTAAAATGTTATAAATCTTTATTAACTAGAAAGACCTTTGAAATCAATACAAAGGCTATAACTAGGTCTATGTACAAAGGGTTGATGTCTTTACTTTCGCCTGAGAAATACTTTTAACTAGGAACACCTAGTTATCTTGATTAATTTATTAACATTTATTAATGGCTAGTAAAACCACAGTACTTTAGTTTCCTTCATCTTTTTGTGAGACTGATAAGATTCAAATTAAAGAATATTTTTAAATAGTAAAATACCACAGTGCTGGGGAGATGGCTCAGCTGATACAGAGCTGTGTGCACAAGCGTGAGGACAGGGGCTCAGATCCCCAGAACCCACCTTGAAGGGCAAGGTGTGACAATGATGGCCTAAAATCCTAAAACGGGCTTTGCGGCTTACTGATCAGCCAGTCTAGCTAAACTGCTGAACTAAAGATTCAGTTGATACTGTGGAGAAGTATTGAAAAAGACAACTGATATTTGCCCACTGGTCTATACACACACACACACACACACACACACACACACACACACACACACACACACGCATGCATACAAAGAGTGAAATATTAGACTGAAATGACTGTGGCAGCTGGAGGATGGAGATGGACTATTCATTCCCTGGCCCCCTAGCCAGTATCTCAACCCTCCAGAGTAAATTGTGCTTCCTCATTGCAAGAGGCTCTTGCTGTAGCTTTGCCGTTTAGTGTCTTCAACCCTAGTCTGCAGCTGTCCTTACTTTGGACCAATAGCAACCAGGATCCTACTTCCCAATTCCGGAAGGACCCACCCATTTTCCAGAGCGTGTCTGAGATCTTCGGTCATCCCCAAGCCTTCCTGGACCACCTCAGTCTTCCTGATTGTCTCTCTCCTGCCTCTGTCAGATGTCCACAACATGGGGTGTGTGTTCAAGTGTGGCTCATGTTTTTGTCTTTCCTCCCTCAGCCTTGTGCCTTTATTAGCAGTACCTTTCCTCTACCTTTTACCAGCTAACGCTATGCTGGTTATATAAGTGTGACTCAAAATGGTTTCCCATCTTTTATCCAGCTGATATTAGAGTGGGGTGAATGAAGAGGACAAATAGTCGGTAGAGATGCTCCTTGCCCAGGTGCCTTGTTTGTCTCATGGAGATCAGTCGATTCCAGATATACACATAAGGACCTAGGTGCGTCATCTGGAGATGCTCAGCCCACTGACAAAGCTAGAACTCCATTGCATGCTGTACAGTGGGTTTTAGCAGCATGAGGAATGCAGCCTTATTACAGTGCACAGAGATTTACGCATGTAATTCGTTGTCAGATGAGAAGAGCGTGCATTACTGAGGATGAAAGGTTTTCCAGTACACCAAGTGCTGTCATGGACACCCGGGCTGTGGAACCACCTACAGGGAAAGCAGAGCACAGAGTTCTGAGAGCAGCGACATGCAGCTCACCAAAAAATAATTATATGATCCACGTGGATGCAGGAGGGGCTGTTGTTTTAGGTACCCTGGGTTCCCTCTGGACGAAGATGTAGCTTTCATCCCAGGCTTTAACTCTGTCACAATCTTCCTGTTTCTCCTCTTCACAGTTAATGTTGGGACTTTTCTGGGGTGTGATCATTGTTTTCTCTTTCTTACGAAGATTACAGGAGAGCTGTTCTATTTACTAAGTCCAGGAGTAGTCATCTTGAATCATAAATCTATTTGAATTTACCGAAACATATTTCACATTACAGACAAAAAATGTCCTCAGCAGAATTTTACCATGACATTGTATGATGCTTTAATTGTATAAAATCATAATTATACAATGCCATACAATTTTAATTATGCTTTATTTTTATAATACATGATTTAATCATACACTGTTGCCTCTCTTATATACACATGCATTTAAACCTCATGATCATGAGTTTCCCCATTTCTAAAATGGAAATCCATGTGGTTTACAGTGAGGAGGTAAATAACATCATGACACTTTGAGGACTCCATATATTTAATTGTTTTGATATTACTTCCATTTGGCCATAAACATATTGTCATCACTGATTTTGAATTCTAAGTTTTTATTATTTGAAGACCATAACTTAATGAACATTTTCTCTTTTTTTCAGTTGGATATTTTTAATGCTTTTTTATAAATAGTAGCTTTATGTTCCACTTATTTTGAACTACAGATTTATATTAATCAAAATATGCATGAAAACTTACAGTTATTACAATAAGTATCTCCCTCTCCTCCAGATTAGTTTTCAGCTGCTGCCTTCCTTACTACATTATGCTTTCAAAATGCTCCCATTATTTTTCTCAATCAGTGTACCTTCATTCTCCATCGGTCACTACACTATTTTTGGTTTTATACAATCTCATTTATTTATCATAGCTTTCCTTTTCCCCAGGATTATACTCCTTGATTTTTTTCTTTCTTCTTCTTTTTTTTCCCAACCATTTATTTATTTATTTTTTCCACTCATACAAAATTAATAGCCACCCCGGTCCCTCCACCCCTCCCTGGATTCCCCCCTTCCTCCCCCGTTCTCTCCCTCCCTCCTCCCTTCCTCTCTCCCAGTGCCCCTCCCCCCATCCCTGGAGCATGCTTTAATGTGTATGTCAAACTTTCCTCTGGGTCCTCCTCTTTGATGAGGTGTAAGGACTCAGTGGCATTTCCTAGAACTCTTTCTTTTGTTCCCCTTAAGTATAGGAACACTATTGTGGCTATTAATCCCTTACTTCTAAGGATCCTAGTGCCTTTAATCCATGCTAGACTTTGTAGGTCAATGATATGTAGGTCATTGCCCAGATCTTGAAAAGTCTTATTGTGATTGCTTCTGCCCTAACTTGTGTGGAGTATCTTGCATATCGTTGCTCCTCCCCATCTTTGGGCTCTTAAAATCTTACTCTACCCTCTTCTGCAAATTTCCCTGAGCTTCAAGATGGGGAGAGATTAGGCTGGCCCAGTTCCAGGTAGTTGATATAGAGTCTCTGATGTTCTGAATTATGGTTTGCTGATTTTTTTTTTTCAGTTTTGCTGCTCCTGCAATGCCCTTGGCTTCATCATGATGGGTATTGGATGTCACCTCCTGGCCAGAGATAAAAAGCTGTTAGAGTCTTATTATAAAAGTAGATTCAAAGGTAGATGAAATAAGAAAAGTCAAATATCATAGGACTAGTGACATGACTCAGTTGGTAAACTGCTTGTTGCACATGAGGACTTGAGTGAATCTCACCAGCACCCTTTTAAAGCCAGGAATGGCAGCATGTACCTGTAATCCCAGCTCTTAGAGACAAAGAATTTTTCCATCCAGACACCAGACATGTTGTAGTTCATCATCAGTAGTTCTTGGTGGAACAGGTTACTGAACAATGACGAAGACTCTCTCTTCCACATTGGAAGGTGTTCAACACAGAGAACCACAACTGTCTAAAATGTAAGGCAGAAATAACTGTCTACTGCCCGGCCCTGAATACCTCAACTAACTGCTCACCCTACCATCCATCGTGGAAGAGGGCACAGTAAGAATGAAAGAGTTAGATGGTGGAGAGGGCAAGACAAGGCTCTTAAACCCACGAACCCACCGTGGCTGTACTACTTGCACAAGCCCCACACAATAATTGACCTCTCAGCAGCTCACCATGCAGGGGGATGAACACAGCAGGCGGCTCATCCTTCTGAGAAACTAGTGAAGGTTTATTTTGGATGGGGAAAGGAGAAACACTTCCCTGATACAGATACAAGGACTGTGCTTCAACAATGGTATAGGCCATATTCCAATATAAGCAACTGAAATGGAGTGCACACACACGCACACACACACACACACACACACACACACACAACCACATACTCGGCATGAAATAAAAGGCAGTTGATTGAAAAGAAGAAAGGAGTTACCGAAATAAGAAGGGGAGATAGGATTGGGCAACTGCAGGGTAAAAAATAGCATAAATTTACTATTTTCATATATGGTGTCTTCATTCAAATAAATAAATAAAGAGAACTTTGATCTGTTTGCAAAAATAAACACCATCTTAAATCTACAGACCATTTATTATTTTCCATGTTTTTTCATGTCTACTTTTACATTGTGGGTCACTTTTAAATAGAAAATGTACCAAGTAATTAAGATTAATAGTAAGGGAGATTAATGATGATTCTATATAGAGGATCTAAAGCAAATAATACAATGAGTATGACACATTTATAAATGCATGGGATACTAGTTTGTACCCACATGAATCAATATACAAAACTGAATATTCTGATTTCTGAATAAAAATACATATATTATGACATATGCCACACTAGCTAAAGTAACTTAGAAATAGCAGAAAGGTACTTTTTCCAGCCACCCCAGTTCTTTAAGCTCTGTCTTTCCTCTATGTAAACATGTCTGCACCCCAGATTCTCTCTAAATCTCAATGTCCTCTCTAGCTGTATTGAAGAATGTGCTTACTGCACTGTTTCATTAAACTGCTGTGTTATCAGGTAATTGTTTAAACATAATGCCACAGCACTATCAAAAGGAAAGGTGAACTAATGGCATTTGCAAATGTCAGGGATTATCTTAACACTTTTATTATAGTTTATAAAAAGTAGGTTCAGGGCATTTCATGGCAATTATTTCTACAGAAATTGGTTATTTAAATAAATTGCTAATTATCTGAAGATGACAGTATTGAAAATGCTACTAATGAGTTGTTTAATAAGTGTAGCCTGTGGTGGCCACCTGCAGGTGGAAAATAGAAAGAACATGTAGACTCTGCCTAGTCATCGCTGGTCTTCCACCGACCTTGAGCTCTTCAGGTCAGTCTTGGGTATTGTCCTGCGCTTCATCATCCTGCATTATTCATCCCTTATGATTTTTGTTCTTAAGCAGATTTCACTTTTATCTGTTATCGTCTTTGTCCTGCCATTCTTGCATATAATTATCATTGGTTAATGCTAGCATGATTATATAATTTATCATCGCAATGGAGACACAGTTCAACTGAAAGAGAATGCTTTTTTTATAATTACATCACACAATTATGAATTGGTACAGATATAAGAAACTCACACTCTCCTGGGCAAACTGGGCCATATGGTCACCCTAAGTTGAAGCAATTACTAACTATGCTAGCTCTAATTGAATTCCTATCTAACAATTAATACAATGTTAATTTTCTGGGTTTGTCATTCCTGGGTAATATATCTTTATTGGTTATGAAAATTAACTCATCCTTCTGTAACTTGATTTATATTCAGAGCCTTAAAATGAGGAAGGAATACAGCATGGTGGTTAAGAGCATGGTACAGGAAGAGTCAGGGGAAATCACATGGGAAGGCTCAGGAGCATCACATGGTAGAGGAAAAGTCAGGCACATCTGCATTTTAATATCAGACTTAGGCTTCCTAACAGAGTGGTGTGGAGTGGGTGACGTCTCTCCCCATCCAGTATCAGTTTGCACATCTCTAAAAATAGAGACAAAATTACCCATTTCACAGTGATGTTATCAGGATAAGATATGCAAAACTCATAGGAAAATAACTAGCAATTAGAAAGCACTCAAAAGAAAATCGTATTTCTTCTATCTGCTGTTAGCTACTGCTGCTTTTGATAGTTACATACATTCAGGGGAAAGGAAAGGGTTTTCTTAGACACACACATGTGTGTTTACACAGAGAGAGACAGACACACACACACAACAGTTTGTGCTTATGTGCAAGTCAGAGGAACCCTGGGGACTGAATTCAAGTCATCAGGCTTGGTGGCAAAGCCTTTATAGGACGAGCCTTTTCCCCTGTTTGGGAAGGTTTAATGTATCTGAGTTCTGAGTTCTTTGCTGAGTTTACAACCAATTAAAGATAAAAATAATATGAGTAAGGAAACCATTCATGCATATAGAACCATTTGGTTCCAATTACAACAAAACATGTAAATAAGCCTTTCTAAGCCTTTCTTCCTTGACTTTCATTCTAACTTTCTTTCAGATATTTGAAACAGCAAAAAATTGTTAGGATTCCTTAAATGTTACAGGTATCTACAGTGCACATGTATAAGCATGTATGTGTGTGTGTGTGTGTGTGTGTGTGTGTGTGTGTGTTTTGAAGGAACCAGAAGAGTAAGATGGAGATCATCCTACTCATTTTATTTCAAATTTAGTAAACATTTATTTAAAATCACTTATGCTCTTCTGAAGGTTCAGAGGATAGAATCACTGACTATCCTGCACTTAAAATTCTAAAGCATGTATCTGATAATAGCTCTTATTACAAAGATCAGATGGGCTAATAATGGGCCCGTGCCACATATGCTGTCCTTTCATGAGTGCTTAATTCTAATGTTCCATGTTAGAGATATGTACATGTTGGTTTTAAAGACTTCCTAGAATAGGACATGTGGATGGATGAACCATTACTTATTACCAGAGCAGTTCATGAACTTTTAGTTGCTTTCACTGTTTGACTACAAAAGTAAATATTTCCGGGAATATTTTTCTACATAAAACTTTTTCATCTCTATTGACATGACAGACTACTTTAAAATCAAACCTATGGATGAAAAGTCATATATACACATACATATTTAGGTATTAAAATTGCATTTAAAACTCAAAGAATTAGATAATTTCACCTTTACAATGAGAGACTAGCTATTCATACTATTTTTCAGGGATAAAATCACAGGGATTCCAAGAGGATTCCCAACCCGCCCCTTAAGTATTACTTACCCATGTATTTTCAAAGCTAGATATTTATTATTGCCAGTTTTCCCTGGCTTGAAGAACAATATTAGAGTCTGTAAATATAAACCAGACACTGTGCTGAGTGGTTAGCCTGAATTCTAATCAGAATGCTTAGGACTCCTAAGGTGGCTGTGATTATCATTGGTATCAATATCCCTGTTTCAACGGTGGGGAAGGGTGATACTTGAGGAGACCAAGGAGTTTGCTCAGACTCCAAAGAACACTTGAGTCCAGACTCAAAACTGGCTGGTGGGAATTCAACACTGTCCTCAGCTGGAGACAATACTAGTTCTCATTTTTATAGGTAAACCAACATAAAGATGATCCTCTATGAAATTTCTACCCTTTTAATTCTCAATAGGAACTGGAAAGTGGTCCATTCAGGTCACAGAGACTTAAATTTTAATCCCCCTGCCTGCCCGTATTAGACCAGCATTGAAGAAGTTATTTAGCTTCAGTTTCTTCATTACACAACAGGGCTGGCCGAGTCTCTTCACAGAACTGTAAGGGTTATGTGTACATGAATGCACATTCGAGCTCCTTCCATTCGTGACAGCAGACTCCCTCAAAGGAAAGGGGACACTCCTAGGTGAACATTACTAATTCTACTACAAAATAAAATCACTACCACAGTTCAGGACTTTGCGACCTCATCAATGATGTAATGAAGATAAACAGCCATAATAATAGCAAGACTTAAAATAGATCTAAAAATAACTAAAGTGGAAAATTTTTAGTAAGAAAAATTTCAGCTTTTTTAAAAAACTTAGAATCATAGCAACATAAAGTGAGTGATTCTGCTTTTCCTGTTTCTCCCCTTTTTGATTTCCAATCTTTGATCCCTTTAGTATTTCAGTTGAATTATGCTAATGTTCTCAGAGGATCTTAATCCATGTGTAAAGATGTATTTTTAAATAGCTGTGCCTCATATATTTATCAGCATATCACCTCGGTTTTTCAACTCTCAAATCCTTAAAATTCTCCATTTGCTCTTATTTTTTTGAATGATGCTAAAACTATTAGCAATTGGACAGCCAAAGTTCAACTTCTAATGAATTTGTTATCCATTTACTTCATTATATTTTAATTAATGTAATCAAATTAAAACTACATTTTCCTTTTGTATACACAATAAGTATTATAACCCAATTTCTATTTTATTGCCAGCTAGAGCTATTATCAGGGAGTATACTGTTAACAATTAATTGGGTTCTAGAAGCTGTCCTAGGAGTCAAATGATTAGGGGAGGGGCACAAACAGAATTAAACTTAATTATTCAAAATTTCAGTTATCCAAAATTAGCATACATTCCACACTGTCTTGCCCATTAAAAATTCTTTTTTTCTTCAGTGATTCAGTCATGCGAAGTAAATCTCTCTCTCCTTTTTCACCAATAAACTTCATTTTTAATGTCATTAAAATCCTTGTATATGGGTTTCATGCCCAGACCTTTTGATTCTCAGAAAGAATTCTTAATGTGTGGATGTCTGGGCTTTTTCTTTTTAGAGTCAAAGTAATCTGATGGACATTATACCATTGCTAAGTGACGGCAGAAAGGGGAAGGGGACAAAGGGGTATGTGTGGCTGTCTTAAGATGTCAGAGCCTGTAAAGTTCTAGAGGTAGGCATCATGCTTTGCTCCTTAATTTAAAATTGGTTTCATTGCATTTCAACTCAGCAAGAGCAACATAGAAGATAAATATTCCCTCAGAAATCAGTTTCTGAATCAGGGAATACAGATAGTATTATCAAACCTTTCTTCCATTTTAATGTGTTTCTGAAGTATATTAAATTGCTTACTACAAGCATTAGGATATTATTTTTGGACTTTTCATTGTTTTGTATATGTCAAAATTGAGGTCAGCCAGATTGAGGAATTTTCACACCTTGTAAACATGAACACACCTTTTAAATAGTGATGCTCGGGGTCAAACCTCAGCAGTTGCCTCCACCCATTGTCCACCCCGTGTTCTCTCAAACAGTAATTTATCCTCAGATTGACTTTTTTTTTTTGGCAAAACCTTACTGATGTCATGTATAAAATGTATGATGTTCAAGTACAGATTTTCCTAACAGTACACAAATCCTTAAAAAAATCCTAAGATTAAAATGTATGTAGGTACTAGTCATTGATATGTACATAACACACAACCTATTTATAGCAAGAAAAAAGGCGTAAGTTCCTGATAGATATTTTGTGGATAGACAGATGAACAGATGGATGGATAAATAAAGACTGAGTAAACTACCTAACACATAATCCAGCCACACGTGGATAGGAAAACACAATACTGCAGCTAGTAGTGAGGCATTATTATTTTATTTAATTATATTCTTTTGGGTTTCATACATGAATACAATAAATTCATGTCACTCTCACTCCTTATTATACAATCCCTCTGCTTTTTTTTCCATTACAAGTTTTCTCATGTCCTACCTGTTTCCCTCCTGCTTTCAATGCCTTTTGTGTGCGTGACCCACTGCATTTCATGTGGGATACTGCTGAAGGCATGTGTCTAGACACTTGCTGGAGCAAGGGTGCTAATCTCTATGGGCATGCCACCGGAAAAAGCAGTTCCTTCTCCCCTCTTACTCCCCACCTCCAGCATTAACTCTCATTCATCTCTCAGGAAGATGTGTTGCCTATTGAAATTGTTCCTGTTCCATGATTTGGTCTATCAACCTTTTACCATGATATCATTGCATTTAGGATAATGATAGTATTTCTTAGAAATAAATCATGCTAATTAGTATAATTCAAAATTCATCAATTACTATTTTTTTCTGAAACACAATCAAGCAAAAAAAACTTTGATAAATATAGTTTATCAAAGATATGTGACTTTTTTGAAATTGAATTTGTGAGTATATTAAGGGTCTATATTTACTAGAGACTGGGCATTATAAATTCATTCTCACTCATCAACTGTGTACATACCAAAAGTATTTATTTGTTCATTTCCTTCTTTGTGTTTTTTGAATTTGCAGTTCATTTCAAAACATGGAGACCTAGAATGACTATTTAAAATATACACACATGCCAGCATACATACATACATATCTCCATTACACACAGTTGTAACAGAGGGATTTGGTTTATCTGAATTTCCAGTTCTATTTCACCAGCAACCCCATGTAGATGAGACCTTAATTTAAAATCCGTTAACTGTTAACTCTTTTAAGCTGAAAGGATTTCAATTTCCTGATTGAAATCTTGTTTACCTTAAAGATGAAGTCTAACTTCCAATTTCTTGAGAACTAAAGCAGATTCCTTCTTCCCCACTCTTTAATCTAAAAGCAGTAATCATAGCAATGGCGAAAAATTTTAAAACTACTCTCCTACAGCTGTGATTCTGGAGGTCTTTTACCCACTAGTGTCCTGTCAATCCTGACCCTGGAAGTCTTTGTACATTTAATTAGCATCTGTATGAGTCTGTGTTATATTGATATGCCTATAGTCATTTCACCTAATTTTAATTTTTATCTTGAACCTGTTATGTCTTTACCACTGTCATCTTAAAACTATAAAGAAATTTCTGTATTATAATTTAGAAATATCATTTTATATATCTTCAGTTTCCTGCCAGATACCTTTCTTAGTGAGTGAAAATCATCTGTAAAGCTTATTCTCCTTAAAAACTGAGAACAGGTAGGTATACATGACATTAAATCAATTATTTTTTAAATCAAATGGAGTTTTTAATAGAAATCAAAACTGAGCTTATTCTTGCTCAGCAATAAAAAGATTCATTTCTCCTCTTCCGGATATCATTTCCTCAGAGAATATAATTACCCTTAACTTTTTTTGAAAAAGATGCCTTTCTTATTTGAAAGATTCTTGTGTTCATTACATACATTGGAACGTTTTAGAAGCAGAAGGAAAGCATGACATAGAAAATGTCGTATTGACCTAATTGAACATTTTCAAATGCCAGTGACGATTTGCTGATGTTTTTCAACACCTGTGTAATAGTGCTGCCCTTTAAGTGTAACTGGTTAAATTTTCAAAGCTGTGTCCTGGGATTTTGCCATTTGATGTCCATTAATATCAATTGGAATATGCGGCCAAATCCCTATATACCACTTTGAAATTTTACCCCTTAGTGTTAATGATAGTCTTCTAACAGTGCAGTTAGAAATAAATTATTTATCTGCTTAGTTCAGATTTCCTTTAGTCTCTAGGGTAAACTAAATAAGGGAAGCAAAAAGAATTTCAGTATTTCTTTATTAGTTCAAAGTAAAATGTATATAAAGGACTCATTAGCTTAGTATGTATTAAGCATGTCTATTACATAATGCAGAGGTATCTGTCTATCTCTCTGAAAGTCTTAGTTGCAGATTTCCTTTCACCCTTATTAGTAGTTATATTTATTTTGGTGTACTGATAATCTATAGTATGCTATATGTAATAGTTTATGCATTATAAACATAGAAATTCATATGTCATGTCTCATAATAAGTTCTCCTGCCATCCATATTAGCCTTTTATGGTGAAACATAACACAGCCATCACTAGTTTTGACATAGAAATAGAACCCTTATGTCCAGTTTCTAATTTTCTCTAACTGAATAAATACCTTGTGTTCTAAATGCTTGTTGTGGAATTCTAAAGGGACAGCATTGAATATTCTTGACTATGAAACACTGATACCTTAGAGGAAGGCTCTAAGAAAGAGAAACAAGGAAACATTTCTATAAATGTGTTTGGTTATATGTACAAAACACCAGTTATGTGTGAGTTTAATTTGATATGGAATTTATATACTATGCTAAGTATAAAGCCACTGATTTTTTAAAGAGTTGATCTTGAAGAGTAACTTTTATCTCCCAGTATAATTGTGAGGACCAGCAGTGATTTCTAATGTAGCAGCTGATTCACACACATGCCGTCTCCATTATCAGAGTACTTTGCCAGAGTTGCAAGTCTGGCACTTTCCTATCACACACAGTCTGCAGTGTACACCAAAGATCTCTTGTGATGTTTTACGTTCCGTGAACTAGGACTAATGCGCGACTACCATTCTATCTCCGATCTTCGCTCTTCTGAAATTTCTCTGTTCTGTCTATTCATCTATCACTGCCCATTCTCAACCACTGCCATTTCCATTCTTTCCATTTCCTGACTACCTCAGTGGGTGAAACCATACAGACTATCAGGATTAAAGACCGCTCACTAATTTCAAGGAACATTCCATGTGTTTCCTTAAAGTAAAGCCCTCTACTAAGTTCATACTTACCATGCTCATGACTATTATTGCAATGGTAGATGTAATAATAAATTACTGAACCTGATGCATAATTTTGCTATTAGACAGACTCTGGTTCAAGATAAATTCTTATACAATTACAACTCCCTGTCTTCATAAAATGTCTTTGAGGGACCATTAACTTGAGAGAACAAAAAACACCAAATTATATTCTTGTTTTATGTTTCTGTATTATATGAGCTGTATTATATTAATAAAGGCATCAGTTCCCATTAGGAAGCTAAGTTGCTTTAATACAATATAGCAATGTTTAAATATCAAAGTATGTTCAGTTCATCTACTCAGTCGTTCTATCTATTGGGTTAGGGAATGATAAATAGATAATGTTTGATTACTTAAGAAATATGTGTATAAATCTGTCTGTACATACACAAAAATATATGTATGGATTATACACCTATACATACATATATAGAGAGATTATACATGTATATGTATGTATTGCATATTATAATTTCAGAATTCCAGTCAATTCTTTCTAATTTTATTTAAATTTCATAGCTCATGAAAAAATGCTATCCAGCTCGATGTGCGCCTTCAAACTGTGGGAAATGTGTTCAGAAAGCAATATGGAATCTGTAAATTCATCAACACCTTGCTTGTTTTAGTCTTCATTCACACCAGCTGCTTTGTCCTTTGCAGAAACATAACAGAGTTGTACGTCTATTTATGCACTGTATGTGATTATTTCTCTTTTTCAAAACCTGCTGTCGCTGGGTTCTTCTTAAAACAGATACTTGAATGTTTCATATACGCTTCCTTACACATTACTGTATATCAGGTTGTAATTGGCAGGCATTTTTAGATGTCTTAGCTTAGCATACCCACTTGTATAACTTGTCCAGACTTAATAATTCCACCACTGTCCTTAAATACATATCCATTGGCAAGTTAACATACTTTGAGACACGATGGTTCTACACATCTTTGAGATAAAGGCATTTAAAACATTCATCTAACACATGGTGGTCGCTGCATAATGATAAATAAACATGTGTACATCCCTGACAGACACGCTGATCACGAGCATTCCTTTCTTCTGTAGGAACCGCCATCAGACCTATCGCTTTGCGAGCCGTGACTGCCATTGCCCGGGAGCTGCCTGGCTTTCCTATCTTGGCCACAGGTGGAATTGACTCAGCTGAGAGTGGACTGCAGTTTCTCCACAGTGGTGCTTCTGTCCTCCAGGTAGGATTTGTGTTGCTCTGTCTTTCACATGGCTCATCTCACTGGTAGAATGTAAACTACGTGGCAAACATTGGTTCTTTCACCAGTCAAAATGATGGCACCCATTCGGGTCCTCTCTTGAATCCGAGTGAACCAGAGGTTTGTTTTCTGACCTACTGAATAGACCTTCTTAGAGTTTTTTGTACTCTAGTCATCCACTCATCTGTCTTGAAATAAATGAGTCCGGGTGCCTACTACACACTGTATACTTCTGGATAAAGACAAATACACTGTGAAAAGCTGGGTAAAATAGGATTTCTACTGAGAATTTACATAAAAGATGTGATTAGCATTCAGCCTCTGAAGTTAGGCCCTGACGGAATCATCAGACTTGAGTCCCAACTTCCTGACAGATGACCTTCCAAATATAATCATAACTTGTTATTCACTGCCCTATACTAAAAACACAGAGGGAAATTCTTCCATAGTCTTTATAAGGGGACACTCTGGGATGAAGGGAATTAAATCTTAATAGCAGCTATATATATGATGACAACATAATAGCATTTCATTTTCTTTCTTTATTTTTACTTATTTATTTGAGACACAATTTCACTTGTAGCTCATACTGGCCTGGAACTCATGACTCTGACTTGAAGTGAAAAATTATAGGCCAGTGCCACCACCCCTGGCTCTCAATTTACTTACATATTTATTTTTTATATTTTATTTATTAATTTTGTGTGTGTGTGTGTGTGTGTGTGTGTGTGTGTGTGTATCAGAGGGCGCTGTGTGCCTCTGCGGAGGACCAAGAGGGACTTTGGGAATCATCCTGGATTGCTTCTATCTCCTTCTTGCTTCACTCTGGGATTTTCCAGACTCCACCCGCCAGGGCAGGGCATACAATGCCGCCTTTTCTGCCTAGCATTTTTTACGTGGGACTTGGGATCTGAACCGAGAATCTTCTGGTGGCAAGATGAGTCTTAAACTCTGAGCTCTTACATATTTGTTTTTAAAGAAATGTTAATATTAACCAAGTATTTCTGAGAGGCCAAATATGTAAGTTGACTCAGTACAGTTATTCATATAAAAATTTCATGGTGAAGTCTTAGTTAAACATTCCAGCCATAAACCTATTAATAATAGTATATGAAGGACAGTATTTAGTTCTTCTGGTATCGTGTTCTTCTGGTCACATCATGTGACAACAGCAGCATATTCTGGTAGTGGCTGTTGTTGTTACATACACGATTTCTACAAATTGCCCAAAAGTAAAACCATTTTGTGCTTTTTGTATTGATGTCATGGCCTGGGGGTTAAAAGTGGGGAGTCCGAGAAGTCGTAGTCACTGTAAGCTTTGTGGCAACAGGACCATACAGGCTGTGATCACGTGACCTGTCCCCCCTTCATAACTCCTGTAAGACAGGAACGTTGGTAATAGCCTTCCATGTGCATGCAAAGCTCACATTCTTGGGGTTGAGTGAAGAAAACAAATGTGAGAAAAGAGAGCTAAAGCAGGAGTCTAGTTCTGGAGTAGATATATGCTCCGTGTGTGAACTCAAGAATGCAAATATTTGTTCTTATGAATGAAAGTGATGAATTGATATTCTGATGTCAGTGTCTGACTAAGTTCCTCTTAATGGAGAAACAGAGACTATTTTTCATTAAGAATTTTTATGTACAAACAAAAGGAGCTTCTGTCGCCTCCCCATCTCCCTCCTCCCACCTCTTCCTCCACCTTCCCATCCCTTCACGTATCCATCCCAGTCCTTTCTGCCTTCATGTCTCTCTGTGCATATGGACCACAATGTTCCCTTTGGGACACCTGTGCTAGTAAAGCACCAGACTTTTGTGGCTGTGTGTGTGGTCCTTCAGTGAGCAAATCTTGAGAGGGAGCTCCCCTTCACTTGCCAGCACCTGCCTGCAGGATTCACGCCAAGTGTAGTTGTTTCTCCTATGATATCTTTGCTTGAATCCCATTAAGTCTAGTTGTTTCAGAGACTATCTTAAGGCAGTAGAGCCCATTGTATAATTTCAAGTAACTCTGCCAATTGGATTTACTCCAAATTTACAGTATTTAATGTCAACTGGGCTTTGAACGCTAGTCCAAATCCTTTCTTAATCATCCTTCTCTTTTATTTACTTTCCAGAAAATTCTCTGTAATAGATAGGTCAGTGATTTTTTTTACTGACTACGAAGACCTGTTGATTTGTATATGTGTTCCAATTTCTACAACTCCCTCAATTTTTTATCTATTACCCATCTTGCCCTTTCTCTGGTTTTCTGTGTGATGAATTTGCCATTGAAATTCTTTCTGCTCAAAGCTAGATGTATTGTTTACCAGATGTGTGGTTAGACAAATACAATGTGTTGGAAATTTCTGTTTGATGGTACCTGTACAATAGAATATGGAAATGGAAGTAATGGGCCTAGAATAGAAATAGAAATAAATCTTTTGTCAGCTAGATGGTCTCATCACTGGAATAAAAATTTATAATCACATAGTAATTTCAAATTCATTTATTTGTTTATAAATTAAGTTATGATTTATAAAAGTGCTTGTATTTAAAAACTAAAAGAAGTTGAATGCCTTTCATCAGATGAATAAATGTGTCAAGGCACATCTTCCTTATTTGTCAAATTATATCATCTATTCCTACACTAAATAAAGGATTCATTTAGGTCCTACTGTGTGCTTGATAAGGTTGCAGAAATTTGGAATGCTTTGTGAAAAAAAGACTAAAATCTGTTTCTCTACAGGGTTAGCATCATGAGTAGATGATTAATATGACATGCAAATATATTACCTTATATGTAATAGAATGATGAATGTCATGGGGAGAAGGAGCTTTACTGAAAATGTAGCATTTTGTTGAATCTGAAAGTGGTAAGCCAGGGACATTTTTACTTGACAAAACCTATATTATAACAGCACAATGTGTATTTCAGACTGAAATATGGAAATCACACCATAAGCATTTTGCAGTTTGATGAACTGAAGTCTCTTTGTATTGCATTTAATGGGTATTATTTTTGTCATATTTTTACTGTTATTTGGAATATGCTATTTCTCAAGTAACTACTTTCATTTTCTTTCTATAACTTGGATGCTATTTCAATGGTGATGCATCAATTCATTTTACACTGAACTTGCTTTGATGAGCATCCTTTCTACTGACATGATGATGCCATTGGACTTTTGATCCAGATTGCTCTGGATCTATAGATCTCCTTAGATATTATAGACATTTTAAAAGTGACTGTTCTTCTGATCCATACACACAAACTATCTTTCCATTTATTCTTTAATTTTTTTCATCAATATTTAATACTTGAAAGCGCATAGTTCTTTTAATGTCTTAAATGTCTTTATTGTAAATGTGAACTTTTTTGATTTCTAGTTAGGATAATTCATTACTAACATAGGGAAATACTTTTGAATTTGTGTTGATTTCATATCCTACAACTTGCCTGAATTTTTTGATGATGGAGTATTCATGGTTTTCTTCATGCAATATTTTTTCATGCAGTATTTTTTCATGCAAAGAGCCGATTTCATTTTTTCTGATTTAGAAGTCTTTATAGTTGTTTATCCTTTAAAACTTCCATATATACTAATTTAAATGCTTTTTATTTCCTTTCCTTATCCCTATTCTTTGTCTAGACCTTCCTGTGCCATTCTGAATAGAAATAGGAAGATTGGGAATTCTTGTTCTCTCACTATTCTTTAAAAAAATCAAGCTTTTTCCTTTAATATGCTGGCCTTTATTGACTCCATTTTATATGCAGTATGCTAAGAAGTTTTTTCATAAAACAATGCTAAATGCCATCAAATGCTTTTGCTGTGTCTTTTGAGATGAACATTGGATTTTTGCTCTTCATCCAGTCAGGTTTTTTTTTTTTTAATTTATGTAATCTGAATGTTCTTTACATACAAGAAATGAATACCACTAGCTGCTGTGAATGATCCTCTGAGCATGCTGCTGAGTTAAGTTTACTATTACCTGGTCAGAGGTTTTTTCGTCTCAGGAACATCAGTCTAGTTTGCTTTTATGTGTTGTTCTCATGCAGCCTTATTACAGGATGATGGTCTAGTAAATGATTTTGGAAGTAGTTCTTCCTCTTCACTTTTTGTAAGACCTGGTGAAGATTTACTATAAATTTATCTTTATACTTTTGTTTGATAGAGTTCAGCAGGTAAGATATCAGGTCTTAAGCTTTCATTGATGGTAGACTTTCATTTTTAATGTTGATAATCTCTCAACCCAATACTGTTCCATTGTAGTAAATTTAAGCTCACTTTCTTTTTTGTATATTTAGAAGTACATCTTTATAGAGATAGATAAAATTCTAGTATTCACATTAAAAATATCAGAAAAGACTCTAAATAGCTATAATAATTCTGAGAAAAAGTCTAAATTGAAGCTATTTCACTGCCTGATTTCAGTTTATAATACAAAGCTACAGTAATCAAAAAAGCATAGTACTGCCATGAAAACAAATAGGCCAATGATACAGGATAAAATGCCCAGAAATTAATTCAAATTCATCAAGTCAACCATCAAGTCAAGCCCTAAGAAGATGCAGTAGGAAAAAAAAATAGTATTTTCAATCAATGGAATAAAAGAGGAAGTGATTAATAACATGAACCACCAAAGAATGAACTTGAGATCTTACATCACACTAAACTATCAACTGAAAATAAGTCCAAGATTTGAATGTAGGAACACAAACTATAAAATTCATGAAAAAAAATATAAGGGACATCTCCTACAATAAGGTTGATCTTGGTAATTAGTCTGAAATCAGACCAAAAAAAAGCACAGACAACAAACAAAAAAAAAATGAAAAGTATCAAAATAAAAACTTCTCCATTAGATTAAATAAATAAATAAATCATGTAAAAAGACTGCTAATGTATTAGAAGAGAATTTTTTAAAGTTATATGTCTTAGACTAGAGAGATGGCTCTGGAGTTAAGATTCTGCCTTGGAAGCAGAAGATTCTGATTTCAGATTCCAGGTCCCAGTTAAAATGCCAGATAGAAGGTCCTGAGTTTGGATTTCAGGTCCCACATAAAATGCCAGAGGGAAACCACAATGGCCTGGATGAAGCCTGGGAAATCCCAGAGGAAAGCAAAAAGAATGTAGAAGCAATCTAGGATGATTCCAGAAGTCATACAGGGACACAGAGTGTTCTCTCTCTCTCTCTCTCTCTCTCTCTCTCTCTCTCTCTCTCTCTCTCTCTGTCTCTCTCTCTCTCATACACACACACACACAGAGACACACAAACAAACACACAGACACACATACATATACACACATACACACATACACACAAAGAGAGAGAAAGAATATTTAAAGTTATATGTCTGAAAGGAAGGCAGGAAAAAGGGAGAGAGGGAGGAAGGGAGGGAGGGAGGGAGGGAGGGAGGGAGGGAGGGAGGGAGGGAGGGAGGGAGGAAGAAAAAAATAACTGATTAAAAGTTAACCAAGAACTAAAATAGACATTTCTCAAAAGAAGACATAAATAGCCTATACGTATGTATAAAGTTGTTCAATATCACAAATATCAGGAAAATGTAAATCCATAATAGTGTCCCACTTCATACCTTTTAGAATAACTATTACCAAAAGGACAAAAGAAAATTGCAAGAGTAAACCCACTCTGCAGTATGAAGAAGTGGGAACATTTGTACACAGTTGGGAATACAAACCGGTATGACCATTATGAAAAGTAGTATGGATATTTCTTTTAACAGTGTAAACAGCACTACCTTAGAACCCAGAAATCTCCATGCTGGACAAATACTCAAAGAAAATGAAATGACCACCTTGTAGATAGAGATGCTTTTCCATTGCTAGGTAAACAGCCTCGGGACCATCAATAGATGAATTGACAAAAATGTGGTGCATATCTGTATAATGGAATATTATTCAACTTTAATGAAAGGCAGATCATGTATTTTACAACATAGATTATCCTCTAGTAACATTGCACTGAATGTACCAGCACCCACAGAGAAAGAAAAGTAAGTATGTCCTGATTTTTGGTGTATATGGAATCTAATACAGAGGGGGTGTTTGTCAGAAGAGTGCAGGGAAGCACAGTTACCTGAAGTGAAGAACAGTGGGGGTGATTACCATTGGAAGCTGGTGTTCAAAACAAAGAGTACATAGTTGAAGCCATGTGGAGCGAATTTCTAGAGAACTGAAATACAGGGGGAAATCTACAGTTAATAATATTGTAGGCTTGAAATTGGCAGTGAGCATAAATTTTGAGTATTCTTGTCTAGCAAAGTAATAGTAATTGGTAACCAAAATAATAATAGCAGGCAATGATAAATCCATATGTGTGATCATTTGTGTGTGTGGGTGTGTGTGTGTGTACGTGTGTGGCAAAATGTCAAGTCAAAGCTGAGCATGAATCCAAGGATTGAGAGAGAGATGAATGTTAATATTGCAGATCATTTTCTACTACGACATTGGAGTAAAAATGACTACTGGTGTGGAATCAGATACAATACTTGCTGCTAGAAATAATGTTAAAACCTATTACTGGTTTATGTTCCTGGGTAGCCCCTCTTTATCATTTTGTCAGGCAACCCAACTGACTTCTAATTTATTAACGAGAGCACCAGTGTCTTTGAAATCTGTGGTTTTTGACAGCCTCTCATTAGCTAGAATATGCAAATGAGAGCTATAAAGAGAATAGATGAAAATTATCAGTAAATTTCCAGTAATGAAATTTATAAATATCTCCTTGTTAAATTACATTCTCATCTTCTTCATAAATTGTTGAAGTTTTATAATCTTTGGTGAGGGGGGAAAGTGTCAGTGCCTAAGTTGTAAAGTCGGCTTCTGATTCCCAATGAGTGGCTCATGAAAAGCAACAAATAACTTGAGTAATTCCTCTGCAAGGAAGCGTAAAGGGAGCCTCTTTAGACATAAATGCTAGCTTTTCCTTAGTTTTGGTTTGGCTGTTCATCCCAGATCTTTCTTTCCCAATGAGTCCTGTAGCCCTTTCCTCTGATTTAAGTACTGGCCTACAATTTCCGCTGAAATGCTGTTTAGGGATTTTAACTGAAATCCAGACTGTTATTGCTTTTAGTGATAGATACCATCATAAAGTGTTTTCTGTCCTCTATTGTATACAGATAGAGAATGCAGGTAGTATATTACCTCCTTTTACTGACCAACTGTGGATCTTTATAATTTAGTTTAATGATATTGCCATTATAGTTCAATCTCTTAAGAACTTTGACTCGAGGTGTTGGAAATCCTAAGAAGTCATCAGTTCATGCACGGACTGTTATAAACTGAGCCTCCATTGAGTTTATAGAAGTGATACTCTTTTAATTCTGTCTTTTTGTGTGTGGGGTTGTCACTGAAGTTAATAGAAAATCCTGAAATACAACGAAAAGAAAGCGCGAGATGGTCATTTGCAGAAGAGAGAGTTCATCATGCGATGGCTGCTCACTGGACTCAGATAACTAAATCAATTTTTAACAATAATCAAAGTGGCTCTGACAGAGCTAGATCAAACTAAATGGAATCTTTTAATGTGGTCAGAGAATGTATTATTGTATTAAAACTACAGAAAAGAGGAGTAATTGCAGTTGGACTGATGATACTGTTTCCACATGAGTGGGGATGCGTTACTCACAGTCTTTTGTGCTCATAATGTCCCTGGAGCTTCAGTGCCCTGATTTTACTGATGAACCACCTTTAGCTGATTAAAACGAAAACCCCAACACACAATAATCTAAGTTTTCATTGGCTAGATGAAAGGTACTTATTCAACGATCTCTATCTTTTATTTCCATCGGCCTTCACTTTAAAGCCACAGTGTGATACGTGATGAATTGTTGGCACCAGGGTAGCTTGTGAATAGCAACAGAGCTGTTTTGCATAACTAGTTAAGACAGGCATATTTTAATTTCCATTACACAGTCTCCTCTTCTATGGCTTTAATGAGTGTATAATTTACACTTTTAAGGATCCTATGTAAGTAGATACTTAAAAGATGGAAACTCTGTATTGTTATAATAATATATAAGAAAATGTGGTCATTGTCTCCCTTTCAATGAAGTTCTAATTACTGCATCAATTATTACATTATTTTGAATTACTGTGATGGAAGGCTGTTTTCAAGAGGTTGTAATTTTTAAAAAGCATCCTGATTCTAGGGCAACAAATGTTGTTTACAAGCAAAGAAGAGAACTCAAATGGAAACCCACTAGGCTTCAAGTGACTGACTGTTTGCTCTTCACTTGATGGGAGGATTAGTATCTAGAGCCAATGGAAATTAATGGAAATTAAATCCCATACTTTGAAAGACAGTGCTACTATAGAAAAAATAACAAGATGACTATCTCAGATTAGGAAATGTAGATTGAATCATCCGCAGTGGCTGCAGATAGCTGCATGCAATTTCTGCGTATTTTATAAATGTAATGGCTGAACGTTTTTGACCCTCACTCAGATCCTTTATGTTCTCAGTCTCAGTTTTCATCATATGCAAAGATCAGTTTGCTGCAAGTTTTTTGTTGTTTTTCTCTTCTACTAATTCATTAGTCATACTGGAGATGTATTGTAGTCAACATTGATGAGGTTTAATCATTGTATCGTAACTCACCCACAGAAACAGCTTTCACCAGCACTCATTTTGGAGGGGGGCACCCTGTTTCACAATATTAGTAACTAATTTTGTTATTTCAATAGTCAATTTTATTTCCTATAAACAATGCTGAACTGAGATGTACAAAGCCATAGTCCTTTCCTACTTACGGTAACTTCAACAAATAGCTTGGAAAGCTGAGAACATCGGTCTGAGAATGCCCACATCTTGCCAACTGATTATGCTGCAAAGGTCTTGCTCATTTGAATGTGTACAATTGAATATTTGTTTTAAAATCGACTAAGCTTAGTTACAGCCCCAGATCCTGTACTACACAGAGATTTGGAAAGCTAAGTCCAGGTCACAGCAAATGTAAAGAATATTAATGGATAACTGAATATACCTTGAACTTTTCAAAAAGACACTTTCCTTTCAGTAATTCATTTAACAAAAAGATATGGGCATTGTATGGGTTTTGTAATCTATAAGAATGATTTTAAGTATTATTTGAAGGATGCTGGGAAGCAATTGGAAATATCACTAAGGACTAGAGTATCTTGATATTTCCACAAGCTAGCACCACACTCCTTCTCTGTTTCCTTAGATCCAGGAGTAAAGATTCAGTGAGCTATATTAACTTTGTACTTTCTTCACATCTTCTTCCTTTTTAAATACTGGTTTTTATTCTCTATTATATCAATTCTTTACTTTTTTAGATCTATTGACATATGCCTTTTTTAAAAAACTATTCCAAGGGGGTAATTATTTCTCAACACATCTAATTTATTAACACAGATATTTAATTTACAGCAAAAATTCTCCAAGAATGTGTCATCTCTGTGTCAGGCCATCACCCATCAACATTCTATATCAAGATAATTATTAATTTGGTACAAAATCAGAGTGCTGCAGTCCCTTTCCAGAATCATACAGATTCATCGTATGCTTAATATGTTTAAATTTTTCTCCAGGATTTTAGATCAGGATAGATAATCCCACTTTAAATATCTACCTTACAGAAAAAATGAAAATATGCCACAAAGTATATTTCATTGTTGGTTCCTTACAAATGATCCCTCTTTAAGAGATTCTGATCACAACATTCAACATACACCCCAGTGTAATTATTCAATGTGCTGATCCAATTCCTTCTCCTTTTCTTAATTACAGTTTTGAAATGACACTGAATGAATACTTACTGTATGAATGAAGCCCATGATTATGATCGGTTTTCTATGTAATGGCTGTCTTTATCCTGATGGGTCTAAAGTAGATTTGTTTTCTCACAAGCTATGTTCAGATTGGTTATTTTAATTATTTTAATATTCCTTTGCCTATTGGAAAAGCAATTGCTCTTTGAAATAATAACAAATCTTTAGATCTTTTACCTTCCTAACACATATCTTTGTCTGCAGATTTACCTATAGTAAGTCTTAGTTCCACCACCATATCTACAATGTATCCAGAGCAGACTAGACTCTCCGAAGCTTCATTCTTCTGAAATATGAGTAATCGAAGAGGCTCAGCATATTTTTATGCCTGCTTTTCCTTTCTTTCACTCTCTCTTCTTCTCTTTCTCTCTCTCTCAATCTTTTTCTCTCTCTCTTCTGTTAATTAGCTCCCATGTTCCTAGATCATTGCTTTTGCACTAGAGTTGTCATTTCTCACCATCTTCAAAGATTAAGAAATGTGAGGATCTATTTATTTAGCATCTGATTTTTAACCAGGACATGCCTAATGACTGGGAAGTGTCACAGAGAGGAAAGAAGAGGAAGAAGACACCATAAGCAGAAAGTAGATCACTAAATGTCTGCAGTTCTAAACCAAAAAATCTATTCATACTCTGAGACCTGCTTGGCAGACGTTAGCAATATCCCTGTCAGTGTAGTGAAAGCGAAGTCAGACATCTAGGTTGCCATATCCTAATATACAGCTTGATTTTTCATCTTATAAGCCAATGATCTGCATTTTTCCTCTTACTGGACTCATAAGAATGACTGGTTAGTTCCAATGGTGAATTTTCAGTTCATTCTAGACTTTTGGATTCTTTACGATACCTGCATACAATGACTATGTGTCTTCGGTGGTTCAGTCTTAGCATTCATAATCATGGTGTTTGAGAAGAAAAGAAATTCTGAGATTCCACAGTTTCTTTCTTAACTCCTGGCTTCCCCATTTCTTAGCTGGATTTTTTAACCTAAGATTTTCTTACAGGCTTGTTATTTAGCTGATTCCTCTGCACAATGGATGGTATTATACTTTTCTCATTGGAATGTTAGAAGGGAAAAATGAGGCTTAGGTATTAATGGTAGATCACAATTCAGAAGCCTGGTGATTCCCTGAGTATCTCCCTCCTACATCAGCCACCTGGTCCTGACAACACTCTCATTATCCAGCAATGATTGGCATGTCAGAGAGTCTTCAACTGTCTGGTCCAGCTCTCGGTTTGGTTGTAAAATGAATATCAACTCTGATTGTATCTGCCTCTAATTAATTATAAACTCCTAGAGAAAAAGAGCACCAGGCTTATGTAATTCCAGTCATGCAGTTGACATTTATTAAAGGTTTTCTTGGTACAAATGATAATGATTTACCAAGGTATAAAGAATAAGTAAATTATTTGGACACATGTTTATTTTTACTGTATTAATTGTGACTCTTGCTGCAAATAGTATGAAAGAAACAATAGCAAAACGAGATTCTAAACAGACATAAAAATATCATTTAAAAGTTTTATTAGAAGTCACAATTAAGTCATATCTGTTGTAGAAGGCATGGAAGTTAACAAAAGCCAAAATTTAAGGTTTCTGGAAAAGACATGAAGGAAAATAATATGAAAATATCTCTCTCAATTTACAATTCCTAATTCAAAGGCCAGGCTTGGGAACATGGTCCAGGTGTAGATTAGGCACCTAGTCAGATTCAGCATCAAACTACAACACTCAATTCCACAATTTAGAAGAAAAATTACAAATTAAGGGATTTTTCAAGAAATATGAGGAATCCTGGATGTAATCAAAAATATCCTGTGAACAGACATGTAAACACTTACTACTTAATTTTTTTTCCATGTGTGTGGGTGCTGGGTATATGTACATGTGTGTATGTGTATAAAAGAATGCACTGTGTGTGCCTGTGGAAGCCCAAGGGTAGCTTCGGAAATCATCCTGGATTGCTCTATTTCCTTATTTCTTCACTCTGGGATTTCCCACACTGCCTACTTAGGCCAGAAGTACAGGTCACTGCCATTTCTTGTCTGACATTTTAATATGGGATCTGGAATCCAAATTTAGGTCCTTCTGCTTCAAGACAAAGTCTTAACTCCCGAGCCATATCTCCAGATGTTTCCATCTTCCTATCTTACACTTAAAACTTTTTATATCCAAAATAAACTATTTAGCCATGTGATTAAAACCCATTCAGAAAAGAAAATCATGTCATCGTGTTTGCCAGAAAAATGCTTTTAGAGGAAACTTGTGAATGTTTTACTGTATACTGCTCATCAAATTGCAATTGTGTAAAGAACCAAGTGGATTTCTGTTTTATCTAAGTAAAAACAGAAAAATTCAGAGCTGAGGGGATGACTCAGGAATTAAAAGCCTTTGCCACCCAAGCACAAGAACCTGGGTTCAGATCCCACATCCAAGACTAAAACGCTGGGCAGATTACAATTCAGGCCTTGGAACGTGGAAACTGAAAAATCCCAGCACAAGCATTAAGGTGGAAAAACTATCCAGGGAGATTCTTGACATCATCCTTTAGTCCTCTCAGGCACACACAGTCAAGTGCCCATGTATATACATGTTTGCACACACTTGTACACACACATGCATATAAAAGAAAAATTCCAAAAGCCTGACTTTGTAGATGTGTGTATCAGGGCATATTATAGGTGTGGTTCGTAGCATCATAGTTGCAGCACAGCAGTTTACTGAAGAGGCTTCTGACATGGAGACATGAATTTCTATAGATTCTAATTCCATGTTAGATGCCATCTCACTATGAGATGATAAAACAGATGGAGAAATTTCCAGTAGAAGAAAAATGTATTGTGGAAAAAATAATAAAAGCTTGCTCACAGGTACATCATATCCACAAAATTCTCAGGAAAGTAAAATTTACTTCTCAATAGTCTCAATGATTCAATTGTAGATCAATAGTATATAGTTACTACATTACCAAAGAGCATTAATTTGCAATTACCACGGGCGATCTGATCCTCTGTTCTACCCATTGACACAAATGACCTTTTGTGGAAAGAGAGACTGTAGGCACCATTTTAAATAGAGCCACAGAAAAGTAAGGAAAATTATAGGTCACTTACAGTCATATGAGCCTAATCCATATGACCTGAGAATCTTGAACTACAGCTACAAATAGCAATGATGAGCATGTCTATTTGTGGATAGAACAGATATGTGGAGAAGTGGAGATATACTGTGAACTGTGTGGTAGTTGGCAAATAATACATGATGAAACTAGATGTGTGCTCAATTAAGTATAAAATAAAGTACAACCTTCAGTGGTTAATCTTAGTTTTCAATCTGACTGGAATGGAAATCAAGTGAGAGATAAGTATCTAGGCATACCTGTGAGGGATTTGCTTGATTATATATACATATAATTGAAGTGGGACGATCCATCTTAGATGTAGATGGGTTGATTTGCCTGTTCATTAGTTTGTCTGCTCAGTTGGTGAGTTTATCTATGCTGCGGCAGCCACTGCGAGTGCTACCACTAACTAGCATCAGGACCCAGTCATCTGCTTTCGGACTTCAATCATGAACAGATGATCAGAAGCTCCTAGGAATCCTCCAGGCTTTCAGTGTCACATTGGGACCACCTAAAATGCTGACCTAATAATCCTCAGTCTCTCTAGGGTAAAGCCAGCCACTCTGGACCCATACATACCGTAGTGTATACATGAATCTAATAAATCCCATTTTAATATGATTCCTTCTGTTCTTCTAGACAATACCGACCAGTAGAGTAGCCTCTTCTGTGAGGAAAGAAATGGGAGATTCTGTTTCAAATGAATTGAATTGTCTAATGCTTCCTTTTGAGCAGGGATAGACAAATATCACATACAGATAAGAGCAAAACTCCATTGCCTCATCACCACAATCTGACTGTAAATCAACATGTGTTGCAAAAGCTCATGGGGTTCTTTCCAGAGTTTGTCTGAGACTCTTTTGGAAAGAGGAAGCCCCCAAGCCCCTAGCCTCACCCACGGACCCTCCAGTGCAGCTGGAAGGGCACCAGATCACTTACATTGGAATTTTGGCTTTGCTGCTCATCAGCTCCATGAGTTTTGGCTTCTTAGATATATGAACATTTTGGACTTAATCTTGGGATAATGTGGTGATAATGCCTTGAAAGATGGTTGTAGACGTAAATGTGATCATTTGCATGTATAGCATGTAAAGCCATAGGTAGAAGAAAGTAAAGGTGCTACAGAAATCAGACATTAATTACCAGCAGCATGAGATCTTTATTCACGATGATAATACTGTAACACACTAATGCAAAATTTTAAAATAATATGTGTAGTTCTGTAGTCTAGCCTTTCATCGGCATGTGTCAGCTCATTGTGGTAGAAAGCAAAGTCTGAGGAGAGGGTTCAGTATTACCAATTCTTTTTTTAAGGCATACATGAATAAATCCTACAATATGGATAGTAAGAAAAAAGTGGAAATGAGAGAAAGAAAGATGGGACTGAAACTAGGAGAGAGAGAGATACCTAGACGTATAACTAAATCAACCCTGGCCTCACTCCTCACTGATTATGTGGGCTGCCTCCAGATAGAGTAGATAGAAAACTGTCCCTTTCAACATATATCCAGGGAAAATGGAAGGAAAGTTTTGTATCTTTCTCTTCTTTCTGTCTGAAGTTCATCCTTTGGGTAGTTGACTGCCATCTCATAGCTGCTAGTTTTAAGTGACAATTTGACCATTGAAAACTGAGCCTTACTGCATACCTACGAATGATATATTGATATGGATATGGGAAAACCCAAACCATACTGGGTGGAATAATTCTCTGGCCAGATAGATGAGAGATAGAGATAGAGATAGAGAAAGACACACAGAGAGAAACAGAGAGAGACAGAGACAGAGACAGAAACAGAGACAGAGACAGAAACAGAAGGAGATCTAGTTGGATTTAGCAGACTGACCCACTAGAATGTATACCTCTCCTTCAGCCTTTCCTTTGGATATCAGCTGATCAGTTCTTTCAGTTTCTGATACTGGTATAATTACTCTGCCATGTTGATGAACTCTAGCAAGAAAATACAAGTTAGTAAAAATTCCCTGTTTGCCTACATTATTTTGTCATATATTTATCGCAGCAACCAGAGAGCCAAGACACCCATCCATCTGAGTGTTATCATCCAGCAAAAAAGTATGTTCCACACCCCAAGATCTGAGTTACAGTGCCACGTCCTCCAGCATGCTCATTGTTCCTGGAAATAAATTATTTCCTTGATTCTTATTGAGTTAAAATTATGAGCAATTTCTACCTCATGTTTTGGAGAACCCATTTTTGTAGATCTTCTAGGAGACAAAGCTTATATAATGTTACAAGTGATAGTCATGATTTCCATTCACTCAACTAGTAGTCCTTGCCTGAGATAAGCACAAAGCAGAGTAATAAGAAAGAATTCTAGAAACGGGGAAAATTTTACAGTTCTTAAAACTGTAGTATTCATATAACTGTGGATGTAAGCACAGGTAATTGAAAATAACATGGGTATGATAATAACATTTTTCATAGTACCATAGTCTAGATTTTATATATTCTGAAAATGAGGTTCCAAAGGTAATGATGGAGAGTGCTACTTGCAAAATCTGCTTGCTGCTAGAAAGTTTAGTTGGTGCCTCTGAGATTTGTTGTAACTTAAGGACACTAGGGCATCAGTGATATAAGAATGCAGAAGTGATTTCTACTTACAGCTAGATCCACAGAAATGTTGAGAATGATTTCAGTAGTGTGTTCCAATCACCAGCTACCATGTATGTGAAAGTCCTAAGAGTTATCAGTCAGAAGAGATTTGACAAAGAGATGGGAAATTCTAGAAAGGCATCACACAACGGTAATTTAGTGATGTCAGATGGAAGAAGAACTCACCTTTGCCTTTCTATTGTTCACTCTCTAGTTAGACACACCAACACACCAGTAACTCATTTATCACACACACAGTGAAATGAAGGAGAAAGAAGATAAGAAAGCGAATAGATGTGGACACAGGAGGAAGAAGGGCTCATGATCAAGTAACTGACAATCTTGCACAATCCTGCAGCTTCTTTCAGCAGCCTTCAGTGTTTTCCATAGATAAGTATATCTTATGAATAAAATAGACCATGCTCTGTACCCATCAGTATAAGCCCTGTGTTGAACAGTTTTCTGTAGGTTGATCCTGGCCTTTGCAAGTCCTATGTGTTCTCATTGCTTTGTGAGATCTTTAGTTTGTATTTCATATTACCTGTTATTTGGGTGCCTGTATTTTGAGATAACTGGCTTGACTCCCTGAAGCCCACATCATACAAGGAGCTGGTCATTAATGGGGCATAAATATTTTCCCAAATCATAACTGCACTGCACAACCAGTCTAAATATGTTATAACCTTGAAAATTACAGTAATAAACAAAATTATATTAACTAATCTTCATAGAGAATTTACTACATGCTAGCCACTTTTGTAAGCTAAGCTATATGAATTCATTAACACCTCCAATAATCCTGTAAGGTAGTTCTTACTGTAGATTGATTGTCCTGCCGTGATTTGTTGGTTGAAATGCAAACCTGTAATGAATGATGTTAAGAGGGATGTTAGTCCAAAAGGTTGGAGATTTCATAAATGGAATTAGTTTGTTGTGAAAGGAACATAAAGAACCTCGTCCTCATACTACATGGGGTTCCAGTGAGACCATGACTGTGCCTGCTCCAGAAGGAAGGTTCCCATCAAGTTTCCATGTGATAAGTTTACGCATTGTACGGGTTCCTGTCTCTAAGGCTGTGAGACACCACTCCAAGTCCAGCAACTTATAGGAGTGTCATAATTAGGCACAGGTGTCAACTTGACAGTTGAGGGCTTGACATCTGAGCACATTTGTGGAGAACTGGTGGTTGAGTTAAGCCCAGAGCAAACCTGCAGGAAATTGTCTAGCTGATGGGGAAGGCCTAGCCCAGGGTGGGTGTGACTGGGCCCTAGAATAAAATACAGAGAGCTAGTTAAGAAAGTCGGCATCCTTGTACACACTTGGCCAGACATGCTGGTCTGGAAGTAAGGATCATCCCTCTTTTAACCATTATATAGAGATGGTATGGCCAGTTCTCTCGGCCCTGGTGCTACCGTGAGCTCTCCTGCTAAGGGAACCCCTTGTTCACTTAAGCCATTTGATGGTAATTTATCAGCAACTATGCAGGTGAACTGCAACAGTGATAAAGGGATATTTATTTGATTTATGGTTCCATAGAAGAAATAGAGTCCATTATGGCAGGAAAGGCATGTCTGGGTGGCATAAACTAGAGGCAACTAAGTGACTGTAGACATGAAGACTGAGAGCTGAAAATCTGCAAGTAGGCTAACTGACAGAAGCTAGGTGGGGCTAACCCGCCTCAAGGCCCATCCCTCGTGACTGCCATCCTCTTCCAGCAAGGCTCCATTTCCTAAAGGTGCCGTGACCTTCCCAAACAACTAAAGATTCAAACACATGAACTGTGAAGGAAAACTCACATCTGAACACATGACACGAGTTTTGTCAAAATCTGTGAGAACCTTGAGCAAGCATTTCCCACCTCCAAAACTATGGAAAATAAACACACATTATCTCATCAAAGCAGTCCATAATATTTTTGTCATGGGAGTTCAAATAGTCTGAGTCAAATAATACTCTCACTACTCTCCAAACAGGAAATTGGAAGCATAGCACGCCATTTGCATTCAGAAGTTCAGACTTTCCGAATCTGTTATCTTAATATGTTAGGTTTAATTGGATCCTGTTGACATTTGTGCCCACTAGAGTGCCTAGTATCCAAAGACAGATTCTAATAAGTGAAGGTGAGGATGTAGAGAAATCTGAATCTCCTTGCACTATTTGTCTAAAGGCAAAATGATGTGGACAGTTGGTGATTTCTCAGAAATAAAAGCATAAATCAACCATATAATTCAGAAGTCCCATTTAAAATTATGTATTTAAAATAAGAAAATAGTCATCTTCTTTAAAAAGAAAGACTCAAATACTGATTGGTAATGTCATGGTTACTCTTAACTATTGTTGTGAGAGAACATCCAAAGTCAGTAAAAGGGAGAAAGAGATTCTTTTAGCTTACAGTTCCAGAGGGGAGATGCAGCCTCTCATGGTGGAGATGGCATTTCCGGCTGGCTGAAGCTGGAAGAGGCCGCACTCTGCAGACATCTTGGAGGCTGAGAGCTCCAAGACTGCTTGCTAAAAGTCAGACTTCTCCTGGAGGTAGGGGGGACTAGTCCACCTCAAGGCCCACCCCTTGTGACTGCCTTCCTCCAGCAAGGCTCCACCTCTCAAGATGCCATGACCTTGTCAAACACATGAGACTGTGGGGGACACACTTCAAATTATGACAGGTAATAATAGCATTACCCTAGGTATTTAAAACTGTAGAAATTAATTTCCAATAACCCAATAGATTGATAAACGAAATGTGATCCATTTTGCATACCAGTGAAATGCTGTCCAGCAGTACATGGAATGTTTCTATAAAAACACAGGTTTTTTTACATATGTTAGAAAACATGTGTATACACTAAAGGATGCTCCAGGAATGGGGGGGAGCACTGGGAGAAAGGGAGGGAGGGGGCAAAGGAAAGAGAAAAGGGGGGAGGGAGCAAGAGGATCCAGGGAGGTGTGGAAGGAGGGAGAGGAATGGGGTATTTATCAACTTTGTATGAGTGGAAGAAATAAAAAAAAACATGTGTATAGATACAAAAGACCATGTCAGGCACATGAAATGTGAACAATATTTGTTTTGTGAAATGAAAATGATTAGAAATGTCAAAACTGTGATCGCAGCACACAGGTTAGACGGTTGTCTGGGGAGGAGTGGGGAGTAATCCTACCAGGCGAAGGTGACTGGTATGGAGTAATGGCACATTGTTCTGCAAACATGTAAATTTTATGGTATGTAAATTATAACAGAATGATATTTATAAAACATTAGAGAGAGCTTAATGCAGGTAAACATGCCCGTCAATATTAAAAGTCTGAAATTTGAACTAAGAATGATTCATGTTAGTAACAAAATCTGAAAGCCTGACAAATTAGATTTCATCAATTTTTAAAGTCCTGCTTTTTCAACATCTTAGTGGAAAATTCCTTTATTTAAGAATCCATTAATAGTGATACTATTATTCCTTCAAAACTAATCAAATTAATGTTTATGAATCCTATAAAATGAAAAAATAAGCCATTGAATAAATCTGACTAATTAATGCATCCATAATGGAGACAGTCCAAGATGTATCAAAAGATCCCATGTTTTAACTTACAATTAGAATATTTTCTTAAATACAGTCACTGATCATACTTGGCATAAGTGCTCATGATCAAAACAAGTTGTCTTCATATTCCTACTATGTTATTATTTGATAAAAGTTAAGTAAATTGGGAAGAGATTGTCTTTGAAGGCATTGACAAGTAATACCTGCTCAGAAGGTCAGTACTGAGGCAAATAATATCAAAGTATTAGTGGTGGTCATAGCTTGCATTCACTCTATCAGAGAGAGATAAGCCCAAGGCAAGAAGTGAGCCCACAGACAGATGCGATGGCTACAGAAGAGAATTTAAATTAGACAATGCGATAGGTATTGACTAGGTGCTGGAGTGGCTGATTGGGAAAGTGCTCTGGAGAAAGCGACAGCTAAGTGGGGAAGCCAGTGAGAAGGCATATTGTCAGCCATGCTAGGGAGAATGCTGTGGTGGAGACAGCAGCACTCCTAAGGCAGAAGCAAGTCTGAGGTCATCAGACAGGTCAATGTGGCAGGACCAAATCATGCAGAGCGTTCTATTAAGTGCTCCCTTGTTTTTCTAAGTGTGGCCAGACAGTGATGGATTTAAGCAGTGGTACGTTCTGACCTAGTTAATATATTAAAGTAATTATTCCAGCTATAACTTAGATAATTAGAGGAAGAGCAGAATAGACAGAGAAAGTTGGGAAAACAAGCCAGGTAAAAGACAAGGATGGATTCCAGTAGTAGATGTATCAACAGACAGATTGACAAGATATATTTGAGGAAGTGAGAGATGGGACACTTATGGACAGAGAGGGGAAGGAAGGAAGGGAGAGAAGGAGGGAGAGAAAGAGGTAAGAAGAGAGGGAGGGAAGGAGGGAAGAAGGAAGGAAGGAAAAAAGGAAGGAAGGAAGGAAAAAAGGGAAGGAAGGAAGGAAAAAGGGGAAGGAAGGAAGGAAGGAAGGAAGGAAGGAAGGAAGGAAGGAAGGAAGGAAGGAAGGAAGGAAGGAAGGAAGGAAGGAAGGAAGGAAGGAAGGAAGGAAGGAAAAAAGAAGTGAGTAAGGAAGAAGAGGGAGGGAAGAACGAAGGAAGATTTGAACTAGGACAGTTGTAGGCAGTAGGGAGGAAGTAAACTCGAATTTCTTCTGACCATAGATAAGACACCAAGGAGACTTTGATAACGGTATAGGCAGGCAACTTTATCTCTTTCTATAGTACTTTGCAGATCTGAACCCAGCCTGATCATATACATATAGCCTAGTGCTGATGAATTAATGCATGTCTCCTCATTCAAGTAAGGCGCATATACATTTTTTGCATCTTAGGAATGCTTCACAGAAATTAGAATATCCTTAGGAACCAAGCAGATGTGTGCATGTGTGCTTTTGGAGAGATGCTGAAGTGAAAGATTGACTGACAGCAAATCTATCCAGGTCAGAAATTAAGTGCCTAGATATTCAGAGTCTACAAGTCAGTCTCAGTAGCCCCCCCTTATTCTCACACTTATCAGTGGAGCTGAATTTTAGAAAATCATGACTCTTTCAGGGAAAAGAAATAAAATGAAATGCATGGCTGTAAATAAAACAAATAAAAAGTCTATAAAGCTTTTTCTTCCAGGGTGGGAGGTATGTTATTAGTCTTAAAAATATATTCACCCATTTCTGGAGGTTGATTTTTTCAAATATTCAGGAAGCATTTACTTGTTTGTTAGATTTCACCAGTCACATTTCTCACACATGGAATGTTTTTTTGTCACTTATCAATTGGTTGAAAACTTTCAAGCAGGGTTCTCCTGCCTGGAAACCCCAGTGTTTCTAATCAGTTGCCTGTCTTCCTCTGTTTTCTGTTCCTGTCCCCCATAATTAAAGGAAAGAAGAACAATTCTTGCTGTTAACTTCCTTTGCTTAAGGTGAAAGATCACAACCTGGAAGACATTCTTTTTCCCTGGAATTAAATTTTAAAGCAAGTAAATATAAACATCCACTATCCTCAAATCACTTATTCTATGTGAGAAAGAAAAAGAAAATTGTGTGTCTAAGGATCAAAATACCAAACTTCTGTTTCAGAGAGCTGACTTAATCCCACAGTGGTAGACATGTCAGATATTATAATATTTAGCATATTTCTTCATGTGGAAAATGATAGGATTTCCCAAGTCATGCTTTAAGGGCAGGAGCCATAATCTCATTACCATTTCCCCAAATCAATCACAGTGTCAGGGATATTAACTCCATGCACATGACACCAGACATGGGAATGCTGTGTTCAAGGTGAGAGAAAAGTTTTTTAACTCCTCACAGGGCCTAAAAGTGATACAAGAGACTGATCTATTTAATTGCTGGTGAATGGTGAATCCATTACAGCCAAGCACACCCCACATTTCATGTAACCGATTCACACACATACACACACACACACACACACACACACACACACACGAAATCAACTATAATGTTGCATATTCATGGATCATGACCTAAGACACACAAAATAAATGTGTGTAATTTAGAAGGAGCTATAAAAAAACAATTCTGCAAAGTAAAGAATTACATAATTAGGTAACATCTTAGATAATTATATAATTAGGTAATGTTCATTATAGCAGCTTCAAAATGGAAGTAATGATCTAAAGTGTGGCAGTTCATAGTCAAGATTAAAATATAAAATGTGCAAACTCCATGTTAAAGTGTATTTACCTCATTTTTTTAATCAATTCAGACCTGACAATTGTTTTCAGCTGTAGTTCATTGATTGTTGGGAATGGTGCACATCATTGTGCATGGAGTCAAAATCCCAGGCATTGTGATTGAATCTCAAACTTCTCTTCCACCTTCACATATATCCATGGACACACAGAGATACAATCATTTTACCGCTGGATTTCACTGGAGTAACTTACCTCAGAAACCAGCCAGGATGCAAGACAGAAGATATTGCTTCTCAAAGATCTCACTGAATGTGAAGGTTCAAAATTCAGAATGTGGATAGGCATTTTTTTCCCTCTGAATCAAGGACTCTGTGTCACAGGCACAGGAACAATGGCTTCCTGGTAAATAGCATTTCCTAATTCTTAACTCACTTGGTCTCCCCAGCAGCTCAGGGTGGATGTTCTTTCAAATAAACGTAAACAAGCAGCATCACACCAGGGGGCTGCAGTCTCAAGTTTCCTCTGATTATGGTTGTGAAAAGGAACCAGAGGATTGTCTCATAAATTAGTATTTATCAAATGAAAGAGTAAAGAAAACAGTGAGTAATATTTTAAGCAACAGAGGAGATTTTGTTTTTGAAGAAATGATCATTGTTGGAATTGAGCTCTTATGGTCAGAATGCAAAACACTATATTAAACATTCCTGACTGCATCTGGGCACACACAGTCCTTGCTACACAGAAGGGGGCAGGGAATAATCAGTAGTATCTTAGATAAGAGCAAATAATTTTGAATGTCAATATTTGCAAAAATTTGCTCAACAGATCATTTACCTTGACTTACTTTGAGTGTGTTGATGAAGTAACGAAATCATTTAAAATATAAGCTCGAAGTGACTAAAGGAAAAAATTTATTTAAAATTAAAAATATTTGCTCTAGTCTAAAGAGAAAACTGGACAGACCTAGATATGTAGATGAGGCAGAAATCTAAAAATTACAAAATCCAGAAACAAGATAGAAGAGGGTGTTTTCCTTAGCCTCTCCCTGCTCTTTTTTTGTTTTTTTTGGGAGGGGGGTTCATCATTAGGACAGGAAGATTGTGCGTGTGTGTGTGTGTGTGTGTGTGTGTGTGTGTGTGCGTGTGTATGTGTGTAGGAAGGTAGACATTGAAAATTTAGAATACTGTATCTGTTGAATTTGATATCATGACTTTAACTCTTGGTAAGTGTGATCTTTATGGAATTCTAAGTTACAAATCCTTTCAGTTACTTTAAATTGAACAAAGTCCAATAGTTGTCAAGATTCAGGTCCCCAGACTGGGAGCACCAGATAAGGAAAAGTCCATGAATAGGCTCTGTCCAATTTGGCTGTAGGAGATGGTACTTCCCATATCAAGAAGAGTAGTGAAGAAGCAGGTGGCTTCCTTTCCTCTGGACCGAGAACGGCATACCCAGACAGCAACTAAGCAGTAAGCAAATATGTTGATATGCAGGTACTCACTGGAGTTTAATTTGAAATAAACATATTAGATTCCAATAAACATATTGGATTCTTGCCAATATTCTATTTGGAGATATATATATATGTAGTGTGTGGGGGGGTGGGTGTGGGTGTGTACAGAAGTGAACACTGAGTATGTGTAACTGTGGAGACAGGGATCATTCCTGGATTTCTCTAACTCCTTATTGCTTTGATCTGGGATTTCCCAGGCTCTCCCACCCTGGGCCCAAAGTGAAGGCTGCTGCCATTTCCACCAGTTGTTTTTATATGGAATCTTGGATTTGAACTCAGCTTCTTTTGCTTTAGAAGCAAAGGCTTTACTATCTGAACCATTTCTCCAGTCCCCATTGCTAATTTTCAATGGTGAAATGCCTGTATAATTTGTTAGTGATATGAGTGAAAACTATGCCAGTTATGAACATACTATTTTGGTATCTTTATTCTCCTTCATTCATTAGTATATTGAACCCAGCATCTCATGTTCAAATCATTCTGTGCTCATTGCTGGGTATGCACTAGTAAGAAAAACTGAAATATTCCCTGTCCTGTAGCTCCACACCTTCCATACACTTACAGTATTTTAGATAGTGCCCTAGGCCCTTGTGTACACTTTATGTTTCATGTAATTCTTACAAGAACTCTGTGAACCACATGTTCACAAGAACAAATAAGTAGAATCTTTGCAGTGTATTCATGCAAAGATGTTTAATAAATCAAGAATACTAAATGTATTTTCAACTTTTGATGGGATAATGGGGATATGTCTCTAGCATAAGTCACCATTATCTCTCAGATAGATAGATAGATAGATAGATAGATAGATAGATAGATAGATAGATAGATAGATAGGTAGGTAGGTAGACATGTGCTTCTATGTGAGCATTTCTATGTGTCTATATATATGTATATAGAGAGGCCTATAAATATTTACACATGCATCACTATTTTCATGAAAGGAGCAGATGTCTTTGTAAGTACTCATCGAAAGAGAAAGCAAGATTGCACTGTGTCTGTAATAAAGGATTCTGGGAACATGTTGATCTGGGATTTTTAATCTGTACCCTGCTATTAGCTATATAATCTTAGACAAGATATTATTCAGAAAAAAGTAATCTACTTTAACAAGATGCCATTTTGAAGTTCAAATATAGTATATATGAATATACTTATTAAATGTTTTGAACTTAATAGCCACTAACTACATCTCCATCTAAGTGTAGTAAACAGAAGGGCTTTTGTTTTTCAAGTTATTTTCCTGTTGCTATAATAAAATGCCCTAACATGAGCAACTGAAGAGAGAAAAGGTTTACTTGGGCTTTTAGCTCAAAAGTACAGTCCATCATGGCAGACAAATTCTGGCGGCAGCGGCACCAGGCAGCTATTCACAGTGCACTGACCATCAGGGAACAGAGAGTAATGAATGCTCATGTTCACCCTACTTTCATTTTTATTCCATCCAGGATTCTAGTCCACGGACCAGTGCTGCCCATAGTGAAGGCTCATCTTCCTACCTCAATCAACATTGGAGATTTGTCTCCTATGTGATTCTAGATCCTATTGAATTGATAGTCAATACATTATATTGGGTAAATCTTAAAGCATCAACAATCACAAATGAATAATGTGTGAGCTGTGGAAAGCACATCAAGCTTGCTCACTTTTAGAAGTCATCTTGGCCAGCTCGTGGGATTTAGAGTTTGGTCAGTCCCATGTAGTTCCTAACTCCCTAGAGTCATCCTTAGAACAAAAGACCCTTGGAGGAGAGGAAACATGGTGTCCTGTCTCCCCTATCTTGCCCTACTTGAAGCTTCCATTCAGCGATCTCTGAGTTGTATTCTTCACAAGGTCATGAATAATGGAACATATGCATAAGCAAAGGAAATGCATACCACTTACGTGCCCACCACACTTCTTGGCATTCCATGCTCAAAAAGCTTTTCAGATGCCCACTATGCTCAGAATTCTGATGGAATCACAATGAGAGGTCATTGCAATTCGAAGACAATGGCCAGGAGATTCAAGGGATAAAAATCAAAAGAAAACTATATCCCCTCAAAGTTATCAGTCCCAGCAGTAGGATTTCTTTCATGGACCCACTCAACAAAAAGAGCTGTGAACTAGACAACAGGAGTCTGTGAGACAGAAGAAGCATGCCACATGCAGTCTGGGATTGCATATGGACTTGAATCCACTAAACATTAAAACAGAGGCAGTTATGGAAATTCTAATATTGATATTAGATGACATTATGGAGTTATTATTATTTATTATGTGAACATCGCTAAACTATATAGAAAAAATTAAAAGATGTATACCAAAATGGGAAAGTATTATGATAATTTTCAGTAAGTGAGGGCAAAAACCAAGTACTATATCTATAAAATAGATTTTTATTCACTGATGAAACGAAGAAGCTCTCTACAAAGGTAAGTCAGGGAGGATCCTTAAGTGTACATTGCTGAGTGAAAGTCAGTCTGAAATGGCTACGTGATATATGATTTCAACCAAATGACATTCTTGAAAAAGTAAAACTATAGAGACAATGAAACAGTGGTTAATGGGGAATGAGGGAGGGGTGAGAAAAAATGATGAACAAGTGGAGCTCAGGAGATATGTAGGGCAATGTCGCTATTTTGAATGTATTATCAAGGGTTCAACTGAAGAACTGAACTTTAATGTAAACTATGAACTTTAGTTATCCCTGAAGTAACCAATACTGACCCATCAATTGTGTGATTGCACCACACTAATACAAATACTAATAATGAGAAAACAGAATTTTCAGTGATGTGGACTTATGAAATTCTATCGAGTGTCTGTTCGATTATTCTGTGAGTCTAAAACTGTAGTAAAAACAAATATTTTAGTAATATTTTAGTAAATATTTTAAATAGGAAAAACAAAATTTAGTAATTATTTATTTTTAAAAGGAAAGCCCTGATTGACACATTAAATCAACGTTTTTCTGGATCAAGGTGGTCTGTTTCGTTCCAAAGCCTGAGCTCAGAAAAAGCACTGCTAATGTTTAAGTATCTAAGAGATCAGCAGCATGGTAACCAAGGCCAAACATGGCAGACCTTTTTCCTAGGCCTTTTGTGAGAATACATGAAAATCTCCCTGAAATCCAAAGACATAAATAAAATTACCAAGTAAAAGAATCATGTATCTTAATATGACCAGGGCAATCCCTGTGTATGTTAGTTATCAGGGTATTGCTATTAATTGTCATTAACTGTGCCTGTTGCTCTCAAGGAGCAATTTTTAATGGAGATTTCTCAATGAAGAAATCATTTGGCCTTCTCTCAACATCCTCCTAAAACCTTCAGAGTAGAACTTTTACTAGGGTCTGGGACCTTCAGGGTAATTGTCATATTCATGAATCACGAAATACATTTTCAGTGAAAAATGCACAAAATTGGTCAGACACTATATTATTTAACTCCATCTATGTTCAAAAGATTTATCTTGGACATTCAAGAAGAGATGTTTTAATTTTAGGTACTGGGTCTTCATTAAAACAAAGAGACAATGCCCCTCCTGCAACTTCATATGCAACTATTTCAGGGCCTGCCCCTCCCCCACAGGATAGCAAATTTTGTAATCTTTTTATTTTGCATCTGTAATGAAAAAGTAAAGCGATGAAGCATGGTTCTTTAGGGCCAGGCTCAGTAGTAAAAACTCTTTCCTTAAGGACCTGAGTTCAAATCCTCAGATCCCGCCTAAAAATGCAACAGTGTGAAACCCACCTCTAATTCTAGCCCTGGAAAGTGCAGCCTGGGAATCCCCAGAGCAAGCTGGCTAGCCAGACCAAAGGGAATGGTATGATGTGGCTTCAACTAGAGACCCAGGCTCCCAATAATACAATTAATCATCTATCAATGATGATGTCCAATATCACCCTTAGACCTTTAGAACTGCACACACTCATGTACAAGCACCCACCCAAGTTCACCCACCCACATGGAAAACACACTAACATATTCACCCCCTCCCCCACGCACACACATGAAGGGAAAAAAATACAAACGCTAATGCTTTGTTTGTTCATTTGCTGACAGCATACTAACTTGTGTTTGGGGAAGACATTGTTCTTCCTACCATGTCTGTCTTATAAATAGGTACCTCACTCTTAAATCTGCTAGAATTCATCTTTGATGTCTTAGAGCACTCAGCCAAGTCACTGGCTTACCCATAATATCCACATGTGACTGTAACAAATTTGCTTTTATCCAGAATAGATTGACCCTCAAACAAACTACTGAATTGTGAGTACTTTGAATTAAAAGGTGGAAAGTGGAATTTGGAATGTTATTTACATGTTAATAACTTTTTCTTATAAGCGAATCTTCTTAGAACCTTGACCTGCTTATGCTGCCCAGTGACCACATAGCTTTATCCATCTTCATGGCAAAGTAAGAATAATAATTTAAGAATAAAAATAATTTCATGTGTTCGTTTCTCCCACAGATTTATTTAGGCCTTCTGACTTTTTCCCCTTTCTGTGATCCAAACTCTACGTGGCATTTTAGTAAATGATATGATAAATCAAGTCTCCCCAACTGTATTGACTCAGTTGAAAAATACAAATTGCTTAAAATGATGGGTTTTAGTCAGCTGACAGCTATTGTTTGGATACTTCATTTCCTTTCCTTGCGCACCTTGTGTCATGGGAGGCATTAAGCATGCTCAATATTCTGGACAAAATCTTGTATCACCACCTGTATACCTGTGAACAGACAGAGAAACTCTCTGTTAACTGTGCCGCACCAAAACCTAACCAGAAGGCGAGGAACTCTTTTAGTAGAAATTCTTCCTGCCTCTGGAGCAAAGCAGCCACGCATCTCTAGACTCCAGCCTCAGACTACCCACCAATGGTGTGCCAGGAGCTTGGTGGTTAGTGGACGCCGCCCACTCTCCTCCTTTCAGACCTGTATTTTGTCTGTAGGGAGCCTGGACCGTCAACGGTACCATCTTTGAAGATGCAAGAGAGCAGTCATCATTCTTTGGCTTCTTATGTTGAGCCTGGCTCACCCAATTTATCCCTAGCCTCACATGAAAGTCTAGAGGTGCCGAGTCTCCGTAGGGTTCCTTTTATTATTATTTCCTGGTTCAGGTCATTAGAGAGATCTGAGTCCAGTTGGAGCTGGCTGTGTAGAGGCTGATACAAGGGAAAGGGCAGGGGCAGACTCCCCTGCAGGGCACGGCCTTTTGAGTAATCAACCCAGGCCATCCCGGTCAGGCCTCGTCATCAGCAAAGTACAGTAGAGATCAGTGCCACACATGCTTCTCTAAGTGGGAGTCCAGTGGGTGGCCAGTCACCTGTGCTTCCTCTGAGAAAGCACCAGGAGGATGGATAATATTACTCTGATTAGCCCAGTGTGGTTTGCATCTCAGAATGAAATACTTTTGTAACACTTTATTCTCTTGTGTCTCTCTTTAGATGAACTTGGGTTAAAAAAAATTAATTAGACAAAGAAGAGTCACAGATTGGACTCTGGAAGTGGGAAAAAAATTCCTTCTTGATTGGAAAGGAGGAAATCATCAGAAAATCTATAATCGAGGAGGCCAGACCAAGGATAAACCATGTGATCAGCAGCGGGCTAGGGCGGACTTATCAGGGAGTTGCAAATAAATAACAACATGGCAAATACTAAAGAGCCGCTTATCTGCTGCGATTTCATCCTGAGTTGAACCCTTGAAAAGCAACATGTGCGAAGCTGTCTTCCTTCCCCCAGTCCCATTTGCCACGGTGGGAACACAGAAGACGGGACTGGAGGCCCGCTCTCCTAATGGGCTGACATTTGGACAGCTATTTTACTTGGTGATCCCGTGCAGTTTAGTCGCAAAGCTGAAATAAGCCTTCTCCTTTTGGGGGAAAAGAAGATGGAATTCTGCTGAATGCTAGGATTTTATCACTTTGAAAGAAAGAAAGGGGAAAAAAAAGACAGGTTGCTTGAGAGACCTAAGAATATAAAAGCATTTGAGATCTCAGAAGGAGTTTAAATCAATGCAATACTACAGTTACCGGGCAGATGAAAGAGCCTGCTGTCTCAATTGCCAGGAAACTACTTAGAAACTCTTACTTTGATTTCTTCACGTAGTCAGTTACATTACTGCTAAATGCAGTATATAGGGATATCAAGACTTTGATGTTCTACAGCGCCAACAAATGGAAGTTAATATGGTAGAATAACTAAGATTTGTGGTTTTACGTGAATATACAGATATATCTTCTATGCACTATGTCTTCACAAGGAATGTCTTTTCACTATTTTACACACACACACACACACACACACACACACACACACACTAATTTCGTGTTTTATTCATGAGTTCTAGAGAGAAATGCCATGTTTCTGTAGCACCAAAAGCTCACAGGGGGATATTGCTATTCCAAATCATTCCTTTAACAATATGTATTATTCACCCATTTGGAAAGTGTGGTTCCGCTTTATACGTGTGTTTGTCAGTACTGGTCAGCTCTCGCTTCTGAGTAAAGAACTTGTAGTTCCATGCCACTGCAAAATCTGAGGTTATTATATTAATTGAGGAACAGAGACAGATGGAATTGCAAATTGCATTTCCATCTAAACACAGCCGAGGTTGGTTTTGTGGTTTTAATAGTCAACATTCAAGTGGGTCATTCAAATATTAAGATCTGAAATTTTAAAAACCTGCAAAGGCTGCTATTAATGCATTTGGAATTATTCCACAAGCAAGTGCTTCCTGTGAGCATTATAAGGACTTGTTTGCATGCTTCGGTCCTTCATATTTCAGACCAAACTTTATGGAATCCACGATGACTGTCCGTGAAGGTTGGCAGAGGTCCCACTTTCTGAGACCTCCAGCTGGCCTGTTCCCTCACTACTGTGTTAACATGGGCATTGTGTTTGGTATTTAGTTTTGCTTTCACTACTTAGTGTCTCCCACCTTCCTGACAGAACTGGTGCATAGAGTTGGGCATTCCTTGACAGGCAACCACAGCAGAAGCGGCTCTGGACAGGGTGGAAGACAGTGCGGCTGTGGTCATGACCAGGAACTGAGCATTCAACCCATCCGAACTCTTCATCTGTATAAAAGTCAATATACAGGGCTGGAGAGATGGCCCGAGAGTTAAGCCTCTGTCTTGCAAGCAGAAGGACCTGCCTTCAGATCCCACATGAAAAATACCAGGTGGAATTGGCAACAATCTACATTTCAGGCCCTGGAAGACAGAGCCTGGGAAACCCCAGAGCAATTCAGAAAGGAGATTGAGCAATCCAGGGTGGTTCCCTATGTCACCCTTATGCCTCCATAGGCACACACACTGAAGTGCCCTCTGGTGCACTTCACACACACACACACACACACAAATAAATGCAAATAAATAAGTAAAATCTCCTTGATATTATCTAAGCATACTCTGAAAAGTTAATTACACTATAAATATTTCTGACTTTTTAGTAACCTGCTTGAAAGCACTTGGTAAAATATTTAAGGTGTTTTGTACATTGTTTAAACATTTAGCCTTTTAAAAAATGATTAATAAGGAGATATCATAGAATCTTTTTATTTCTGGGAAAACTTTAAAAATTGGGTTAATCTTTTCTAATTGATACTTTCTAGATGAATCATGTTCTTGGGAAGATATTTGAATCTTTTTTAGTTTGATGATATGAGGACCATTAAAGAGTTTCTGTTCTTCCTTAAATATTTTTACTCCACAAGATTCATTTTACTAATGAGTTGATGGAAACGTTGAGGTTGCTTTACACTTGTGAACATGAATCTTGCTGGCACATAGCCTAGAGGCATGCAGTGCTACAGTGTGGAAAGTCTGCTTACCTATGTGATAAGAAATGAAAAGCAGTAATTACGGTCCTAGGTTTACCTGAGTTGTATCTAACAGGCCACCATACTCGTTTCAGCCCTTAGGCATATTTCAAACTCGCATTTGAGAAAAAGAATTGTGCTGCGTTCTCTTACACTAAGCCACGCCAGTGTCAGGGCTCTCTGCTTTTCTAGAACTTCTCTTTGCCAAATTATTTACTTGGGGCTATTTCTAGTAAATTATCTTTTGCATTTCAGAGAAAGAAGCTTTTTTTTCCCAAAAGACAAAACTGTTCTTTTAACCTTTGCTAGATCTTTAAATTCTATATAAGGTGTCACAATTATACAGATGCAATTTCAGTGCCATTCTGTCACTTCCAGGTTTCATTTCTGCAGTGCACACCCACTGTTGAGGTGCGAGTTAATCTTTACGACAAGACAATTTTATCATCTACCAGTTATGGACTGCGAAGGAAGGGAGTTCAGAGGCAGAATGACAACCCAGTTCAGACAACTGTGAATCATAGTGTCCGGTCTCATACCCATGTCTGCTGGCACGACCAAAGCTCTTCCTTTCTTTTCTTTCCTCTTTCTTTCTTTTTTCTTTTCTTTTCTTTTCTTTTTTTTTTTTTCTTCATGAAAAAAAGTAACTTTACCTTCTTTTGCTACATTAGGTCCCAAATTGTATCATGCCCATTCTTGTGCTTCTTCCTCCTTTATTCATCCAGTGCAATTTATTGTGAGTGACATCTAGCTTACTAAGCAGTAGCTACTGTTTTAAATGCATAGATTTGTTGACTTTATTTTTTATCTGTACAAGAAAAGTGAAGAAAGTTAATTTCAAACATGTAGCTATCATTTGGACACTACTCTACCCTACTTCTTTGTACATGCTTTTTTTGTTTTGGTTATTTTATTTTTGATTGATTGATTGATTGATTGATTGTGTGTGTGTGAGAGAGAGAGAGAGAGAGAGGGAGAGAGAGAGAGAGAGAGAGAGAGAGAAAGAGGGAGAGAGAGAGAGAGACTTAAGAAATGGGAGTTTATTTAGAGCTGTAGCCCTAGTATCCAAGCCAGCCAGAGCTTTGACTTCCAGTGGAGAACGTTAGAACAGAGGAGAGAGTTTAAGGTCAGAGGGGACAGGGATGGAGCCCCGATATGGCCTGGCAGAAAGAGGAAGAGAGGAGGAGTCAGACAGAGACCGGAGGCCTTGGAGAGAAGACGAATGATTTTGTGTTTTCTTTCTTGCTTTTTGTCTGGAATCAGTCTCCTGTAACCCAGGCTAGACTCACACTCACTGTGTGGGAGGAACTAGCCTTGAGCCTTAGATTCCCTCCTCCACCTCCTAGGACTATAGGGGTGCCATACCGTACCTCATTTCCACGTGTATGCCCTTAACAAATTAACCCGATGCTGCATAAAACCTGCTGGATTTGACTTCAAGAAGCATTAGTTCAAACCCATGCTCTTTCCATTTTTAAGAGAGGAATATTGGCCCCGCTTCTGCCTACAATTCTGAGTATTGTAACAAATTAAAGACATAAGAAATTTATGTAAAATATAAATTAATTTCATGCAATGAGAAATTATAAGAATAGAATGTCCCCTACAACTCATTTCCCAGGTATTTAGATTTTTTTTATTATTTCTTTTGTTCTCAGCAGTTTCGGACATGAATGTAATGCATTTATGTCATTCTTACCACATAGTGCCCAATCCCATCCCTGATCTTCTCCCATCAGAAAAACACAAAAACAAAAACAACCTTTTCTTCCCGACCAGTCTGTCCCCTACTTTCATGTCTTTTTGCTTGTGTGGCCAGCTGAGTGTCATCGGGGCTGCCTTACATGGCACGTGCCTGAGCACTGGCCGGAAGGCGGACCATACCTCAGTGGGCACACCACTGAGAAGGCAGCTCCCTGTCACACAGCAGCATTAACTCTCAAAAGTCTTTCAGAGAGGCGAGGTCAGACCATGCTGAAATACTGATAGGCCAAATCATGTGCAGGCCTTCTGGAAGCAGACACAGCCCCAGTGAGGTGATGGGCAGAGTTGCCCTGTTATATCCAGAAGATTCTGTCAGCATGAACCCACCTCACGCTCTGGCTCTTACATTCTTACCACCTTCTCTTCCAAGACTTCCCCAGCTATGGGGTGGGGGAAGATTTAAATGTCTTGTCTAGGACTGAATGGTGCACAGCCACTTATTTCTGCTCATTAGCCAGTTGTGACTCTGTGTTAGATGTCTTCCATTGCAAAAGCTTCTCAGTGGATGGCTAAGAGATGCTCTAATCTATGATTTCACAGATCACCTTGCATAGGAAGGATTTAGTCATGTATGCCTCTACCCAGTGAAAATCTAGGATATTATATCATACTTCTAGAGAAGACTGTGGTCCAGATAGAATTTCGTGGCATACCTTAAACCATGTTGTACAGCGGAGGTAGAAGTTGGGGTGGATCTACCAGTTCAGAAAACACCTGAGATTGGTCCTACTAAAGACCTCACAGACCGAATGTGAAATAACTCACTCAAGGTACAACTATGCTGATGAAAATAAACGATGGTAGCACCAATCTTCATGGTAGCTGATGTCCTGCTGCAAGGATTAACCAGTCTTCACCATTAAGAGATTGCATATTATATTAAACACTCGCATGAACAGCTATTGAGAGTCCTAATCAAAGCTGTTTAAAAAACAATTAAGAGATGTCACATAAGATACGCCTTTCTAAGTATAGCAGAGCCATGTTTATTTAGAGCTTTGTAAAGAACTGTTTGCCTCTGAGATAGAGAGTCAGCCTCCTGTGAGACTAAAAAGTTATAAAACCACAGACACCTTTGTGAGCACTTCCAGGTAATGAGATCAAATCCCATGGGTGAAGTTCAATTCCTTGGGTTCTGCTTGCACCCTAAGATTCATTTTGTCATAGGATTATTTGATCAGAAGATTACTCTTGTTTCTTGAAATACAACTTCTTGTAAAACGTGCTTCTCTTAAAGTCCATGAAATTGTTCGTATTACCTGCTAGTATAACTTAAGAAAAAAGAAGTGGTGGTTGGGAAGAAATCTGTTTTGCAGACAGCATTTCAGGTTAAGATGGCATTTCCTCTCCCCCCCCATCAGTTCTTAAAATTATCCCAACAGTGGTCCAGCATCAAACATCCTGGAAGCAGGTCACCAACGCTCCAGAGCCACTAAAGTGTCCCATTCCAAACCCGCACAATCAGAATCTTCAGCAGCATCCCTTAGATGATTTCATGCGTATTCCGTTTTAATATAGCAGGGTCTTATTATGCTAGCCAACTTGTCTTATCACTAACCTAAGATGTCTAAAGAAAATATTGAGGCAGAAAGTCCCTGCTATCAGAAATTCAAGCAGGAACGTCAATAGGTTCAAACTTATTGGTCAATGGACATGTCAGTTCAGGATGGAAGAGCCCTGAAGGTCACTACATGTATCAGCAGTGGTCCCTCTCCAGCATCTGTCTGCTGGCCGACTCAGGACTGATTTCATCATACCCCATGCCTGCCCTGTGCCATGCAGTTATTATCATAGAGTCTCACACACGCGCAGAGATTTTAGTTCTGATCCACACACTCAGCGTGGCTTCTTGGTATGCAGAACACCAGCATAGGTATGCAGAACATAGGAACTGAGAAAGAGGTCGTCTTCATAAGAGTTTCCAAGCCTTTCTTGGAAATAGCTCAGTGTGTCAAGGGGCCTGTGTTCAAGTCGGGGGCCTGGGTCAGATCCATGGAACCCACATGATCAGAGGACAGAGTGACTTCCAAAGCTGTCTTCTGATGTCCACAGAGATCAGTGTCCTCTCTCCCTTTCTCCCATTCCTTCTCTCTCCCCCCTCCCTTTGTCTCTCCCTCTCTCCCTCTCTTTCTCTCTCTCTCCTTCTCTCTCCCTCTCTCTCCTTCTCTCTCTTCCTTTCTGTCTCCCTCTCTCTCTCCTTCCCTTCTCTTTCTCCTTTCTTCATTATATGCAAATATATAAGCATCTCCATTGTGATCATGCCACATCTTGAATCTACAATGTACAAATTGTGCCATGTTTAATAATTAAGAGAAAATAACATCTGTATTTTCTCACTGGAAGACTTAGGAATAAGATTATGTTTTGCTGTTACTCCTTTCAAAATTGTTCTAGATTTCTTTTTGCAGTTGAGTTATGAATGTCCCGCAGAGTCCATGACATGATGTGATTTTTCAACACTCTAATTCTTATGTTCACAGGGTGAACTATTCTAAGACTATAGTAAAAGCATAAAGCATAAAAATAGGATCTTAGAGTGAACAAAGAGGATTAAAGAAAGCATCAATTGACTTCTAAAGCTCAAGAACAATTGCAAAGGCCAGTGGAGGAAATTATAATAATGCTCTTATCATCATTCTGAAAAAAATCTCATAAACTCTAGTGAACTTATAACAAACCTAATTAATGCTCATATTGCTGCTCTAGAGAAATAGATTCTTTCTATAGCATAGAATAAATGTCAACATAGAAGTGTTCCTTTTGTTTAGTTGATATTAAGTGCTCTTTCTGACAAAATAGTAACAAACGAGATAGGAAAATAAGGGCTGTGTGTGTGTGTGTGTGCGTGTGTGTGTGCGTGTGTGTGTGTGTGTATAGGTCAGGAGGCTGGAGGATATCTGACACCGTTTTAAGACACCACATATTTTATATACCTTGTTTTTTGAGACAGGGTCTCTGATTGACCTGATGCTCACCAAATAAGCTAGACTGGCTGGCCGGGAAGTCATATGGAGCAGCCTGTCTCTACCTCTTAGTTCTGGAATTACAAGTACAAATTCCATCTTCCGATTCTTCTGTTATTGGATTCTGGAGGATCGAAACCAGGTCCTCATGCTTCCGCCATGGCAAGCACTTTGCCAGCTGAGCAATAACTGAAGTTCCAAGGGCATTTATTTCTGTCTCTCAGTTTTGGTTTATCACTATTTTTACTCCTGTCTCACAAACTGGACAGTAAATAGAAAGCATTAACCATTTTTGTCTGTCAGTGTAGATTTTTTAAATTAGCTATGGTTGACAATAACTTAATCAAAACATATTCGTCTGATTCATGAAATATTTGAAGGAAAGATGACTGAAATTACATTAAAAGTGGCTTTTCCTCTGTTGCTATTTATGCCAGGGCTACTTTAGATTTTGTATTTTTTGAGTCATGTCTTGACACTTCCAAACTACATGTGGACAGACTTCTGTCAGTTGACTTCATTCCTTGTCAGAAAATATGGTTAAAATTGATCTGTTAAGGTAATTTTGAAAACTAAGTAAGATAATGATTTTAGAAGTGTCGATCAGAGAGCCAGATCAGCATTGAGGGCTTGTGTCCCGCTGGACATTGAATTATTTTAGTCCTGTCTCAACAGGGTTCAGGTAATTTCCATTAAAGTCAATGCATAGAAGTCACTTTTTCCTATTCCAAAATATAGAATAGCTATGTCCCAATAAAACATTAACTGAGGGGGGTTGGAGAGGTGGCTCAGGGGTTAAGCCTCTGCCTTGCAGGCGGAAGGTCCTGAGTTCGGATCCTAGACCCCACGTATAGACGCCAGGCAGAAGCGGGGGTGGCCTGCGCTTCTAGTCCTGATAGGGCGGAGCCTGTGAATCCCCAGGCAGAGTAAACAAAGAGGAGGTGGAGGTGGTCCATGGTGGTTCCCAAATTCGCCCGTGGTTCTATACACACACACACACACACACACACACACTCACAGACGCACAATTGAATAAAAAAATTAAAAAAAAATTAACTGAACAATAAAATGTAGACTACTGCAAACTATATCCCTTGTTCTATCCCTGCTTGCTTACAGGGGCCAAACTTCCATTAAGAGTAGCATTTCCCATACTCAGTTTTCATGCTTTATCCCTTCCTTAACTCTTTCCCATAGATAGATAGATAATAGATAGAGATAGTGAGAGGGAGGGAGAGAAAGAGAGAGGGATGAAAGAAAGAGAAATGAGAGAGATAGAGATAATATAGAGAGATAATATAGAGGATGGGTAGATAGATAGATAGATAGATAGATAGATAGATAGATAGATAGATAGATAGATAGACAGACAGATAGCAAATATTATCCTTACTTCTCTGCTTGCTAAATCTGTGGATCACTTTTCAGCCTTGTCATTCTTGAGACCTTTCTACCCACTTGATTCACTCTCTGGCATCGCTTCTGCTACATGTTCCTGGCCCTTCTTCAGTATCCAGACGTATTCTTTTGCATACTGTTAAAATCACTGGACTTTTGGATGAAAGTGCATAGGTGTGTACTTCTCCTTTCCTCAATCCCCTCCTCCTTCTTTTCTTTCTCCTCCTCTATCTAGTCATGATCCTTCTTCTGCTCTTCTTCCTGCTGCTCTTTCTGCTTTTATTCTGCCTCTTCTTACTTCCTTCTTCCCAATTCTGGAACCTCTTGGTGTATTCTCTATAGATTCTATCCATGTACATATACATGTATATATATAGTTAAGTCCCAGTACATACACACACACACACAGACAGACATACACACACACACACACACACACACACACACACACACACATATATATAGTTTATGCTATCACTTATATAATCAACCATCTCAAAGGCTTTTAGAAACCTTGAAATAGAATCTTATTATTCTCTATTTGGGAGAATTTCCTTTGTTTCTATTCATATTGTCACATAATTTTTCTTTATTGTCTCCCATTGTCAGATGCATCCATATCCACAATCTACTCTAATATCACTGGCTCCCCATCCATGATTCCAACATGAGAAAATTGTAAAGAAATGAATTCTGTTTACTACCTTCTATTTTGACAACTGCCTTACTAGGAATATTTTGAAGATATGTTAAGAGGGATGCCGATGTCTGGAACAGTCTAGCTGGAAACTCTCTGGGCGGGAAAGTCCTGTTGACAGTTGTGATGTTTCTTTCCTTGGAGTCTGCTTGCAGCATCGAACTGGAGCAATATCTTCAGAAATCATCCATTTAGAATTGCTTAGAAAATTCCACAATTTAAGCTCTAATTCAAGTCCAAACCACAGTCACAAAATCCCAACTATGTTTTATTGGCAACACCTTGGATTTCTGATTTGCTCTTCCTTTAATCTAGGAAAGTTTCAAATTTTGTTTTTGCGACATGTATTCACTTAGAAGTTATTTTAACCATCACTCCTTCAAAATGTATTTACCGAGTACAGAATAAATGACAAATTCTTTGTAAGTCACTAGAAAGTTTATAATGGCCAAAATTAAATACGGTTCTTCCCTTCTTAAGTCCCAATCTAACTGGAGAGTGGGCCGCAGACAGTATGATCATGCATTAATTATAATTACACAGAATGTGTTTATATGTCAAAATAAACTCTGCACTCTTGGAACCTTCCTGAAGAAATGATAGTTAAGAGATCAAAGAATTGATTGGTGGTTAGCTGAATTCAGGTTGTGGGGGAAGACATGGAGACCATGGAGACATAAAGAATCTGTGAGAGATTCTAGCCGGTGTCTCACACCCACAAAGAATGCCTGAACTTATCCCAGAACAAGTATAAAATATTGTCTTCATTTATTTGCTTGCTTGTTTTTTGGATATCTCAGTTACACAGTTCTCAACTATGATGACAATAGCTCTGATCCAATAGCTCTGTAGATGACAATAGCTCTGATCCAGTGTCAAAAAGTTGGTCACAGGTGTGGGTCTAAAGAAAAGAATGTGACAAGTTTAAGAAACAGAGGGCAAGACCTGGGCGACTGTAGTGAACGAAAGAGGATGGCAGTAGGTGAAGGAGCCACAGTCTCAGTCTGATGACCTCGGCCTTGAACACTTCTAGGCAAGAGACCCAGCAAAAGACAAAGAAAAGACTTATTTATGTTGCACCAAATTGAAAATTCAACCATGTCATATAATGCTCCCCAGCTGTACTGAGTTATACACAAATACAATAAGCTATGCATGTTTACAGTATACGATTTCATGCACTGGAGGCATGCAACATGTGAGCATATCCCCCACATACCCCCAGAAGTTCACAGAAGCGTTTGCCATCTCTGGAGGCTCCTCTGTACCTCCTTAGAGCCCCTCCCCCACTCCACCCCATCCCCATCCACGCATCGATCCGCTATGCTCACAACGGTGCCCGGACCATAAATATGTGCTGAATGAATGAAAATGAAATCTGTTTGAAGGGAGAGCTCCGAGCTTGATGTTGTGCTGGCTGCTCCCTCTTCCTAGGTATGCAGTGCTATTCAGAACCAAGACTTCACCGTGATCGAAGACTACTGCACTGGCCTCAAAGCCCTGCTGTACCTGAAGACCATCGAGGAGCTCCAGGACTGGGATGGGCAGAGCCCGGCCACTGTGAGTCACCAGAAGGGGAAGCCAGTGCCTCGCATCGCTGAGCTCACAGGAAAGGTACGTGCTGTGTTAACCTTGGAGATCTGTCTCTGTTTGGGTCTGTTCTCTTTCAGTTTCTGTTTCTCTTCCCAATCCCCCCTGAAAGTAAAGGCCGTGCATGGGGAATGTGATTTCTACAGTACAATCACTCTGAAGCAGGCTTGATTACAGTTCTATGATAGGTGTGCGAGTTACCTTTTTTTATATAAAACCAATATAACACAAGGTCATAGGAAAGAAAGAGATTGAAGCTGGTAGTACAAAGTGCCCCTGAATTCTTGCTGACTGTGGCGATGACTGGCATGCTTTCCACTGGGAAGCTGGGCATCTTTATTCTTTAACAAGCTCTGGAAATTATAACATTACCTTTCTATTTTGAAGACAATCAAATCACTGGAGGCCTGAATAATATGATGAAGTTTTTAAAATTAAAATCTAATCAGTATCTTTTGTAACTGCCTCTGTTGCGTGGTTAAACCTGGGCTCAAAAGGTTACATCCCAACTTTCTTCTTAACTGCTATTTTCTGAGACATATACACTACATTTACATTTTGCATAATACAGTGATTTTAGCAACTCTTTTCTAAAACAACTCTCAGCATTTCGCCTTTGTGTTTCCTTTGTATTATTCTAAATAGACAACCATTGTCAGAAGACACTTCTTGAGTCCTGAACGAGAGGAGGAAAAATTATAATTCTTAGTCTTTTCAGCTTGTCACTACATCAATAATTAACTTTAAAAAGAGAGAGAAAGAGAGAGAGAGGCAGTGTGAAAAGACTCTTCAAGGAAACATTTAATAATTCAAATGAGTCTTAACTTGAAACAGGTCACATGAAAAAGAATGGAAAATAAAAACCCAGGGTGCTGTTGTTTGGACGATGGCAAGGGACTCGGCAAGAGGGAGAGAAATGTCGCAGAGTTGGCCCGTGTGAGCGGGAAGCATCGCTGTCCCTCTCCTGGCAGACATGCAGAAATAGTTTCATGAGGAATAATGCCTGCGATTGCCAGTCCAATAATGAGAAAGCAAAGAGGGAAAGAAATAAAATCTTGCAATGTGGGTTCCAGGAAAACATCATGATGAATGACTCCATGAGTGGCAATCAAACAGAAAGGCTGTGACATTAATATTTATAATATTGTAATTAGGAGACAGTGCCTAAGCAGCGTTATTAGTGTAACTAATCATATTATCATAGACTGAGTCTGCAGTATTCAGAGAGCGTTCTTGCCTTTATCAATGACTATCATTATCCTAAGGTTGTTTGTAACTATAAAAAAAAATCACAGATGGCATTATATGCATCCAATATAAATATCTCAAGGAAATTATTTCTGACATGATGGTTTATGACCATCTATAAAGTTGGGTGTTAGCCGTGTGGGCTGAAATGTATGTGGCGGCATTGAACAGCAATGTTTGTCTCTGAGGATGGTCCCGCTCCATCCTACGTTTCCCTATTCACATAAATTAAGATGGGGAAGGAAGGGCACATTTGTGTCAGTGACCTACCTAGAAACGAATGGTCTAACAGTGTGGATCTGGATTTGGACTTTAGTTTGGCAACTCCAGTCTTTGCAGAAGCATTAAGGTAATTTTCACCATTATTAATGATTTAAAAAACAGAGAAATGGTGACTTATTTCTCCACGCTGAGTTATTAAGGAACAAGTAGATGGTCAGTTGGTAGATCCTGGATTCTGGGGTGAGAGCTGACATGACTAAAACAATAGAAAATCCCCTTCAGGTTTGAACCCTGACTTGGAAAATGACTCGCTCCAGATCTCAGTATAGGACAATTCCTGATCGTGCCTGCTTAGAGAATTCTGTGTGTGTGTGTGTGTGTGTATGTGTGTGTGTGTGTGTGTGTGTGTTTCTGTCTGAATATGGGTATGTGTATGTCTGTCCATCTGAGTGTGATTGTATATATGTGTGTGTGTCTGTGTCTCAGTCTGTCTGTCTGAATATAAGTGTATGGGTGCATGTGTGTGTATATATATATTTATTTATGACTAGGTATGTATGTCTACCTGTCTAAATGTGACTCTGTGTGTTTCTGTGTGTCTGTGCCTTATCCTTCAAAGCATTTTCATGCTATAGAGAAAATAAGAAGAAAAAACTTGGGGCTGGAGAAGTGGCTCAGGGGTTAAGCCTCTGCCTTGCAGAGGTCCTGAGTTCGGATCCTAGACCTCACGTGTAGATGCCGGGCGGAAGCGGGGGAGGGGCTGCATTTCCGGTCCTGGTAGGGCAGAGCCTGTGAATCCCGGGGCAGAGTAAACAAGGAGGAGGTGGAGGTGTCCATGGTGGTTCCCGAATTCGTCCGTGGTTCTACACACACACACACACACACACACACACACACACACACACACACACACACACATACACGCACACACGCATACACGCACAATTGAATAAATAATAAATTAAAAAAAAGAAGAAAAAAACAGACTCTCTTCAAAAGACCTATTAGAAGTAGCTGGATTTTATTGGCAAAATACAGTTGTTTTCCCTCTTAATCTTTCTCCTTTATAGGTCAGATAGATTAAGTTGCAGTAGACATTTAGAAGAAACCAATTACAATGCAGAACTTGATGATGGAGGGAAAATGATTTTGGCCAGGATAGGAAGAGTTTGATTAAGTTAGAAGTGCTATTTTTCAAGTGGTAAAATTAACACCATCTCTTTATGCTCATCTTAGCTATTAATCAATAAAACTCCTGAAAGATGTTTTTGTGGTAGTAACCAAGACCGAGCCATGTGACATCTCTATAATGCTAGGAGGTGGCTAGATCAGCACCATGAGAGAGCAAACCCTGGGCTCAGCCGCCATTGGCTCTCCACAGAGCTGTTGATCTCTACCATTGATTCTGGGAAGTCATATAGTAAGGAAAGGAGACCTGCAGGCTCCACACCATCCACCCCAATTCTGTAGGGGTGGGCTGAGGATTCTGAATTTTTAAGAATGCTTATAGTCAGCATTTGGAGCTGGAGGAGGAACAGAATAAAAAGAGAAGCAAATCCAAGGTATAACTGTGAGATTTGAGGGGCCAGCACTTGGAGATTCCCAGTAAGGACCCACTTATAGGATGGTGGGCCAACAGAGTTAGAGGGAGATTGTTGGACTTAGATAATGCTCTTACCTACCAGATAACAACTCCTGCAACGAGAACCCAATCTCTCATGAACAATTCTGAAAAGCCGAACAGTGCTAATATCACATGTTTTCACATGTGAGACTGTTTACAATCTTACTTATTCCTCTTAGAAAACATTGAAGTCTTCTTTACTGCAGAGACACTGATGTGTTTGATTCCACCTTGCTGCTCAAGTTGAGCACAGAGGGAGTGTTTGGTAAAATAGAATACACAGGCCATTTTAGTCCTCTAAAATCCAAAAGGAAGATTCTGAATGAATACATGCAGCCCCAGGGATTTTAAACAGGCTTGTAAAAATTACCTCAATGAATTTAACTGCAAATATACCTTTATCCAAAAATCGGTTGGAATTGGAGGTATCGCATTTATTATAGTAATAAAAATAAAATACTGCAATTTATTGTTTTCTGGTGTGGAAAATTAGAATTATGGTGCGATTATTTGCTTTGTAAGCATGAAAACAATTTAGCACCCTAATATTTGGACAGTGGGTTTTGCAGTCAGGTAAGGACAGAAATAAATGTCTTCTATCTTCAGTGTTTGACATGAAAGCAGGACTTGAAGAAGACTCTAACTGTGCTGAAGAGACACAGGAGAAGACAAATCCTCCTGTGGCTTTGAGCTTCATACCTCCTCACATGTTGATCCTGTGAAACAGTCTTCCCACCCATGGGGGAAAACTGTCAAGTCTCTCCTCTCCATGTCGTCTCCTGAGCACTGTGCCAGTATCTCTTTTTCTTCTAGAAAAGCCACAAGTATCAGGTAGTCACTGAATCTTTCATGTTCTCTTCCTCTGCCAGGGAGCTTCATGTTGTACCTGTGTTTGTATTCCTATGGACATTGGAACTATTGATTTAATATGTCAGTCACTTCTGTTAGCACACAGCTTGCAGGAAACATATAAAGTCAACAACCACTGGACTTACCAAGCTATCAGTTTACCCATTACCTCATGAACAAAGAATGAAAGAAAATAACTCTTGAGCAAAAGGAGCCGGAATAAAAATTGAGGCAGGCAAGTGAGCAACACTTATACATTCCTCCCTTTCAAAGTGTGCCAATGTTCTGATAAGCTTCTGGAGGGGTCAGATCATATCCTTTGTGGCAGTGACTGAAATAACTAATGTCTACTGTGTAGAACTGTGGTATGGTGCTGGACGAGGTACAATGTATTTCAATTGATGCTCAAGCTCCATTTCCTTCCTCTTTTCTCCCAGAGACAGTTAGTCATGTAACTAGGTAGATTGGAATCAACTCACCTTCTCATCAAATGTCTGCTTGCTCATCTTAGCGAGTCATTATAAGCACTTGCAGTCAGAACCCAGGTCTTCCTTATACTTCAGTTTCTAGCATGTAAACTATCTGAGATATTCTTATTTACAAAAAAAGAAAGTAAATTGGTAATTAAAATTCCAGCTTGACTATTTCAGAAATAGCAGTCATTTTTATAAGAAAAGAGTAAACGTGCCAAATTACTTGCAGCAAGTATTAAAACATGATGAAATGCATATTAGTGACATTAATAAGTCCATGCCTATTAAGAAGCTTTCATTAGGATAAAATCAGAAATTCTATGTCGATGGTGCTGTCATAGAGTCTAAGAACAACAAGCCTTTTTTTGAGGATAAAGCCAAGCTTGGGCTCATATAAACTACATGCATTATTTTATACTGCTATTTAAAAGCCTCGCCAATCTACTGTCACGTGACGGTGGTAATTTTTAGGTGCTGGTATCTAACTATTCAATTCTAGTAACTTTTCCAAGAAAGCACACATACTAATGGCATAACCATTTGAAAGAGTCTAAAAACAATAGTGTCATCAGAAAATATTACTATTTTCTATTTATAAGTAGAACTTACATTTTTTCTGGAGTGGAGAACTAGCTCCACAGTATAGTGTTTGCCAAATGTACACTAGGCCCCACCAAAAAGAAATCATGTCACCTATGATTTCCCTTGCTTTTTATTGTTCAACATTGAGGTGTAATCTGCACAGGAAAAAGGTACGGATCTTTTTATTATTATTATTTCCGCTCATACAAACTTAACAGGTACATCAGTCCCCTCCCTCCCTCCACCTCACCTTTCAACCCCCCTGCTCCCCCCTCCCCTCTCCTCTCCCTTCCCACCCTCCATTGCCTCGGAGGATGCCCCGGAGCCCCGGATGCCCCGGAGCATCCTTTAAGGTGCATGCCAAACTCTCCTCTGGGTCCTCTTGTCCGATGAAGTGCAAGGACCCAGGGGCATTTCCCAGAACCCTTTCCTGTGTTCCCCTTAAACTTAGGGACACTACCGTGACTGTCAGGCCCTAGCCTCCAAGGATCCTAGTGCTTTTAGTCCATGCTAGACTTTGTGGGGTCAATAACGTGTTGGACATAGCGCAGGTCATGCAAAGTCCTGATATGATTGCTTCGGTCCTAACTTGTGTGGAGTATCTTGAAAGGCACGGATCTTAAATGAACCGTTTGATGAGCTGATAAATGCATGTAATTGGACATCTTCGGCAGGTTCTCATGCACTTTCCCATCCATTATCTGTCCCTTGTCACACCAGAAATAAACGCTATCTAGTTTCCAGCAACATAGATTAGTTGTTTCATGTCCTTTAGCATGATGTAAATAAAAGTTCATAAAATGTGTTATCATTCACCATAGTGTTCTTGAGGTTTTTTCATATCACTGTATGTACTATTAATATAGTTCTTGTTATACATAAATACTAAAATATGTTCTTAATGTACTACAATTTGCTTATTCATTCAAAATCGGTTGGGTTGCTTTGAATTTTTTTGGACTAAGTAATAAATTTTAAAAAACTCTTTCATAACTTTTTAAAAATAAATCTTCAGTTTCTCTTGGTGATAATTAGGAGCATAATTTTTTGATCATTAAAGTGGGTATATATGCTTTACAAGACATTTTTCAAGAGCAGATTTCCATAGTAGTGGAAACATTTAAGCTTATGTTGTGGTTATATAATCAATTCTTTCCTTTGACTTTATCCTTTTAAGTGAACATATATGGATATCATTTTTATGAATTTAATTATGTCACAGATAGTTAATGAAATTAAATACTTTAAGTGCTTATTGGCCATTCTTATGTCTTCCTCTTTCAGTGCAGTATCTACTCAAATCGTTCCCCTTTTTTATTATGTCAAATTGAATTTTAGCTGTTTTAATGTGTTCTGGATGTAAGCCATTGAACCAAAACATTTTTGAGAAAATGCAGTATCCACTCATGATAACCCTAAACAATCCATCACTCCATCAATCGGTGAAAAATATCTACAGAAAATCTGTTATTGTCATCAGATTCAAAGTTGAAGGAATAACTTATTTTCTCTTATTATCATGAGTTAGGCAGAAATTCACCCTTTCTATTCTATTCTATGAAAGGGACAATAATGACTTAGAAAGAGTAAATTATATTTATATTTTAAAGGAAGGACTTAAACTGTCTTATTTGTAGATGGTAAGAATGTATACATGGAAAATTCCATGAAACTTATAGAAACATGACTAAAGGAGTAACAGTCTGGCAAAATTTCATGATATTGAACAATATAAAAAGTGAGTTTTATTTCAATGAGAATGATTGTAACAATAAACAGTGTAAAATTAAATTTAAAATGCTACTTAAAACAGACACAGTTCTAACTATAAAATACTCAGGAATATATTAAAATATCTACCATATCAACCCACTGAAAATGACAATGGATTGATGAAGGAAAATCTAAAGAAGACTTGAATTACTGGTGATATGTGTAAAGATGTCTGTTCTCTCTAAGCTCATCTGTCTGAACATTATGATCCCAATCAAAACACCAATGTATGTTTTTATGAAATCTGACAAGTTGATTCCACAATTTATGCTGGAATTGAAAGAGCTAGAGTAGCCAAAGTAATATTAAAATATGATAAAGTTAGAAAATTCCCCTAAATCTGCAACAATCAAGGAAGTGTACTTTGTGCAGGATACACAAATAAATCAATAGAACAGATAAAAGTCCACAATAAATCCTCACATGCGCCCTCAGGTGGTTACTGACAAAGGTATAATAAGAGTCTGGTGATGAAAAAAAGTCTCTCCAACAAATAGTATTGTTACTAATGGAGATTCATATCTTTTCTCATGCCAACCTGACACAGGACACAATAATTACTTAAAACATAAATATATATATATATATATGGATATGTATAACATATGGAGATATATGTAAAATTGTTATAAAAGCTTATTTTTAGAGCAAATTTAGGTTTATACCAAGTTGAGTATAAGAAATATACTGTGTACCTCTGGACTATATATTTTTTAAAAACATAAAGTATCTTCATAACCTGTGAGGAGAGGAAACAGATCTTGGATGAGAGAGAGGAACCACTTACCACTTAAGAAAAACATTGTTAAATTATCCCAATTAATTTCTCTTCTTCATGACATGATTTTTATAAAATAAAAATCTCGAGGCGCAGGATGGGAGAAAACAGCCTTCCCACCACAAAGGACTCACAAAGGACTTTTAGTCAGAGTGATAGGATAGAATACTTTAAAACAAAGCCTAGATTAACTGGAAATAACACAGTCCTATCAATCAGCACTCCATGGAGATTCTGAGACTGGAAAACCTGCTGGGGGGTCTTGTCAGCAGAACTGCGCAGCGATAATAGCTTCTTAGAATCATTTCTTTTTCTGGCAACTGTGTTCATGGCTCACCCAGTGAAGAGGAAGAGACACAACTGCTCCCCTGGAGTTCACGTTGTGGCCCTTGTCTGTGTGGATGTCTCCTGATGCCGCTGGGTCTCTGGGGTTCTGTCTCTGAAACTTCCAGATGGTTGTGTTATATTGTTCAAAGATCTCCAGGTGACATGATATTTCTTCTGATATTTGGGTCATGTTATACCGAGCTGACTTGGTCTGATGGCAGCCAAGTTGCATGAGGCTGTTTTTTGTGCAGTTTGTTTCATGGGACATAGAAAACAAAAAGCGAGAAAGAAATACCAGTCCCCAAAAGTTCAAAAACTCTAGAATTATCGGATCAGGATGTACTGCACAGATGTGAGGGGGACTTCACCTGCCTCTCTGAATAGCAGCAGATGTTTTGCTAGAATCCTAGGTGGAAATAGGAGCAGGTGGTATGCCTTAAGAACAGAACACATGCCTGTTTCATAAATGATGATAACCCACTTTCCCCACTTCTTTAAACATTATTATTTGTGTGTGTGTGTGTGTGTGTGTGTGTGTGTGTGTGTGTGTGTGTGTATCAGAGGACATTGTGTGTCCCTGTGGAGGATCAAGGGTGAGTTCAGGAATCATCCTGGATTGTTTCTACTTCCTTTTTGCTTCACTCTGGGATTTCCCAGACATTGCCCACCAGGGTCCAAATAGAGCAGGCCACAGTGGTTTCTACCTCATTGAACTCATGAGGAAGAGTGTTAACCTCTGAGCCATCTCTCCATCCCAACTCTCCCCACTTCTGCTTCCTAACTGTGACTGCTCGGTACCAGTCAGTCTTCTGCTCCCATCGTCCCGTCTTTACTGGTCACCGTGCCTTGATGGACTCTGTCCCCTCTGAAACTGTTCTCCCTTAAGTTGTTAGGGTCAGAGGATTGTATCACAGCAACTGAAGAGTAGCTGCAACATGATCATTCTTGCTTAGTTTTATTTCATCTGCCCCCCAACTTTTGTCCTTTGCAACACTCTGTCATTAAAAATCTTCTAAATCCTTCAAAAACATTCACTTTTCAAGTGAAATGCTACACTAGCCAGTTCCAGATTTGAGCACTAGATTGTCAGAAGCAATCCCCCATTCAGAAGGAAGGGGCAGTGCTGCTGCTGGCACAACACGAGTAATACTATCCGAGTTCAACATGGACCATTAGAGAAGGGCCTGGGAGGAGTCCTTCACGTTTCAGGAAGAGGTGGTTAGTGCCGCATCACTTACAACCGTAGTTCTTTGTAAGTCCTGTAAACTTTCCCAACTTGGTTCCTGTGCTTTCCTTTCACAGAGAGGCTGTGTGTCATCAGTGACTTCTATGAGGGGCCCTGTGTCCAGGTGGCTTGTGACGCAAACCATGCCCAGTTTGCTGTATCTGTGTGGGATGAGCATAGGAAGCAAATTCCCCTGGCAGGCTGAGGTTTCCTTCTCAGAGTCTACATGAAGTAATGGCATATCAGCTGCCCAAGGAACCAAGCAATGTGATTTTAAATTTGCAATCACTACTCACAGTCCACTATGGCATGCCCAACTAAGATGCTAGCCACCAATATTTTCAGTGTTTTACCATTCCTCAGCCAGATCCTTTCCTTTTGCCTAGCATACTGCTAGGAAAATATAATTCCTCATTTCTCCTTACCATATAAAATTGATATCTAATTACCAAGCACAAGTGTAATTATTCCTTTGTCACATTCATGAAAGTAAGTGGTTAAGGATAATTCCTCATACTTCATCAAATATACTACTTTAATCAGAATGCACCTTATTAATATTAATTATCTACTTAGAACTTGTAGAAAAGTGCTTTTCATCTTTGGCAAAACTTGTCCACAGTAATACTGGTGTTACTTTTAATTACTAAATAAAATTTGATTTTTCCTACATGGAGACTTTGAAAGTTTTTAAATGCCTTTACCATAGGTAGATGAATTAAGATTTATGTTCATATTCCAACCTTTAACGAATCCCCATCCTTTCTTCCTATGAAACCTGTAAAACCAGGAATGTTTATCGAAAACCAAACAGCCTGGCATCCAGTCACAATGTTCCACAATGAAGCAAAAAATTTCTCTCTGTGAATCTGAACTGTATCTCTGAGCATCATCTTAAGAGAGGGAGGGAGCAGAACTGTTATATCTCCTTTTACACTTACCCGCCCTCTTTAATAAAAGGAATGAAAGGCTGAAGATATAATTTGCAGGTAATTATTGGAGTCGCAGGAGACATTTCGATGATGTGAAAAGTCATCAGAACTTGTAATAGTTTTCTGCCCATTTGTCTGAGTCTAAGATTTTGGGGGGGAGAACGAGGGCATTTAACATTCTACTAGTATTTGAAGGAAAAGTCTGACACTTAAGTTCCAAAAAATTTAGCATAAAACACATAGAATGATATTTCCTGTCTGGATTCAGGATGATGTGGGTCACCCAGGTGTGGTATCTTGTGTTTGTAATCCCAGAACTCAGGAGGTGATGGAGGAGACCAAACTCAATGTCGTCCTTCTCTATTCTGCCTCAGACAGCAAAGCTACTCTGTGTCATAACAACCGTCAAACACTTCAGTCCAAACCTGGGAACTTTGAGAGGATAATCCACCATGTCTTCACCATGATAATTGATCATTGGATCATTGACATCCTACACTTAACCAATTGAATTACAATGCTCAGTTGGAACATCTATCCTCTTTGTTTTAGGAACTTGATTACTTTGTCTTATTACTCATATTGACTTAGTTAGCCATCTAATTCCCAGCACCCATAGTATTCTATATGGTAAAAATCTTGGCACCAATAGTATTAGTGTCTCAAATCCTTATCGTAGAAAAGTTCCATGCTTGGTACTTCCATGTGACCATCCATAAAGTATCTGAGGAGGTGGAAGCAGAGCCTGCACCGAGATTGCCACTGGAAACAGTCTGTAGCTTCAGGCACGTTGGTGAAGTTACTTCCCAGACTGAAGGTGCCTGAAGCCTTTTTTTCCAGCACTCACACTCCACCATGGAATTTCTCCAAGGAAGACATAACCTTGTGTTGCCATGCCTCTTCAAAGCCTCTCCTTGCTGATCACTTTCATCCCATTTTATCACTGTCTCCTCATCCTATCTCATCAAGCTGTAATGATGGCACTCATTCTTCCAAGGCTCTCAGTGTGGGTGTCTTGCCAACCCTGAATGTTACCGAATCTTTCTTTCCATTGAATGGATGCCCAAGGTGAAACCCACAAGCGTGAACATACAGCATTTGGGATAAATCACTCCTTCAAGGAAGACAAGGTTATTCCATGATTGCTGCAAACAATAGTTACTGAGACACAGAATGAGCCCATGGTGCTGCCCAGCTGTGTTTATGCCCCTGGCAATTATGGTAGACCCTGTTAGGACTCACTGATTGTATCATTTGTATTAGCTACTTTTTGGGTGCCGTAACCAAGTGCCTTGCAAGAAGCACCGTAGAAAGGATCTGCTTGAGCTCGCATGGATATGTCCATCATGGCATGGAAGACATGGCGGCTCAGCACAAAGAGGCTGACCACATTTTCTCAGGAGCCAGGAAAGAGAGAGAGACAAAAAGAGAAAGGAGAGAGAGAAGAATGCTAATGCTCATCAAGCTTTCTCCCTCTCCCCTTCTGTTCAGTCTGTGGGGTGGCACCACCCCTGTTTCCAGCGGGTCTTCCGTCCTCAAGTAAATCTCTCTCTGGACCCAACTTCACGGGTCCTGTAGGGATATCCTGTAGGCATATCTCCCAGGTGCTTCTAAATCTAGCGAGCTTTCCCACCAAAGGTGGATACCACGCTCTCGCTCCTTTTTCAGATCTTCCTCATTCTTCTTGTGCAGCTCATCTCTTTGTCCCAAAGGTGTTCCTTACTTGTAAAGGACTTGTTTTGGTGAATGAAATAGGAACAGTATGTGGAATGTTGAGTCGTGGTCAAGAAGCATTCATGAGGAAGCACTCGGTTGCGCATGTGCTCACCTCTTCCATGGTGAACATGCATCTCTCGCTGAGATGGTAGCAACCTGAAATGAGTGATGTCACCACTGAGACCTGCATAAAGAACAACCTGAAATGCAGCAGGTGCCTGGTGGGTCAGAGATGGACTTCCTTAAGCCTGTTGATTGTTACAGCAGTATAACCAGCCCAGGAGAATCAATACACAACTCCAGATAACTTTGCCTTTTGCCAGAGCGCTTGATAGCTCTGCAACCCTGTGAACAAGATAAGGCAGAAAAACTCATTGTTCTTCCTTTTCCTTTGTACACTTTGTCTATCTGATGGTGGCTCAGAAACAATGCTGTCCCCACTCTTATCTCTCTATCCATGGTCTAAGCTCTTAAAGTACCTAAAGCTACCAGAGTCATTGTCCCCACACCTCACAGCTAAAATGGCTTTTCACACATCCTGCCTGTATGAAGGTCTGACCGCTTATGCCCCTCCATTCATGTGTTGAAATCCTAACCCCCAAAAGGTGTATTGAGAGGTAGAAATGTCAGGTCACAAAAGATTATTGCCATTAACGAGAGTGACTCCAAAGAAACCCTGCTCCCCTTCGTGATGTGAAAGCACACTGGGAAGGTATTCTTCCCAAGCATGCCAAGCCAGCACGTCTCTGGGCCCTTCATCTTCAACCTCCAAGTACCCAGAATGATAAGGGAGAAATATTTATTGTCAAAATAAACTCACACAAATCTGATTGATTGACTAACTGATGATTGATTGACTGACTGACTGACTGATTGATTGATTGATTTGTCATAGAGAGTTTGCATACATGCCAAAGTGCACATGTGGAGGCCAGAGAAAAATGTGTAGAAATCAGTTCTGTACTTCTAACATGTGGGTTCCAGGACAACATTCGGGATGTCGGGCTTGGTGGGGAGAACTTTACTCACTGTCCTGAACCCCCCGCCCCCAGTCTACACCAGTTTTAAATGTAACTGTGAGGACAGTCAGCAAGTGGCCCAGTGTGCTGGAGGAAGCAGAGCTAGTAGGAACTTTGCTAATGAGGGTTTTTTTTTCTGGTCAACAGTAAACCTTGGCCAGTATATATGCATCCTTTGTCTTAATTTACATTTCCTAATCTCAAAATTCAGAATAATAATCTCTATCTCATAGGATTGCCGAGAGAAATGAAGAGGAGCTCTGAGTCTCCTCCCCTGGGTGGATCAGGTTCTAGTACAATCACTTCACCTCTACCTGTCACTTCTTCCTTGCTTTTCTAACGTCAACCAATCAAAATAGCATTCTGTCCTACGGTTTGCTCAGACTGCGCTTACTAAAGTTGCCAGATATTTCATAATTGATGTTTCTCTGTGTTCATTTTACTAGGTAAGTATTATGTATGATTACTGCCGAATTTTTTTTCCTAATTTCTTCTTCGTGTTTTTCCCCTACCAAACAATTATTGCCACCGAGTTTGTGCCAGGTATTTATCACTATTAATGTAACTGTGGCCTGGAAAAAAACAAACATGAGTGTAGAAAGGAGACACGAGAGTTGCTTGTAATCCACATGTGGTGTTCTTCTGTTGGTCATGTGCACAGAGAAGCACAAATGAAGGGGAGTCCGGGAAGATTCTCTGAAATAACCTGAAACCTAAAGCTGAGTAGTAATAGGACGAATACCCCAAGCTAAAGTAAAAGCAAGACCAAGAGACTCCAACCTGTGTCAATTCTCCAGCCTCAGCCACCACTGTGTTCAGATTTCAGGAGTGAACCACCACACGCAACTCAGAGAAACTTCCTTGACTTATTCTTCTAGGACATCAACCCCAAACAGACACATTCACATACTCACACACACTCACACACACACACACACACACACACTTACACACACACACTCACACTCACACACACTTACACTCACACACACTCACACTCACGCACACACTCTCTCTCTCTCTCACACACACACACACTCACACACACCTTTCTTTTTCTTCTTCCTTGCCTGACCAGAATTTCCTCTCTCTTCCCGGCCTCTCATGTGACTCTATGTGCTCACCTCTCTGATGGAGCCAACTTTACCCTCCCCGTTGTTAGATTCTGAATCTATCCTCTCCACTAAAGCCCTGGTTCTAGACCCTGCACACCTACTTGTTCAGCTCTCCGTGAGGGACTTTGCCCCCCAAAAAGCCCAGGGTCAGTGCCCTGCCCGCAACCTAGGAATAAAACAGCAGAGGTGATTATCCCCGACAATTATACGCGCACTTGATGATTTCCAAAGCACGCTGGCATACATGAGCTCACCAGCTGCTCTCCTAATGTAACAGCGGCGGTGGGCATGAAGCCGTGTCACTGCCGACAGGTCTCCCCTGACCCTGGCGACCCAGCCCCACCTCCCGAAAGCAGGACAGCAGCTGGAGGAGAGCTGATTAGAGGCTGGCAGCTGACCTGCGTGGGCACCGGGGGAGTGTGACAGCAGTAGCTGTCACCTCCACCTTCTCCATCTCTGAGGTGAGACGGCAGCGAGCCAGAATGCACAGAGCGACATGCAGGAGGCTGTGCGGCACGACAGGAAGCGTCCAGTGAGCTGCCCATGCCGCGGCTGAGGGTGGTGGGCGTCCATGCCGCAGCCGAGGGTGGCAGGCGTCAGCTTCTGGGAGACTAAGCCACTGTCCTCTCCTCTCCCTCCTCCCCCCAGCCCCAGCCTGCCGATTCCTCATTTCTCCCAGGCTTTCACTATCATTTTGAAAGTTTCAGCGAGTTAATTAAATTCTTCCAGTGTTGATGCTAAGAAAGCTGAAATATTTTCAACTGAGATTGACACTCCTCAAGACACAGGCTTCACTGATGTGTGTTCAGTAACACTCCAATATGTCACAGGATTGTTGAGGGAACATCTGAGAGCTATAATGAGCTAAAAGTCAAGTGCAGGGGAAAATGTGTTCCAGATGCTGCAGAGATTCTCAAATGAAATCGTGTTTCTGCGAAATGCCAGCTAGAATATTCAGCTGTTGAGAGATGCAACAGAAAAGAACAGTTGGACCGATTTGCCCTGTTTAACATTTCTGCACAGCACATATCATACAGGAGTGTGAGCTTCCTTTCACTTTGGATCAATTAATACCAGATTCCTCTGATTGGAATAAAATGTGAAAATGATTCTCCCAGGTTAAAAGAAATGAGTTAACTGAGTCAGGCAGGACTTTAGGCCTAGCATCAGAGGCGGCCAAATAAGGGCAAGAAGGTAGAATTGGAACATTGATGTTCTCCTCTCACTTTGCCTTGCCTTCATTCTTCCTTTGTCCCCGAGCCCCAAATGGCACAGACCTTAGTTGAAGTCTTTGACCAAGATTATGGAAGATCTCTCTGTAGTGTTATGTTGATGACACCGATAACGACTCCTTCTCCCATCTTAGGCAATCCCAAGGGACACCTAGCTGGTAGACGGCGGGGAAGTGTTTGGGAGGCACACTACTTCTTCTCTTGATCTCGTATTCCATCACTCACTCACGTGACCTCCCACACTGTAGTAACTGTGATAGGCTCGTCGTGACTGTATTCTCTTAAACTGCGTTACATCATTATTATGGTTGCTCTTTCTTTCTGCTGCTGAGAGACAAAAACTCAAACATAACTTCAGGCAGAAAAGGGGAAACCTATTTGGCTTGTGGCTCCAGAAGAGAGCTACAGTCCATTATGGTAGAAAAGGCATGGCAGGAAGCAGAAACTGGAGGCAGCTTAGATCACGTCCATTGTGGAAGCAGAGGGAGTAAGAGGCAAATTGTAAAAGTAGACAGCTAGCAGAAGCAGGATGGGGCTAGCTGACCTCAAGGCCCACTCCCTGCGACCTGCCTTTCTCCAGTAAGGCTCCTCCTCCTAAAGGTGCATGAGGTTCCCAAACATTAGCAGCTAATGGTGCAAACACATGAATCTGTGGGGGCCAAGTCACTTTCAAACCATGACGATCAGTGACTAAGAACTGACATCACTAGAAGTTGACAATCCCAGTAATGAAAAAGAGAGACGTGCTGCGATGACATTTATAAAGTTCATCAGAATATCACAATGAGATGCTACTTTGCACCTACTGGAAAGATTAAATTTAAAAAAGACTGAAAATATCAAATTCCAGCAGGAATCTGTGCTACATTAGTCATGGTTTTCAAGAAGAATCAAACTGATACAATGAGTATCTATTAAGCAGGAATTTTACAAGATTGCTTTACACATTGTAGTCTAAGTAGTCCAACATGGCGAATGTGAATTCAGAAGCTGAGCAGTCCACAGGAGTGTCTCTGACTCAGGATTTCTGAGAATCTCTGATCTTCAGTCCATGTTGGAAAGCCAAAGAAGTTGGACTCTAATGTCAGCCTCGGGGAAGATGTACTTGCAAGTATGACAGACAGGTGACAAACCAGAAGGTAGCTTTTTCTTCTGGGACTTCCTTTTTATCTGGATACCCAAGGAAGGTGCCACCCACATTTAGAGTAAGTCTTCCCATTTCAAATAGCTTGCTCTAGAGGATCCCTCTAGCGGCTCGTCTGTTAGTTGATGGGAAAACCAATCACCCAACATTGACCCAACATTGATACAGAGCAACAAGAAATATCATAGTCTACAAAATGACATGTAAGATAGTAAAACTGCATCAAAAAATATAATCAAGGTTTCTTTGCAGATCCAACATTTCTAGTTATTTATTTAAGAAAAATAAAGGTAACAGTCATAAACTTTAAAGCTAAAAGATTCTTAAAGCATGAAAAGAAATAAGTAAAACAAAAAAGAAAGAAAAAAAGCATCTCATGTTGACTCTAAGAATTAGAGGAATAAATCATTGTTATTTGAAATCAGAACAAGACTAACTACAAATTGACCAGAGGGAATCATAAAGGAACTTCTTAGCATGATGTTTCAGTCCCTCTACCTTGAGGGTGGTGATAATTTCAAGAGTAAACATATTTCACTGAGCTTTACTGTATAACTATCATCTGTTCATTTTTCCTTGTATGTAAATATGAGTGGCTTTCAGTTAATTTTTTTAAAAGCAGCCTACTCTGAAACTATAGGATAATATAATCATTTTATATTTCTAAAGACAACTGAAACTGCCCAAAAGACATTTCGTAGGTCCAAATGACTTTTAATCAGGTAGCCTTTGGGAGCTACAAACCTTATGAAGTTAACCACTGGAAAAGAGCGACTGGTACCCTGATAAAAATCTTGGCTGGAAACCAGCTTAAAGAAATGGATGGCTGGGGGCGTAAACAAATGTGTTTCCTCTGCCAGCTTGCCAGCAGCTGGGCGTGGAGTGAGCTACTTCAGACTTTCCCACCAGGGAGGCCGGCCCAGCTTAGAAACCGAGTGGGGGCACATCTGGCCCCTGGAGGAGGGTAAGGGCCAGGAAAGTAACATCAGGGTTTGGATGAGAAGCTGCTCCTTAAGGAAGGAAATTTGATGAGGTCCTTTGGTAGACCTTCACCGCCTCGATTTGCTTTGTGGGATCAGCCAGTGACTGTAGCCGGTATTCACAAAAGCTGGCCTTGCCTCAGGCCAAAGCTTCCAGAACAGAAACTTAAATTGATTGCTGATGGAGTGCTACATGCAGGGCTGGCCTCTTCTGCCCCTAAAGTCCCACCCTGCCATAAACAAACCCAGTGGGGAATTTGTTGGGAAATTCTAAACTAAATGCATTTGAAATGCTTTAATCTATGCAATGACATTTTGTCTTGTGATAGTATTCTTAATAACCAATAATAAAATTATGACATTTGTAGAACTGAAAACAAAACACTTTGAGGTTAAATTTTCATTCACTCTGGTACAGTTTGTACATTTTTTGCCATACAGAAAATTTATAAAGAGGCAAAAACTATTTTTATTCTGGTATTTTTTTTGACAGACAAATTTCTGCTTCCGTACTTTCTATTATCTGAAACGCATATCCTAGAAATTTATGGCTAGGGACAAGAATCACATGTCTTTTCTGAACTCAGAGTTTTTATGACAGATCTGATTTTTGGTACTAATTAGAATTTATTTTTATGTATCTCTGCCTTGGTGAGAAACCTTAGGTTTAGCATTTAAATATTTAAATATGCATCTGTTCATTTTAACAACTATTGATCATCTGATATGTACTAGGTACTGTGGGCAATAATTAAAACTAAGTAATGAATGAGATGAATTTTTTGTTGTTGCAGGATAATCATTTGAAAAAAATATGCGTTCATTGAAAGAAAAGCCCTCTAAATACTGTACATGTTTGCTTATAGATGCATATGTATTTAGTATGGAGGATGTATGGTTATAGCCATATTCCCATTTTACAAAGATGAAGATTGAGATGCAAGCTTTAACTGTACAGACAGTAGTTGAAGCAAGACACATACCCAATTACGATTTTGCAAACTCTGCCTTTAATACTCAAGCTTACATCTTTTCAACGCTTCTGCTGTTATGCTATCCAAGTTAGAGAAGCACAAATGCAAGGTTCCCCGTCAACCTAAAGGATTAGGAGCACATGGAAAGAGACATAGAAGTTCAGTCATCAGAGTTGGAGCAAAAAATAATATAGGTCTTATGTAAATGTCCTCATTAATTCCATTCCATGGGCAATGGTGATTGTTAAATAATCATTAGTGAAGATTGGTACATTTTTATTCATAACTCACTGCAAGTTACATGTCTGTTAGATAAGGAATACCATCCCCTGATAAAGCACAGGCATCGCTCTTAGTTTGTCTTTTAGGTGCCATTTTCTTTTAGCATAAATGCCATCAAATCAAATCGCTGGGTGTTTTGCTTCTACATTTCCTTCATCTGGGACGAGAAGATTCTATTAGCTACTCTGGCACCTTCCATTAAAGTCTACAACTTCCAACTGTCAGGAAGGGATAATGAAGTGATAAATTTAATTTGCTACCAAAATATGCAAAGCAGAGATATCTAAGTGAATTTATAGTATTAGCCATGTCTTTCCTCTTGGAATTAAACAAAAGTTTTATGGCAGTTTATCAAAATCCACAAGACAAAAGCAAACTTATGTATTTCCATACACAAAAATCAGTTCTATAGACTCTGCATGGAGCTATGTGTTTCCCTTTTCTTAGCATTTCTGAGCTCATGAGAAGTGAATGGAATGAGATTGAAATGTTTTATTATTTGAAAGCTAATGAAAACTCTGAACCAGGCTAAGAAACATGTGTGTATGTGTATGAAATGCTTACATGTGTGAAAGATACATATTTATATGGAGATGTACGTTTATATATGTGTATACATTCTGATACACATACAATATGTTTTCATATGTTCTGGAGGTTGAAAAATCTGAATCTCCTGTCTTGACATAAGAGCCTGTGAATAAAAATAATATCATCCTCTATCTATGATAATGACAATGATAGGGCATTCAAGTTCTCCGTGCTACAAAATACGAGTTTCAGATTACTTTTTAACTCTTCACATCACAGTCATCCACATGATGATTCTCTTTTGCAATAATATCCTCCCACTTTTCTAGACATGGTCTTGACCAATTCAGGAGTTCTGGGTCCTAGCGAGCTTCGACTTTCAAGGTCTCATCATACCTGACTTTGGCATTGCTGTTGGTCTGACTATACCTCGGGACTTATTCTGTCTCTAAATTGCACCCCGAGAATACTCAGCCTGCTTCTACCATCCAGTGATGTATGTGTTCATTGTAAAAAACAGACAAAGCTACTAGAATCAGTTCATAAGTACCAGGTTATTTGCCTAGAGGGAAAGTAGAATTGGTAATCATGATGATGATTTAAAAAAATAGTCTTCCAATGACTTATTTAACATTGTTTTGAAAGCTTTTTATGTTATCTACCCTAATCCATTATTCTCTCTCCCCTTTTCTTTTCCTGCTGAAAAGGAGCAAGGTCCAGGTTGGTGGGAGCAGAGGTGATGCTCTAATCCTCCTTGTGTGCACTGCCTACTGTCTTTGCCGCCTGTGTCAACGCCTCCAAACAGCCTTGTTGTCTCTCGTGCTTGGGATTTGATGGCTGATAGAAAATGAGGATTCAATTAAATTTCGAATAAGATCAGTGACCCTTCCACCTTCTTCCCTATTGCCTGTGATCGTCTATTGCACTGAAAACAACCTGGCAAGGGATCACCTGCACTCAGTGAACTCATAAAAAAAAAAATGCTTTTGTAGATACAGGCTCAGCCCTCCTGCCCGTCAATGGGGCTTGTTCTCACCACAGACTCTCTGCTTACAGATGCAGCTCATGGGATGCAGCTCATGGATTTACCTTTTCTTCTTTCTGCTTTTCCCCTTGGCGTTGAATTTCTTGACTTTGAGCACTTCCATGACAAAGTCAGTGTGGAATATTACTTCGTATATGCAGTTATATGCATATACTCCCTACACCAATTACCTTAATGAACCCAGCCCTCCTGGCCTTTGAAAGTGCTGGAGATGAGGAGCAGCCTAGAGCAGAAGAGCAGGCGCTTGCAGACAAAGGGGGAGCCAACTCCTGAGGTCTGCAGAGACTTCCTGTGGATGCTTTGTTCTCTCCCGTGTTGGATCTCCCCCCTCCAGCAGCTGCAGCGCCTGTCTAGTTGTGTGCAGATGCCTGGCTGGATGCCCAGCCAGACTGTTGATAGGAACATTGCCTTCCCTTTCTATTAATTCACCTGGATTTCATATACAATTAGCATCCAAGGCAATAATGGGGCATTTGAATGGAATTTAGCGTCCTTTTAGCTAAGCATCTCGCCAAGGGCTTTTACTGTCTGTTTCTACCCAGGGTATCAAGTAATGACTAATACTCACTTGAAGACAGGAAGACTTCTCAATGTACCAATCAAAGATTGTACTGTGCTTTTGTCATAACTTCACGTAAGGCTTTTGTTAATTTGGCAGTTTTTACACAAACGTTGTCATGTCTGCCTCTCTCCAAAAGAACAATAGAAAATCTACACATGGTGCTGAATGGACTGCCAGCCTGCGTGTGGGCATTTCCCCTTACCTTTACCTGGCTTGTATACACACAAACTGTATACCTGCTTGTCAGTTTCTTTCTGGAAGTCTTCTAGAAGATACTTGTCCTCAAACTCTTGCCCTAGAGAAAACTCCCATATAAAAAGTTCACTTAAATACATATCTGCTCCTTGCACACTTTTTGAGTGTTATAAAGTGCACGATGTTAGGACAATAGTGGGAAGAGGCAGAGCCGGGGTACAGGGAGAAGAATTGCACCGAGGTTGGTTCTATAGGAACTCAGGGCAGAGAGTGGTGTCATGTCCACCAACAGTCCAAAGTGGAAAATCAGTAGCTATGCAGCAGTTTGCACCACAAGTCACCAGCAGGAAGGATGCCAACTTCCTTTATTACGTTAAATATGTAGATGAAAACATGCCCGACTCAGTAATGGTTAAGGGACACAGGATGATGTTGCAGCCTATCTTAAAAGGAAAGTGGGACAGTATTTCAAAAACCATGGGATGGAGCCTAGGCCAGTAGAAGAGCAGTGAAGTGGACAACCACGACCAGCCATAATACAGATTACGGCGACCTGGCAAGGCTCTCTCAGAATCAAGCCATCCTACTCCTAGGGCATGACTGAAATACCAGCATGCTCCCATAGACTATGAGGAACTGAAGAGAGAAACCTTAGGGACTAGAGCTGGATGAGTGAAGGGAAGTGTCCCTATCAGTGGCATGTCCCAAGGTGGGGGTCAACTTGGTATGTCACAAAAGGCCCCACAAGAGTGGACAAGCCAGATAAAACATCAGGGCCCATAGAAGTGGCCAGATCGGAGGCTGGGAGGAAGAGGGATGGATTGATGGAATGGAAGTTAGGGGACTTGGAGTGAAATAGGACTTAGTACTTGTAAAACTAAAAAGTAAATTAAAAAAAAGAAAAAATCAATTGCAACAGCACATGTATAGACTCATTTTCAGAACAAGGGGATTTTTCTGCTCGGTATTTTGATGTGGATTTTTGTCTAAGTTGGAATGTAAGCAGAATGCTGTTATACAGGCACAATTTATCATTAGAGAGAAAAGGTAAATTGTGGATGGTATTGGCATCGGTAAATACTGACTTTGCACGGCACCCGATGTGCACTGTGGCAATTGGGGAGCAAACACGAAATAGTCGAACCTTACAGGTGACACGAAGTAGGGAAAACTTTGCCACTCTGACTTTCCATCTTGTACGGTCACAGAAACCATCTGGAAAAGATAGAATAAAAAATCAACAAGTGGAAGCTGAAGCTGTCTTTAGTATATCAGACAGTATTAATTGCTTTGCTTCTGACCTCCTTCTCCAAGTTGTGTCTTAAAAACAAGAAAATGTGATCCTCACGCAACCTCCAGTCATCTCCCAGCAATTGACCCAACTGGGGAAAATGCCAATCTTGAACATGCATTGGTTTATCAGGGAGCATGTAAATTCTGAAAAGCCTTGAATCTCAAAATTTCATTTGGTCATATAGAAGCTATCAAAACTCTCTAGTTAAAAATATCTACCTGGAACAAAAGGAAATAAGCAGTACTTCTTCGGAAGCAGGATTTGTCTAAATGAGGTACACGGCAGGGGGGAAAAGTCAACAAGGATGACTCATGCCAAAGGAACCTAATTTCCTTCTCTGATCCATCTCTAGGCAACACGATCCATTTTTAACTTCAGCTTGGCACATGCTAAATAGACGCATGAGGTTAAATGCTTCCCTTCAATTACCTCACTGTGCTCTCAGAGCAAAGGGACAGCTCTATCTTCCTGAAGTCCCCGCCTCAAAATCAGAAAACAGAGGCAAGACTACAAAGTGGTCAGACTGGGATTTGAACCAGGAAATCTGAACCCCATCCTAACACCATTCTGTATCCTCTCTGTGAAAGAACCGTGGGCAGCAAGGTGTTCCCTGGAAGACAGGCAACAAATAACTAGTGGATCCTGTTGGCACTGTGGGGGACACTGGTAGTCGGAGCCTAGATATTAATTAAACCTCTGAATATTATTGTCACGAAGAATACTTAGCTGGTTTGAAGAATACCAGACTGAGGACAAGAGTTCGCGGTCTCAGAGCCCCTCAAATTTGCAATTAGAATTTGTAAGTAAAGACTAAAAAACCGAACATTCATTTGCACTATAGAAATCTGTCACCCAAAAATTTGAAAACACTTCTCTATTGTGACACGGTATTTTCTTAAACTTAGGAATGTGAGATGAAAATAGGTTGACCTCTAAAAGAAGGTCTGGATGCTTTTCAGATACAAACAATAAAAAAACTGCAGACATAAATTTTAGTCTGAACTAATTGAAATGCAAGATGTTCAGTCACTCAAGACTATAGTCTACCTATAGGAAGCCCTGCTTTACTAAACAAGTTGTTAATATAAATGAATTTCAAGAAACTGTTTAGCCTACTTAAGATAATTGATAGCCTTCAAGTATGCTATCAAAATTCATCTGAAAACCAGCTATATATATATATATGCCTTTTTAAAATAAGCATCTGTTAGCGCTCTTTTCCAGTGAATGTTTCTATGTCTCTTTCCCAATAATCTATAATTCAGACTTTTCACAGATTCGAAAGAATTCTTCTCATAATTCATCCAAATTAGTGCGCTTTGACTGTAGAGTTTTATGCAGTGCAGAGAACAGCATATTCCCTGTGGATAGAATCCGGTCTGTTATGCACTCATTGTCTCATTCTATCTGCTTCTACCAGGAATCTTTCATTAGTTACTTGCCGATATTACTCTGGAGACTCAAAGTAATTATGCCCAAGAACTGTACAGTGTCAAAAATAGGAAACGTACAGGAAACGGAGTGATATATTCTTTAATTTTTAAATCTAATACCACCAGCACACTGAGTAAATCCAGGGAGTACATGACTATGAAAAAGATATTCCACAAAAGTTGTCTTGCATGCCTCCTATAATCACTTTGACTTTAACTTTCAACCTGCACCCAAACTGTTGAAAAAGATAAACTTTCCATGAGATTTCTTCTAAAGGGGCGAAAAAGATTTTCTAACCAGAAAAAAAGGAAAAATGTGTTCATGAAGAAGCCCTTCTTAAAGCATAATTTTGCCATCTTATAAAGACTATTAAACTATTGCTATTAAAAACTTTCCAAATCGACGGCAATACATTTATTGTTAATAGAATCTTCAAAATCCTCAAATAATATGGTAAATAGTCCTGCATCGGCACCAAGTTCTGCTTCTTATGAATCTAGGTGCATAGATATTTGCTTCACTTGGGACAGTTTCAAGTACTCATTCATGTCTGGGATTTTAGAATACCAGCTGTAATTCCTGCCATAAGATTGGTGCCTCTGGAGAGAGAAAGGAAGATTTTAAGGAGTGGTAGTTGACATGCTGTCCTGTCAACAGGTAAGGAATCAGTATAGGTAACCCATCGTTATTTTAAGAAAGCCAAGAGGGGCTGGAGAGATTTTCTCCATGTGTGGAACCTCCTTTTCTTAAGAACCGAGTTTCAATAACTGGGTACAAGTGAGAACAGCAAGGTTTCCTTCAACCCAGTTTCAGTACAAGTTTGCTAGTGTTGGAAGGGTAATGCGCCTCCAAAATGCTTGCCAAAATTCAGTCCTCAGTGCAAAGAGATGGCGGCTTTGGGAGAACAAAGTTGGGAGAGGCAAGACAGGTCTCCTTGCAGCTTCCATCCTGTAAAAGCAGGGACCTGGCCCCTGTCAGCTACAGCAGCCAAAGGCTATCTTGGAAGGCGTGAAATGGCCTTCACCAGATGCCAGAACTACTGGGCTTTAAGCTTGGGGTTTCTCAGCCTGTGAGACATAAACATCTCTTCTTTATAAAAGGCCAGTGTGTGATATTTTGCTAGAGGAGAACAAATGGACTAAGAAGGCCTCAAGCGCTTAGCTTGGGATATTGCTCATGGGAACATACGGGTACACCTGTGTAGTAGAATGTTTCCCGTGGGGAAAGGCTTTCCCTATTTGCATGGCTTAGACTTTACTTACTCTGAAAAAGGAGGCAAGAGTGGGAGAGATGCCCAGTCAGTGAAGCGCTTCTGATCTGAGGATCTGAGGATCTGAGTTCATGCAAGTGCCACGTGCCTGTGACCCCAGCACTGGGGTGTAGTGACAGGCAGATCCTGGAAGCTGGCTGGTCAGCTGGTCTAGCTGGTAACAGGAACGCCAGGCTGGGTGAATATGTTATATATATATATATGTATGTATGTATGTATGTATGTATGTATGTATATATATGTGTGTGTATATATGTATATATATGTGTGTGTGTATAGAAAATATTATATATATAAATATATATATATGAACAAAAACGTAAGACACAGGTGTCAACCCCAGGCCACCACAGGAACATGTGTGGGCAGGCGTCCCTGCATGCACATTTGCACAGATAAACACACCACCCCTACACACAATTTATTCAAAAAATAAAGAAGGAGATGCTTTTATATATCCCTATTGTATTGCTCTTTGTCCAGTGGCTCAGAAATATGCCCAGCTTCCCATCGAATGCAAGGGATTTCAAAAGTATGAGTTCTAAACACACTACACCCCTGCACCTGGCCTTCCTCCATCTGGTAGAATACGTAGGCTGTTTCCTGCAACAAAACTTCAAACATCAAATTTTTTTTAAAAATCATGGCTAGGGGTATATACATTGGGCTGTTTGAGACAGCAGTTTGAGTAGTTATACAGACAAAGATTCATTTGGAGAAAATGCTGGAAGATATTAATTGACATGAGCCAGAAATTGTTAAGCCTAATTTAGTCACTAATTTGCTGCTACTGTTGCTAAGTCAGATGTAGTGCAGATGTAAGGGAAGGCAGATCAATCAGTTCAAGATATCAACCCAGTTTAGGCCCCTGGCCGCTGCCTACTAGAATGTCTACATAGAGTTAAGCAGGCTTTGCCTGAGGTGGGGGCAAGGGAGAGACAGACCAGGTTGTAAACATACTAATTCATGTCAGATGGCCTTTTGCCAAGTTTAAGATTGTTCTGAAGCTGTATGAAAAATTAACTTGAATACAGTGACCAGGATTTCACTGATGTTTTTAAAACTTGTTAAATATTGATTCTGAATATTAAAAAAACTCAAAATAGAAGGTAGAGTAAGGCTTTTATGCAGATATGCTATTATCAGAGACCACTGATAACACAGTAAAGGGTTTGGGGGTGCCTTCCTGCTCACCATTGCCAGGGTGTGGGTGCAGACTGTCGCGTTCTCTTTGAATTTCAGATATTCACAGTGGCAAGAAGCAAAAATTCAAACACCAAGGAAATCATAATCCATTTTAAACTCAGAATCGCAGAAGGTCCATTAGGAGGCAGAGTCATCTCTTAGAATCTTTCTCGTCTGCTTCAGGAGTTAGCAGTATTTCCCAGGATCAGACACTCCACCCCTTGGCTTTCAGGATTCCACAGGACAGAAGGTATATTAAGGGCTGATACCTCCTCAGCTTGGTTATCAGGATTCTTTAGAAAAGATACAGCGTACTGTTGAAAGCTATAACATTCCCTTATGAGGAACTAATAGAAGGTATTTCATCTCACATTTCAATAGCACCTTCCCAGCAACTTATGTCAAATAAAATTTTGGTTTAATCTCAGGCCATTTAAGTAGAAACTTCTACAAACACATCTTAAACAACCCAGTGTACTACTTCATAACAACTGAGGAGGAATTGAACAGGTATCAAGGTAAAGAGGTATAACACCATTGGTGACCTCGGGGACACTTTCAACAAATGGACAGTCATTTCCTCCTCCATACGAAGTATCAGTAAAGAAATAAAAAAGTGTCCTTCATTGTTCTCCAAGATAAAAAAAGGCAGAGGGTGTTGCAGTTCGCCTGTATGGTTGCTGATAAATGACCATCAAACAGCTTAAGGGAACAAGGAGTTTACTTTCTTACAACAGTCCGGTTACAGTTCTCAGTCCAGCTTGACGGGAGAGCACACACCAACAGCAGGGCCGAGGGAACTGGCCACACCATCACTGTATAACAATCCTTACTTGCCAGACCAGCATGTCTGGCCAAGTGAACAGAAGGGTGCCAACTCTCTCAACCACCTCTCTGTGATTTATCCAGGGCCTAATCCCACCCATCATGGGCTGGGTCTTCCCCATCAGCTAGACAATCTCCTTCAGTCAAGTTGACACCTGTGCTTGACTATGACAGAGGGGAATGGACAAATGGTTCTGGGGCCTGTGCCCTGTGCTCTGCAAGCAAAAGGATCTGAGTTGGATCCCTGGGAAACCCCAAAGCAAAGCAATAAGAGATAGAACAATCCAGGGTGATTCCTGAAGTCATCTTGGGTCGCCACAAGCACACACAGTACCTTCTGATACGCACACACACACACACACACGCACGTACCAACCAAGAAAAGGGCAGAGCTTCTGGCAAGACTCAGAACTCTCTACCCAAGAGTGCTGGTTCTTGTTTATTTTAGCCGAGAGTTTAATTCCTCGGACCACAAACCCTCACCCTGTGCCCCTGCGTGAGCGAGGACACATGTGAAGTGTCCGTGACTTAGACTTAACTGAGTTTCCTGGCACGTGCCAAGCAGATGGAGTCAGTAGGCGATGCCCTTGCTCTCTCCCTAACACTCTCTTTTCCTACTTGTTCCTTCAGTTTCGAAGCCCTTCGCTGCACTTGTTTTTCTACCGCTTAGACTGTTGGTTTTCTAAGATATAAACTTCCTGCTTGTCACCGCGCCCCATCCGCAGGCCTGTCCTCACAAAGATTCTCGGAGTCATGTCTCCTACAGCTTTGGTCCTCTTTTAAACCCTCCTAAGTACCTTTGGATAACTTTTATGAGGCAAATTAACCTTCAAGCACAGCCGGGGGGAAAAAAGGAGCTTCTAAGAAGAGAATTCTCCAGAAATTATCTCCCATACACCAGGATCAGAGAGGATCAACATTAAAAAAAAATCATCAAGATAGAAAACATCTTGAGATTGCAAACTACACAATGTGACGATTTAAATGATTTTGTAGTTGTTCTTAAACGCTCATCCTACACACTGCCATCTCTAAATCAGAGTAATGAATTCGCTGCTTGTGAGCAACTTGACATGATTTGTAGAAGCACAAAAGGCCCTGGGGAATTTGACTTGGTATTGCTCACTTTTAAGCTAATAAAGAGAAAACCCTACAATCAAATGCAGTGAAGGGTATAATTGATGCAATACTGTTTGCTATTGGTGTACTTTTCAGGGTCATTTTTGTTAACTGAGGGATGAAGTCAAGCATTTTTAACGGCCAGCACTTCAGTAAGAATATCTATGGTTACCCTGAGCGGTCAAGTCCAAATATATGCTGCTCGATTATTATGAACGCACTCTTCAAAGTGGCTCATGGAGAAGAATCTTGTTCTTCTGTTGCAGAAATGCATCAGCTGAAATCAACCCATGTCTGGAAAATATATCACTTTCAACTTCATGTACCATTAAGGGTGAATAAAAGTGTCAGAAATAAAGGAGTGCTTATCCACGTATTGCAGGTAGGGGAATGCCTGTACAACTTGGAAATATATCCTTCAAGAGGTGTGGGCAATGTTCACATAAAGTGAAATATATCCGAAGCCACGCTTCATTTTGTACCCCTGAATACGTGTTTCCTCAATCGGAAGAAATTTCAAGCCTCCATTTTTTTCTGTCTCCTGTGTTCTGGCTGCTGCCTTGTAATCACGTCTCCCTCATTCGGTCACCATGGAAATGGGGAGGGGAATTTGTTGTTCTGGGAAGAAAACTGACTTAATAATAGGAAACTAAAGGTAAAGATAACCAGGCACTCATGTTCCTCAGGGGTCAGCAATAAAACCTATGCTATTTGAGGAAGGAAATCCCTCATAAGTAGATAAGTCTTTCCAATAAGAAAAAGACAAGATGATGAAAATATACTGGAAAGAGTCCTCTGAAGTTCTGTGAATGGACAGAAAAAGTGGAGCGTGTTTGGATGTGGGCAAACACAGGGAAGATAGCTTATCATCAAGGATTGTAAGGAACCCAGTGACTATCTTGCTATCTATAAACAGAATGCTAAACTGGAAGTGGGGAAAAACAAGTTCTAATCTCCCTTTTAGAGGATATTAAAATGAGGACATTAACTCCATTCCCTTGTCAGAGCAATTCATTCATTTCAAATTACCATCATTTCAAAAACTATCCAGGAATAAGAATGTAAATGCTTTCCATAAAAAGAAGCACATACCCAGTCAAGTCGTTCATGTCTCTGCCTCACTTGGTGTGGTCTAGCTCAGTCTCCTTAGAACACTGAACCAGCCTGAACCAGCCTCATCAACACCATCAAAACCTGGTTGGGAATCACACACAGGGTCTCACACCCAATTCCAGACCTACTGATCCACAGTCTACACTTTCCCAAGTTCCTTAGGTGACTGGTCCCAGTGAAAGCTTGAGATGTACTGGGAAACCTAACACAACAAAATCTCAGTGTGCAAAGTATCTCCTGTGACTCCTTTAGTGACATCACAGGGAGTGAGTTCAGAATACATTAAGGAAATTGATAGACAGATACAATCTGGGAACTGTTTTTGATTCTGAGAAAATGATAATTCACCCAAAGGAATCTGAAGAGGCTACAAGAAAGGAAGAAGGAAGGAACTGAAGGCGGGGGAAATGTAAAGATGGATCTGTGAAATAATAATGCCAAGTAAGACATTGAGTAGATACAACTTAGGAAGAGATACTATCAGGAGATTAAGGGCCTGTATGAAAAGGAAGAGCAAACTGTAATAAAATCAACCTTTTAAAGGATTTGGGGAGAAATGAACAATGACTGGAGTCTGGGACCTCCCATCCAGAGACAAATTATGGGAGAGATTGAAGCAGATAATGACTCAGGTAAAAACTTAGAATATTTAGACACAAAAATGAAAAGACTCAGGTTTCACACAAAATCAAGAGCACAGTCATTGTAAAATCCAATATGTAGTTTAAATGGTGGTTCTTAGTTAAGAATTATGATGACCCATGAAGGTATGAAGTAGCAAGAGTCTTTGTATTTAGAAAATATTGGAAATATTGTAGAGAAATTGGATGGAAAAGGTGAGTTCCAAATACTGATACATGTGCCACAAATTTAATAGCACCCAGGGTCAAGTTGAAGTGCTAAACTATTCAGCCCACACAAATATTTCCCTGTACACCCCTCAAAAAAAAAAACACAAGAAAATAGATAGGGTCATAGAATACACATGACATGAATACATCAAGGTTACTACTTGGGAAAGAGGGAACCAGCAAAAGAGGGTGGGACAGAGGAGGCGAGAGGGAGAAAGAGATACTGGAACAAAGAATTATATCACACATATATGAAAATGCTATCATGAGACTTATTACTTCATATGCTGATATAAAAAGTTAATTGAATAGAGAAAAATAAATAAATAACCATTGCCCTCCAGAGAAAATAGCCATTTGTTACTGCCTGCCTGTCCCATTATCCGGCCAGGAGAAACTCAGCTCTAACTCGTGGCAGGCAAAACACATGAACTTACCCAGGAAGACATTGCCTGCCATGCAAGTGACCCAGACTTACACTTCTAACATGGTCCTCACTGTGTCCTCTGGGGTCCCACAGTCTGTCACTGTGTACCACAATATGGCTCATGAACATGGTGGAGGTGGGATGGATGGTGGATATGGCTGTTCGTCTTCTTCTGATCTTTAATCCTGCATCTCTGGAGAGGGCATCAGTGCCCCAAGCTGGCTGCAGTGGCTTGGTAAGGTAGTAATGGGGAAAAATGGATGTGTCATCAGTTATAATCAAGTTAAGCTACTAGAACACACTACAGGTTTGTCTTGCTAAAAGTAATAGCTTGAATATGGGGAAATGAGTGCTTAAAGTACAAATAAATAAATGACTGATTAGGAGAGAATGTTCTTCTTCACATTTCAGAAGTCTTCTCCATAGGATTCCTCTTTAAAAATGAGCTCCTCTAGTGTTTTTAAGTGTTTTACAGATCATTAAGTACATGGCAGAAGGGCAATGGGAAGGGATTTCTAAATTTAATGAACTAGGACGCAATCAAATTGAGGACAGATAAAAATAAGACAAGTTATATTTAAAATTGTACTTTATTGGTGGGAAGACATAACCATGAAAACCATCTGAACATAAGCATACAAAGGGTAACCACTCCTCAGACATGTCACACCGCAAGAGAGTGATAACCTGAAAAAATTATGATATTAATATTAAATAAATATGATATCTATTGATATGTCATCTATATTATTAGCTATACATATGCCAAGGTCTCTTTTCCCTATCTCTCTTTATATATATATAATAAGTATAAAATATATGGAGATACACTGATTAGTATTTATTAAATAAACATAGATCTCTTTATAAACATTCCTATAGCATTGTTGCATAGATATATTAATTAACTTTATCTGTTTATGTATGTATGTATTTGTATGTACGTGTGCATGTATGTGTAATTATAGTGTGATTGTATGTGTGTGTTCATGTGTGTGTATGTATGTATGTATATGTGTTTGCGTGTGTGTGTGTGTTATCATGTAACAGCATGGAGATATCATTCAAACATATACCTTTGCATTCACCACCTAAATTCAATGCTGGCATTGACTTTTCAAATCTCATTCTTTTACTGCAGTGTGCTTAAGCACACTGCAAACCAATCATACTTTCACTCTCAACTCTAAAACTCTTAGGTGTCATTTAGTAATGTTTTAGACCAGGAAATAAGTCTGCTACATGCCTAGAAACTTTGGGTAAAACTACATAATGTATTTTCTTCCAGAAGTACTTCAATGCTTTCTGGGAAGTAGATTTTCATGAAGTTGGGAGTCTCCTGGAAATAACTAGTTTTGATGAGCAACCTAGAGGTCATGGAGATTACTAAATGAAGTGAAGATAGAAAAGATTCTAAATAGTGCACTGATAATTTAATATGTATTTTGATGGAGAATGGCTTAAAGGAACCTCATAAGTAGAAGCAACTTCAAAGAGTATGTGGCATCAAAACTGTGCCATAAATTGTATGCTTGCTTTTAGATTCTTCCAGGAAATAGGAGAATAGGCTTGTTAGTGTGTTTTGATTTAAGACATATTTTCTATCTGCTGTAATTGGTAAACATATAACAGTAAAATGGTAAGAACATGAAGCTGAACATCTGGATTCTGACTGTACTGCTGATTGCTTGGTACTAGACAATTGTTCTGAACAAAGATAATTAAATATTCTCCTTTTGAGCAGAGATGATTGATATTCTACAATGACTTCTCAAAATCATGTGTGTTTGAAATATCTATGTGTGGATATGTACATACTTCCTCTCTAACAGTAGAACACAATGCAATGACTTTCAGAAAGAATAGTATTGTTCATTTGCTATATTCTAGAATGCCACAAAGTATGATATATTCTATTTGTGTATAGTTTCTTATGAACAGCCTTAATTCTATTTGAGGCTGAAGAACAAGCTAGTAAATAACACCTTGTTCTTCAGTAAAGTGGACAAGAGGATTCAGAAGAGGCATATCTCGTTTCCTCAACAGACATTAAAGTATATTGTACAGGGATGCAAAGGCATCCACGATCCTATTTCAAATAAGAAAAAACTAAAATTATGTTTTAACACAGAGTCTGACTATATCACCTAGGTTGGCCTCAACCTCCCAAGTGCTGGATTTATGTAAGTGTGGACCACTGTGCCTGAATACAAATTATACATGCCAAGAATATCATCAGTTGCCACTCTCAATCTGGCTCATGCAGAATAGTCCATGCAGGTAATCAGCACAGATAACATCCATTTCATAAATACTAATTTTCAGAAGACTGGTAATTTTGTCACCTTCTTTTGGTGCAGTCACACATTGTGTATTTTGGTAGAGGTAAGCTCCAAAAAGTGTGATATGTTCCCATTCACCTTTCCAGTATTTCATATGTAATCAGGCCCACACAGGCTGTGAAGTAAGAGTGATTCAGTATCTTCCATTGAAAGCTTATAATTTAGCTGAAAATTAAAACTTAAATAAAATTAAAAATACAATAAAGAATGTGCTTTAAGGAAGATGTTAACTATGAATTATAAGAGATTTGCTTTCTTGAGAAGGATTATTAGAAGTTTCAACATGTACTTCAGCTTACTTAGTAACGAGGATTTGAGGGAGGTTTCATGGCAACAAAATGTGGAATGATGTTGCCATGAGTGTCCATTTTAAGTCTAAGGATGCTGTTGTAAACACCTCCACACATGCGGTAAGCTATGAAACTGTCACGGTATACTTAAAGATACCATTTAGAAGATAATTATTCTCAAGTAGCTGAAAGAGAAATTTCAAAATGTCTCTCCTGATTCCAAGCAAAATGAAACAAATCTATAATTAGAATAATTCTTCCAGTCGGCATCAGAGTTGAAAAATGAAATGAGACTATTGCCCAGTTGATGGAAATCTAGTGAAATTATGAAACAATTGAAAATATCCCAGTGGCTGACTGACAAATCTGTCTGTATGTTAAGAATTGCCACCAACTTCAGCCAGATTTGGATGCTTTCTGTGTTGAAATTCGTACCAGGCAAAGGTATTTGGTGCCTCTGTGATCGTCAGACCTCAGAACACAAATTCCAAAGGAAAACACACATGTATGCACACGTAAGCACACATGCCACCAAATGAAGGGACAGGGTGATGGGAGAAGGTCTCCACGCCCCAGAAATGAGAAGCTTCACGCTAAAGAATATTTCTTGTCATGCACCACAGCCCTGAGACTCCATCCAATCACATCCTAGAAGATTTGTTTCACTTTCAGGCTTCCGTGACCACAGCCCTGAGCAGAACCTCTGCTTCGGACCTCCTGATATGAACTTAGGACTCTGCTTTTCTTGTCTCCGGTGGCTCTTACCAAACCTATGTCTACTGCTGTGGTATGCACACTACTAGCATCTCTATTCCATCCTGTGAACTGACGCTGTTCACACCCTCTTGGTCCTGCTTCTTGTCCAAGCAGAGCTGAAGGAAGCCATCAAAGCTCGTCACCTTCTTTAGGTGCAGTCACGCATCGTGTATTTTGGTAGAGATAAGCTCCAAAGAGTGTGATGTGTTCCGGCATGGAGGTCGTTGAGAATAGAGGATGCCACTTGGGAACTTGTCAAGGAGGAGCAGGAAGCACTTTGCCCAGCCCTGTCTCTCTGCATCTCAAACAACCAACATTGTAGTTTAGCGTTTAGAGCCTTTCTCCATTTAACAGCAAACGTTCTCTTCCCAGCATCTCCCTCTACTATCCCTTACACATCTGTCTGCTTGTTGATGAGCTCCAAAGCTTCTCTTCTAGTTCCAAACCTTCAGGAATACTACTTGACCAACCTATGTCAGGAATTCTTTCATCAGCTTTGCAAGGCTCTCAATGGCCCAACCCCAAGTTACCTTGCTGGTCCCACCGTTGCTGTTGCTGTCCCTGTACATCTTCTCTGAGCCAAGCGAATGCCATAGAGGCCAAGTTGCTTTCCACAGCGGACTTGGTATCTTGGCTGAGATCATACAATTCCTCTCCCTACCTCATGCAATTCTACTTATCTTCAAGGCACTGTCCTTGCCTATTCTAAGAAGTTTTGTTCATTTCTCTGACATAATTACAATATTATATAATACAATATAAATGTAACTAAAATAATGTATTTTTCTCTCCTCTAAACAAAACATCTGTGTTAAACCCAAGTTAACATTTCCTATTTGACTTTTATAGCACATAGTGCTTTTACCCACTTTTGCATGTCTGACCCATCTACAAGCCCCATGAGGAGTATACATTTTCCATTGTCCCATAATCATGTTTGGTGGTCAGAAGAATAGTTCAGTAAGGTTTGTTCAATGCCTGGTGCACAAAGAGTGGAAGAATGGATTCCTCTACCGATGAGGTTCTGTCTCACAATCACTGTATTTCTAGTACAAACTGATTAGGAATTCATTGGCTGAAAGGAAGCAAGAAAAAAAATGTCCCCTAAATATTGACTGCAAAATGCTTAAAATAGCAGTGTGTACCACACCACCAGTCATAGTGAGCTTCTCTTACAGTCGCTGGATCCAGATCTAGTGGTTTGGATAATCTTATAGAGCAGTTTGCTTATATTATTCATGATTTCTATGCCAAAATTATTGGCTTAGACCCTGGTTGTAAAAGGAGTTCAAGCGTCAGTGATGAAATGTACACGTAAAAGCTTGGTCATGCACAAGTAGAATAACTCACCTCCAATGTGCATGGCCCTTCCTTTCTGTTAAAGTGACATCATCCCATTCATTCCCTCTGAAAAGAACAGTCCATACACAGAAAAAAATAAAACACACAACAGAACATGCCTCAAAGGGTAAGTTGTTTGATGTAGGAAAGGAAAAACACATCAAGGATTATTGAATAGCAGTTTTTCCTCCTCCTCTTCCTCCTCTTCCTTTTTTTCCTCCTTTTTCTCTTCCTCCTCTTCCCCTTCTTCCTCCTCCTTTTCCTCTTCTTCTTCCTCCCCTTCTCCTACACTGTCTTCTCCTCCTCCTCCTCCTCCTCTTCCTCCTGCTTCTTCTTCTTCTCCTTCTTTCTTTCTCTCCTTCTTGCCTCCACTTTCCCCTCCTCCTTCATCTTTTCCTTCCTCTTCTACTTTTCTCTTCAGGAATTCTTCATTACACTCAATTTGAGCCTTAGTTTAAGGGTTTTATTTTCTCACTTGGTAAGGGCATCTGCTTTAGAAAGCAATGTATTTATGTTAATTCCAGAGTGAGAGGGGCTCTGTGCCTTCACTTTCACCAACAGACACCATGCAAGGAGGAAATGACTCCTGTTGCAGAAGCTGGAAGCAGACACACACACATGCATGAAGACATGTATGAGTACACACAGACACACAAAGGCACATTGTGCATATACTTGCATGTGTACATAGGCATGCACATACACATGCATATGCACACAAAGTGTGTACACACAGGCACACACATAAGCACACACCCAGATACACACACATGCACACACAGAGGTACATGTACACACACATACACAATGCCAAGTCCAACAATGCCAAGAGAGAAACAGGAAAAGAAATCCACATAATCCTTTTCTGTACACTGTGGTTTGTTTTACTTAGGAAAATGGCCCGGTTCTACCCTGCAGCCCGCATTCATTACAGTGATCTTTGACTGGCAGATGCAAAGTAATAGGATGCATATTTTAGTGCTTATTATAATACCCTGTCCAAAAACAACTTGACAAATTTGTGATTTCGACAATATCTCATTTTGCTGGCTGCGGCGCTCTGTGATTGTCTGGCCCACGTGGCTTCCCGATTATGCATACCACCAATACTTCTCATTAAAATGGCCACAGTTCACCAGTTTCGGTAGCTTGGAACGAACTTGGAATGAATTATGATGCCACAAAGAGGCTGCTGTCATGCAGAACAAAAGACAAGCAAAAGAGAGCTTTGGCTTAATGAGGCTAAGTGAGTGTCTTCCCTGCATCACAGCTACTTGACGGCCTTGGAGCATGGGTTTTTCTTTTTTTTCTCCACAGGCCAAAACCTTTGGTCTATTATTTTGTGTTTATGCACCTCGAGGCTAATATACATTTTAATATGCTGCACATGGAGAAAAAAATCAGCCATTAGATTAGAACATGTGCACTCCCTGTTAAATTAATGACAACCGAACATAGAGATAAATTTAGGTTTTCATATTTAATTATAGCACACTGCTGTACGTTTAGCAAGGATAAATTGCACTATTATTATGCTTCATTTTTTTGACATCTTCCCCTATTAGCAGTACACTTGCCCCCCCCACTACCCTATGCCAAGCCAAGATCTCTGCACATATCACCCATCTCTCCATGTCGTCCACTCTCAACTGGCAATGGAAGAGCATGTTATTTTATTTGTTGAATCTAGCAAGAGCACTGTTGCTCTTCAGGCGCTCCTGTGTCCAGAGCAGGAATGTGGTTTGTGAGGAAGAATGGTCTGTCATGCTGGTGATGCGCTTGGCAGTCCTCCCTGCCACATGGAGTCACCGGGATGGCTACAGGTGATCTGCTTCCCTGACCCACGGAACACTCGCAGCACAGCATGTGACTGGCATATTGATTTTCTCTGTGACTCATATGACCTGTGTGAAAGGAAGTAGTCTGTCACAAATTCCAGGGAAAATGCCAACAATCCTGTCACTTTGGGAAACGTTTCTCTTGATTTTGTTCACTTGTGATCATGTTGCAAAAGTTTCTTAGCAATGAATGTTCAGCTGTCTTCTGGGGACAAGTAACCTATAGATATGGTGACTATGGCCACAAAAGAAGGAAGAGACTGTGACTATAGTACAATGTTGGAATGAACCTTTCCTATAAAATACTCACATAACTTCTCGCTCTTTTTGCTTGGGGTTGTGATTTTCCCATCCATTCTGTTACAGTCCACTTACATTGTTGCTGATAAATCACCATCAAACAGCTTAAGGGAACAAGGGGTTTATTCTCTCTCATGGTTTTCTGGTTACAGCTCTCAATTCAGCTTGACGGGAGAGCATGTACCAACACCAGGGCCGAGGGAACTGGCCACACCATCTCTATGTGATGGCTGAGAGATGAACAATCCTTACTTGCCAGACCAGCATGTCTGGCCAAGTATACAAAAGGTTACCCCTTCCTCAATCAGCTCTCGGTATTTTATTCACCTGTTCAGGACCTAGTCCCACCCACTGTACGTGGGCTTTCCCCATTAGCTACACAATCTCCTGAAGGTTTGCTCTGGGCTTAATTAACCCAACCACTAATTTTCCACAAATGTGCCCAGAGCTCAAACCTTCAACCATCAAGTTGACACTTGTGTCTAAGTATGATACATTGTGTATATTTGCTCCCTGTTACATCTGGAATGTCTAGTTCAACTTCCTTCATATACCAGTTAACAGAATTCCGACTGGTTACCCAGAATGTAGGAGTCTTCCACTGTCTTGTGTGAAGCTGAGAGAAAAGCTTTTGCCCACGTGCAGGATAAAGGAAGCAAACCCATCCGTTGTCTTTTCATCTTTTTTGAAAAAATTGACTTGATTTAACCAAGGTCTTAAAGGCAGAGAATGTTTCTGCCCATGATCTAAGAGTGTACGTCTGGCTCTGAGATGCCTTTTCTTCACTGTTTGTGGGGTTCATGGGGGCAGCTTGTGGAATATGATGACCAGGGGATGATGGCTGTGCCAGCAAGGGCAGGAAGCTCTGTCAGTACAGTTGACAGAAGTCCTAGAGGCATCAGTTACTACTAGCGAGAACAACTCTTCTTGATGACCCAGATTACACCTTTATTAGAAATAATTCTCCTTGCCTAGGTTCTGGAAAGATGAAAATTACAGGACGGCATATAAAGAATAAGGCTTACAAAGACGAGTTGTAAAAATCATTTTCCAAATGCTTTGTGCTTTCAAATTTGACTCCTTTCAGAAGCTAAAAGTGTGAGGTAATGAATAGATAAATGACTCATTGATATATGTGGTAAAAAAATCTTTTTTCTGAAAAGAGCTATTTTCTAATCTGTGAGTGCTTGATAAATTGAAGTCTAAGAAGCTCTGTGTGGAAAGAAATGAGGATTGTGTCTACAGTGTCATAGAGGTTGACAATAAGTCCCTCAGAGAAGGTCTATATAACTGGTACCCACACAAGCGATATACCCACACAAGCGATACAAAATTTTTTGTTGGTATTATTTGAAAAATCTAGATCCACTCATCCCTAAGGTTTCTTTCTAGCTATGGACAAACGCTTCAACATTTCCACTGGTGATAATTAGAGTTCTTCAAACACTTACTGAATTAATTCATTTTGTACTTCAAAGAATTTTTTTTAACTGGTTGAAGGCTCTAATACATCTCACTTCTTTGACTTGATTCTTCTGTATACATTTGTGGTGTAAGTGTATGTGTGTTCATTTGTGTGAATGCATGTATCTGTACATGTGTGTGTAGGTTCATGTTGGGAACCTTTATTGTTCTTCCACCTTATTCTTGTAATCAAACCCAGAGCTCACCTATAGAAATAGTCTTAATGATCATCAGTTTGCTCAGGAGATCCTTAATCTCCATATTCTGAGGCTAGAAATATAGTATTTACATGTGCTCTGGAGATCCAAACCTTTATACTCCTGATTGTACAGCAAGTGATTTAACCATTGAGCCATCTACCGAGCTCAAAACGCCTCACTTCTGATACAACTGTTCCAATCGAAGAAATTTGAAAGCATGCCTTTTTGAAGATATCCACAAGTTACAAAAATAACTATTTTCAAAAGACATAACTAATGAGCTGAAGATACAGCTCAGTAGATAAAGATTCCTGCTCACAAGCCTGGTGACCATTTGATCCCCACAACCCACATGTTAAAAGGAAAGAACTTCTGAAAGTTGTCTTCTCACCTCTACCCCTGCTTCATGGCATGCATGAATAAGAACTCTCTCTCTCTCTCTCTCTCTCTCTCTCTTTATATATATATATATATATATGTGTGTGTGTGTGTGTGTGTATGTGTGTGTGTGTATCTCAAATTAATAAATATTAAAAATAAAATAATAAATATAATATCCTAAGAAGTAATCTAAACTGCTCCTAGGAAATTACTGTGTTATTAAGTTTGAAAAGCAAGCAATTAGCACACATCTCAATAAAATCTCAGTTTTGTTGAAAATATAAGCACCTGTGAGCAGAGAGAAGAAGCAATGATGAGGTCCACATCTCAGCAGACATATCTGCAAGCAGAAATTCTGAATGATTTTTATTTTATAGCTTTTCTTTTCTATTTCCTCAATTTCCCATAATGAAAGTGTATTTTTATACTGACAAAGAATAAAAATGAAAGCAGTAGCTGAGGAAAGTTTTATGAGTCTCTAAAGAATTCTTGATCAAAAATTTCATCAAAATAGCCTTAGAAGAGCCAGATTTAAAAGAATCCAGATGACATGCGTGCTACAGATCACAGCCAGGAGGAACATAAAGAATTGCATTATTTAGTGTATGGAATAAATTAATTTAGGTAAGCCAGCCAAAAAGCTGCTGAAGGAAAATTGCTACTTTCTTCTTTAAAAAGAAAAAATTACAGATGATTATGTAAAATTTTGAAAAATAATGTTCTAATCTATGACCAAGGAACAGGAAGGAAAGCAACGTGCAGAATTTCTATGGGATGGAGGCATGTCTTCCCAAACGAGAGCTATTCCCTAGACTTTCGTAAAATATAATTTCATCTTCTGCTCTTGTTTTTCTATTCATGTCACTTCTTTTCTTTGGTCTTTGAGAAAGAGAGAGACTCACCTGTGTATACTCCTCCACTGTGTGAAGGAAGCTAGTGTGTTTTTTCAAAATATATTTATTAGACTCCTCAGTATCCCACATTAGTGGCAGAAATATCTGGGCTGTTCCCTAACAAGCCTAGATCTTACCCATACTGTGCAATGTGATTGTATTTAGGACAAACGGTCCAGTGCTTCTAGCTCAAGTTCGATCCTTACAGCAGTCTGAATGCTTTTGTTTCAGTGCATTTTAATTTCTGTTAATGTCCTGATTGAACCTTTCTGTTTGTTCTAAACAAAGGTGAAGTTTAAAGTATAATTTCTGAGAGCCACCACATCAAGGTGGTGTACTCCATTCTACACAGCCAAACGAAGAGCAATAGAGAGGGGTTCATTGTACTTGCTTAAGATCCTCAAGCCATTTTTAAGGCTGGGTAAGAGGTCATGGAATAACACAGTTCCTGCTCATGAACTCTACACCTTACCCGAAGCTTTGTGATGAATGAATGGAATCTAGAGTTACTACTATCTCATGAGTTGGGTTGGTTGATCCTGCAGGAATGAGCAGAGAATATGCAGACCTTTTGTTAGGTCACGTGCTAAATGATCTTGTCTCTAAGATCCTGTCTGCGTTTCCATGGAGCAAGGCTAGGTGTGATTGACAGGATCTGTCTACAGGCCAAGTCTGAAACATATCCTACCAAGTCCTGCCCAGCTTTGCTTAGAGATACGGAATATTTTCAAGTCTCTTTTTTTCTTGGTCTTTGGAATCTCATCTAAGATTAAGATGCATCCAATGTCTTTCTTTTGATAGAGTGCTAATAATTTGTGTCTAAACTCTATCTTCTCATTTTCCTGCTATTGGTGACCAATTGGAGAAATGTTTGAGACTGGAATATATGGCAGTGTGGTACCAACATTAGGACAGAGATATACTGATACTCTGGATTGATAAGCACAAATAACAAGGGTGGCAATGTTAATGCTTGGAAGCCCAAGAAATTAAAACTCTACAAATGAAACCCAATCTGCGGGCTTGGTACTGTTCCATTGTTCTGTTGTAGGTCTGGGCATGACATTATTAGATTTTTTTTTAATGTTTTTGGTTTTATTTAGAAGATTCGTCTTATGAAACCACTTTGAAAATAAAGGACATTATTTTAAATGTTAAGCCATTTTTATTAAGAAGAATGATACCCTTTGCTTGCTCCTGGTCCCGCTGCAATGAAGGACCCCCCCCCACCTTGGGCATCAGAAAGGAGGAGGAAGGGACCCAAGACTCCATGACCTGTTCACCACAGATCAACTTGTCCTGGCTCACATCACAATGGGACCCATACAGAATCTCAGTGATCTCAGTGACGTCACCTTCTGGTGCTCTAAGGAAGCTAAGTCTCCATTTTAAATGAGACCTTTGGACCCATGAAGCTTAAGAACAACAATATGATTCTGAATTTTATTCTTCATTTAAGAGAATGAGATTCAGTGGCAGAACTATAGAATTCCTGAAAAGTTATTATTAAATCACCTTGATGCTTTACTTGCTGAGTAATACTTACTGAATTCTGGGTGGCCTGAAATGGTGGCCTGAAATTCCAGCTACGGAATGTGGAGCCTGGGAAACCCCAAAGCAAAGCAATTAGGAGGTACAGCAAACCAAGATGATTTCCAGAATCACTCTTGGATTTCCACAGATGCATACACACAAATGCCCTTTTATATGCATGCCAACATACACATAGATACTCCTATCCATATGCAAAGTGATATGCACACATGTATGCAAAGAAGAATAAAAATATATTTACCATCCCCAAGTCTTTGCTATGAGAATGGAACACAATTAACCCGGGCAGTCGCGTGGCTGAACTTAGTGAAAACTCACTGCCGTTGCCAGAGTCACCAGGGAACAGTCAAAAAGAGCTCTTGTTTCTCTGGATCCCTGGAAAACACATTGCTTAATTAGCAGACACCAATGTGAGTGACTCCTCCAGAGACTCCCAATTAGCTAAGCTTCTAGCCCAGCATCATGAACTCTTCTCTTCTCAGTTCATACATGCACATGTACACACACACACACACACACACACACACACACACGTGCGCGCGCGCACACACACACACACACACACACACACACACATTAAATCAATAAATGTTCTCAACACTTTATCCTCTCGAAACCTGCCTAGATGAATATTTCTGGGAGTAAACTGAAAAAAAAATGAAAATGAAAAAATATGAAAGTAATGCAGTTTATTAAGCAGATAATCTTAGAAGTAGACTACAATTGCCAAGCTCACCAGCTATTTCCTACTTGTATTTAGTTACATCTATTTGTGCTTCTAACCTGATAAGCTCACCAGGCCCTCTACTGCTTAGGAGCAACACCACCCCAGCTTAGCACAACACAGGGCATCCTGGTATCCCCTAGGGGCTTCCTTCTGGCCATATGCTATCTTTCAGAATGCTTGTTGAACAGCGCTGCTTGTCTCCCCGTGGTCACCAATGCCAGAGGACATCTGTGGAGTCACGCTGACGGGAGGAATGGCCTTCAGTCAGCAACAACAAACAAGTCCCTCCGTCCCGACCCCACCATCTGTCCCTGTCTCTGTGCCACACAGAGGAGCAGGCTTTCTCGAGGCCAGGTTTCCCATGCAGCAGGCGTCTACCAGTGAGGTCAGCTTCGACATCCAGAATGCATCTGTGCATCGCCGGACACCTGGCCGACATCCTTTGTCTGCATTGGAGAATGTTTGGTGCACATTGGGGAAAAAAAAAAAACAAAAAAACAAAGAAAATAACCACGAAAGCTTTACAGCTGACAAGAGGTGTGTTTACCATCACGCTGGATGACGGACATGTGTGTGAGGGTGACACCAGTCTCTCTGAGACAAAAGAAGAGATAATTTTACCTCCTTTTGTTTAAATGTGTCTATCCAAGACCACTCTCCTTAAAAACCCCTGAATGCAAAAGGAGTAGTTTGCCTGTCTGTTAATATCAGCCCTTTTAAAAACATTGGGCTCCAGCTAAAGTTCTCATTTCCTGGACGTTCCTTGCTAAGAAGTTGATGAACCTATTGGCTTTGCCACTGTGGTTCAAGACAAATCAGTGTAACCCTGTTGCTGTGCACTTTGGGTGCTGGAGTATCACATTGGGTGACAAGGGTGACAAAGACTGGCCTCTCCAGCCAGCAATATTGATGGAAGCATGCGAAGAGCACGTTAAGGAAAAACCAATAGAAATCCGTGGCTGGCAGAATGTCTGCAAAAGAGCACAGAGAAGAAATTGGACTTCCCTGTTAATACCATGATGAGAAGACTTACAGAAAAGTCATGATCTTAAGCACTTATGTTATTAAAACCATTTCCCCTGTCTGGGGTTTAATGCTCTACAATATTCCAAATAGTTAAGCTTCATGGGCAATGACAGACCGAAAGAATTACACCGCTACCCACAGTATTGGTCATTTGCCAGTGATTTCAAATCTAGTGACTGTATTAAGTCTCACAGTGCTAACAGTTCCAGTCTCTGATCAGAGGACTGATGCGCTGAGGTCATTGTGAGCGAGTGGGGTGGCTTGGTGTTGTCATCCCAATGTCCAGTGGTCATCAGCTATGAGAATACACTCTTATCAACTGACATGTTTAACAAACGTCGTGCTTGTGCAATACGTTTTTTAGCTGTGGTTTTCTTTGATGTGCACTACTGTTAAATGATGAAATATTGCCCGTCCATTTTAGCGACTCTTTCTAGTCTAGAACACCTGGCATGTTATTCCTTCCCGCTAAGGATGGCATCTCAGAAGGTGGACACAGTCACTTTTGCTTTGGACTTGCTTATTCTCAGTAGAATTCTGCTTTCCTGCCCACTCTACGTTATTCCTTAAGAGTGGCACTTTATTCTCACAGAGGGTCTGTGGAAGATGTCAGATAATTAAACCACGATTTGTCCTGTTAGCTTCCAGCACACTTCGTGATTTTTCCCGATGCTAAAACACAAAATATGAATTCCTGCTGTGGTGGCTGCAAATTTCTTTTTCTTGGGAGATGGGCAAATTCCTTGAGAGGAGTGATGTGATGGTTTAGCTAGAAGTCATGAGAGGGTAGCCCAGTCTGGCTTGGGGAATTTATAAACTTATCATTTATGTGAAAGGAATGCAGGGAAAGGGATGTGCACTCATGGAGTTGTGCGGCACAAATTTAATTTTGAGTTCTCTAAAGTAGGAATAATAACAGTATTCACAAAAGGGCAAACTTGAAGGTTACCTGAAAGAAGTCTGTGTACTCTCCCAGGGCACGGAACAACAGTGTTCAGGATTCTATGTGGGTCAGCACTCCTAGCATTTTTAAAGTTTAGGATTTCGTGGACATACTGATCTGGGACCTGCTGGACTTCCTGCTGTCAAGATTAGGGAGGTCATTTCATTTCTTCCATGTGGAAGTGGAAAGTGAACAACATGGGAGCGGAGGCTGGACTCCCAGTCTTATCTCTATAGAAACTCAGATGTACTTCTGCAAGTGATGTAGCTCTGCGCATTGGCTTCCTGATACAGGAAGAAGCTGGACTCCTACACCTGCGGTCCCTTGTTAATGGACGGTGATCTCGGATCTGTTCTCCTTTATGCCTAGAATATAGCCATTGTTCATTTGTAGAATATTTTTGAATCTGTGTGTGTGTGTGTGTGTGTGTGTGTGTGTGTGTGTGTGTGTGCGCAGCTGTGTATAGAAGAGGGCACTTGAATGTATGTGCCTGTGAGGGCCCAAAGGTGACATTGGGAATCTAAATCCTTATTGCTTCACTCTAGGATTTCCCAGACTCCGCTCGGCAGAGCCGAAGTGCAGACCAACACCACATCTGCCCAGCCTTTTAAGTGGGATCTGGGATCCAAACCCAGGTCGTTTGGCTTAGGAGGCAAAAGCTTTAACCCCTGAGCCATCCTTTTAGCCTCCCAATGCTTTCTTATCAGCTACTTTTTTGTAATGGAAGTCAGTCATTAAAAATTCATCTTTTAAAGAGAGCTATTGATCCGTCAATCAACTTAGCTATTGAGTAGAGATACAAGAAGGGTATGGAGTTCTAAAGCAATCAATCCTGTGCTGCTTTAATAACTGTTTTAATAATTTATATTAGTGAACCATATATTTATGGTTTTTAAAGTAGCTTACAGGTTTCGAACATTTAAGAAGACATGATTTTTAATTTTAAACCCTATCAAAAATCATTAGGAAGAATCACTAGCATGGAAACCCAAACAGTTGCTGAGTGCAACTGTTAACTTACTGGGAGTCAAGCAACCAAAGAAGTCATAAACCTCCTAGCTCTTGTTGTAGTCGGACAGAAAAATGCAGAAGTTTATCTTAGGAGACAAGATTTTGAAATCCCCACATGAAATATTGGGAAAGTTTTGTAACACAGAACCTATTTATTAAAATAATGTGCAGTACCTGAAATTTAAGGTTTTCTAAAAGATATGAAAATGTCTTTCAAATGGTTGCACCGCCAAAACTGAGCTTGATCAACTCTACAGAAGTATGCCCTAGTAAAGCTAGATTAATAAGCTCTGAAATGCAGGTCAGGGAATGTAGGGCATACTGAAAATCAGAAAAATGGTGAATTAAGCTGAGTAGTCAGATGATTGTTTTAAGCATCAATTAAATCCAAAACATGCTTGTTATGTGTTTATATAGACATGTGTGCTTAAGGGTAAATACTAGAGGTCAACATTGTTGTCTTCCACTGTCTCGCTCCACCTTAATTTTTAAGACAAGATCTCTCACTAGCTTAGTGCTCATTGATTCATCTTGACTAGATAGCCAATGTGCTCAAGGGATCTCTCTGACTTTGCTTTCCCTCATCCCCCCAGCACTGGGGTCATAGATGCATTCCTCCCCACCCAGGTTCTACACGATCCAAGTTCATGCTTCTATGGCAGGCACTTTACTCTCTGGTCCCCAAAACAGTTATCAATAGAATGTGTGTATATTTGCAGGTGCATGCACACTTAGAAAGATTGGCCCGCTCTTCACGTTTTGGGACTTATATATATCAGATCTTTTATTGTGTTTGAACTGTCTCCACCGGAATTTTCTCAATATCCTAGTTCAATAGAAAAAAAAAAAAAAACGTTAACTATCAGAGGCAAAATTGACCTATTTCATCATCAGGTCTCTGAACACTGATAATACAGATCACACAACAGATGTGCAGGTCAACATGTGAACTTCACATTTGTGTCTATGTCAAGACTTCGAGGCCAGTGTCACCTTCTTGCCACTCTTCTGCCGAAATGTAGTAAAATAGAAACATGAAGTCATTTAATTCTTCCCAAAGCCTCAGGCACTGAGTACTATCCTGTCCTTTCGTCTATTAGGAAACAGGACTCAAAAAGCATAACCCACTGACTCCAAATCCCATCCTTCAGCAGCAGACTAGAGGTCTCAGGCAGTCTACAGCAAACACATTCACAGTGGAATGACATTGAATTGAATTTTATGTTTAGCAGGTCATTTATCAAAATAAACAAATATTTAGACTCAGGCTTAACAAAACATGATATTGTAAATAGAATAATAACTCAACTCAAATGTTAAAGATCATATTCTCAATCTCCATTTTGGGGGGATTTTAGAGTCAGCCCAGAGACATCTGTACTAACCTCAGATTGACCATAATTCTTTACTTAGAAGATAAAGAAATTCTTAGTGATGGAATGATGCTGCCCACAGTTAACTCAGAGCATATGTTACATATTTAGGCAAAAATCTGACACAGATCTAGGAAATGACTTAGTGGTTAAAGCACTTACTAGGAAGCAAAAGAACCTGTTTGGAGCCTCAGAGCAAACTAGTCAAACTAGAAGTAATGATACTCTCTTGGCTCAGTAAGAGACTCAGGCTCAAAATGGTAAGGTGGAAATAGCAATTGAGAAGAATTCCTGATATTACCCATAGGTTTCTGCAGGTATACTCATTTCCATGCACATCTGCAAGCATACACATGTGCCCACTCACATGCAAACGTATGCAATTACATGATGCATATGAAAATGGAAAAATGTAGAATCAATGAAATACCAATTCAGTTGGTATTTCATACATTACTGGATAAGGAATAACATTGCAGAGGAGAAAAATAAGAAACAGCAGACAACACCACAAATATCAAAAGGATTAACTATATGTAAGAACAAGTCAAAAACATACTGAAGAAAGTAAAAGTTGAATATTTATCAAAGTTTTATAGGTAATCCATTTCTAAAAGAAAAAATGAGAGAAAATGATACCAACACATAGGCTTCTCTGTAAAAATTATTTTAAATTAAACTGGAAAATGCACAGAAATCAGTTATAGTATCGTAATATTTTGTCAATTCTGGAAAGCAATTTTTAAAAGAACAGGGATAGCAAACAAATTTGAAGGCATAAACTACAAAACTAGGTACATAATCTATAATGCCAATTTGGAAAATTTATTTGCACAGATTTAAAGAAACATAGTAAATGTGCAAGGTTATTTTTTTATTTTCTAATAGGCCAACTTTTTTTTTAAGAAAATAAATCATAACTCATTTATAGCTATAGAATTCACAAAACAAAAAATACAAGCCCCCAAATTTGAAAAAATGCATAAAATTAAGTTCCATCTCACCATTACATTTATATGTATCAAGACAATTTCAAGATAATCTCACAAATATTGACAACTTTGGAAATGGGTTCTAAAGAAAACATCTCAATTAATTTTGGGTAATGAGTCCAAGATGCATTATTTTATAGACTTGAATGTACAGGTTCACACTGTCAAGGGCTGTGGATGTAGCTCAGTGGTACAATGCTTGTTTAGGATACATGCTGCCCTGGATTCAGTACTTAGAGCTGTCAATGAAGAGGAAGAGGAAGGAATTATCATCACTTAATCATCAAATAGTAAAGTAACCTTCCTAAATTGAAAATAATCCATGGAAAATTTGGTTAAATTGCAAGTCTATTGGATGTGTTATTTTAATGCTTTAACAGAACTTTAACATGCCCCAAACAATAAAATGTTTTCTTGAGTGAATGTACTCAAGTCATTTTAAATCTTCATGATTTGTACAAAGAAAAAACAGGATTTATAAAAACCAAGCATTTAGAGTACTTAAATTATGTGATAGTTGTTGCTTATCCAGTAGTCAAATTTTCTATCATTCTTTTACTTTTTAAAAAAAAAAAAAGAATGCACATTTCCTCTTCCTTATAGCAGTATGGGACTGTGCAGATTTCCCATTTCATTCAGTCCTGACCCAAGAGACTACACTCAGCTCTGTTTAATGAATGGGAAACACATTAAGTTAATGGGAAGATGTAATGTTTTGCTTACCTATCGAGACATTTGTGCATCACTGAAGGAAAAACGATATTAGTATTATGCATTATTACATACTACTAATAAAATTAGTAACAATTATTGTACTGAAATACTAACCCCAGTCACAATAGCCCTGTTGCTGAAGCGTCAGCAGTAATTTAGCTACTTTACATAAGAAATGCTAAGACATAAGAAGATCTGAGGATAATAAAGGAATTTTTTTGTGTATCTTTAAAAATGCCTATTGGAGGTTGGTTTTGTTCTTTTGTTTTTAACCAGGTTTAGGCTCCTTTCCATGCACTGTCGTGGTATTTACTTTTAATGGTTCTGTAATTGTGACTGTCACAGAAATCTTTTCAAGCGCATTTGGAATTGCAGGCACCTTAGCAACCACGTATCTTCATGTTAAAACCACTTAAGTAGAAGAGAGTAAGAAACAGAAAAAGTTTTATTTTGCAGTAGAATGTAAGGAAATCACCAGTGGAAGGTAGAATTATTCCATTTTTAGTAACCTGGACCAGTGTTAGCATAGAAAGTTCTGCTCATGAATTTGCTCCCTGTAGGGCCTGGGCCTCTGGAGAGTCGCCTCTCATTGTTCCGGAGTCGAAGCGTTGAGCTCCCCAGCGGAGCACCTGCCTGTCCCCTCCGCATGGAGCATGTGTGTCAGGTCAGGAAGGCTGACATTTCTGTGCCAGGGTTTCTTCGGATCCTATGAGCATTCATACACACCAATGGCTGTCTCTTCAACCCCCATGACTCTCGACCTTCGCGGTGTATTTCAGTTGTCTTGCTCTGACTTGTAACAGGGACCAGCAATTTGTGCTCTTTGACCTTCTTTCTGTGCACATTCCACAGCACTAACCTTTCTTCTGCAGAGAGAAGAGAGATATGGGTGCCCTTTCTGTGACTGCTGCCTGGCAGAGTTAGCGGGTACACCATTGCAAGATACTACGACATTTCTGAACAATGCTAGTACCTGTCTGACCAATCCTCTGTATAGAAATGGAGTAGGTAAATAATCTGCATGCATTCCTCCACCCTCATTATCCAAAGTTACAGAACACTGCTCGCTAAGAGTAAGGGAAGTGCGTAACAATGAGTGTCATAGCATTGTGATCAATGTGTGTTAGTCTGTCCAGGTTCTCCTGAGTGCCTTTTAAGTGATATATATAGTTTACTGGTGAGGGTGGGGTTTTCAATATTTTTAAAGAGTTTGGAATCTGTTAGGAAATACTTGAGTACTTTCAGTGTATAAAGTGCTGTCTAGGGTACTTCATAGAAAATAGAACTTATTAGAATATTTCTTTCTTTCTTTCTTTCTTTATTTATTTGTATTTATTCTCAAGCCCTGTTCATAGCTTAAACTTGAATACCTGAGAAATGCATAGTTATAAAGTAAGTAGATACAGGTAAATGTGTAGGTAGATATGATATATTCTAGATAGAGAGATAGATAGATAAAAATGATAGAATGATAAATAGATGATAGAAAAATTGTAGATAGAATGATAGATATGCAGATGAATGGCAGACAGAAGAAAGATAGATATAAGTAGATAGAAAGAGAGGTAATAGATGATAGACTATCAGAGAACAGAAATTAACTGGAAAAAATAAAAGTAAGACAGAACATAGTTACAGCAAGATAAGTATCCATAATCAGCTAATTACACTTCTAGAACAGGTGTTATGTTTTCAACAAGGTTAAACTGAGGATCTAAGCTGTCTTACAATACAAACAGTGGCCATCACACACGGCTCACGGCACCTACATACATATCACACACATGGCGCACGGCACCTACATACATATCACACACGCGGCACAGGGCATCTACGTACATGGATGTGTACCCATCAAAGAGAACCGTAACTCTTAGTGTCAAAAAAAATCCCTAAAAAATGCCTGATAGGTTCTTATCAAGAAGAAATCACTCTGTCATATAAATGAAGTAAGTTTCACAGTGTGGCATTTTATAAGTTTGACAAGAAGAATTTTGACAAGGAAGAATTTTTATGAAGGATCACCCAGTTAAAATATCTAAAGATGGAGCTCAAATTTAGAGCACCTAGAAGTGAAATTATCAGAATTCAGAAAAGCGAATAATTGAGACCATGATCCTTAAATACTTGTTGACTGGTGAGACAATGTCGGCGCTATCCTGTGTGCCCTGAAGTGGGAACTCACTCACGCTACTGGCTCATCTAACTGGAAATTATTTATTTCATAAATAATTATAAATTATATAAATGGAAAGGATGGACATCTGGAAACGCTGGAAGATAGGCTACGAGTCTCCTTGTGAATAGAAGCAACATCTTGTACAAGGACAAGTTATGGAGCTGTTGAAAGTCCATGATGTTTCTGGGTCATAGCTGTGCACAATGAGGCCACAGAAGAGAATCCAGGCCTGGGTTGTGAGAATAAGCTAATCCAAACATACAGTCAGGTGCCAACTAGATAGAGAGAAGGCTCCTGTTCACTTAATGGGTTCTTTTAGGTTTTTCTAGACAAAAGAATAATTCTATCAGTAGAGAGTGCGTAAAGTAGACACAAGCACAGCCTGACAATTGAGGGTTGAGTTTTGGGCACATCTTTGAAGAATTAATAGCTGAGGCAATTCTGTATGAGAGCTTCTGATTGATGTAGAAGACCAAGCCCAGAGCGGGTGGGACCATGCCGGGCAGGTGGGTAAGACAGGAAGCGGGTCCAGCACGTTAGCGTACTTTGGCACACTGACACAGACATCCTGTCTGGTGAATGAGTTCTGCTCTTCTCTCAGCGGAACTGGGAACATAGTGTGGCCAGTTCACTCAGCCCTGGTGCTGGTGAGAGCTCTCTTGCCAAGCTAGACTAAGAAATATATGTAAACAATCATTGTCAGAATAAAACCCCTTGTTCCCCTACACAGTTTGTTTATGAACTTATTGGTAACATGCAGAGACACTCTAAGAGAGGGCAATCTGGGTGGGAAACATTGGAATCAAAAAAGATTAAATCACAAACAAAAGGCAGCTGAGATGCATTCAGTCCATCAAACAAGGAGCAATGATGTGCTCATAGATGAGTGAGGGCAGAACGGAAAGTGAAACAGAGAAATGGTCTTAGTAACCAACAATAGCAGAGACCTCGCTGAGATGCTAGTCTGGATCACATGACTATTACATCAGAGATTGTAAGGACATCAAAGAGAACCACGGCATGCTTATAAATGTGCAGCCCTCCGAAACAGAACAGTTGTTAACTGCAGCTAGGACAAAGTCTGGAAAGGCACCCATGAGGACAAGAGAAAAACTGCATTTTTTTCTGTGTGGCTCCTCCTTCTACCCTCTTTAATTTCTCCTTTGTCCCCTCCCCATTGATTTGATTTTTACACTATTCAAGGTGAAAATAATTGTTTTTCAAGAACCAGTAACTTTAATCTCCAGCAGTAAAAAGCAAAATCCAAAACAAGCAAATCTCATCGCCATCACCTATCCCCAGACTGGTTTTTGCCATTGATAGAAGGGCTCAAATTTACATGGCAGGAGCCTGATAGACTATATTGTCCCTGCCACGCGGGCAGCCGTCCCTCGCCAGTCCCGTAAGGGCATTTCACATTTTCTTTCCATCTTTCAGAGTATAAACATGTTTCTTTTCAGAACACACACCATATGCCACTGGAAAAGGGTTGTAAAGTTTTATAGATAGATTTGAGAGTATTGTAAGAGTACAATAAAACAAAAATAATGCAAAGGACTGGGAATTGTTCAACAAATGGAATTAAAATATTAGGCATAGATAACTCAAACCACATCCTGTTTCCTTTGTTTGTGTAAGTCATAAAACCCCAGAATTCCTGTTTAGTTCAAAGATAAGAAACCTTTGAATCAGAATTTCAAAAACAAAGAAGCCAGCCATTACTATACTTTTTGGAAATCTTGTATACTGGACATTAGCAGGTAGCTAAAGAGTGTAGATGCTTCTAACTTTTTCCTAAGTAACAAATCTAATTCTCTACATGAGTAGCTTTACTTAGTTTTGATACATCTTTAGATATTTCTATGCTTCATTTTTCTGGAGGGATTAATAAGTTTATTAATGAGAATTAGTGAAAAGTAGGACTGCTTGTGCTACTAAGGGACATGTATTCCAGCATGAGCTGACGTAATTTATCCGCTCATTAATTAAGCATGTATTGCATAGCAATCCTCTGTTGTTGCTTCATGCAACACTGGCACTATGTACAAGGTCAATTATTACAACCTGTAACATCATTGTTACCAAGGAAATTGGGGTCTTTTGTCTGAGTTCTTAGTCTCCTTAATAAATTTAAAAACAGACTCAGAAAGAAGCTTGATGATCATCTTTTGTAGAAACACTTTTTGGGGGGAGATGTCCCCGCACAGAATTGTCTATCCAATTGTCAATCCACCGTGACAGCAGTTGGACAAAGGAACAAAGTAATGCTCACACTGAGGTCCTTAAGGAACAAACAAGTTTATTGGGATTATTTTAAGGAGCAGGAGTGAGGGTTAATTAGAGAAGCAGGAACAATTGTATCAGCAGAAAGCCCATCTTGTGGGCAAGACTCAGAAACTGCAACCCTGGAACTCATTGCTGCTTTACTTACTGGAGTCTCCTCCAGACTTCTGGACTATTCACTGTCTCCTTCCAAATTCTTGAGCTCTGTGAGGTCTCCTTCAGACTGACTTGAACTGCTCAGCAGTATTTGTAGTTGCTTGGCTGCCAGGAGACTCTCCTACCACAGCAGTTCTTTATTCCTTTTTTTCCCCCTCCTCCTACTCTGGAAGCTTCTTAGCTTCAGGAACTTCCTGAGCCTAACAAGCTGTTCACTTGCTGAGACTTCCTCTGGCAGACGATGTTTCCATTTATTATATTGCATCCTTCTTCACTTAGACTGGGGCAAAGTCTAAAACCTTGTCCAGCCGTGTCTGGAAGGAAATGCCATGTAATCCCATTTTACTAGAGTGTGAAAGAAAAACAAGGGAAAGATAGCTGTAAATCTTGACAGAACTCCTGAAAGGAGAAGGAGATGGAGAATAAGAAGAGAGAGAGAGAGCTGAGATGTTTAAGCCAGCAATGGAGGTGGACAAGCAGCTTTAGACAGTGGGGGGTTTTCAGAAAGAAAAGAAAAAAAAAAAAAAACAGTGAGAAACCCAGAATACCAGGTAATGTGTTCAGACTTTTGGGAAAAGACACAAATGAAAAGAACAAAAATGTACTTTTTCAGTGTAGAAATTAAAACCAGACAAACTTAGCAGTGCTATGTGGTAGACGCTCTATTTCTGACATGACAGAGGGACTTCTGGGAAGGATGAGCATCTCATTGAAAGGATGGTTATTCCTCCCATCTCCATAGCTTGTCTTCAAGTGAACAGCTTTCCTGAGATGATTGGCAGGTCCAGCAGAATTAACTCCAGGGGAGAGACCAATCCCTGCGCTGGGGAGGTTGAGCCAGGAAGATCCCTGGGATCTTGTCCAGCCAAATCAGTGAGATAGAAGTTAAATGAGAGACCCTGCCTGAAAACATAAGATAAAGAGGAAGATAGCTAACATGGACTTCTTATCTCCATGCATACACATTACTATGTATATACATATAAAGCACACACACAAACACACACATTTACACACAAACACATGGTCCATACCTTCAATAAGACATTTATATAATAATATATTTTAAAAATCAAGAGGGTGATATGTTTCTCAGATATTTATGATACTTTCATTTATATGTTCCAGTTAAGCAAATTTATCAATCATGTTCAGAAGTTGGAACCCAAAGAGAAGGTATCCTGAACTAAACTAATTAGAAGATTTGTAGTAAAAATGAACAAATAGCCACCATAGCTCAGCTTCTCCAACTATTAAGCATCTACCTGTTAAGAGCCAAAAGAATTATCCTTAAAAGGCCTCATGGAGGCAATAAATTTCATGTCATTTTACACCTCAAATTATAGAATTTGTTTGGTGTCTTGCTTACTTACTTTTCCTGCTACTTAGAAAAAACACTCTGACAAAAGCAATCAAATGGAGATGGGGTTTATCTTGGTGCACTGTACAAGAGTACAGTCCATGATGGCAGGAAAGTCAAAGCAACAGGAGCTTGAATCAGCTGGTCACATCATATCCACAGTCAGAGAGCAGAGGAGAATGAATGCTTGTTCTCACCCTATTTGTCTTCTTCATATAGTCCAGAATCACATCCTAGGGAATAGTTCAACACCTAGCAGGCTGGTCTCCCCACTTCAATTAGCCTGATCAAGTCAACCCTTCATAGACATCCTTAGAAGCTAACCTTAAAGTACATAATCCCTCACGAGTGTGCCCAAAGACTTGTCTCCTAGATGATTCTAGATCTTGTCAAACTGAGAGCTAATACTAACCATCACATTTGGGGTTTTGTTTTTATATTTCGTTTTTGCATTTTTAGATGGTTTCATGGTGTAACCCAGGCTTGTCTGTGAGCTTCTCCTACTTCGACTTCTCAAAAGCTAGGATTACAGAGTGAGTCACTTAGTCCAACTGATAGGACTACATGTCACCATTCTTCTCCTTCACCTGTAACCCATGGAGAACCTAAAGTTCCTCCTTTATGTCCAGGGGAATAAATGAGTATTTTATTTCCCTATAGGAGAGCCCACATTTTTGAGACTAGTTATGGAATTGTAGTTTAGCCAATTAAAAGGAGTCATTCATAAAATAAAGATAACCAAGAAAGTTCCTACAGTCAGATAAACAGTTCTGAAGATATACAAATATTTGGAAAGGGGCACAAAGTTAAGTAAACTTTTAAGACCATGCAAGCAAATGTTTTTTTTTCCCTCCTATTCATTAAAACTGAACAATAAATTCCAGTGGGGCAATGAGGATTATGCTTTTTTATGCTTGGCAAAAGTTAAAAATACACTGAAAATATCCTGAAAATGCCACATTTTCATGTGGATAACCCTTATCTGGTAATATCATCCTCTTGAATCTGTACTTGTAGAAAATCTCATCCTTTCATGTCTCTGGGCTGTAGCTGAGACAACAGCAACTTCTTATACACTTGAAATTGTGCAGAAAGCTTGCTAAAGACATAATATTAAAGTCTGCGATCTTGTTAAAGTGATTATTTGCTTTATTTATAACAAGATATGAAGCAATAAATAATCCAAAGGTTGGAAGAGATATTTAATTAATGCTTAAAAACTGTATGACAAAACATTAAAACAGCAAGAATAGGTGCCATTTAGAGAAGGATTTTAGTGGAGGTCCTTAACTTTGGGAGATGATAAGGAAGGTGAGCATTTCTTCCGGTTCCTATATATTAAATAATGTGTTATTCAGCATAAATAAGTTTATTAACTAGTGATTTACACACACACACACACACACACACACACACACACACACAGCACATAATACCTCCTCCAAAGTTATTCAACAAGCCAAAATCTAAGGAAAAGCAACATGCTAGAAACTCCATCACGATTTAGGATGCAGAACTAGAGCCTCACAATGGCAGACCCTATTTGGCTGAGTCCCAGATTCATTATTGCACATTGACCCGAATCACCCAGGTGACGTCTGTGTGCTGCAGGGCTCAGAACCTGCTCATTGCTCTGATAACTCAATAAAGGTGTCTCTCTAAGCACAGCAGCAGCTAAATAGGAAACAGGATACTTAGGATGCTGTAATGAAGCTAACAATAAACATCTGTTAAAGAGTAGATTGAATACAAAATGGAAAAATTAGGGAAAGAAGAATGAGAGAATTAAACCCCAAATTAATTCTGGTAGCCTTCACGTTTATTGTGCCCATGGATATTTTCTTCGTTAATCAATGTTCTTATCTCTTTTCAAAGCATCCAGATTGTTGATTTTCTTGCATTCAAAGGACCAATAAATAAAAATTTCATAAGTAAACTAGTATATAAATGGGATACCAAGGATCATAGGTATTTTTCTTTATATATTTGCTTTGTTTATCAAATTCAAAAGGACAGATCCTCTGGCCTATTGAAGGTACTATATTTCAAATTCTATTCAGTGTGATTTTTTACTGTTTTCCTTAAGTTTATTTAACAGTATCAATTTCAGAGGACCATAAAAGACCAAGTTTCAGTGTACTGGCTAAACTCAACCGTCATGTTAGAAGTAGAATTTATTAGGAAAAATAAATTTTGGTCTATAGAGATTGTGATAAAGTCTTTGTGAGTATATCTTAGTATTGATGGAGGTGCCGAGAAAATATCTCCTTCTATGTATAAGTATCTAATTTTCAGGAGTCAAATGAGAGCTGTCACGTTATTGTTAGCATTAGAATTTTTTAGTCTGTCTCATCAACTGAAAATTGAGGTTCGCCTTTAAAATTTAAATAGATGTGTCAAGATTGTGTTTTACTATTCCCTGGCCACATGGTAGTTAACCTTTACTTTGAAGATCATAGTGGATGGTCTGATCGAAGTGGATCCAAGAGCAGGAGAAAACTGTCTGCGGGTATAGGCAGCCCTATATTTTATTTGACTAATCAGAACAGGCAATCGAGGACCAAAAGTCAATGGGCATAAAAGTCATGATCTCCCAGTGGTGTCTGCATTACTCGTGCATTTCGAGTTTTTGTCAATATTCAGAAAGAAAGAAGAAAGATAGGGAAGAATCGAGGACAACATCCCTTTTAAATAAAGGGATGAAATGGGTTAGGCGAGAGGCAGTCTTCTGATAATGCCACACAGCATTTCTCTGTCCACATGCAGGATGGAACAAGATAATAAAGCTGGTTGTAATGAAAATAATGAGGTCTGTGGGGAAAACTTCTTAACTCAGAATAGGAACACTAGAAAGGGGTCGGGAAGATAGCTCAGCAGGTAAAGTGCCTGCTCACAGACCTAGAAATCTGAATTCTATCTCTGGAAGCACATAGGGTTGGAAAAGGAGAATTGACTTCTAAAAGTTGTGCTCTCTATGCATAATGCATAAGTCTCTCTCTCTCTCTCTCTCTCTCTCTCTCTCTCTCTCTCTCTTTCTCTCTCTCTCAAATAGACAAAATACCAAAAAGAACACTTGAAGGATGAAGAACAAGAATATAAAGCTTGTTTTAAGGACTCTTCTTTTAAAAAATGAATAAACTACTCCAGAATATTCTGCTTGCATTACTGCTAGCCTAAAAATCAGATACATTCCATAGCTTCTAGGCTCTGCAGAATTATACCTCTAAATATTTACTTATTTACTTAGTTTACTTACTACTGCTGTCTTTACTACCACACTGCAAAATATAGTGACCACTTGCCTACTGCAAAGACATCTGAGTTAAGTCTCTTTTAAAGCTCTAGCTATTTCCCCAAATGAAATCACACATTTAGGATGCAATCTGGGATACAGATGTCACCTGTCTTCATAAACAAAGAGTCGTCCCCTCTGTTTAGCCAACCCTTCCTACCGTAACCATGTACATGGAAGAGAACTCAACAACTCTGCTGTTCCTCCAACACACCCAGCTTTCTCATCAGCTTGCCTAGCTCTGTGAGTGCCAGACTTTTCATCTCTACTTCTGAAAACATAGCCGAGTTTCAGTATTTGCTTTTTTGGAAATCCACTCGCCATTTCTGATCACAGTATGCTTCATGCCCTGCTCAGGGCTGTGAACCACTAGAACTGTTCCTTAGAACATAAACTAATTTAATTAGGTGAGATGCTGCTGATTCCTTTGCCGCATCAGACATGATACCTCTGTTGTCACTGCGTTACTCTGTGTAGAGCAGAAACTGTTGGACCAGGAAGTGAGGTTTGTTTCAAACACAGGCCAACCACACTGGTCTCATCTACAGCCAAGCCCTAGGATTGGCTCTGTTTAGGGGCCCCCCATGGAGCTGATTGGTTGTCCTAGGTTTCCAGTTGTAGTTTTATCCTCATGTACTAGGATCAGGTCTTGTAACAATCACAGTGTTCCGAGAGTAAGAAGTGGTTTTTCTTTCTATATTTGTGACTTTGCTCATTGTTGCTCCGACAAGAAGTAACTTAGGGGAGGAAAGATTGATTCTGCTGCATAGTTTGAGGACACAGCCCATCACAGCAGAGGAGGCAGGCCGTGGGTGGAGACAGCACCAGGTGGTGATTTTGCTCACATGTCAACAGATTGAGAGACCCAAGAAATCATTTTCCAGGATTAACCTCACAACAGTTCCATGGAAAATATAGGTATTGAGACTCTTTGATATGCACAAACTGTTCCGAACTCTTCCATGCTCTGAGGATATTCAGTGAACAAATCCTCAGAATGTTTAACACGTAGTATTGGAGACAGACCACAAATTAAGTAAATTGTAAAGTGAGGTAAAGGTCTGAAGGCCTAAGAGTGGGAATGCTGCTGATGGATTTTCGTAGAGACGATGGGGACAGCAGGTGACAGAGGAGAGTTTCGGGAATCCACAGATCTCATCTCCTTGTGGATTCCAAAGCCCGCTCCACCCCACCACTGGGCACTAGTTCCAACTTGTTTGCCCTCGATAGCATCATGTTTAGAATAGGTAGAGTAACTCTCCAGCTGCTGCTCAGTCTTAAGCTCTGAAATATACAGAGCAAAGATGAAAGTAGAAAACCCAGGGTCGTTCTCCAGTTAGGATCCAGGAATCCATCATGATTTAATAGCCCCAGTTCAGTTTACTAAGATGGTAAGATTTTATTGCCACTCAGGCGCTTGGATTTCCATCCTAGAAGAGTTTTGCAAGTATTTTCAGCAAAACTAACCAGTGAGATAGACTGGGTTTGCTCCCTAAGAACCCTATGCATTTCTCCAACACAATGAACTAGCATTTCTTTCAAAGGAGTTTGGACAACACAAGAAAAAATCATGTGTAGCAGCTTTAACAGTTATATTACTTGAGAAGGGAAGGGAATAGGAGGGGAGGGGAGGAGAGAGGAGGGGAGGGGAATGAAGGAACGAAGGAAAACAAGCAGGGAGGGAGGAAGGAAAGAAGAATGAAAGAGATCTTAATTTCATATTCTGTTCCTGTAATAGACACACGTACAGCTTAGTAGGAGACCCTTTTAACAGTCATACTATTTTAAAGAAGAAAGAAAAGGAAGAAAGGGAGGGAGGGAGAGAGGGAGGGAGGAAGGGAGGGAGGGAGGGAGGGAGGGAGGGAGGAAGGAAGGAAGGAAGGAAGGAAGGAAGGAAGGAAGGAAGGAAGGAAGGAAGGAAGGAAGGAAGGAAGGAAGGAAAGAAAGAAGGAAAATAAACTCAAAACATTTTCCATTGACAGGAATTAGCTGTTTTGACAAGGGAAAGTCGTGGCATAAGATTTTTTTTCAGATAAATTAACAAAGTGAAAGTGCTGAATTAAAATCGCCACATTGATTTCCTTTTTAGCTCAGTCGTGCATTCTCTGAAAGGGTCAGAGGAAGGATTTATTGTGGGTGATGCTTCTCCGGCGTCCACTAAGCACCAAGAGCCCAGTGTATAAAACGCGCTGTCCATTTCAGTCTCCCTTTGTCCTGGAGGAGGGCCGCCTAGGTGGCCCACGGGTGGCCCGGGCGCTGAAAGGCAATGGAAACGGATAATCAGTCCTGTTAGCCTGATTCTTCCCGTGTCCAATTCATAGCCTTTGAAAAGAAGAGATTAAGAGGGAGCCTCATTGAGGAATACACATCGGGAAGAAAATAGAAACAAAGGTTCTGCGAGCCTGTTTCAGTGGGTGTCAAACGTAAAGACAAGGGGACACTGACTCGCAGGAAGAAAGAGCATTAGCCAAATCCCCAGACAAAGGAAGCGCCCAGCACATCCACGCGGTCCTCTGTGTGGATGCTCGCTGGAGAAGTGGTACAACTTGATACACAAAGGGCCCGGGTAATTATTTGTTCCTCCGAGCCAACCCTGCTTCTCCCTCTGCAGAGGGCAAGCTCTGCCCATCTGCGGGGCTTCGCTCTGCCTTTGTGTGGCCGGGGAGCCACGTCGCCGTGGCTGGTGAGCTTTGCGCCAGAGAGATGCTTGAAGCCCTGGCTTTGTCTGGTTTCCAATCTGGAAACTGCTCCCTCTGTTTCGGCGGGAGGCTTACTGCACATCTAACCGGGAATAAATGGAAATATCAGCCGAGGAGAGTGCCCGCGGCTCACTGACAGAATAATGGACGGCAGGTGGTAGGGGGTTTTGTTTTCTGGAAAGCACAGGAGGAGGCGAGAAGCGTTGTGAGCGATTTCTTGGTGAGGGCTGAAACTGGCAGGATGAAGTCACGGGGTCAGTAGTTCCTGAGTTGACCTTTTTAAACAAACCGGAGAAGACCTTTTGCAGCAGCGCATTCATGCCAGAAAGCTTGCCCCTCCCTCCAGGTGCTGAAAGTCTTAACAAAAAAGCAGATTTTCTCTGATAGGGCCCATGTTCCCTCGCAGGGCAGCCTGACGCTCCCCGGCTGCTGTCAGCCTGTGACAGGCGATCCACAATGCTCACCTGCTCTCCCCCGCGCGCCAGCGTTTGCGATATCCCTGAATACCTTCCTGCAGGCTTTGATATCATCTTCCTGTCAAATCATGGAAATCAAGGGGCTCTGTGCAAAGCGGGACACTCGGGGCGCTAATTTCTATGTCATTGCTTCGAATGGTCTAAACAGGCGGGGCGCTGTTCGCCCGACTTCTGGGGACTTCCTGAGTGGTTAAGACAGGTTGGAAAGACGGCAGGAGAAATCGCTTCCCAAGGTTAGTAAGCCAGAGCCCCAGCGTCAGGTGTTCCTTTTAAACCCTGTTCCTTTACAAAACATCACAATCAATCATGCATCTGGCATGCTTTCTAATGAGTGCTTTTTGTTCAAGATTCCCAATACCAAAAGGTGCAAATCTATTTTCTCTACATCCCGTGGAAAGCGATGACAGTTTTCCCTGTTTGTGTCTAGGTAAGAGCATCTGCCCTCTTTTCCACAAAAGTGTTTTCAAACTGATAGCAGAGCCTATAGTGTAAGAGCTTCTTTTTCAGGTAAACACAGAGTTTCTGGCCCAAGTTCTCCAAAGCCGTGAACCTAAATTACAGAAATTCTTTCCCATTTGAAACTGGATTATCTTCCTATGCAAACACTCAATCAGAAGACCTGATGTAAGCCAGGAGGTATAAGCTATTGAAAGCAAATGAATAAGCATTTTAAAAGTTTAGAAGCACAATTGAATGTGAGGATAAAGCTTAGATGTTTCTCACCCTTTGGCGGAGTCTATATACTTATCTGGTTTTGGAAGCAGAAGGTAAAGAAAGAAATCGGAAGTCAAAATCTTTGCCTAAGCAAAAAAAAAACTAACAAGGTGTTTCCACAAGAAAAGCTGCAGGTTGTTAAAGACAGCATGCCCACGGAAAGGAAGGAAAGCCAGTCACCGTAGGGCAGGGAGGTCCTGGCCCCAGAGGAATGCCCATGTGTCCAGGGTAATGTTGGGGTCACTCTGGGGTCTTAGGTATGTAGGGTCTTGTGTTGCAGAGTCAAAGACTGAAACCAGAACAAGTGTAGAGGATTAAGGCAGAGTTTGTTTTAGAGGAGAGAAAGAATGGAACTCACAGACTCTAGACTTGGAGTGCCATGAGGGGCAAGGGCGCACTCCAGGCGTGGAATCCCTGAGGGGCAAGGAGCTGGAAAAGAACTCACAGACTCCGGACATGGAGTGCCATGAGAGGCAGGTGCGGAAGACGGCTGCCAGAGTCAGGTATATTTATACACTTAGGCAAGTGTGTGTGTGGGGGGGGGTGGCTTTTCCTCATTGGTTAGCTTCAGTTTCTACAAACCTGATTGGAGCTTTTGGTCCTCTACCTCTCATTGGTCTGTGCATATTGGGGCCCACCTTCAAGGTAGGGCTTAGCTGCAATGGAGAACTAATATCCATATCCTTTCATGAACAGAGGGTTGGAGGAAGTTGGCTAAGGGTGTGCTCCTTCAGGGTAATCCCAGCAGTGGGGGGTGATCTTCAAAGAGCTTCAGAGACCCGCCATGCATGGATGCTCGAAAACTGCCTAAGTACCAGGATGATATGCTAGCAATGATGTAAAAAGTACTGGAAAAAGGAAGAGTGAAACAAAAAGATATCACACAAATAGATTTGAATCTGAATAGTGATAGTTTTATCATACTTTCTGTGCTACTGAAGTAAGTCCAGCTTCTAGAAAAATCAAAAACGTGCTAAATGCCTGTAATCTTAGCTTTCCAGAGATTGAGACAAGAAGATCCTGAGTTACTGGCCAGCCATGTTCTACCTGGCAAGTTCAATGCTACCCTGAACTGCATAATGAGACCTTATCTCAAATAAGCAAATACAAGATAAAAGATTCAGAATTGTCCCAATAAATTTCTGAAAATTATTTACTAAATGTAGATAATAATTACATAGTCCATAATTATAGGCAACTTTTCACCTATAAAGACACAAAATCTTTAAACAAAAATGCTAAATTTTGTTCTTGATATTAGAATGAAATTCAGAATAACAGACACTATCTCTTATAAAAGTCTTTTTTCGTTCTCTCTCTGCTAATAGAATCTGTTTTTGTGTAATGTAGATAAACCCAGTTTCTGGACCAAATCATTGTATGAGAAAAGTGATAAATGATTGGCCCAGTTTCCCCATGCATTCTTTGTAATTTCATGGCAAGAATGAAACTTTGGTTTGGTCTGTGACTTTGGAGTACTTTTTGAGTGAGGAATGGTAGGAAGAAAGTGACTGTTCATCGCTACATCTCCCTGTACTGGAACACAGCAGATGTGTGAACAATGCCTGATAGGCAGTCACTTGATAAAGATTTTGCATTGCAAGCCATACAGAAGTACCCATTCAACCTGCTATAATCATGTGGGGTGTGGGTTTTCAGATGTATGCATGTATGGGGCGTGTATATGTGTATCGCATGTGATACACTTGGTTGGGAATACGTACAAGAGTGCACTTGAGTGTGTGTACTGTGGAGGCCCAAGGATGATATCAGGAATCATCCTCCATCACTCTTCCACCTTATTGCTGTGAGCCTGGTCTTTACTTAAATCCAGAGGATGCCATTAGGGTTAATCAGGCCAGTCAGTTTGCTCCGGGGATTCCCAGCATCCAACTTCTAGGTCTAGAATCACAGGTAGGTCACCATATCCACCCAGCATTTTTACATGGGACTTAGGGGTTCTAACTCAGGTCCCTCAACTCATGAAGCAAAGGCTTTAACCACTCAGCTGTCTCACAAGCCCCACTGGGATGATTTCTTAATCTCAAGTTGACCAGTGTTGTTCATTCAGGCATCTTCTGCAGGAGGTATCAGAAGACAATAGCCAGAAGCAAAGATTCATCTGCACTGTACAGCACTGTAGGAAAGAGATGGTGTAGAAAATGAATTCTGTGAGAAAGCTACCTGCTTCCTCCTTGGAAGATTCAGAATTGATCATTCCATATTTTATCGATGGTCTTCCAATGCTTGTGTCAGAGGAAAATGTTAGAAGCTTCCATAGTAGGTTGCCAGTCATTCTTGTCATTGAAGAAGCTAAACCAGTGCCTGGACAGATCTCAGTTCCTCAATAGTCTTTGTTTTAACTTAAAGTATTCAGTGGGAAGAGGAGCCAAGCTTTCTGATCACTGCAATTGACACGGCATTATAGCTACTTTCCTGTGCCTCACTATTGCAGACAGTAGGAAATGTCAATACTGTTTGGTTTGTTTAGTGTATGTGCCCAGTTTTCCTCTTATATGTTTGTCTTTGCTTCCAGGTGGAGATGAACTTCATAATGCAGTTGGCTTATACCCATGTATGCTTGCATGTCTATGCATCCATGTAACATATAATGCATATTATTTATATTATATATGTTATATATAAATATAATTCATGGATGCTTTAGTGAAATATGGACATCCATTTTTATTTACATGTGTGTATGTGGAGGGGGATGCATGTGTATGTATGTATGTGTGTATATGTGGAAACTATCAGTCATTCCTCAGGAATATTTTTGAGACAGGGTCTCTTACTGTCCTGTTGCAGTCAGCCTGCAACATTGCTGATAAATGACCATCACACAGCTTAAGGGAACAAGGAGTTTACTTTTTTACGACAGTCTAATTATAGTTCTTAGTCCAGCTTGACAGGAGAGCACACACCAACACCAGGGCCGAGGGAACTGGCCACACCATCACTGCATAATGGCTGAGAGATGGACAATCCTTACTTGCCAGACCAGCATGTCTGGCCAAGTGAACAGAAGGATGCCAACTCTCTCAACCAGCTCTCTGTGATTTATCCAGGGCCTAATCCCACCCACCATAGGCTGGACCTTCCCCATCAGCTAGACAATCTCCTTCAGGTTTGCTCTGGGCTTAACTCAATCATCAACTCTCTACAATTGTGCCCAGAGCTCAAACCCTCAACAGTGAAATTGACATCTGTGCTTAACTATGACAGTCCCTCTCTCAGTAGTCTGTGTATATAGTGTAGCTAGTTCTTTGGGCTCTGAGCATGAGCTCTCCTGCCAAGCTGGACTAAGAATTATAACTGGACAATCATAAGTCAAAATAAAGTCCCCTGATTCCCACAAGATATTTTGCTGTGAAGTTATTGGCAACATGCAGAAAAAAATGTGACACCATGCATATGAAAGGAACTAAAGATTTGGTATATATGAGAGGCAGTATGAGCAAATGCATTTACCAAGAATGGGTCAGAAATAATCAAGCCTATGACTTTATAAGCATTTAAAATGGCTATTCAGGACTGGGAAGAAAGTTCAGATGGCAAAGTGCCTGCTTTGCAAGCAGGAGAACCTGGGTGTGAGCCCTAAAACCCGTGTTGAAAACCTGGGTATGGTGATGTGTGCTTGAAATCCCAGCAATGGAGTAGTGGGATCAGGGAAAATAGGTTCCAACCAGGAACAAATCTCATTTGCCTGACATCAAGTCTGTCCAAATAAGTGAGCCAACTTCTGGAACTAATTCCCTCGGTCTTATCCACCCACCCAGGGAAAAGGCCCACCTACTGTGGGCTGGGTCTTCTCTCACCCATTACACAGTCTCCAGCAGGTTTGCTTCGGGCTTACATTAACTATCAATTCTTCGCAGATGTGACCAAAGCTCAGCTTGTAGTTGTCAGAAATGCAACAGCTGGCATCTGTATCTAACTATCAAAAGTGGGTTTCTTTAGTCTAGACAGTGACCTCCATATTCACTGGCTTCTACAAAAGATCACAGGCTAATCAGAAATACTCCGCAAACACACAAATCAGAACATAGTGTGGGCAGTACTCAACTCTCTTGCTTTTTTCAATGCTGTCCATTCAATCTGGATGTGTAGATGATACTTAGATGTATAAATGATACCTGGATGTGCAGATGATAAGTATCACTGAAGAAGGTTATGAAGCATGATGTTTTAGGACTCAGAGACTGTCAAAAATTTCAGTTATCTAAACAGCTTGACTTTGGAGAGACAAAGTTCATTTTATGTTTTTGTGTGCACACATTTTCCTGGATGTGTTCATCTAAACAGCTTTGAGAAACATGAATGGTAAACGACTAACTCTAATGAGTCTTCAATATTTGGAGATCTGCACTACTGTCTTAGTCTTGGTGGATATTCATATTCCATCACCTCATACAAAAGTAAAATTTAGGAGTTTCATATTCTAGGAAATTTAAATCTATAATCCACGTGTATACAGTGCTTTGCTGCCAATGAAGATTTTTCATATTTTATGCAGCTAACCTTCTTTGGGAAGTGACCTGAGGTATGCTTGTCATGTTTCTGCCTCTCTAGCCATTACATATATATTTTATAACAACATAAATTTGCTCACTAGATACTATTCTAAATGATGATTCAAAGCCCATATTTTAAAAATAAGGTGATCACTGTGCCTTTCATGATGATTAAAATTTTATTTCTCCATAGACTTTGATAACATTTCTCATTAGTGATCATTTTAAGAACATTTGTTTATTTAAAAAAACATTTTCTGATTCTAAAAGTAATATGAAAACAATAATAAGCTCTTACTATAGAAAAATCAGAAAAAGACCTGCCTTAAAATTTCTTTGCTTATTTCTCAGCAATACCAGTTGTGTGTGCATGCATGTGTACACACATAAAAATCATCTCTTAACTTGAATTAGGAATGAGATTGCATCTACTTTTCAAATCCTGTTCTTCTCTTTCAACTAAAAATACACCATGAAGACATTTTTGCAATCTCTTACTAAATTTAATTCTTTTTGAATAGCCAGTCAAGATTTTGAAAAAATGAATAACAACATATCTGATCTATTTTGAATTTTTTTTAATTAATTAATAACATAAAAATCTATTTGGGTTTCAAACCAAAGAACTCATGAAAGCCCATCCTGTCCCTCAAGGACTTTGCTTTCAAGCAAGAAATGGTGCAAAACCTTGGGAGAGCTATCCCTACAGAAGAGAACCTCACTGTCTGCGCTTGCCTTAATACTGTTTGTTCACGCAGATGTGGCGGAAAGGTGAAAGAGGAGTGAGGGTTCTCACATTCTCATTGGTCTAGCAGAGTCTCTAGCCGGCCACCCCACAGCCAGGGAAAGCTGCTGTAGCCATAACTCACAGATCCCCCTTTATCCAGGCATCCTTCCTCACTAGAGAATGACTGCATTTAAATGATAAGCTTTGAAAGGAGAGGTAAAGGGATTACTGGGTGTGAGAGATGAATGACAAAAAGCAGTAAAGCCTGTGATCAGAAGGATAAGTCTTGCAGTTCATCTGACATGAGAGATGGATTACAGTGGCTCTAGAGTGGGGGATGGTTTACTTAAGAATTTAGCGTTGATTTGCATTTCAGGAACCCATTAGAGCTTTTGAGCACAGTTCTACCACAGAGTGACTAACAGGAATATGTGCATTTGCTTATGATTTTATTGATTCTAGTAAAATATGACATTATCTTTTTGAATTACCCCTATTCTGGGAAAGTCTGCTTTCCTGAGCTAGTTGACGTAAGTGACTAAATGCCATAATGAAGATGAAATCTATTTGACGTTGTCTGACATATCATTCTGGTTCTCCCCTAGTACTCTAAGGAAAGTACACCTGAGAAACAGGGATAGAACTAGCCCCTGCATGCGACCCATATAAGTTTCTCCTAGAAATAACCAACCCTCCCAAAAAAGACCTTTCTGGAAATTGTTCAAACAAGATTCATGCAGATACACTAGAGGGAAATGATATTCTTTAAAAAATAAGAATAGGGGGCTGGAGAAATGACTCAAGGGTTGAGCTTCTGCCTCACATGCAAAAGGACCTGAGTAGGGATCCTAGATTCCACATAAAAACACCAGGCAAAAGTGTCAGTGGCCTGCACTTCTGGTTGTGAAGGTAGAGCCTGGGGAACCCAGAACAAAGTCAAGTGAAAGTAGAACAATATAGGATGATTCTTAAGTCGTTTTGGGGCCTCCACAGTTACACACAGTGGCCTCACACACACACACACACACACACACACACGCGCGCGTGCACACACACACACACACACACACACATTTGCAAAAATAAATAAATAAAATATGTATTTTTTAGAAAATGGCTTGGGCCAGCAAGATGACCTAGCAGGTAAAAGTACTCTATCAAACAGATGACTTGAGTTTAATCAAGTGGAAAGAGATAACCTACTACTGCTACAAGTTGTCTCTATCTCTCTCACACACACACACACATATACATATGTGTGCATACACACACTAAATGTAAAAAAAGTCCAAAAAATGCTTTTTGATAAAAAATACTTATGGTATTTCTCTTTAAGAACAAATATATTTTTCTTAGTAAATTGTAAAAAAAAATAAAAGCACATAGCTTTGGCATCAAATATCTCTTAGGAACATATGAAGGAAAATAAGCAAGGACATTGTAATGGTTACTCTTAACCCTTGCTGTGAGAGAGCATTCAAAGTCAATCAATTTAAGGGACAAAGAGAAATTTATTTAGCTTACAGTTCCGGAGGGGAGAACCAGTCTTTCATGTCAGAGGCGACATGGCTGGTGGCTGAAGTTGGAGGCAGCTAAGTCACTGCAAACATCCAGTAAGCTAATTGGTGACAGCTGAAGGTTGGAGGATTCCTGGAGATTCTCTCTTCTTTCCAGTCTTCTGTTCTATGGTTCCTTTTATCTGGTCTGCTACTGGGAGGTTCCAATCAGAGCTAGGGCTAGTCTTTGTATTGTAAATATATTGATCCAGATAATCTCTTCAGGTGGTCTCAGCTGATTTTAGTTAATGCCAAGTGTGGTCAAGTTGACACCCAGGATTAACTATCACAGTCATGAAGCAGCAAAGTCACTTATCTTAGATATTTTCACTTGTGGACTTAACCTGAATCAAGTCCAGTGATTCCCAACCTCATCTTTCTTTGAGATATATCATGTTTCTTAGGATAATCTAGAAGCAGAACAATCTCTATACATCTCCTGCTTTCTTGATAATGCTTTTTTTTTGAAGTTTTATCTTATAGAATTTGAACTTTCAGTTATAAGTAGGATTTTAGAGAAGATTTTAGTAGGTATAGTTTACATGTAGCATTGCTCTAGGAATAGTGAGATGCTGTTTCTATGGTTACTCACTGGAATAAGAACGAATCTTAGACCTGAGCTAGAACATGCTTACTTGAGGCCATAATGAACTTCTCATATTCTAAATTAAGCATATTTCCTCATGTGTGAGTATTTCTGGATCATACTATCTTATAAATGTTGGCACTTTCATATTAACAAACACTGAATGTAAAAAGTTTCCTGAACTTCAAGCAATTTCTTTGGCTTGTATTTTCGTTCTTGGTATATGAAGAAGAACAAGTATTACAATATTGAAAATATGATAAAATATGATATTAGGCTTTTAATCTAGAATCAATATTTGCAAAATTACGAATGGCATTTTATCACATCTACATAGACCTCTCCTAACCTCCCTCCATCAAAGAAAACACATTATCTTCCAAGACCTTCCAAAAAAGAGATTCAGAATCTTCCTAATTCTGTTTAGAATCTCCTTTTCTGAGAAAATAAATGATGAAGTATTGGCCCACGAGGATTACTGAATTCTACAGCTATTTCCCAAACTGTAATTTATTCATTAAGTGTTCTTACTTCTATACTAATTGTACTCCCAAGATTGAAGAGAAAGGCAACTAAATAATTTGTTACATAGCCTTATATTTCCTTTCTGGTAGCAAAAAATTTAAGCAAAATCTAACTCAGATGGAATCACTAGTATAAAGGCTCAGATAAATGATTACACAAAAGTGAATGCCCATCTCTAGATAACTAGCAGTCAGCTACTTCAATCGTCTACAGCATTCAGAATACTAAATTAAAGTTTGTGTGTCTGACATATATATTTTCATATATATTGTCTGCATATGTGTGAATCTTAAACACGCATACTTGTTTATTATTTATTTATTAGAGATAAAAAGAGAACAATTGCATGTGTCCCATAGCAGAGTGATCAAGGTCAAAGAACAATTTTCAGCAGTTGGTTCTCTTCTTTCACAAAGTGGACTCCAGAGATCAAATTCAGGTCACCAAGAATAACCAGCAGGTGACTTACCTGCTGAGTTATCTCGTCCTCCCCAATACATAATGAATTTTAAAACTCTAAGCATTAAAATAGTTCTGAACTTTAGGTTCCAAAAGTACTTATGAAAGCAAGAATGTTCATAGTAAAGTTTCCTTCTGTGTTGCATAAAGATGAAAAGGAAAGTTTTGGGGTTGACAAATTTAAATAGATTCTTTAAAAGTACACACTGACCTGCATTTGTTAAGAGAAAAACAGTCAACTACAATTGTAATTGTTATCCTGTCAAGTGTTTATTAATAGACAGGCTGCTGTCATCTTTGTTTAAATGCTCTAAGTTGACAGAATTTCATTTACATTAATGGGAAGAAAGTCCTTTTCTTACTTGTCCAACAAACTGGAGACAAAGTGCCTGCCAATGTTTTAATTTCTTTTTCATGTTCTGGTTGGAGAATGGGAAGAATGCTTTCAATCCACAGTGTCATGAATATGATAATCTATGGAAATCAGGGAGAAGCAGGTACTTAAGTTAAGCGTCTACTGTACCCGGGGGTCCCTGATGAATCTGAGTCTCTTCTGCTTAGAGAAGATGTTGTTGCTTGTGAAGTGACAGGCTGCCAGATGTTCGTGAAGCAGCACAGTCATGGGATCAGATCTGATCGTCTCCCCCACCTGCATGGAGGGTGGCATGGGGCTGGGGCTGCTAACATCTTCCCCTTTTCATCTTCAAACACTAGCTGCCTGCACTTACTCCTCAACTACCCCAAACTTTTAGTTTTATAATTTTGCGTATTTCCACATGTGGAGCACAGAATTACCTAACTATATGAGCAGTCCTAAGGTTGTAAAGTGTAGGCAGTTTAAATGTGAAAAAAATAATTCTCAATCACACAAAACATGCTTACTCCATTGACTTCCTTTTCAAATCACTTGCTTGAGGGGTGGGACATACTGACCCTAGCATAATATTAGGCTCACAGCAAAATATTTTAGGATATATCTTTAAAATAAGTAAATTAATGTTATCTTCATTATATATATGAATGCAACTTATAAAACTATAATAGAAAATTATAATAACCACATAGAATTTCTATATTGATGACGATTAGAATTTCTATAACAATCTATTGATGACAAAAACTACTAAGCACCTTTGGTGTGTTGATTTTATCAAACTCTGACTTCCTTTTATATAGTTATATGAATTATAATATTTATTATTTCCCCCATTTTATGAATGAGAAAACTAAGGCTTTATGAAAATCAAGTCAAATTTGGACAGAGCAGAAACCTTGCTAACAATGGAAGTAGGACTGGAAATGGAGCTAAGTTCAGATACTGTGGTGTTTGTAGACATACTGGATCCCATGTATTCATTCAGGGGAGAATGTTCAATGGGCTAAGCATTGTTCATGAATCCAGGAAAATGTCAGTGAACTATTGACAAACATGCAATTCCACTATCGCCATACTAATCAAAGAAATACAGACAATATAAAGAAAGCAAATAAAATCAAATCATATAAAACATAAAGGTGTGAATATGACTACATGAGCATTGAGAGAGTGTGATCTGGAAAATGGAGTTTAGGTTGTGTTCTCTGAGCAGATGACAATTCATCAGATGCCTCATCTATAGAAAAGACAGGGTAATGCCACAGCAAAAGCACTGACCGGAAGGACAGAAGTGTGAAGGCCCCAGGCTGTGAGACTTCACAGGACTCACAGGAAGGTTGGCATGGCTGGAGTGGTACAGGCAAAGTAGAGAGAGGTAAAAGATGACAAAAAATAAAACTGAAGATGCAGGCGTAAGGGAGAGAAGCCAGAAGTCATAACAACACTTCCAATTTTATTCTGAGTACAGTGAAGTCACTGGAAGATTTTATGCTGTGGAATAACATATTTTCTGTTTAAGACTGTTACCATAGACTCGTATGTGGAGAGTTCATGACAAGTCAAGCAGACTAGGAGACAGCCAAAGCTTCTGAAGCAAGGAATGTCCATCCTTGGACCATTGTCACTGAGAACAGGGGGAAGCAGAGAGATGGGGGTGTCGGGGATAGGGTCCACGTGCTGATGCGTCATAACTAGAGAAAGACAAGAACCCAGAACAACTGCACACTTTTTATTTGAGCAAATGGATGCCACTGTTTCGTCAACTGGATGGGAAAATGGGAAAAGGAACATACTTAGATTGAAACGGGGATCATTTAAGATTCTTTAAGTGTGTCAAGAAAGGGCTCTACGCAATGCTACTGAGTCTGTACACCTCATTAGAGTGGAGGATGCAGAGGGAAGTTTGACATTCACACTATAGGATGCTCCAGGGATTGGGGAGGGGGGAGAAGAGGGAGCACTGGGAGAAATAGAAGGAGGGGGGAGAAAGGAAAGGGAAAAGGCGGGAGGGAGAAAGAGGGACCGGGGATCGGTGGAGGGAGGGAGGGGACTGAGGTACCTGTTAAGTTTGAATGAGTGGGAAATAAATAAATAAATAAATTTTTTTAAATTAAAGTACTTACCTGCAAAAAAAAAAAAAAGATTCTTTAAGTGTGGGATCATTTTTCAATACTTAAATACTAGACCGTTATTCAGTTGGTAAATGAATGAGTCCAGAGCTCAGTATAAAGGACATAACTTGATTCTGAGAAGTATAAGAACAAAGGCTTTTTAAAGTTATTGAGAAGAATTAAATGACTTGAGAAGCATGTGTTGACAGAGGAGAAAGAAGCATCTAGGACTGAGCTGCCAGTACTCTAACAGTTTCATATTTCATAGAGAAAGACGACTACTCCAAAGGGACACCCAGAGAAGATGTAGAAGAGAAGGAGCAGTGTTTTTTTTATTATTTATTCAATTGTGCGCGCACGTGTGTGTGTGTGTGTGTGTGTGTGTGTGTGTGTGTGTGTGTGTGCGTGTGAGTGTAGAACCACAGGTGAATTCGGGAACCACCATGGACGCCTCCACCTCCTCCTGTTTATTCCGCCCCAGGATTCACAGGCTCTGTCCTACCAGGACCAGAAACGTGGGCCGCCCCGCTTCCGCCCGGCGTCTATACGTGGGGTCTAAGATCCGAACTTGGGACCTTCCGCTTGCAAGGCAGAGGCTTAACCCCTGAGCCACTTCTCCAGCCCCAGAAGCAGTGTTTTTTTAAGAAGGGAACCATTAATTGGGTTGCATGAGGCCTAAAGATAAAATCCAATGCAAATAGCCTAGGGTGAATTAGGGGACGGGCACAAAGAGAACTTACAGAAACATGGTCTTCCAGATCGTCTTAGTCTTTCTTCAATTCTTCAATAAGAACATGACTTATTTAAGGGAACAACAAGTTTTATCGTACGTTTACAATTGAAGGCTACAGTCCATTATGATGACAGGAAAGTTCATACCAGTATCAGGAGCTCAGGGAACAGGTTGCATCATATCACAGAAAGAACTGAAAAAGAGGAATGCTTTCTAACTCTCCAGTCTGCCAAGGGCAAGCAATTTCTTTCTTCTTATCTATCTGCCCAGGGAATTGTCCTTTCCATTTTGTGCTTTCCACATCATTAGGTAAATTCTTATAAGCTTGTTCAGTAGCTTACCTTCAAGTTCTTCAAGGTGTGGCCAAAGATTCAGCTTAGTTGCTAAGTTGACATCTGTATCTAATTGGCATAGCAATCATATAAAGTCTATGAGATATAGTTGTAGACACACACACACACACACACACACACACACGCACACGCACATGCACGGACACACATATGCATGCATACATGCATCTGGGCCGTGGACAGGGAGAAGAGAGTTCTTGGGTCGAACTTTCCAAAGCATTAGGATGCTTTCTGTCACATCTAAAGACGAAGGATGAAGATACAGGCTACAGTGAGGGAACCAGTAAAACATAAAGCAAGTGGGAATCATGTTGTAGAGTAAAAAGGCTAGAGACTAACGCTGGTAATGATGTGCTGTTGGACAGTATTGAGTGTCCATTGGCAATTACTAAATACAGAAGAGGAACAGTCACTTTCCTCAGCCATATTCCATCTTTCCAATGGAATAATTGGATGCCTAGAACTAAGATGCTTTTGCCTGTGGAATGCAACAACGAAAGAGAGCTTGCAATCTCACAAGACTCAACCTTAAAAAATCAGATAACTTTCTATCCCAGCAAACTGTGTAACTGTTCTATGGTCGCTCTGATTATGTTCACATTTGTTTGATCTTAATAAACTGAAAACTACATATTCTCTGAGGGTGGCACTGACGTCTGTTTTGTCATCTACCAGATCTTCTGTGCCAGACATGTAGAATTTGCTTGATTAAAAAAGCATGCAACAAAATATTTCTGAAAGCCCTTTTTCCTCAGACACAATTCATTATCTTTTCCTAAGACACCAAACCCTTCCATTGCTGGTGGAAAAATAGAGCAAAATACCTAGATCTGACTGTGGAGGGGAAGGCTGTGCAGCTGGAGCCAGAAGACATAGGCTAAAGATGAATTTGACCTTGTGGATACTGCTGACATTTCTGCATCTACATAGGATGCAGAAAGTGCTCTTGAGCAACTTTCCAAATATTAATACATTAGAGATTACCCTTGTTGGATATCTCTAACATATCAATTAATCAGAGTAAAAATTTCTTTTCTTTGAATAAAAAAAGCTTACACCTGCTTTTATTTTTCCCCTGCAATATAAATCTCCTTTTTAGCCTAGAAACCCTAAAAAAATTTGACTTTCAAAAATCATGATCCTATCATGTTAATATGTTTTGAGCTATAACCCCACATAAGGTTTGAGACTGCAGCAAAATGCAATTTTTTTTGTATCCTGTGCCATGCTTTCAGGTAAAAAGGTTTAAAGCAGTCACTCAGGTGTTTCCATATAGAAAGATATTAGGCATTACATTGAATAAATATAGCAAAAATGGATTAATCTACTCCTGTTCCAGTATAGCCCGAATCCCAGGTATTACTTCATTCGTTCTCCTCATTGCTTCATTTTTCCCATTTCCTGTGTGTCCAAGCCACTGTGCAAAGTAATGTTTCCTTTCTTGATTTCTGCCCATGATATTCTTTGCAACATTTAGCCATGAAAGCAAAAGCATTTTGAAGATGAATCTCCAAAGCAAATTATTTCAACCTAGTCCTCCTAAGGCACCAGAAGAAGCCTTTTCTCTATAGGAAGTTAATATTTGGTGACATTTTTATAATTCAAAGAGCTCACTTCATCTTTACATAAGATTAGAGTGAGTATAAATCAGGTTTATGCTCAGTACAGTAATATATATTTCAGTTTTATACTGTTTTATAGTTTTCAAAATAATACAAGCTGTATTTTAATTATGTTAGTGCTTCTCTTAATTCAAACAGTTGCACAAGGCTAATGAGCATGGTGACCCTTCTTATTTCTGGGTTACACAGATACAAACTGAGGCTCACAAAGAGCAAGCATTTCACTCTGGTCATTGAATGGGTCTCTGTGTCAAGATGATTATTCTGCACATTGCATAGCCTTAGTAGAATATATATTTTTCCTTCACCATTCTAATATTCCAGTAGCTACCATATGTAACCACAAATTGTGTGTGCATGTGTAAGTGCTCACCTTTTGACACTTTTCATGTCTGATATTATATCTATTTCTAATATTTCTAGTATCTATTTGATTTGTTTCTTTAAAACTTATATTAGGTGAGTCTGTAAGTAACCATCGGTTGTAGTTGCTGTTTCTGTTGCTATAATGCAATACACACACAATTTACGAGGAGAAAAGAAAGATTTATTTGGCTTACAGTTCCAGAGGAGAAACATAGTCCATTATGGTAGAAAGGCATGATGGGTAGCAGGAGCTACAGGCGACTCAGGTCACAGCAGCCATCATAGAGGCCAAAGAACAAGCAGCATCAGAAGTTGGTATCAGGAGTGGGATTTTTCTGTGAGATTAAAAGGATCTGGTACCAGAAAGCAAAGTATTACTGTGAAACTGAAAGAACATCAAATTTCATAAAAATAATTTCAGGTATTATAATAATAGTTACCCTCATTTCCAAGGTCACTGCAATCATACTAACTTTGAATTTTGGAAGTCCTTACTACTTCTTAATTAATCATCTACTCAGACCTTGGGATTAAGTAATAAAATGAACTGGGCATAATACTTTGCTGTATCTTTCATTAATAAAGCCTAAAATTGTTTATGAGGTCATCTAACTTTGAAAGTTTATATACCCAGAGTTGCTCTATTTTGTAGCTTAAATTGATGCATAATATCCTCCAGTTAAGGATCAGGGACAGATTTAAAGTTACTGACTTAACCCAATGGTTCACCTACAGACTATATTATTTCAACTAGGCAGAAACACTGAGATTTTCTAACTGTAAATCTCAAAACAAAACTGAAACCTCCTGGAAAGGAAATTCACAGATCATCTCATCCAATCATCTTCTTTTAGAGAAGAGAAAACTGAGGCGGATAGTAAATCCCATCCTGTTGTGGGTCTCAAACTTAGCTAACAGCAAGGCTAAGCTCTGAGTTGCATCTTCTAATGCTCATGTGAGAGCAGCTTCCAGTCCTCCACATTACCCACCCCAGCAAGATGCCTCCCGTGGGCGCTGCTTCTCAAAGATGAAGTATATTAAATTCACATTTGGCTGCTAATCATTTTCTCAGCAGCTCTATGGTATTTCATTAACTGCTGCATGTAACACTCTGGCCTTTCACCTGTATTAACTTGAGCTCATTAAACTTGAGGCCAGTCATAACCAGGACTGAACTAATTCAGATATTTGGCTTCATATGTGTTCAGCATTTTTTCTAATGATTTGTCCTGCATGAAATGCTTTTTCCCCCTTTCACAATGTGTGAAGTGAGGAAGACAAGGCACATGGATTTCTAGAAAATAGTATGTATAGAACATGCCTTTGGCCATCAATGAAAATATATATTAAACACATTTTTGGTTCAAATTTCATTTCTGTAATAAACGTATGACCCAATCCACTTAGGGAAACAAGTGTTTTACTCATACTCATGATTCTAGATTATACTTGACTACTATGGCAGGAGAGTTATACCAGCATTGTAGCAAAGGGACCTGTCCACACCACATCCACACAGAGTGGAGTGTAGCTTCCAAACATAGCAGCTTGCCAGTATGCTGATATGTTAACCAGATCTCTCCATCTTATTCACTTGCCCAGGGGATAGTCCTACCCACCATAGACTAGGCCTTTCCACATGAATTCTGCAATTACACAGTCTCCTACAACTGGTCTTACTTAACTAGATAAGTCCTTACATTATGCCTAAATGCTCATTTCTCAATTGTCATGTTGACAACTGAAACTGACTGCTACATACCTTACAAGAAGCTCTGTGAGTGGGGCACAGATAATTAATAGCACCATATATCACAAATTTGAATCCTGGTTCTGCTACTTCTTAGTGGTGAGAAGCAAAAGAAGTCACCTCATCTTTCTGACCCTCAGTTTTGCCTTTTGTAAAAAAATAAATACAAATGTACTCACCTCATGCACATGATAAAGAAGGGATCATGTATCCACGTGCTTTACAGAGGATCTGCTATATAATGGTGTCTAATAAGCGTGCTGATGTTGATGAAGATGATGATAATGGTTCAGCTTTCCCCTACAGCTGTTGTTAAGGAAGTTGGTTTCTCCCACCTTGTCTCCTGACTCATCATCACACCATATAAAGAAAATCTAATTCTGTATCACCCTGCCCAAGTCTTCCACCAATGCTGTTTTAAGTTCATTTTTAACTTGTTGCTTTTTTAAAAACTGATAGCCTCACAGCCCCCAGTTAGCACAACTTCCTAGTAAGAGTTGTTTGCGAGTCTGTCTGAATGGGGATGGCAGCAAGAGCTATTTGTCAAGTACATAAAAATGACCAGCAAGAGCACAGAGATAGAGGACAGCTTGAGAGACTTCAGGAGAGTCGCTGTGAGGATGTGGGCAGCGTGGGAATGGAGATGACGTCACTGCTGAGCACTGTGCAATCAGCAATGGTTCTATGTTCATCAGAGCAGCAGCTTTATTAAAACTCCGCAGAGAAACAGAACCAACAAGATATATCTGGAGCTGTCAAAGAGACTTGACTGCAACGACTGGATCACTAGAGTATAAAGCCCACGAAGTCCCCTATAATGCTGCCCTCTTGCAAGCTGTAGAACCAGAGAAGTCCTGCTATGATTCAGTCTGAAAGCCCAAGAAATCAGAGGAAACTACATTGTCATGGAGGATGGAAGATCCCAGAGCTGAGCTGGATTGAGCAGCTGAAGTGAACCCCCAGACACAGAGGGCTAGCAACCTGGGGCTCTGGTGTTCCAATGGGTGTCCAAGCTCCAAAGAGAGGGCTGATTCCCTTTCTGCGCGTTCCTTCCACCTCACCCTGAACAGATTGGATGATGCCCACCTGCACTGGCAAGAGCTGTCCTCTTTGCCCCCTCCGCTGATTCATTCCTCTCTCTGGAAACACCCTCCCTGACATACTCATACAAAGCACTGCACTATACTGACCAGACATCCCTTACTCTAGTTGTCTCGACATATAAAATTGCCGTCATGTCGCAGGAGCGTTTCATCTTGCCTGCTTTGACCTCTTAAGCGACAACAGTAATAAGAATCTGATAGATCGCCTATTTTGCTCTCCTGCTACAATCTTCTCCAGTGTTCTGGATTATTCTCTCTGCCACAACCATGATTCCATGAGTCACCATGTCTTCTGTATCCAAAGCATCCGGACACACATTTTCAAATATCAGGTGTTTATTGACACTATGAAGGGAAAAATCCTGCTTGACCAAGAGTTCAAAGATCTTCACATATGTCCCTGATTTTCCCTCCAGTTTCCTTGCCACTCACAATATTTTAGCTGAGGAAGAGGGAGCCTGTCTGTAGCTGTATTCTTTTGTTTGGTTTATATTCATTTTTTTGAGATAGGGTGTCATGGTTAGGCACAGATGTCAACTTGACTGTTGAGGGTTTGAGCTCTGGGCACATTTGTAGAGAGAATTAGGTGTGTTAAGCCCAGAGCAAACCTGCAGGAGATTGTCTAGCTGATGGGGAGGCCTAGCCTACGGTGGGTGGGACTAGGGCCTGGAATAAATCACGGAGAGCTGGTTTAGAGAGTCGGCATCCTTCTGTTCACTTGGTCAGACATGCTGGTCTGGCAAGTAAGGATTGTCCATCTCTCAACCGTTATGTGGTGATGGTGTAGCCAGTTCTCTCGGCCCTGGTGTTGGTGTGTGCTCTCCCATCAAACTGGACTGAGAACTGTAACCAGGAATCATAAGAGAAAATAAACCCCTTGTTCCCTTAAGCCGTTTGATGGTCATTTACCAGCAACCATGCAGGCGAACTGCAACGAGGGTTTTACTCTGGAGTTCTAACCAGCCCCAGACTTGTGCTGCTCCTTCCATCTTTACCTCTGGAGCACTGGGATCGCAGCTGTGCCCGGCCACACCTGGCTCACTTCGCTTCTCTTCCCCACACCTTCTCTAGCACCACGCATCCCTCTGCTACTGCACCATTTTTACTCTTTCCTCCTGTGCTAAACACCTCTTTGCTCTAAAGACCTTTCAAATCTGGATTGGTGGCTCGTCAACTCTGAGTGACATCTGGTGACTTGTGCAAGTCTTCCTTGGCTTATTCGCTACCTAAAATTACCAACAAAACCCAGATGGCCACTGTCTTCTCCCAGCCCTGTCCCCGGGGAGTTGCTTCACAGTCCCCGGCAATTACATTCCTGACGTCACTGTGACAATACTTTCCTGCTCTCGTGGAATCCTGACTCTCTCAAATCTAACTTTTCTGTTCTTAGCTCTTGCCAAACCCAATCATGAAACTTAATTCCTTGATTTTCTTCCACATTTTTTCGCAAAGAACTTATAAATGTGCAACTGACTTCATTAAGTAGAGGCCTTGGAGAGGGATTTCAACTGCAACTATCTTAAAATCCGGTTGCACCTTGATTCCTCATGGAAGTTGTGCAGCCAGCGTATCACCAGTGTAGCTCTGCCCTCCGCTGTTTCCTCTGGCTGCCTTCTTCCCCTCCTCTTCCCTTCCTTCCCTTCTCACCTGTCCTTTCCATCTGCCTCCATATTCTGCATTTCTCGGCGCAGCCTGTTTGGATCATCTCTCTTGTTTTTCTTTCTTCACTTTCCCAAATCCCAGCCTCAAGGAGTGGCTGTGAAGATTGTCACTGTACGCAATGAGAGTTTGTTTCTTTTGACTGATGTGAGTCCTCCAAATGCTGTTTGAATATTAAAATAACAGCAACATTCTCCCGCTGTTCCTCTGAAGACAAGTCAGTCCTCCTCAGGAGGCAGTGTGGGAAACAGTCTCCTCCCATGATTCCTTGCAATCCCAGGTACACAGTGGCCACCCAGCCCTTGGCAAAGAGCAAAGGCTGTCCTTGGTATTGCATCAAGCCACCACCTCCCCGCCCTACTGCCATTGTTTCAAATCCACTTTCCCTGTGTGTGTCCTGTCCCGGCCAGAGGCTTGCAGAGAGGCAGCGCCTCACCATCGCGCATCTGATCGAGCAGCGCAGAGAGTTAGCAGTCTCCCCCGCACCTCTTCTCAAGCCGCACCCTCCTTCCTCTGGTGGTTCTGCAAACCCCCAGGACGAGCTTCCCCTTTCCTGACCCTCATGCCTGCATCAGCACCACATGCCGGACACTGTCACCTCATCCTTCAGGACGCAGACCAGGTGTCACCTCCTAGACCATCTCTGACCCTCGGCGCCTGGGTGAGGCACGTGTTGTCACTGCTCATGAAACAGCCGCGTCACCTCGGTGACAGCCCTTGTCACGGAGTGTTGCAGCTGCCGTTAACGGAGGGTTCTTCAGGGCACAGACTGTCTTTCATATATAAATTTCAGTTGTCTGCGTCTTTACAGATACTTTTCTTTGATTTTATGAGTCAGTTGTTGTACAGGACAAGTTATTACTCACTTCATTTGATTTTTAATTTGAAAAAGTACCATTTATTATAGCATTTACTGCTTTCTGAAAATTATTCGGTAATATCTGAGACTTCAAAAGTCCAGCAAGATTTAGAATAAGTTGAGGTTTTCATTCATCCATTTGTTAAATTTTTTAAAGAAATATTTCAAGTCCATCATGTTGCGGGATCAGAACCTGGCTTTCAAGGAAGTCGGGGGAGGAATCCGGAAGCATGGCTAAGTGACCAGACAGTCTGAGAGGTTCGAGGACTGAAGCAGCCTAGAACAGGAGCCCGCAGAGTGCTCTGGCTCACCGCAGGGGACCCTCACCCTGGATAGAGATGAAGCAATAAAGAAAATCTCTTGGATGCTGTGAGGACTGAGCTGAAAGTAAATAGCCAGCACATGTACTATGAGAAAATGACAGAGTCGGCCCTGCCCGGCCTTGGGAGGTACACACACACACACACACACACACACATACAGATTCAGGTGTTGCCTCTGCAGCTGCAACACATACACGCAGAGTCAGATGTGAGAAGAGCATGCACTGTAAGACTTTCTTGCCACAAAGCATCACTCCAATCATACCTCTAGGTCCATTCTTAATTAACAGGAGATACAAGGGACAGAGAAACCTACTAGAAATGATACCATGGAAACATAATCACTACAGTCTGCACAGTAGGAAAGAGAGATGAACATGGAACTAAAGGGCTCAGAAAAATGAAGAGATGTATTTTCTCAAACAAACAAAAGATATTGACACCATGGAAAACTAAAGAACCTTTGTATTTTAAACTATTAAGGAATGAAAATGCAGAGCACAGTATGCCGTGAAATGCTAGCAGTTAAGGCTTACGGAATTAAATTCACAGGCATGCATCTTACAAACATTAGAATATTTAATGCCCATACTGATACCCTGAGGAAGATACTGTCATTTTTATTTTACTGATAAGGAAAATTCAAGGCATAACAGTTAAGTAATGTCTGTAGTCACACGGCTAGGAATGCAAAACTCTGAGTTTCATGCATATTCGAGTTTTACATCAGTACTCTGACCACCTTGTGAACGCTGACTCTCTGTTCTTAGCCGTGGTGAATGAGCTGTAATTGGTTATGATTGATTCAAATATCATATTTTGATCAAAAGTTGTATGCTTAAAAGTGCGTGCTGAATGTAATAGTTAAGGTTTGTATTTTTTGCATATCTCACTCCAGTGTTCCAAATTTGAAAACATGGTTAAAACCTGTTTTGTCAGTGATGAAGCCATAGACGGGGAAACACTGACTTTCTGAACCTACACCATGTAAATAGTGATAGATAATGAAAACTCCAGTCAAGTGTAAGTCACCACTGGTTCTTATAATTGAGAGGAAGAAGTAACAACTTGGACACTCACTGTCACTATGGTGTATGCTGTGTTACATCATGGCCTGGAATGTTCTACAGATTGTCTCATTTCAATTGCACTTTTGCCACCATGACAACAAACTCAAAGAGCCCACCTTGAAACCTTCTTCCTTATCAGTCTCCTTCCTACTTTATGTCTTTCTGCGTGTACGGCACACTGGGTCTCCTCTGGGCTGCCTAGATCGCCATGTGCCTGAGCACTGGGTGAAACGTGAATGATACATCAGATAAATACCTCTGAGGAGAGCAGGTCCCCTTCCCACAGCCAGCATTAACCCTCAGTCTCTCAGGGAGGTGGGATGCCTCTTGAGATCTTCCTTCTTTCATGGTAAAATGTTGGCAGGTCACATCTTGTGCAGATCTTGTGGAAGTAAACATTGCTACAATGTGTCCAGAAGACCCTATTTGGAAGCACCTCTCGCTCTGCCCTGCTCCTTCATTCTTACTACCCCCTCTTCCATGAGTCTTGGGGTAAGGATGATGGATATGTCCCATTTTGGTCCAAATTCATCTACTGTAATTTATTCTACTGTATTCTCTGTACTAAGCATCTCCCATTACAAAAGGAAACTCGGTCAAGGGATGACAGCTATTCTGATTTATGTGTGCAAGTATTTAGATGGCAGTTTGCTATTTTGTAAGATACTTCCTGAACCACAATAGACATTTGATAGTATGTGTTGAACAACATGCAACAGATAACTAGTGTAACCATGTCATATGCAATTATGTGTCTGGAAAAACTAGAGATCAGCTTTTAGATAGCCATGCAATATATATTCTTTCCATCACTTATTTTTCAGACTGTCAGTACATGCATAGAACATATGTGCACACACATACACAAATATGCACACACGTGCACATATACATATATGCACACATAAATATGTACATACATATATGATATATTGATTGTTTCAGGTTTACACTAATATTACATATATATATCTTTTCATGTTATCATAATGTATGTGTCAAAGTAATCATTTTTCTTGCTGTTGTTGATCCCAGTCAGTTAAGAGAGTATGATGAAGAAAATCAAGTAGACACGTTACAGGACTCTAGACTGGTGCTGTCAGCCAACTTTCCACCCAGTCCCCCAAAAAAAACAATGTAGTTGAAACTGAATGGTACCATTCCTGCTTCTATTAGAAACAAGAACCTTTTTCTAAACTGTAATATGCTCAATTACCTTCAGATTGATCCGTGAATAAATTATAATCCAAATAGACTCCTTTACCTTGCAGCTTGGCTGGCTTAAGGTATCACTGTTGATTCATTATGTTGTCACTTTTCTATCTGCAATGTAATGCTTTTTATATCTGGATGGAGACAGTTTTAGTGGGAGATACTGTTATCTTTAAATGAGTAGGATTTAGCTTTTCTGATGAGAACAAATTCATCAATGATGAATCCCTGGAGAAAGTATCGAAACAGAAATCACGCCAAGCTTGAGCCTGGTTCAGTTCATCAGCGCGAAAGCAGCTTTTGATAGCCCGAAAGAACATTCTCCTTTGTTTAAGACATGCAGCACGACACCCAAAACCTCTGGCTTTGAGTTGCCGCGGCCCACAACCTCTTTTCTGCAAGAAAATAATGAATGAAGAGGAAAAGCTCCTGCCGCTGCCGTGACTGGGCCCTGCGACTCCACCTCCTGCGAAGGGAAATCAATTAACTGTATGTTCAGGCAGAGATCTGAGCTAAATGCTTCATTAACCATCACTGAGGGCAGGAAGACCCTCTGGCCAGCCACACACACATCTTCACTTTCCATGGTTTGTTTGACTTTGGGCTTTCCTTTGTTTGTTTCCTTGTTGTTTATTGTCTATTTTGTTATGATCAGAACACAGATATATTCCTGAATGTTGTATGAATGAAGGTGATATAAAAAAGAATTGATGTTTCATAATATCAGAAAGTTTAACTTTTAAAATATTGCAAAGGGACGGAAGAGATCTCTCAAGGATTAAGCTTCTGCCTCACAAGTAGAAGAACCAGAGTTCAGCCCCAGATCCCAAGTACAACCACCAGGCAGAAATGAGGGTGGCCTTAACTTTCAGGGACAGAAGACAGAGTCCAGGAAACTCCAGAGCAAAAGCAGAAGGAGTTAAAGCAATCCAGGATGACTATCCAAAGTTACCCTTGGGTCTCCACAGGCACACACATACACAGACACACACATACATAAACACACACATACATACACACACACTCACAAAGAAGTAATTAAAACATTGAAGGATGTGGGGAGCTCTGTCAGTAAAGCACTTGCTATGTAAACATGAGGACCTGAGTTCAGTTCCCAACATCCATGTGACAAAGTGGGCAGGTAGCGTGCGTATCTCAGCACCAGGGAGGCAGAGACGGTGGATCCCCACGTTCATTGGCCAACTAGCCTAATCGAAGAACTCAGAGTCACAGAGACCGTGTCTCAAAAAGCAAGCTGAGGAAGAACAATGGAGATTGATGCCTGGCCTCCACATGCATTCACACATAGGTGCTTTTACACACACACAATTCAGTACTCTTAAATTCTAGAGCTACTTTAATGTATGCAATGTTTTTAAACCACTTTATTTTTCATACTAATGAGTGGAGCAAAATGCCCCTGGCAGTCTTGAAGGTTTGGAAGCTAGCCCTTAATCGGCGGACTTTCCACATGGCAATGAGAAATTATAAATGATCCCAAGTTGATGTGGAGATGCATTGTAGAGTGCTGAGTGGTTGGCCATTTGCATGTGTGTGCTTTAGAGTTAAGAAAACTTGAATAACAGCTTCTCTTATTTCATAAACTTTTCTACCTGGGGTCTACATAATTGTTAAATTCAGAACCTTGGCTTGCAATAATTATGAAAGATTAGCATATTAGCATCCTAGCTTGCCAGCTATAAAAAAAAAACTGTGCAACTCAATTTCTACGTGACAAATGTGGTCAACTAATTCAAATAACTTTACACAGAATGTCAGACTATTAGCTGTTTGCACTGGCTGGTTGCCATTCAGCATCGAGAGGTTCTCAGGTATTTATTGTCTCAGGTATTTATTGTGATTATTATGGTTGCAGCAATTAGAAATCATAATTTAAATTGAACTGTATTTCTTCTCTCCATTTGGATAAATAATCATCTAAATAGAAAATATTCTTCTTCAATCTGGGCTTTAAGTCAAAAGTTTCAATAACTTTTCTCTTTCAATCTATCGTGTGTGTGTGTGTGTGTGTGTGTGTGTGTGTGTGTGTGTGTGTGTGTTTGTGTGTGTGTGTGTTGTTGTGTTGTGTGTTTGGTGTATGACTGTTGATATATATGTGTGCATGCCCACATGCACACATGCAGAGGGCAAAAGAGGTCTCTGCTTTATTTGCCAGAGACAGGGTCTGTCACTGAACTAAAATCTCCCATTTCAGCTAGTCCAATGGCCGCCTAGCTCCCAGATCTGCCTATCTTGCCTTCACCCCATCCTTGTGCTATGCAGGTATATGCAGCCTTTGCAAAAGTCAAGTGTTGAGAGAATGTTTATTCAAGAAACCAGAATTAGAATTCAGATCTTCATGAGACTTGTTAACCTCAGGATCTGCCAGAATCAGAGACTATTTTTAAATGCTTAACCATTTCTGATCATCTGTATGACTATAAAATTCAGAATTGGGAGGCTTTACTGTGTAAGAAAAGTATAGAGACAATGACATTCTGAAAAGATTTCTATCATAAGAGCCTGTGTTCTTCACTCTATTACATTCTTTTGAGTCTATTTCTCAGCACCTCATTTGCCTCAGGCACTCAAACAAACACTATTTAAACAAGACATTTCCATCAAGCATCATTTTTTCTTTATCCTAGAGGCTTCCATGTGAAATAAGAATATCACGGATTCATTTTATATTATTATTTTTCATGCTTTTAATAAGTCAGTGTCATTTTTGTTCTGATAAAACGAAAATAGTCTCTTCCACAATATCATTTCATGGTACTGTTGGCTTTAGATATTATAACTTGGAAATGCATTAAGATGCAGAGATAAAGTATGTCATTCTTATCTGGTTGGATATGTATTAGCTTGGCATTGATGACATTGCTTCCATTAACTTGTTGGCATAGTGGCAGTGAATTGGTAAATTACGTAACAAGCTTGTGTATTTCCATGTAAATACATTCTCTGCTAATATAAATGTGCCATTTCAGTTTGTGCTTCACCTTAATTAAAACCGAGTCTATGCTTAGTGCACTCACTCTTTTTCGATCTCTAGAATACGAGGGAATTCATTTTTCCAGGCCAAGTTGGGAAGTGGGAACTGGGACTTTGAAACAAGTGTGAATTTTTCACTAAAGTACTTGCTAGGTCGGAGATCACGATGACCTTGGACTACTGTAGTTTTCCACACCGCCATCAGCTACATAAGTGGGCCTCTTTCTGCAGGAGGGCGATGGTGTTTTTGCAGTCTTACAAAAGAGACCTAGCAATTCCAGGTTACTGGCTTCGAATTTAGTGATGTCTGTCTTCAGCGGTATGTGTCAGTAAGAGCGAGGATCAAAGGTTCTAGAAGACGGAAAGGACAAAGTGAAGAGGAAATAATTGAGGGATAATGAATGGTAGGAGGCATTTTCGTGTTAACTTGAAACCACTTAGCATTTTTCCAGGACGCCCAGGTAGCTTCCTCAATGAACTTTGCAAGTACAATTGAGTAACCTTGAGATCAGAAGCTGTGCCGTGATTCCGAATACAGATGGAGTTTCTCTAAGCGCTGACATAACCCCTCTGCTTTTTCACTTCTTTCTTTCCTTTTTTTTTCTTTCTTTTCCTTCATGCAAAATAAGGTTTATTTTCTGGATAGAGGAATCAATGTTTTTGCCATTTTCTTTTTCTACTCTTCCAGTAAATTGCAATCAACATTAGTTGCCATCTTTATAGAGATGTAGTAAGAATTTTTTTAATTTTTTAAAATTATTTATTCAATTGTGTGTGTGTGTGTGTGTGTGTGTGTGTGTGTGTGTGTGTGTAGAACCACGGACGAATTCAGGAACCACCATGGACGCCTCCACCTCCTCCTTGTTTACTCTGCCCCGGGATTCACAGGCTCCGCACTACCAGGACCAGAAACGCAGGTTGCCCCCACTTCTGCCTGGCGTCTATACATGGGGTCTAGGATCCGGACTCAGGACCTTCCGCCTGCAAGGCAGAGGCTTAACCCCTGAGCCACCTCTCTAGCCCCGAGATGTAGTAAGAATTTGAACATAGTAAAATAAGATATAGACGAGAACTTTGGCAAAGTAGCTTTGCTATTGACAAAGGCATTCGTCAGGGACTGTGGCCGTGTCTATACTATGCTAAAAACTATATGCAGAGGAAAATAAAGCATCAATAGGTTTCTCCTCCTGTCTATATACACTGAACAGACGGCTTAACTAACAGCTATTGTTTTAGGTGGGTGGATACGATTTGCCATTTGGGAAATTCATTCCATTTAGAACTAATTTTAATTAAGATCTGAATCTAATGCCTACTCATTGGTAAAAGGTATTAGGCTTTTGCGTTTGTTTTTTCTTATTGTTTTCAATTCCAAATGGATCTGATACCTACAAGACTGAAAATTCAAGAATGAATGACAAGTTGGAGAGATAGCTCAGGAGTTAAATCTCTGCCTTGAAAGCAGAAGATCCTGAATCCTATGTGAAATTGTCAAGCAGAAATGGCGGCAGCCTTTACTTTGGCCCTGGAAGACAGAGCACTGGACACCAGAGAAAAGCAAAGAGGAAGTAGAGGATTCTGGAGTCACCCTTGGGCCTCCATAGGCTTACATAGTGCCCTCTGATTCACACAGACAGACACACATGTGCACACATGCACGTGTGCGCGCACACACACACACACACAAGAATGAATGGAGCCCTTGCTAAGAGCAAACATGAGACAGTCCTGAAATGCACATTTCATTTGTCGATTATATTTGTGAAGATTCTCTTTCATAAGCTAATGTAGCCTTACTTCTCTGTGTGACTTCCCTTTAGAAATTGCCAAGTTTTGGACCGTTCCTTGAACAGCGCAAGAAAATCGTGGCAGAGAGTAAGATTAAAGAGAAAGAACAAAATTCAGCACTTCCACTACTCAAGAGAAACTGTTTTGTCCCCAAAAAGCCTGTTCCTACCATTAAGGTAAGAAATCAAATCCAATGCATGCATGTGTCTACTTCCTATGCGAAAGGGTTTAAAAGCTCCCCTTCTGCATAAATATGTCCTTGATTTTGTCTTGTAACATTCTGAAAGTTTCTAAAAGTCTACTACCAGGAAAATACTAGAATGGCCTCCCCTTTGTATGTTTTACAATTTTATTTTTAGAATTTACACTTCCCACATGACAACTGATTTGTGTTGCTTGGAAGTTGTTGGGTTACATTAATGTGTCAGGTGAGATCAAGATGAATTACTGGTATTCTCACAGCTAATTACTATTATTTTCATCTGTAGTACAGACTAAGAGATCTCTGACACTCAGTCATGCAAAACATGAAAAGAGTGAGTGTGAAACAGGGATATCAGAAATATTTACATTTGAGGAAAACATCTGTGGTTTCTCCTCAGGGAAACCTGAAGGTCTCTGGAGTTTGTTTGGGAGTGTGAAGCTTGTCTTCTGGGTTAAAAAAAAGTCACCATTAAGCCAGACTTGAGTAGATGTTATCAAGCCTGCTTTTTTCACTTTAGACTTCTGATTTTTTTTAAAGAAATGTAGATTCCCTGCAGCTGGATGTAGAAACACAGAGAGAGGCCGTGCGTTCCCCAGCATTCCACAGGCAGTGTGCAGTGCGCTGCAAGCCTATAGCAGCAGCACTGTCAGGAAACTGCTGCTTTGTTCTTTTCTCGCCATTTCCTCAGCCCCAGCCGCCTTAAAAAAGGACAAGATTTAGCTCTCTATCCAAAGCTTACTTGGAACCTGTGATCCACCTCCCTCAGCCTCCTAAGTCCTGGGATTTCAAGCATGCCCCACATTTTCATACCTGGCAACGACAAGCTACCAATCTTCTCAATTTCTTGACTTTTAATTCTACTTTTGCATATCCGTGCTCGTTTAATCATGTATTTAGTCCTTTGCATTTTGCTACATCTTTAAGATGGTATATTCATAACCACAGTCAGGATACAGAAGAGCCCAGGCTGTTTTACAGGTAACACACTCAGGAGGTAAGGCAGGAAAACCATGTGTTCCAAGTCCCTGTGGGCTCTGGATCTAGATCTTGTCTTAAAAGTACAAGGATGGGTAGGGTAGAAGAAAAGAGTAGAAGGAGAGGGGGAAGAAAAGGAAAGGAAAAAGGAAAGGAAAGGCAAGAAAGGAAGGGAAGGGAAGGGAAGGGAGGGGAGGAAAAGGAAGGGGAGGGGAGGGAAGGGGAGGGAAGGGAGAGAAAAGGGAAGGGAGGAGAGGGAAGGTAAAAGAGTAGGGGAGGGGAGGGGAAGGGGAAGGAAAGGCGGTAGGGGAGGGGAGGGGAGGGAAGGGAAGGGGGAAGAGGAGGGGAGGGGAGGGGAAGGGAAGGGAAAAGGAAAGGAAAGAGGAAACCACCACTACACCTTTGTCAAATAGGAAAAAAATGAAGTTTAGATGATATTTTAAACCACCTTAGATAAGCGATGTATTTTATCTATTTTATCTGTTGCTATAACAAAATAATCTGCCCTGACATAATTGCTACATGAATTGTGATGCTGGAATGAACAGGCGAGTCTCTGTCCATATCACCCTGAATGTACTGATCTTGCCTGATCTCCAAAGCTAAACAAGGTTGGGTCTGGGTAGTACTTGGATGAAAGACGAACTGGCAAAAGAGGATAATAGGAGGCTATTTCCACCTTGTCCATTGATATGAACTCAAGAAGGAAAAGAAAGAAAGCTCTAAATGCCAACCAAGTTATAAGCTATGAAGAAACAACTATATTTTCCAGGAAATCTGTAGTACAGATCTACCCTGAGACATGCAATGTACCAGAAGCCAAGCATCAAATGGGGACAAAGATAACGGACATATTTTGTGAGCTCATGAAGCATATAGAAAAAGAGATAGGAACTGAATAAAGAATCACTGAAACTATTACATTACACTTTTGGTCTGTGCTCCGTAAGATGCATGGAGTCAAAGACTCTACAGCTATCAGGGTTAATTTTCTCTGTCAAGTTAGTCAGCTGGAAAGTTGCCTGAGAGATGAGCAAAGCACGCCTGTGGGTGAGCCTGTGAAGATATTTCTAGAAGTGATTAGGTCGTGAATGCTCTGACCTAAGAATGGGTTGGTCCCGCAGTGGATCTGTCATAGGAGAGCCACAGTAGGAAGTGAGAGAAGGTAAACTTTGGGTTGCCCTGGAGGTATTAGGCTCCGCAGGATGTGTCTATGGGGCTGAATCGTGCCCTGACCCCTTCCTGCTTTCTCCCTTGCTCTGTCTCCTGGTCACCATGATGACCAGGAATCCCTGTGTGGGGAAGACCGAGATGAAACTGATGAACTTTCATTAATCCTTTCCCCAGAGATTAACAATTCTCCTTATATCTAAAGATAAGGAATAGAAAAGAGTTAGAAATAAGAGACCTTGGCTATCTGGATTGTTGATTCCACTGAAAAAGAAATAAATCAAGATCTCTGTCTGTCAGTCTTAAGGTAGAGTTTTTCGGTGATTGACAAAAATTTTGGATCCCTATTTTGAAGTTGATAAATTTGGAGAATAAAGGAGAACGAACTGACTTTTCAGCTGCCTGCAGGAGACCAGGCCCAGGATAGGAGGGTTTCAAGTGTGTCCTTGTGCTGCCGCTAAATACTCTAAGTGGGGAAAAATAAGGTCCAGAGAAGCAAAGCAGAGGATATGCTCATAGTGACAGGAAGATGAGCACATCATACAGGTGCAAAGAAACCAAAACCAGAAGCATCTCAAGAAAGAGGCTGTTCACAGGGCCCAGAGTCATCTCCTGCTGTATTTATTTACTGCATCTCTTACGGTTCTAATATGCCATGTGCAGTCACTGAGATGCCAGCTCGCAGCTGGGAGCAGTGATTGAAGTCAGCACACGTGTATTTCTTCAGGAAGCATCATTAATTCACAAGCATCATGGAGTCGTATTGCTACAGTGTCAGCAAGCAGCAGTGAGCAAACCCTAGTGCTCGTGGAACCAGAGTGTCATTTCTGTATGTGTGTCTGCGTGTATGTGCGTGTGTGCGCATATGTTTCTGTGTGTGTGTGTCTGTGTGTGGGGGTGTATCTCTGTGTGTGTCTCTGTGTATGTGTCTGTGTGTGTGTATCTCTGTGTGTGTCTGTGTTTCTGTGTGTGTCTGTGTTTCTGTGTGTGTGGGTGTATCTCTGTGTGTGTCTGTGTTTCTGTGGGGGGGGTGTATCTCCGTGTGTGTCTCTGTGTGGGTGTCTGTGTGTGTATGCAAATGGAGACCAGACATAGACCACAGGTGTCTTCCTTGATTGCTCTCTGCTCTGTTTTTTGAAATAGGTTCTTATGTTGAATCTGGTGCTCATAGATTAGCCTGGACAGAATTCTAGAGATCTTATCTCTGTCTCCCCAGTGCCGGGATTGCAGGCATAAACCCCAAAGCCTAACTTTCATGTAAATTCCAGGGAATCTCAATGTTGGTCCTCGTGCTTGCTGGGAAAGCACTTGACCCAACACACGTCTCCCCAGCCCAAAACCCCTTTAACTAGGAGAAACAGACCAGATAAAGGAGAAAACAGACAACATCTTGGTGGAAGCAGAAATTCCTAGAGGTGGATCAGAAACACTTATCCGATTGATGCAATGAATTAGAGAGAACACACCCCCTTAAAAAAGGGAGAGGGAGAACTTCCCATTTAAAAGAGCAGAGAATTGCAATGTACATTTATTTTGCAGACTCTCTCTGCACAACAAGATGAGAGGTGGGCAAGAGAGATCTGAAAGGCTGCTGCAGCGATCCAGGCCAGAGACCGGCAGCTGGGGGGCGTGAGGGGGGAGAGGCACTGTCAGAAGGCCTTACGCCTGTCCGAAGTGAGCGCATGTGCAAGGCCCGTGCATGGGGCGACTGCAGTCAAATGAGAGGCTGTGAGGTGGCCCCGTGCGGCGTCTCCTCGATCCCCAGCCGCCTCCCAGGGGCCATGATCCGGCAGGCCTGGCTGCGGCCCTTCCTGCACTTCCTGCGCTCCCGCAGCTGCTCGAGTTCTGCTTTCTTCACCGTGTTTCTTTGCCCTAGTGCTCCTTCCGCCTTGACACACCATTTTTTCTCTTCTTTCCCCTTTTCTCCTGGAAAGTGAACGAGCGAGCAAGAGAGAGAGAGAGAGAGAGCGCTGCTTTCATGCCTAATGTTTTCTCTGTCCATCTATCTGTTTATTTCAGCGTATTGCTTCCCTCCCATCTGTGGGCCACTTTGTAGATTCCTCCGATCTGTCCTTGACAAGCCATGACACGGCCTTCTGCAGCCTCCCTGCAGGAGAGGATTCCCTTTCTGCTATGGAAGGAGCCCCAGGACCCCACAAAGCCTGCTGTCCCATCCTTCTGGACAAGCTTTGCAGCTGTGAATCCCTATTTCATTTTCCTAATTTCATTTTTAATTATTGACATATGTACACAATGAATTGTAGTCATTTTTACACCATAAATCCCCCTATTGTATCCCTCTTCAATCCCTCTTCATTCCTTCAATTGAAAACCCTCTTCTCAGCCTGTCTCCTTCCAGTCTTCTCCCCACCCTCCTCTCTCATTCCCAGTTTCATCAGGGGTCTGGAACCTTCCAGAGCATGGATAATATACCAAAGTGTTTGCGTCACTGAGAAAAGTGGCTCCCTGAACCCCAGCCAGCATTAACCTTCAGCAATCATCCCTCAAGGAAGGTTGGTACCTCCGAGATCTTCCCCCTTCCATGATTCCAAAGAAGTGCAAACTATGGTCCAAGGCGCAGGGATTTTGTGATCTCCGTAGACATGTACCACAAACATAAATTCATTATGCACTCATTACAACCCAGGAATTATGCTAGGAAGCAGAGATACAACATGAATTTTAAAAAGAAAGCAATCTATCCTTTCGGAGCTCATGGTATAGCAAGGGAGAAAGACACATGTTGAAAATTATTTACAGTTCAACCAAATATGTACAAAATGTTCTGGGAACACAGAGGAGTGAAAGGGATTAGTTCTGCCTCGGGTAATTGGGGAAAGCTTCACAGAGATGGTGATATTTAAAGTAGAGTTTAATAAATTAGTGTTAATTAAGCAGAGAATTAATAATAAAAGCTAATATTTATTGAGTACTTCTGAGGTTTCAAGCACTGCTACATGTTTGTAAATTAGCTCACATAAACTTCACAATAGCCCTATGAGGTACTGGTTGCTTTCTTGTTTACTGATTAAATAATTGAAAAACAGAATGGTTACCTAATTTACCTAAGGCCACACAGCTTGGAAGGTGTTAACAAAGTCAAGATTTGATTGCAGAGTCTAGTTCCAGAACCTGGGCACAGTCGTAGGACCTTAAGTTCATGTGAAATCCTGGTTTTAACTGGATGGTAGCAGCCAAGTGACACGCCTGGGTCACAGGAATCATAGCAAGACAGAGCTGAGACACAATGATGCAAGTATCCTCAGCTTAGTGTGTACGTGTGTGTGTGTGTGTGTGCTTGTATATGTGTTTATATGTGTTCATGTTTTATGTTTTCATGTGTGTGTATATGTGTTTGTGTATTTGTGTGTATATGTATGTGTTTCTGTATATGTGTGTACATGTATATAATTGTATTTATGTGTATATGTTTGTTTGTTGGTATAGGTATATATGTTTGTGTATTAATACTATGTGTGTGTTTGTGTGTGTGTCTAAGTGTGAGTGTATGTGTGTGTGTTTGTGTGTGTGCGCATGTGTATGTATATGTGTCTGAGTGTGAGTGTGATAGTGTAAGCCCAAGCTCAGTCTTGGGGGCTGTTCCTCAGAAGATACCACGTTGTTTTTACGGGAAGGGTCTCTTCATTGCTCTGAGTTCGTGGATTAGGCCAGGCTGGCAATCCCAGGAATCCACCAGTCTCTAGGCCCCAGTGCTAAGTAGGATTGCAGGAGCAAGACACTTTGCCGGATTTTGACACGGGTTCTGAGGACCTAACTCAGTCTTCCCACATCCATGGAAAGCATGTTACCAATTGAGCTCTCTCTCCAGCCCCTTCAGTTTTCTCAATCCATCTTCACACAGTTTAAAAGAGCAAGAAGCAGTCTGATTAAACCAGTGAGAGTTTCGGTTTGAGCGCCAAGAAGGTCCCCAGCACAGCGTCCACTCTGCGCTGCCCAGAGATGCCTCAGCTGAACAGGAGTCTTTGCCATCATTTGCATCATTTGCCATCCTCACCAGTGTTAAAAGGCTGAGAGGAAGAATGAGATAAAGGAGGAAAGAGACCCGTCCACCTTCCCCAGGGCTGCGAAGGTTCCCTTCCAGCCAGGTGATCCGGGACCCTCCGAAGTACCCGCTGGGGCATCAGTGGTCCGCCTGTGCTAGAGATGAGAAACAGGGCATGCTTCCTGCCCGTGGCATCCTTGCTTCCGGGCTGAGACAGCCGAAGTGACAGTGAGCACACCCCGAAATGAGAAGGCGCTTCACTCCCAGGCAGCCGATAAGGGAAGCTTGAGAGCCTGCCAGGGCTTATACAGTCGCCGAGTGCGTCCCACTTCGGTTGATATATATGAGAATGAATTTTCATTCTCTTCATGAAGCCAAGAATGTATCTCAAACGTCTTTGAATTTCTGGGTAGGAAAATGAATGGTTTAGGGGCACTAGTGATGTTTTCATCGTTTCCTCCCGCTGCTTCTGCGAGGAGATGGACTGCATCTCATAAGGCTGGTAAGGCAGCGTTGGCAGGAGACCAGTCAGTCTGATCGAGCGCTTTATTATTTCAATTGAATTGTGAAGGGAAAGAGAAAAGTGCCCGGGTAAAGCTGTAAGACCGTGTTAGATAACTTCAGAGCATAAGGGGACTATACAGAAAGAAAAATAGAGGTTTGCCCAGCAGTTTTTCGAAGAAACCAGAGAGATGGGCCGGGGGCAATGTGTGGTCTCAGTGGTCTGTATGCCAATGAATAGCAGTTGAAAAAATTATCACTTTGAACTTTAAACACTGAACAGCATTTGGTGAAAGGAAATAACCTCGAAAGTCTTGCAGGGATTTGTTGCTGTGTGATTCCTGATGGGAACAGAGAACAGAATAAAGAGGTCTGTGGAAGGGATGGAAAGAGAGGGCTGTGGTGCTGGTTTGGTATAGACAGGTTCTGAGACTCCCGCAGGTGATGAGACCACACAGCAGGAGAAGCCGGCTGGGAGATCCAGCAGCAACCCACAAAACAAGGGACTCCTCACATTTACAGACTTTAATGAACTTCAGCTTAGAGAGGAAAGGTCTTTGAGCTTAGCATGTTAGCTAGTAAACATTCTGGATAGGACAGGTTCTAATTTAGGAAGCTAATTCCAGTGTCCACCGTGCCTTGGGGCTGCTGTCCTTTGGGAGTTGAGCAGCTTAGGGATGGGTGCAGACAGAGGGTAGCTGTCCCGACCCCCCACAGTCCAGTGGAAGAACTGGGAAGGGGAGAGTGCTTCAGGGAGAGGCGAGCCCACACCAGGGGGTAGAGTGAAGAGCACAGACCGGTGGAAGGCTGGAATGGAAGCAAAATACAAAAAACATCATCCTTGGACTTTGTCAGAGATGTTAATATGGACAGACAAGACAGGAGCCTCGCGAACCTCTGCGGACTTCACATCGAACTCAATCCATGAAGAGAAATGAGAAAAGCCATTCCGTAGCTGTGCTTTTGGAAATTTCATCTTCCTCAAGTAGGATAGCATGCTGCCTCGGCTTACTTCTCACTTCTTATTTAAAAAATTATAGTGTTCAGCCAAAATAGCAGTTAAAGAAATAGGAAGGAAAGCGGCCATCCATGTGAACTTGGAATTTATTAGGCCCCCCCAAAAATGAAGTCTATGTAAATTCACAAATGCTCAGCCTTTAGTAAATTTGATTTCATGAAGCTCAGTGAAATTCACAGATGCAAATCCATAGTCAGGAGTGATGGCTAACCTTGATTGTCACCTTGATGGAACTTACGATCATCATGGAAAGTCCTATCTCAAGAAGGTATTATAGATCAGGTTAATTAATTTGAGAACACACTCCCCAGCCCCAACCCAAAAATGTGGACATACTATTTCATGGACTGGCATCCCAGACTGAACACAAAGGAAAATGTAAGCTGAGAAACGTGTGCATTCACCCCCCTCTGATTCCTGATTGTGGACGCAATGTAACTAGACACCTCCAGCTCTAGCTGCTATACCTGCCCTGCCTGTGCCCCCTGGACTATGAGTCAAAATAATCCTTCCCTCCTTGAGTTCTTTATGTCAGATGATTTCTGCAGAACCTGATTCAGCAATGGACAAGTAACAAACGCATCAGGTCTCTGACCTAAAGATGGATAAAGAACAAGATATCAACTAGAAATCTGATAACATGATCACTAAGTATTTCTTCTGAATAGTAGGAAGCAGGTCAAATATTCATGTACCTTAGTGCTCCGTGATCCCATGAGAAAGATGAATCACCTACCGATGATAGACATGGAAGTGTCACATCAAGAATTAAACATGGATCAGCTCCTTGAAGAGATTGCAATTTTTGGTGAACATATTAGGAAAAATATGATTTTCTATTAGAAGTCAAAAGGAGTAGCTGAAGAGGTGGCTCAGGAGTTAATATTCTGTCTTAAAAGCAGAAGGTCCTGAGTTCGCATCCCAGGTCCCATGTAAAAAAACTCCAGGCGGAAACAACGGTGGCCTGCATTTCCGGACATGGTGAACAGAGTCTGGGAAATCCCAGAGTGAAGGAAGAGGGAGGTAGAAGCAATCCAGGATGATTCCCCAAGTCACCCTTGGTCCTCCATAGAGACACACAGTGACCTCTGACACACACACACACACACACACACACACACACACACACAAATAAATAAATATTTTAAGAAGGAAAAAAAATACCCATTTCCCAGAGCAGATGGTGTATTGTGAATCATAATTAGAGGGACTGGGGAGGTGGTTCAATGTTAAAGTGTTTATCTCACAAGCAAAAAACAAAAAACCTGAGTTCAAAGCCTCAGATTCCATGTTAAAGAAACAAAAAAGCCAGGTGGTTAGAGTGGGGGTCTGCAGTTCCAGCCCTGAAAGCAGAGCCTGGCACTCAGCAGAGCAAGCGATAAGGTGGAAAAGAAGTGCTGGGTGGTCCCGATGTCTCCCTTGAATCAGAACAAGCCCTACCACTCGAGTGTCCTCTTGTACACGTGACCACATTCGTGCACTTAGCACATGCAAAGCACAAATTTACATGCATGCGCCACTATAAACATGTACAAAAAGGAGAGAGAAAGAGAGATAGAGAAAGAAAAAGAAAGAAAGAGAGAAAGAGAGAAGAAAGAAGAAAGAGAGAAAAGAGAGAGAGAAAGAAAGAAAGAGAAAGAGAGAGACAAAGAAGAGGAAGAAATATAAAATAAAGAGAGAAATAGAGAGAAAGAAAGAGAATAAAAAAGAAGAAAGAAAGAAAGAAATAGAAAGAGAAAGAAATAGAGAAAGAAAAACGAAATACTATAGAAAGAAATAAAGTGAAAGACAGAAAAAGAAAAAGAAAGAAAAAGAGAGAGAAAGAAGGAAAGAAAAAAGAGAAAGAAAGAAAGAAAAAAAGAAAGAAAGAAAAGAAAAAGAAAAATGGAAGAAAGAGAAAGGAGAGATGGGAAATCTAGGAAGAAGGACTGAAATAAAGAAAAGAGATTAAGAGAAAGGAAGGAGAGAGAAGGGAGAAACAGAAAAAGAAAGAAGAAAAAGAGAAGGGGGAAGAGAAGGTGGAAGGTGGAGTAGAAAGACGGACGGTGGTAAAGAAAGAAACAAACAAGCAAGACTGAGACATAGTCCCAGTGGACTTCACACTTCAGAGTGTTGATCAGGGAAGACATCCTCGAGAGTAGCAGAAATGCAGTGAGAGCAAAGCCAATGGACTCTTTCCTCTTTGGATGGTTATAAGGCAGGAGCAGCAAGATAAGAACATGAGGCACTGCTAACAGTGCAGATAAGAACACAGCAGAGTAATTAACAGTTAGACCAAATAATTCGCATTCGACTCCTTCAGGTTAGAAGTCACAGTGATTGCCCACAGCGTGCTGTCCTTGGTGCCAGCCTTTGAAGGGCACATATTTACAGAAATCTTAGGAAATATGCTAATCAAATATAAAGCATCAAAGCTAAAAAGAGCAGCAAATGTGCTGATAACAATCACAATTTGAAAGTACTTCAATCAACTTCAAAAATAGGTCAAAAACTAATACATTTATATTAATCATCATGAAGAAAGTACAAATCCCCAGAGATGGGGCCAAATCACTCTGGTCCCACATGCTTTGGCCCCAAAGTTATATCAAATGGGCATATTTGACTGATCCATATTTTCAAAAAATATCTTGATGATCCTAAAGAAACAATTAATTACTTTAAATATGATTCTGGGCTGGAGAGATGGCTCAGGAATTAAGACTCTGCCTCTCGCAAGCACAATGACCTGATTTCAGATTCAGGATCCCATGTAAAAGTACCAGGAGGAAATGGTGCTGCCCTGCACGTCTGACTCTGGAAGGTGGAGCCTGGGAAATCCCATAGCAAAGCAAAAAGGAGGTAGAAGCAATGCAGGATAATTCCTGAAGTCACCTTTGGGCCTCTAGAGGGACACACAGTACCCTCTGATAGACACACACACACACACACACACACACACACACACACACACACACACAAAGAGCTGATTCTGGAATGCTGAAGGTCTCCATAGTACAACTCTGCGAGCACTTACATTCAAAGCAAATGCATTGGCTTTCACCCAAAGGATCCGACATCATGCCCCCCCCCCACGGCCCCAGCCAACGTGAACACATAAACTTTTCCACTAATCAGCAATGAGACACAGATAGTTCGACCTTTGTCTGTGCACACCCTGTGTGGAAAAATGAATGTAGGCCCCTTAACTCTCTCCAGATGTGTATCCAAGAGGGACCAAATGGGCTATGTGTACCTTACTAATTACATGCATCTTTCTGCAAACTCCAAGTTCCAGAACTTGGACTCAGACTTACTTGCAAGCTGGCAGTAGACAAATGTCTACAAATGATTATTCATTTTTTACTTTGAAACCCCAAAATGATTTTAACTGCTATTCTTTTACTCTCTCCTAGATTAAAAAAAAGCAATATTCTTAAAGAACCATGGTGAATGATGAATAGGTTTTAACACTCTGGGCTAATAATTTTCAAAGGCTCCAAAGACCTTGTTTTATCTGATTTCACATTAAATAATGATGCTTTAAAATGACAACAGAAAATCTCCAACACAGAGTAAAAGACCTATTTGATGTACACAGAATGGGGACTTGCTTCTTATAATCAGATCTCTTGGCCTTATGTATTGTTTCTTTGGAAAATTCTCTCTAAGCCTGATGAATACCTGGGGATTTTCCCAATTAATCATCAGTTGGATATTTAGCTAGTGATTTTAATTGCCAAGATCTGATTCAGAAGAATTGTTTTGACTGATTTATTTATTATATTAAAAAAGTATTTTCTTTAGCATATAGTCTTTCATTTATTATCTTAAAATATTAGAAAATACTTAATTTACCCAGGTTCCTTATTTTTATATGTACAATATTAAATTAATAAAATCCTCAGTAGAATAGCTATTACCTCATGTTACTATGTACCCATAGTATTCAGACACAGATATTCAGAAGATATAATTATTTAACAAATATTTGAGCATTCATTATATTTTGATGATTTGAAGGAACAAGATTTACCACATGACTCAAAGATGGATAAAACCCTGTAGAAGATGACAACATAAGACCCTAGATTGAAGTAATATTTGCAATATAAAGCAGGATTTGCAAGCAAATAGCAAATGTGTCAGTAAAACAGAAGGTTTATGAGCATGTCATCCGAAGTCTGGAGCCTTGTTTCATTGCTTATTTCTGTTTATATCTTAAATCACAGTCACCGTATCATCCCTAAAATATCTGAGGCTTAAGTGACAAAGCGTTTTTAAATTATGACAGAAGTCTAACCTACAGTAGAGATTCATAAATTATCTCTTAGCATTGGTTCCCAACATAGATAAAATGTTTGAGACCATAATCAGCAAAGGGAAAGGGAGGAAAAGGAGAGAGAGAAAGGAGAAGGGAGAAAGGAAGAAAAAGAGGGAGAGAGGACACATGTTAATGCTTAAGAAACACGGAATGACTGAAGAAGTCATCATGAACTAATAGCAATGGAGATCTCTCTGAAAGATGCATATAATTAGAAAATTGCCTGGATGTAATTGGATCACGTTAGTAGACAGACAAAGGAGATTCAACCATACCCTTGTAAGCATCACCACAGATGAAAATCAGTGCATCGGAAAAGCAGCACTGAAACATAACCCTGAAATTCCAAGTCTCCAGATTGAAAAGCTTCCAGTACTATTCACAAGACTAAGGAAATCTGCAATCGGGTCAGTCCCCATTGTTGACAGTAAGTTATGCAAGGAGAACTTAGAGTTCCGGGTGCTAGTGTAACGCTTGCATTGCAGCTGGTAAAGCAGGCCTCGGGCTTGTGAGAGCCATTCGCAACGCAGGCGTAGGTTTGGACACCCAGCGTCCACCTCCAGGCAGCCAGCAGTACAGCTAACGGATAACAGCACCTCAAGGTGCAGAAGGCAGGACAACTTAGTGCACAGAGGACTTGTCCTGGCACAGTGAACCTTGTCCCCTTTGAGACCTGATGGGAATAAGACAGTTGTCATCAAGAGTACAAGGAGAAGAAAAGTGAAAGGTGTGTGTCCAGGGTGCTAAAGGGAAGGGCAAAAGATAAAACCCAGAAGAGAGCACAGAGAAATAGTTTGAAATCGGAATAGTTTGAAATATCCACACAGAAGCTTTTCATTTTAAAGGTTAAAGACAAAAGCAGGTCTTGACAGTGTATTAATTTGACAAACATTGTCGCATTCTTCTGTTTTGTTTGGGGAGACAAAGTGTTTCTCGTTCTTGATGAAGCACACTGTAGCCTTCATGTATTAAGCACACCTCCCATTAGCAGACAGAGGAAAGGGTTGTACAGCCAGGTGGAAGCTCATCTGTGGTGAATGAGGAAACAGCTTGTGCTTTAAAAGTGGAAGGACGTCTAATTTAAGTATTGGATCAACCTAATAAGTGAGCAGGCATTAGAATTCTTAAATGATGAAAATATTCCTGAACGCCTGACAGGAGAGTGTGCTACCAAAGCACTTTCTCAAATGAAAATCTGTACTCCAAATACAGTGATGAGAATTCCTACCATTCTTATTTGTCTTCCCCTAACCTGAGCAGTCCCAAGTTTCTAGGGTAGATATGTTACCATTTTTGTTCCTTTGTGTCACCTTTAGATCATTCCATGGCCACCCTGAGCATAAGGCAGGTACAGAAACTTAAAAGTATATCATCTTTTTTTAAATTTTTTTATTATTTATTCAATCGTGCACGTATGCATGTGTGCGTTTGTGTGTATATGTGTGTGTGTGTGTGTACGTGTGTGTAGAACCACGGACGAATTCGGGAACCACCATGGACCACCTCCTCCTTGTTTACTCTGCCCCGGGATTCACAGGCTCCGCCCTACCAGGACCAGAAACGCAGGCCGCCCCCGCTTCCGCCCGGCGTCTATACGTGGGGTCTAGGATCCGAACTCGGGACCTTCCGCCTGCAAGGCAGAGGCTTAACCCCTGAGCCACCTCTCCAGCCCCAAGAAGTAGATCATCCTTAAAGCACTGTTTTAGTTTATCCAGCAGCAAGCCAACTGAGCTCAGTTACTTAAGTCTTGTGGTTCTTTTTTTAAATGATGTATTTACTTATTTGGGAGACAGAGACAGAAAAAGAGTAGAGAAGAGAGAGAAAGAGAAAGAGAGAGAGGAGAGTATCGTGGTACATGGATAGAGATGGAGGCCAGAGGACAACGTTCAGAAGTCATTTCCCTCCTCGCACCGTGTGGACTTCCAGACGAATCAAACTCAGGTCACCGGGTTTGCGGATAGTTGTCTCACCTGCTGAGCCATCTCTTAGCCAAGCATGCGTCCTGCCCAGCATTCAGATAGAAGAATCTATCACAGCAGGTTCCTCTATGAGAACTATAATACACAGAACTTCCTACGTGGACGCAATGCGCCATTCTGTAGCAGCTGGGAGATGCGGGAGGGGAAACAGGACTTGGTACCAGAAGGATTTTGAATGGAGAACTGTGCCTGACTGATCACTTGCCTTCCAGGATGTCATTGGGGAAACGCTGCAATATCTGGGAACATACGGGGAGCTGAGCAACAAAGAGCAAGTTGTGGCTCTGATCAATGAGGAGATGTGCATCAATTGTGGCAAATGCTACATGACCTGTAATGACTCTGGCTACCAGGTAAGAATCCTGCTGGAATTAAGACGCTGAGAGGCCATGTTTGTTCTGGCTTTAGGATCAGGCAGTTGCGAAGTGTGCAGTTGAAATCACATTTGCCAAGTATTGCTCGTCCACAGAGCTCCTTCGCCTCCTTTCACTCTTAGAGCACAGTACTGTGCCTGCGTTTCCTGTTCTTCTTAAGGGAAGTCGTGAGTTATATACTAACTTGGCCACCTGTAGTGGTTAATTTCAGTGGTCCGCTTGATTGATTTGAGGATTGCCTCGGGCATTAGTTTGTCTATGAGAGTATATCAAGAGAGGATTAACTTGAAGAGACTGATCTTGAATATTGAAGGTACCATCCCGTGGACTGAGGTCTCCTGCTGAATTAAAAGGAAAAAGAGGGAAGATGAGTTTTTTCCCAAAAAATTTGTTATTTGAGAGAAAGAGACAGAGAGAGAGAGAGACAGAGACAGAGAGAGAGACAGAGAGAGAGATCCTATGCATATCATGACCTACACAGGTAGAAATCAGAGGACAAATTTTGGGAGTCAGTTAATCTCCCAAATCAATTTGTGGGTTTCCAGGATTCAAATTAGGTCACAGCTACCAAGCTTTCTCCACCATAATGGACTATCTTTTGAACCACAAGCCACAATAAATCCTCCCTTGACTTTTCTTTTGGTCAGGTATTTGGTCATAGGAACAAGAAAGGGAAATAATAGAACTGCTATTTCATGTGCAGAATTATTAATAATTTTAATTAATTAATTTTTCCAAACTCATAAAGTTAGAGAGGGAAAGCAGCTAAAAAGAGAAATTTGTGTACAGTTATGACCACCGTTTGCTCACTGTGAATGCAATGTGATCAGCTGCTTCTTCCTCCTGCTACCATACCTTCCCTGCCATGATGAATTCTACTCTTGAACCGTGGGCCAAGATAAAGCCTCCTTTCCTTAAACTGTTCTTCCTCAGGTATTTTGTAAAGCAGTCAGAAAAGAGCTGGATAGATGGCTCACTGTTTCAACCTCTGAAAGACTTGAGTTTGAATCCTACAAACCACATAAAAATGCATGACAGAAATGGCTGTGGCCTGCTCTTCCAGCCCTAGAAGGTAGAGCCTGGGAAACCTCAGAGAAAAGTAAAAGAGGTCGAGCAATCCAGGGTGATTCTTCATGTTACCATTGGGCCTGCACAGGTGCATTCATACATACTCAAGTGCATACACACACACACACACACACACACATACACACACACACACACCACGGTGATAAGTGTAATTAATGCAAATTTTCACAATTTGTTCTGAAAAGATGATTTTTGTTTTACATGAACAAAAGAGGGAGAATTATGCTTCTCTGTAACTTTGTGTAAGAATTAAAAAGATTTGACTCTACACTCAAAAGTTCTGCATCCATGAATTTAACTAGCTAAGATCAAAAACATTTGGAATAAAATGTGTTCTAAAAATGTATTAATTTTTATTCTGGAATTATCTCCTTAATAATACAATACAATAACTGCATATGTAACATGTACATTTCCTTAGCAATCAATCCTAAGTAACCCGAAGATGACTTGAAGTATGTGGGAAGATGATGAGCATGGGCTGTTTGCAAATCCTGTGCTGTTTCATGTCAGGGACTTGAGCATCCATGGATGTCTGGGAGTTATTTCTTTCCAAAAATGTTCTATATGTGAGAGAGAGAGAGAGAGAGAAAGCCTATGCATCCCCATGACCCACACAGGTGGAAATCAAAGGACAAATTTGGGGAGTCAGTTAATTTCCTTCAATCTCGTGAGTTTGCAATTAAGAATTAAGAATTAAGGTCGCCAGAATTTTTTTTAGCAGAAACCCCACCTATTGAGTTATCTCTCTGGTCCCATATCTGTGGATTTTGGTATTCACAGGGAATTCTGGAATGAATCAGTGAATGTGGATACCAATGGAAATAGAGTATGAGACATTAAATCACTTGGAAGTATCAGACTTATAGACTTCAGGAAGTAACTGTGGAGAGCCACTTCTTGTCCCACATCCCCCTCAGATCATACCAAGTGAGTCCAAGTGACCATACAGCACAGTAATTGTCCTGCAAGTTAGACTGCGCCAGATTCTTGGCGTCCTCTGTCCTTGTCTCCTCCATGCATAGCTGCTCTGAAATCCTCCCTGGGCAGCAAGTCCACCCTCCCACTGAGGACTCACAAGCATTTCTACCAGTTAGAAGTTTCCAACAGCAGATCGCCACGGCAACTTCTAAAATCTAAATCTTTTGTCACACTTTAATTTATTTATGTTTATCCTTATTGCTTCACGAGAAGAAAAAGATAAGAAAGAAAGAAGGAGGGGGGAGGGAAGAAGGAAAGAAAGGAGAGGGAGGAAGAAAGAGAGGGGGAGAGAGAATAAATTCTCTATTTCTAAAAATCAAGAGCTAGATAAAATCGTTCAAAGCTAGAGTCTTGCTAGATCTCACGTCTGGAAGTGTCACAGTCAGGATGGGAAACAAACAAACCAGCCGTCTTGACTGTGCATTCCATGTGGCGCAAAACCTAGAATTAGCTCACAAATCCTTAGAACTAAAATCCGACTCTTCCACTCACGTTGTTTAAGCCTCTTTTCCCCTAAAACTTCCATGTAGCTTGTAGAGTCCAAACAAGTACACTCACTGCCCCACTAGTAACACTTTCCACCATTGACAACCAGGAGTGTGGGCTGGGGGCTGCTTCAGTCTGTCAAAACCTTGTTCTTCGCAGAAGGGCCTGACTTCAATCTCCAGTGAACAGCAAGGTGATAGGCTAGCCTAACTGGAGAGCTCCTGGGAACAGCAAGGTGATAAGGCTAGCCTAACTGGAGAGCTCCTGGGAACAGCAAGGTGATAAGGCTAGCCTAACTGGAGAGCTCCTGGGAACAGCAAGGTGATAAGGCTAGCCTAACTGGAGAGCTCCTGGGAACAGCAAGGTGATAAGGCTAGCCTAACTGGAGAGCTCCCTGGGAACAGCAAGGTGATAAGGCTAGCCTAACTGGAGAGCTCCTGGGAACAGCAAGGTGATAAGGCTAGCCTAACTGGAGAGCTCCTGGGAACAGCAAGGTGATAAGGCTAGCCTAACTGGAGAGCTCCTGGGAACAGCAAGGTGATAAGGCTAGCCTAACTGGAGAGCTCCTGGGAACAGCAAGGTGATAAGGCTAGCCTAACTGGAGAGCTCCTGGGAACAGCAAGGTGATAAGGCTAGCCTAACTGGAGAGCTCCTGGGAACAGCAAGGTGATAAGGCTAGCCTAACTGGAGAGCTCCTGGGAACAGCAAGGTGATAAGGCTAGCCTAACTGGAGAGCTCCTGGGAACAGCAAGGTGATAAGGCTAGCCTAACTGGAGAGCTCCTGGGAACAGCAAGGTGATAAGGCTAGCCTAACTGGAGAGCTCCTGGGAACAGCAAGGTGATAAGGCTAGCCTAACTGGAGAGCTCCTGGGAACAGCAAGGTGATAAGGCTAGCCTAACTGGAGAGCTCCTGGGAACAGCAAGGTGATAAGGCTAGCCTAACTGGAGAGCTCCTGGGAACAGCAAGGTGATAAGGCTAGCCTAACTGGAGAGCTCCTGGGAACAGCAAGGTGATAAGGCTAGCCTAACTGGAGAGCTCCTGGGAACAGCAAGGTGATAGGCTAGCCTAACTGGAGAGCTCCTGGGAACAGCAAGGTGATAGGCTAGCCTAACTGGAGAGCTCCATGCTAAAGAGAGATCTTGGCTCAAAGAAGGGGTTCGACATTTCTGAAGGTGACACCAGAGGTTGTCCTCTGACTTCCACACCAATGCGCGCATGTGCGCGCACACACACACACACACACACACACACACACACTCGCGCGCGTGCGCGCGCGCACTACACTAAAAACGTTAAGGAATGTGAGAAGGAAAATGAAGGTGCACAAGAACACCCAGACATCCTCAGACCGGAGAGACCAGACCTGAGAGATGGTCACACAAAGAAAGCTAGAGACGCCGTGCAGGGAAATCTGTCTTCCACAAGGAAGGAAAATGCCTCCGAGGAATTTCAAGCCCTGCATTTCTAATTTAGAAGAGTTTCATTTCTCTGTCTCTCTCACTGTCAGTTCCACTGTTGCTATAGTTGCACCACGGGGCTGGCCTTGGCCTGCTCAGGGCCCTTCCACTGCCATGGGGAAGAATGTGGATGTTGAAGGGGGGTGCATGTGACCCCAGCGGGCGTCAGTTCTCTTGCTTTCTGCTTGCAGGCTATCCAGTTTCACCCAGAAACCCACCTGCCAACCATCACTGACATGTGCACAGGCTGCACACTCTGCCTCAGCGTCTGCCCGATTGTGGAATGCATCGCAATGGTTTCCAGGACAACACCTTACGAACCGAAGAGAGGTTTACCCTTAGCAGTGAAGCCCGTGTGTTAAAGTGATTGGTCAGACAGTCGCTGGGATCTTGCAGATCATGGACACAGCCTGGTCTTTGCAACCTTCTAACCATTGTGTTCAGATCTTGCCAAATTAAAAACAAAAGAGAAGCTATACGTAATTTCTAAATGCATTTCTAAATACAAGATGTCTAATGCCAGTGACCAATTAACGGTCATAAAATGGAATGATTCCTTTCTGAGGATAGCTGTTAAACAACTGTGTACCAGTTAATTGGATGTGCTCTGTCAGTTGTCTGTTGTGAAAAATTAACTTTTTCATGGCAATTAGTGTGACAATTTCCAAATTGCCCTGCGCTGTGCTCCATTTCTGATTTCTAATTGTGAGTGAAATGAACTATTTTGGAACGAGGTACATGTTCACACACAAGAAAATGTTTCCAAGGAAACATTTCATAATTAAAAAGTACCTGTAATTTTAACACTGTTACCAAGGAAATGTAATTAGCTCCATTAAGAACAAATGAAGAAAGTCAAGCCATTATTTACTATGATGTGGTGGTGGGAAGTCTCAAAGAAGGCTTCTAGAGGTTGTTAGTCCTCTTTTGCTGAAATAGCTCATTTTGTTTTGGTGCTGGTCGCAAAAAGTGAGCATCTTTCCTGCCTAACCACCCCTCATCCTCCCCACTCGCACCTGAGAGCAGAGTAAACACAGCTCTCGGATGGACAGCACGCCATTCTTGTTTTCATACTAATGGACCAAAATATGGGGTTGGAGGACTGCTTAGATCCACATGGCTGCTGCACACGGAGCTGCTCTGTCTGCCTACCGTTGCCACCTTCATTATGACAGCAATTAATATTCAAGCAAAAACCAAATTACACAGAGCCGAGTCACGAATCAGCAATGAAAAACACAGTGTTAGTAACAGACATGCAATGCACACTCCCACGGTAACCAATCTCTTCTCCAGTGCTTATGCAATCTCAAATATGTAATGGCACAGAAAGTGATTTATATATATTTACTGATAGTGATAAGTATTTTTCTATTTCTCTATTTTCATGATTAGTAAGGAGTATCACATAAATTCAGTTATTTCTTCTTTGTAGCACATTTAATATAAATCTCTAAGTAATAAACCAGAAAATAACAAGCTGAGATATATTTCAATGACAGATGTAAGATCAGGAAAGGCATGTTGGCCACAAATTCTGTGTGATTTAATAATATCAAATAAAATCTTATGAGCTACTACTTTCAATGTGTTCCTTTGTCATCTCTTTTGCAAATATCGCCTCCTCTCCACCCTTCAGATTTGAGATGGGAAAGTTTGGAACGGGGTCTCCAGAAAATTCCATCCCCATGCCGAGTGCGTGATGTTAGTTCAAACCAACCAAAGAGATAGTGGAACAGTTCTTCAAATAGTCCGGTTTCTGGCTCTCTCACTGCTTCCTCTCCTACATGCAGTTCTGCTCTGTTGCAAGCATGTATTTCCCAGGGAGCGAGCCAGCCTTCTCGCCGTGGCCCACGGCATGGACTGGAAACGGCGGCCCACCCACCTGAAGATGTGGGAAGTTCATGTGTCCCTTCATACTGAGGACTCATACAAATCACTCCTTTACCTCTGTTTTCACAAGGGGATGGGGGGTCTTCACTTTGAGGATTGGTAGCACTTGGTTATGTATTCTGGTTATCCAGAGCTACATGAATGCCATAAAAATGTGACCGATAAGCCTATTTGTGTATGTGAGCTCTGTGTGGGCGTGGGCGTGTGTGTGTATGCATACTCATGTGTGTATGTGTATGTGGAGGGATGGGAGCTCAGGTACATGCTCACATTTTCTGTACATGTAGAAGCCAGAGGTTAGCCTCGGGTGTTCTTTAGGAGCTTTCTACTTTATTTATTCAGACAAGGCCCCTCCCTGGAACCTGAGGTTCTCCAATTCAGCTAGGCCACAGAGGTCCACCTGTCTCCACTGAGATTATAAAACCATGCATCCATGCCCAGTGGTTCTGCAGACTGAAATTAAGTTGTCATGTTTGTGCAGTGTCATTGATCTGACTAAGCCATCGCCACAGTTCTGGTGAGTCTTTTTCTGTAAGGGCCCATCTGCATGCCAGGAATGTCACAAAGGGTATCCCGTGCATGCATGCACGCCTGAATTCTCCCAAAAATTCTTCAGAGAAGGAATTCAAGAAGATGACTGGCATTTGCATTATTTCCCAAGAAGGAGAGAGCATTTCTGAAACTGCGTTGGGGAACTGAGTGAGCATGCCTGGATGCATCGCCAGAAGAGTGAGCATGCCTGGATGCATCACCATAAGAGTGAGCATGCCTGGATGCATCGTCATAAGAGTGACCATGCCTGGATGCATCGCCATCATCATGGATGGACGTGTGTTTCCTACATGCACTTCTTTCTAACATGTCCCCACGTTACTTTGTACTATGAGGCTTTTCTTCTCCATGCTGTTTATAGAAAGCATAATTTATTTTACATAGGCAACCTGCAGAGAGACTCAGCATAAAGAATTTTTTAAAAAATCTCATTTTCAAACTAGCAAGAGACCACAGACCAGAGGCTATGAGACAAATTCTGTTAGCTCCTCTGAGTGGGGACATGGGACTAACCAAAAAGTCTGGTTAGCATTTCCTAACCAGTATCTAAGACGCTAGATGGTATTTTACATGTGCAGTAGTTAATTTGGGGGGGGGGATTTTTAAATTTATTTATTTCACAAATTATATACATATATGCAATATAGTTTGGTCATATTTCCTCCATTACTTTCCTTTTTTTTATTTCTTCCACTCATACAAAGTTGATAAGTACCCCATTCCCCTCCCTCCCTCCACCCTTCCCTGGACCCTCTTTTTCCCTCCCCCTTTTTCCCCTTCCTTTCCCCCCCTCCCTTTCTCCCAGTGCCCCCCCCCCCTTCCTGGAGCATCCGTTAGTGTGCATGTCAAACTTCCCCCTGGGTCCCCCTCTCTGATGAAGTGTAAGGACTCAGTGGCATTGCCTAGAGCTCTTTTTTGTGGGCAGTTCATTTTTTTGTGTCAATTTGGCTCAACAACAGGATCCAGATATTTGGTCAAACATGGATATGGATGCTTCTCTGAAAGTCATTTTTTTTTAGGTTTATAACTAAATTAGTGATTTCTGAGGATGCCAATGCCTATCAGAGTCTAAAGACCTAGCCAGAATGAAGTCACATACCTAGGATAGAGATTTCCAGTTTCCGGACTTCACACATAACCCTTCCTCCTTATCTACTGAATTCACACTTGAACTGTAACTCCTTCCTAAGTCTCCAGCTTATCATTTTAAAAATACTCAGTCTGTACAGTTGTGAACCACATTTTTCAAAATTAGACCCTATTAGTTCTGCTTCTCTAGAGATTCATGATGAATACAACAAATATTACTTTACTTTGATGCTATGCTAACCAAAAAGTCGATACTATCACTTTTCCCAAATTAACTAGGATATGGATGCTTATGGAGTCTAACTTACTCCATGTTGTATAACTATTTAGGCATGTTTGCAAATGCTCTGGCTTATGTCTACTTTTCCATACTTCTCCCCCAATTTTTTAATTCAGCTATGCATTCACCCAACAGATATCAAATAGCTACAGTAACCAAGAACTTGACTAGAGATAAGGATGAGTGCTCACATGATAGATGTTCCCTGACTGAATGTCTTTGGGCGAATATAGCAAATTACCATAAACTAGGCAGCTCACAAAAACAGAAGATTTTTCTCACTACTCTGGAGATCAAGAAAGTGCAGGTCAAGGTTACAAAAAGTGTGACATCTGGGGCAGAGAAGCCGGCCTTCTGGTTTATAAATGTCACCTCTCCATTGTGTCCTAACATGGTAGGAAGGGTGGCCAGACTCCTACAGAATGACAAATAAGGACAGCAATATTACCTGTGAGAGTCCCCCCTCACGGCCAAATCACTTTTAGAAACCCAAATTTTTAAAACTATTGCAGTGGCAATAAGAATTTCAACATAGGGATCTGGGAAAGAAGCGTCATGCCCACGGCTCTCCCCAGCATCCAGGTGTTCATGATGTGCAAGAGACATGGTGATGTAGCAGCTTTAGTACCACAGGGTTAAGTGTGGGGAAAGCAATCTTGAGAGAAGAACATCCGAGACATACATTCTTGACGAGGCAACAGTGAAGCCAAGTTTTGAGCTTATAAAAGAGAAAACAGGCAGCCAGGGAAGGACATGCCAAGAAGAGGGAAAGAGGAAACACAGAGAGATGGAATGGTTGGAAAAATCATGAGACCTTGAAATTAGGACAAAAGAACTTAGAGATAAGGCAGAGAAAGACAGCTGAGAATCCTATGGAATCTCTGAGTTAAGATTCATTCATTCATTCAAAAACACACAGTGACTTCCTCATGCCAATACTTACAGCTGACCGTCATTCATCCATGAACAAGGCAGGGCTGGCTTCTAGCTTACCTGGCTCCCGTCAGGCAAGGGACTACAAGAAGGACCGAGACAGAGACAAGGATAAGGACGCTTCCTGTCTGTCCTGAGTGTGCAGGTCAGTCTTTGGGATGCAAAGGAGCCAGGCACAGAAAGAAGGGGAAGAGCATGTTTCACAAATAAAACGAGTGCCCACGCAGGGCGAGAGAGGGCAGATCCCTCCTGTTTGCACTTCTTGTTGAGTCGGCCAATGAAGAGTATCACCCACTGTGGGCTGACTCTTCGGCATCAATTACATAAGCCCCTGCAGGCTTGTTCAAGGGCCTGCCTTAATTATCACTTCTTCACAGCTGCACCCCAAATTCAGACTGTAAGTAAGCTGAAACCTGCATTTACTATCACATCTGGTGTAGAAACAAACTTCACAATGTCACTGGGCCCCTGCCCCTCCCTCCCACCTTCGTGGCTGCAGTGGCTTCTCTGTCTGGACAACCCAGATACCCCCACTTTCAGGTTGGACCCCTGCCAGCGCCTGGGGGCATGCTCTATTCCGGAATTTCAGACTCCTGAGTTCCAAAGACAAAATGATGGTTTCGCCCTACATTTGATGTTCCTTGCTCACTTTCAGTAAGTTGCAATATCTAACACTTCTACTTCCAAAACCTTTCCCAAGACTTCTCCCAACGTTTTCAATTTTATGAACTTCCATGACTGTTATTCCACAAGGCTACATTGTGACGATTAATTATATCAGCCAGACAGGACCTAGAATTGCCTAGGAGACTAATCTTCAGGCATATCTGTAAGGGAGTTTCACATTGGATGTACATGTGCACACATATATACACACAAAAGTAAAGTAATGCTTTAATAAAAATGTCATCTCATATATTATTGCTTTAAGAAAAAAATTATGCCAGAATTATCTGTAAGTTTTACTTTCCCATCTTATTAACAGGCTAAATAAAAGTTTTAACATGCATTTACTTTGCAAGTTTACACTAATACTCACCTACTTATTACTGCTGTTTGCAATGAGTAGAGAATTCCAGTAACCAACAAAAAACCAATTACAATGTTATCTAGTGTGGTCTTATGAGACATCCAAAGATTTGTCTTATACTAAACAACTTGGTGAAAGCATTGTCAGTATAAAATAATTTCAAAACCCAACTTCATATATTATTAAGAAAAAAAATCCCTGTAGATGTGAAGAGCTTACACACACACACACACTCACGCACACCTTACATTACATACCTACATACCTACAAAACAAGATACTACACATACACCTCTACATCTAAATGCAGAAAAATAAATTCTAGCACTATTTTAAAACCCCCTTGACTCAAACAAACACAGAAATGAAATGTGGAATAAAGCTTCTTATTTAGCCACATTGTAATTTTGTCTAATAGGGTCATTAACCTCATCCCTAAAAATGGAGTTTACACATTTTCTTCAAAAGCGTAACTTACAGCACTAGCATGACCCACACTAGATCTTCCGGAGAATATGTAAATACATACTGTTCACGCCTAGTTGTCCTTTTGCTAAGTGTGTGGATCTGGATGTGTTAACTAGGCCACTGAGCATCAGATAACTGGTCTACAAAATATAAAAGGCATTTCACATCCTTTCACCTCATAAGCTAGATAGCATAGCTACTGGTTAGAGTGTCCAAAACACGTAAGGCAACCAACTCAACTCTACGTTTGCTGGGATTAGATTCAGATGGCCACAGTAGTGACTGGCAAGAAAATTTCCTCTATTCGAATATGCTTGTTTATTTAAGCCAGAGGGGGAAGGTGCACATGCGTTGTGGTTCTGCTATGGAGGTCTGAGGATGACTTTGGAAGTGTGTTCTCTCCTTCTACCACGTAGACTCCAAGGATCAAGCTCAGGTTGCCAGGGTTGGCCGTAGGCTCCTTTCCCGGCTTAGCTGTTTCTCTGGCCCTTTGTCTCAGTCCCCTGAAAGAAGGAATTCCATGCAGTATAAGAGCAAGTTGTTTTAAAAGACCCATAACTAAGTACAGCATGTACTGTGTGTATAAAGTGTATCTATAATAAGTACATATGTGCATTTAATATGCTTATGTATATGTAAATAAAAATAAAATCATCTTATTTTACATCCTAAGTTGTATAAACTATTAATTTGCATTTGTTGAGAGAGTCAAAGGAAGAATGTGAATCAGAGACTCACAGAGCCTGGCAGGTTTGACTGTAACTGTATCTAGAAATAATGCTCTGTAGACTTCTCTTTTAGCAATGCCACCCTGTCAGGCCACTTTGCCGAGTTTCTATATTTTAATACAATGTGGATATTTAGGGATACATTACTCTCTTTTGCTTGGCCCTTAGGTTACCAGTAAGTGACCTGACAAAAATTATGTAATGATATTATCTGAAAGGCAATGCCCTTAGAGATGGGCTTGTTGCATGACAGGACTGGGTCTGCTTTTACTCTAGGATGTTAATCCAATTAACAGGGAAACCATTAGATGCACAATTATCTGCCCAGGGCTGAAACATTTTCTTCTTGGCCACAGATGCTCACAACTCTACAGATGCCTGCCAAGTGAAATTTGGACCAGATCCTTAATGGCTTTGTGAAGTCCATGTAATCTATAGCTTTTGAATATGGTCCCTCTTACGAAATACCACATGTTTGGTTCTTTAGTTTCAAAAATGACAAATGACATCTTTAAGTTGGATGGTCTCATTGGAAATATATGAAGTCGACTGTCCCTTTGGGTGTGATTCGCTGCGTTGATAAACTCTTGTAGTATCTTGTTTTGTATCCATGTTTATTCTTCTTCTAATCGACCTATAAACTACTGTGCCAACAGAGAAGCTAAGTCAGATTGCCACTGGTAAATAGTCTGTAGTACTAGTCATGTTGATTTATGAATCTGCAGTTACTTTTTTACAGAATTTTCACTGTACTTTTCCACGCAGTGTGTACTGTTTGCTACCAGAGACGTGTGTGTATTCCTCTCTTTCCGTAGTTGCCTCTGCCTGCTTCATCCAACTTTCATCCATAAATCCAAGGTAATGGATTATGGGGAGATTTTGAAGATTTGCATTAATTAACATGTGATCATGAGGCCTCACCAAAAATTTTCCTTTATGTGTGTCTATTAAATACATAATCTCCTTGCTTAGTGAAAGGGTTGGTATACTGGCCTTCTGAGACATCTGTCTCTTTCAAAGATAGATCATCTCACACACACACACACACACACACACACACACACACACACACGCACGCACACACGCGCGCGCACGCGCACGCATGCAAAACTTTATAATTAGTTCAAAAGTTAACTGATTTTTTTTAATATCACAAACTGAGAAGAAGGCAAGAAATTTTCCATTTAATTGATGCTAATTTCCTGTTGTCATGCCAGTCACGCTAGGACAGCTGCATCCAGGATCTCAGTGCAAGGACACCTCTTGCACCTCTCAGTGCAAGAACTGCACAAAGGCTGTAGCATCAACATTCCACGGATCGGTGAGGAACTCGGGAGTAAGTGAAACGGAGCCCACAGCATCAGCTAGGCATAAGGGTGGGAGGGAGAGAGGTGAATTGGTGAGGTGAGGGGAGGGTGGGAGAGGGAATGGAAAGACAGGGAGAGGAAGGGGGGAGGTAGATCAAGGTAGAGGGGGGAGAGAAGGGTGGGGTAACCACTCATCATATTTGTATAAAAAGAGAATTTTTTATAAAAATCTTTATTTACTGTGTGTGTGTGTGTGAGATGTGACAGAGAGAGAGAGAGAGGGAGAGAGAGAGAGAGAGAGAGAGAGAGAGAGAGGATACTGTTTGCCTGTGGAAGATCGTCATAGATGGGCAAAGGTGTCAATTTGGCTGTTGAGGGTTTGAGCTCTGGACACATTTGTGGAGAATTAGTGGTTGGGTTGAGCCCAGAGCAAACCTGCAGGAGATTGTTTAGCTGATAAGGAAGGCCCAGTCCATGGTAGGTGGGACTAGGCCCTGAACAGATGAGTAAGTTAGTTGAGGAAGTTGACATCCTTGTGTGCACTTGGGTAAACATGCTAGTCTGGCAAGTGAGGATTGTCCATCTCTCAGCTGTTATGTGGTGATGCTGTGGCCAGTTCCCTTGGCTCTGGTGTTGGTATGAACTCTCCTCTGAAGATAGACTGAGAACTGTAACTGAACTATCATAAGAAAATAAATCCCTTGTTCCCTTAAGCTGTCATTTATCAGCACCCATGCAGGCGAACTGAAACAAGGACCAAGGGTTACTTCAGGAATAATCCTGGATTCTTTCTACCTCCTTTTGCTTTGCTCTGGGATCTCCAGGCTCTACCCACCAAGGCCAAAAATGCAGGCTGCCACTGTTTCTATCTGGTGTTTTTACATGAGATCCGGGATCCAAAGTCAGGACCTTCTGCTTGTGAGGCAGAATCTTAACTCCTGGGCCGTCTCTTCAGCCCAAAGGAGAATTCTTAATTTAAAAAAAAATGAAATAAATTTTTAAAAGATCAGTGTTTAAGTAAAATGGGAACAGAGTAGTTAGTAATTTGGGACAGGGCTTCAAGGAGCCAGACAAGACATTTTGGAATATTTGACTGACTACACCCTCCCCCCTCATACTCTGAAACTTGAATAATATGGCCAACTTTCCAACTGCTGTGACAATATACTTCAGATGAATGTATATTTAAGATGAATGATGTAAAAAAAAAAAAGAAAGAGTTATTTGGACCACAGTTTTAGATTACAGTTGCTTGTGCCTATTGTTTTTGTCTATGATGATATTGAGCAGCATGGTAAGAATATATGTTATAAGATGTCAACACTGTGGAAAGAGAGAGAGAGAGAGAGAGAGAGAATATCAGACTCCTGAAAGTCCTTTAAAAACCACATCCCAATGACTTAAATTCCTCAAGTAAATCCCAGCCATGCCCCAATGCAGTTGTCAACTGATAACCAATCTTTTAGCTTTCATGAGAACACTTAAGATCCAAACTATGTCCAACAATATAAGGTTTGGGAGGTGGAAAACATCAATGATAGTTCATTTCAGTCTCCAAACTAGAAACATGAATACTTTCATTACTCTCCAAAGTCTGACCAACAATCATGACCAGTGAAAATGCTTTCTATTGCCCCATACAATTTACATACCTCTTCAAATAAAGATAAGAACGTAGCACCTTTCTGCTAAAGATGATAGTCTACTACTCAAAGGATCTGGGAAGAATATCATCAATGATTCACCTAAACACTAAAGATAAAAGGAGAGGGTTGGATAGTGTAAAAATATTTTTGCCATCCACACTTTTCCAACCTAGGCATCAAATGCTTATTGGGCATGGGTATTCAAATAGAAACCCTCATGTTGGGCGAGAGAGATATTCTTGAGTTAAAGCATTTGCCACGCAAGCAAAAAGATCATCATTCACATCTCCAGATGCCAAGCGTGTCTGGTGTCACTTTGAAAGGAAAATACTGAGAATCCCCAGAGCAAGCTGGCTAGACTTTTTGAAAAACTGCTCTATGTTCTATAGCTCACGTCATCCCTTAATTCTGCGTGAAAGATCTCATATTCTTACAGTCATTTGGCTTCGCCCCCTATCAGATCTACAATAAACACTTCCTTCTCCTTGCTTTCTACCCTTCATGTTCTTTCTGTCCCAAAGATCAGGATGGTCAATTGTGAATAACATAATACCTAGCATAAAGTGGTCAAAGCAAAGGAAAAAAGTTCTGTTGCCTCATACCATGATGAAAGCACAGAAGTAGACATCTATAAGGCTTCCTCCAAACCCAGAATTCCAACAGTGACCTTGTCTCTCTTCTCCTCCATGTGATACTATTTCCAGATTCACATATGGCACCTGCAGATTAAGTTCATTCTATCTCTACTGTTTTACATGGCAAAAGAACCATGCCTTCCCCAGAGTTACCCAGGTTTCAATTCCTAAAAACTGTGATAAATAGTTGCATGGAAAAGTGAAATTAAATTTCAGATTGAAGTAAGGTTACATGAGCTTGATAGGGAGAATTCCCCAGACATGCTAACTGGGCTGAGTCTAGTCACAAGAGTCCTTAGACGTGGAAGAATGATAGTGTCTGAAAGATGTGTTAGGAGAGAGAAACAGCTGTTCAGTTCTGAGTTTGAAAATTGAAGTGGAATGCAAGTCAGCAGCCTTTGGGATCCAAAAAAAAAAAAAATCTTTCCCTATCTCTTGATCTTAATCCAATGAGGCCTGTTGTACTTACTGTGTCTGCTGTTATGAGACAATAGTCATACAACCAATTTAAGGGGAGGTGTGGAACAGACAATTCCCTTGGAACTCTGACCCTCAGCTCTTTGCTTCCAAAAGAATTTGCATTCTATGAGTCCAAGGCTTTTCTGAGAATTTTGCCCTCAGGATGCAGCCTTTTCTATTGTCCAAATGGAGAGCAGACTTTGATTCACTAATGGAGTGATCTCTTTAACAATATCCACTATTTTGCTGTTTGCATTCTCCTGGTCCAACTCTTCAAGTTTGCCATCACATTTTTTCCTCATAAAACCTCACAGTTTTTATCTCTTTTTTTATAATTTTTTTTAATTTATTCAATTGGGCGTGTATGCGTGTGTGTGCGTGTGTATGTATGTGTGTGTGTGTAGAACCATGGGCAAATTTGGGAACCATCATGGACCACCTCCACCTCCTCCTTGTTTACTCTGCCCCAGGATTCACAGGTTCTGCCCTACCAGGACCAGAAACGCAGGCCGCCCCCACTTCCGCCCGGCGTCTATACGTGGGGTCTAGGATCCAAACTCAGGACCCTCCACCTGCCAGGCAGAGGCTTAACCCCTGAGCTACCTCTCCAGCCCCAGTTTTTATCTCTTTCTGCATGATTCCTTGCTCATTTTCATCAAAAATTTGAATGAGTGCTACAAGGGAGCTATAACACACTGTCAAGATTGCATTGCTTTGAAACTTCCTCTGCTAAACACCTCTGTTAAGAGTTTTCAGGACACTGGCAAAACTCGGCTAAGACTGCATTGCTTTGAAAGTTCCTTTGCTGAACACTGGCAAAACTTGGCTAAAGTCTCTGTCAAAGTATCATTCCATTTGTCCCTAGGATACTTCCCAAAAGAGTCTCTGTTCCCTTCTGTAATGGTCACTGTTAACTATTGCTGTGATAGAGCACCCAAAGTCAAGCAATTTAAGGGAGAAAGGGAGATTTATTCAGCTTATGGATCCAGAGGGGAGATACAGTCTCTCATAGCTGAGGTGGCATGGCTGTCTGGCTAAAACTGGAGGAGGCTAAGTCACTACAGACATCTTGGAGGCTGAGACCTGGAAGACTGTTTGCTGCAAAGGCAGACTTCTCCTGGAGATAGGATGGGAGTAATCCACCTTAAGGCCCACCCATTGTGACTGCCTTCCTCCAGCAATGCTCCATCTCTCAAGGTGCCATGACCTTGCCAAACACATGAGACTGTGGGGGACACATTTCAAACCATGACACCTTCTGAATTATCATAAGCTGGGCTTCCATTGCCTGTGTCTCTTGTAGCATTTCTCTTGTAGTATTACTCTCATCCAAGCACTCAAAAGAATGGCCATTTAGGTCCCATCTCCAAGACACAAAGACTTTCTTAGCCCAAAGTTCCAGAGTTTTCCACATCTCTCCCACTAAACAGTTTCAAAGACACACAAGCCACACCACAACAATGGTCATACTTCTGTACTTCTCAGTATCCAGTTGTCTCAAGTATAGCACAACACTTCACTTCTGGTACTAGACCCTCGTAATCTCATAGCAACACCCTACTCTCAATACCAATTTCTGCTGCAGTTACTCTTTCTGCTGCTGTGAGGCTATGCTCAAACAACCAACTTAAGGGAGAAAGGGAGATTTATTTGTCTTATGGTTCCAGAAGGAAGATACAGTCCGTTATAGCAGAAAAGGCCTGTCTGGCTGGCAGAAATTGGAGGACAGATTGTGGAGGCTGAGAGAGCTAGCTGTAAATTGCAAGAGCAGACCTCTAGAAGAAGCATCAGAGGACTAAGCAACCTCGTGACCTAACCCCCCTTCCCCCGTGATATGCCTTCCCCCAGCAAGGTGCTACCTTCCAAAGGTACCGTGACATCACCAACACCAACATCAACTAACAATTCAAACACATGAGTCTATGGAGGGGAAATTACTTTCAAGCCATGACAATTCCCATTTTAGACTCTGACCTTTGAAACTATGAAATATCATCTTCTTTATGTCACTCAGGCTATGATAATGTGCTGCAGCAAATGACTGGAAATTGACACATTGTGCAAAGATCTAGTGACCTACTGTGATGGTTTAAATCGGAAATGACCCTGGAAGATTCACGCTTTGAAGTCTTAAGTTGACAGTGTCTGGGGAATTTTGAAAATGATTGGATCATGGGGGCTTTTTTTTTTTACTTTATCAGTGCTCTCATCCACTGACGGAGAGGTGATTCGATGATTTTATTTGGATGGAATAGTGACTTACTGGGTTGAGCCCTATTTGAAGAGCTTGTCTTTGACTTGCTTCTATCCACTTCCTCATCATCTTGAGTCTTCTCCATCACGCACCCATGGCCATGATGTCCTGTCTTGCCTTAGGCTTCAAGTCATTAGGCCACCTGAGTAAAGACTGAATCTTCTGAAACCATGAGCGAAAATAACTCTTTCCTATTTTTAAGTTGTTCCTCTCAGATATTTGTTCCAGCCATGAAAAGCCAGCAAGCACACCTCCTGTCTCTCTTCTCATTACTATGACAAATCTGTCTGAATACATGGTGGATGAACTGAAAAAATAATTATGTTCTATCAGATATCATTCTCCCTATAATTTTGCTAATTTATGGTCATTCCACCTTTGAAGTAAGTGTTTTAATATCTTCTTCTATTCTCATTGCCCTATCTCAGGCTTTATTAAGGAATCAAAGAGATCAATTTTAAGTTCTTTTCTTTTTCTGTGTTTTAAAAAACTAGTTTTAAGACATGAAGAAAAATGCCTAAAGCAACTACTTGTAAGATCTTAGAATTATAAAATAATCATTCATATATTCACAATAGCTTAATACACATAGATTTTTTTAAAAACAGAAAATATAAAATATCACCCACTAAATGCTATGACTTTTGTTTTATGTAATGACTTTATTTTTTCATACATTTTTGTTGAATTTGTTTTATTCCATTAATATATCCTTAGAAGAATCATTTGTGTCACTGAATATAGCAGTAACTTGGTCAATTTCAATGATGTGTAATAGTCTATCCCATTAATGTGTAATAATTTTGTATCTATCTATTGAAGAAAGTGTGGGTTACTGGATGTGCTTTGAATGTTACAAGTAGTAATGCTGTAAAATCCATGTGTATGTATGGGAATGCCACAGTAAGAAGGGGTCAGAAGACAACTTTGCAGAGTTGGTTCTCTCTGTTTACCTTTACCTGAGTTCCATGGATTTTTAGGCAATATTCTCAGACTTGTGCAGCAAACATTTTCACACACCAAGTCATCTGCCTGGCCCTATGTATGTGTCTTTTAATATACAAATTTATGTATTCATTGAATAAATAACTGGGAGCAAAATTAACCCAAACTAACAATGGGATGTATTTCACTTTACATCACTGAATATCAAGGTATGGAAAATAAAATGATATGATTTTATAATCCAGATCTGATTGAGTCACAACTAGAATAGATAGAGGAGCAATCTGAAAGGATTATTACAGTTAAAAAACTCTGAATCTGCCTGGTCCCTAACTAGATTGTGTAATTGAGCAGTTAATAAAATTTAGCATACAAGTTTCATGCTGAGGCAAATGAGAAATGAAGTACTCTTAATATTTATGTATTGTAAAGGGCTTGTTTATTTAGGGAAAGAAGTTTATTAATTTCTGAATCAAGTGATGTCTTAATGAATGAATGACTGTTGATTCAGAGTTGAGAAGATACTCTATGTTATCATCTGCCTGCTTTTGTCTCCTCAAAATTAGTATGTGTGAATTCTATCCCCCAAGGTAATAGATGCTATTGAGCAGGAGCCATGGACAGAAGTCATGGGAGTCCTAATACAATCTAATAGGATTAATGTCCTTACTTAGAAGTCCCAAGGGAGCTCATGTCTCCTTGTACCAGGATGTGACCCATCTGTGTTTGCTATGATCCAGGACACCAGCTTTTTCCAAACTGAATCTTCAGGTACTTTGATTTTGGACTGCCAGCCTCCAGAACTGTGAGAAATATATTTCATTTCTTGTAGCTGTTCAGTCTATGATACTTTGTTACAGCAGCCTCAATTGACTAAGACACCTTCCTTAACAGAGGATATTCATGAGCACATTACCCAATTGTGTGTGTGTGTGTGTGTGTGTGTGTGTGTGTGTGTGTGCGTGTGTGTGTGTGTATCAGCAATAAAGAAAACCATATTTCTCATGCTACTATTAAGTCATCCATTTTTCTAAGAAACATCTTATTGATATTTAACATGTACATAACTTGGTAAAGGTATACAGTGTGATTCAAATCCTGGAATTTACATTGGTTGTTCTTTGTCATTTATTTGTGGTAGAAAATTTTCACCTCCTCTCTTCTAGCTCTGTATAAAGGATGTGTTGTTATGAACTATGCTTCTTCTATTATGCCATGGATTGTTGCAGCACATCTCTCCAATACCCAGTAGTCAGTTTCCTTTCATTCCCTTCTCCTGACCTTTCCTAACTTCTAGAAACTCTAGCTCTTGTTTATAATTCTCCAGAGACAATCATTTTAGCTTCCACATATGAGAAAGTCACCATGTTTACCACTGGCAACTTAGTGTTTACAAATAGACACTCTTCATTATGTTACTGGTTACTCTTCTTAGTTGTAGTGAGATGCTATTCAAAGTATAGTAACTTGTGAGAGAAAAGGGAACTAACTCATTCAGTTTAAAGTTGCATAAGAAATATATTGTTCATTATGACAGAAAAAGCATGCAGAATCTGGAGGAGGTTTAAGTCACTGTCAACATCATGGAGGTCAAGAGCTGCAAACCCAGAGCTGACTTCTCCCTCCTGGAAGCAAAGTCTATCCCTGAGACCTCAAAGTCTATCCCTGAACTTGCCTTTGTCCAGCAAGGCTCTACCTCTGAAAGACACCATGACCTGTTCAAACAACTAAGGATTCAAACACATGAATCTGCGGGGGACAACTCACATTCTATTACATTCTACCCCTGATTCCCACAGGCTCATTGTCATCTCATAGGCAAACAATACTCAGTCCAACTTTAAAAGATTCAACACAGATTGTGTCAGTAGTCCAAACACAAACACAACAAAAGACAATGTCAAAAAGGCAATGTCTCCTGAAAAATCAAAATATAAAGTACATACTTCTAACTTCCAATGGCACAAAATAAACATTACAAAAGGAGGGAATGGGAGCAGTCACAGGAATTATCATTTCATATCAAGACCAAAAATCAGCAGGACAAACTCCAAATCCTGCAGCTCCAAGTCCAGCAAATGAACTTCCTGTTGAAATCATCTCAATTCCAAAAGTGTCAGTTTCATCCCTCCATAAAAGCTGCCCATTGAACATATCACTCTCTTGGTATAGCCCTCCTAGGATATACAGTTTTCCTTGGCAGATGTTCCATTTTGGCTCTTATATCTCTAACATCTCCATTTACCAATAGCAATCCAGACTTTCAACTCCACAACATAAAATGCCCTCCTTGGACTTTTCAATCCTACCTCCTATTTTTTGCTGCCATTTTCTGAAACCTTGATCTCTTCCCTCTTGCATATTTGATTCCTCTAAAACCAGGACCATGTGGATGACTTTGCCAAGTTCTGCTATAACTTTCAGGTGAAGATTGTCTTCCTTGATTCACAGTTGATTCAGCTTCTCTGTGCTAACATTGTAAAGAATTTCTCTTGGGCAGTTGCTTCAGAGGAAGAACAGACTTTTCCTATGGAACACTGACCTTTAGTTCATTCCTTCCAAAAGAATTTGCATTCTTATGGGTGGAATCCTTCCTTGTGGAATTTGCCTTTGGGGTATATAGCCTCTCCTATTATCCAAATGGAGAACAAGCTTTGATTCACTAATGGAAGTAGTCTCTTCAATAACAGACACCATTTTGCTGTCTGCATTCTCTTTAAGCTTGCTCTCACATTATTTATCAAACTTCAATTTTTTGTTTCTTTTTACCTGAATCCTTGCTTTTTTTACTTCATAACACTGAACAAAAGTGCTAAAAAGTAGCCATGCCACACTGTCAAGACTACATTGCCTTAAAACTGCTTCCATTAAATACTCAAACTTAATTTCAGGCAATCTTTCAGGATGAGGACAAAGCTTAATCAAACATTTTGCCAACATATCACTCCATTTGTTCATTGTCCAATTTCCCACACAGTCTCTGCTCCCTTTTGAACCATTGTAAGCTGGGCTTCCGCTGCCTGTGTTCCCCACAGCATCAATCTCTCTCATTGTCTCACTAGTTTGGCACTTTCAGCCCTGTCTCCAAGTGCAGAGTCCTAAAGTTCTCCATATTTCTTCATATAAACTGTTCTGAAAGCAAACTAGCCACTTCACAGCAGTGATCATACTTCTGTACTTCTCAATACCAATTTCTCTCTATTTTGCAAGCTTTTCCAGGCTCACAGTCTCATATCAAAACCCCACTTCTCTAGTATCAACTTCTGTACTGGTTACTCTTCTTACCAACTTATGGGAGAAAAGGGAGATTTATTCAGCTTGAGGTTCAGTACAGAGATACAGTCCATTATGACAGGAAAGGCATGGCAAGCTGGCAGAAGCTGGAAGACATTTAAATCACTGCAGACATCATGGAGGCCCAGAGCTGCAAACTAAAACAGAGCTGACTTTTCCCTCCTTCTCAAACAACTAAAGAGTCAAACATATGTGCCTGTGAGGGGCAACTCACATTCAAACCATGACAATTACCATACTTTCAATAGAAGAAAAGATTCCATAATCACCAAATAGCAATTATTAAAGACTCCCAAGTGAGAGGGAGGGCTGTCCACATTATCATGAAGTTTTGTGCCACATGTACAACATTTCGCTTTCAGATCCACTTTTATCAGCAGGGAAACTAGATTCTTGGGTTCTTGCAGAGCAGATTCACTAATACAATGCCATCTGACAAAACATAATGAGGACTGTAATAACAAAAAGTCCCTTTAGCTTACTGTGACATCTGCTCAAGCAAGTAGCAAACTCCAGTGTATCTGGAATAATATGACAGGATTTAGTTAGTTAGTAAGGGGGAGATGGATTGAAGAAATATTTATTAACAGAGTTGAGAATAATAATGTGTTTTTATTAGGAACCTAGAAGACATCAGTCACTGTATAATGGGAAAATATCAGAAATACATACTGATATATACATGTATGCATATACACATTATATGTCATAGCTAGGCACAGGCATCAATTTGACAGTTGAGGATTTGAGCTCTGGGCAAATTTGTAGAGAATTAGTGATTGAGTCAAGTCCAGAGCAAACCTGCAGGAGATTGTCTAGCCGATGGAGAAGGCCCAGACCATGGTGGGTGGGTTTAGGCCCCAGAATAAAATACAGAGAGCTGGTTGAGAAAGTTGGCATCACTCTCTCAGCAGTTATGTAGAGATGGTGTGGCCAGTTCCCTCAGCCCTGGTGTTGGTATGAACTCTACTGTCAAGCTGGATTGAAGACTGTAACCAGACAATTGTAAGAGAAAATAAACCACTTGTTTTTTTAAGCTGTTTGATGGTGATTTTATTAGCAATCATTCAGGCTAACTACAACATTATATATACACATAAATACAGGGATTATATATATATACATATATATACACATATATAATATGCATACCTGTACATACACATAGATATATGTATCATATACTCCTAATGAAGTGTTGAATATGGCATTACAAAGATATAAAGGCATCTTAAAATCCATTTCAGGAGGATCAAGGATGCTTCATAAAGTATTAAACCACATGAATTGGATTTGTAGAGAAAAAATATTTTCTGGTTCATAATATAAACTTCAAAGCTAAACTTCATATGTTTGAATCCTACTTCTGCCTTTTGGCTTTTTCTTCTTATGAAAGAGGCTTAATAATTTAAACTTCAGTCTTCTCAGTTATCACCATGAGCAGAAAGGAGGTTATTGATGATAATTAGCAGATAAACAGTTCCATCCTATGGAGTCATGACTATTATTATCAATGATTTGGCAATAGGGAAACTGAATCATTGAGATATTGAACAAATGGCACAGCCCACATTGCTGGTAGGTGACCATGCTAACCTGGGCACCCATGCAGTCTAGCTCTTGCATCCATACTGTTGAACAGTATACCACCCTCTCCTGGATCAACTACTCAGCCTTACTGCCAAGCTCACATTTGACCTGTGTATATGAAATACTTCTTCCATGCCCAAACTAACATTTATGCTAATTCCATAAAAGGAAGATTGATATTAATAAGTAGTGTTGTATAAAATGTTCTCACTCTGTGGTATACTGACCGGCTAGTTGTTACATGGAACATAAAGGAAGAAAGACACATTGTGTTAAACCAAGTGGTCAGGTATCCATTTCCAACTTCTTGAGTGGTGGTCTTGTCTCCATCAAGTTTAGGCCTGGTTTTATTGCATGGAACTTGAGAGAGTCCAGATTCAACCCTTCCATAATCATTTTTTGATGACTACCTTCAGGTGAAAGTGGGGCTCATGGGCGAGACAAGCCTGCGCTGATGCGTTTCAGAGGAATGGCTGATAGTGCATGTTCTGTGGTCTCAGTTCCTGGGGCTGATTTGCAGCTTCACTATTGGGCAGATCACTTTGCCTTTATTTATTTTCCTCGTCTCAAATACGGAAAAAAGAGAAAAAAGATTTTATGGAGTCAAGTGTGGATGAAGAGAATCATTTCATGCTGGCAGAAGTGAAGCGTACATGAGTCTGCCCTCTGCCTGGTCCCCAATTTCCACTCCATTCCTCATTTTTTTACTTGAATTTCCATCATCTGTACCTCTCATTTCCACTAGAGCAATTTCCCAATCGATTGCCTTTCAACCTTTTTTTTTTCTTTTGGTAGCACGGAGTTCTTAAACATAAATTTTGTACGAAAATCTAACACCAAATACACAGGGGCTTAGTATGTGCTGTTTCCTTATTCTATGTGGAACTTCTTCATTTCAGGTTTAGAGCACATTTCTTTTCTTTCTTCAAAAACTGCTGCAAGCATCACACTGGGATCTCCCCGAGCTAGAGCAAGCGCACACATGTAATCATGTACACACATATCCACACACACATGCAAGTACCCCATATACACAAACAGCTGAAAAAAAGAAGAAAAAAAAACTAGGTTCTGAAGAGATAACTCAGTGAAGTGCTTGCCTTGCAAAAGAGCCTGAATTTTTAGAACTCATATAAGAAAAGCTGGGTGTCAAGGCATCAACTTGCAATCCCAGAGCTGGGAGGTAGTCAGAAGCCCACTGACTAGCTAGCCAGGTCATATGATTGAACTCCAGGACAATGAGAGTCTCTCAAAAGTATGCCTTGTGAATAACTAGAGTAACCTCTGACCTCCACATGTACATTCACATCTACGCACTTGTACCGGGTACACACATAGGTGAACATTGCATGCACTTGTGTACCATACACACATGAATAAACACACACACACACACACACACACTCACTCACACACCTAATATTCTAGCATAATTTTATTTCTTGAATCTGATTATAGATTTGTGGACACACAAATACGCATGCAGTGTTCTGAAATTACGTCTTTTGATCTGCAAAGTTTTTATACAATAATTCTTCAATGAACAGTGTGGCAGCTTATAAACCCTCTAAAATTTGACTTGTGAACATCTGAAATGTTCTTTTGTTACACAAAGAAACATGCGGAGAGCTCCATTTTGCTGACGGCCCGCGGAAGGCTACTGCTCTGGCAGCATCTGGTTACCTGGCAGCCTCCAAGGGCAGCTGGGGAGGAAACTTCTAGGTCTTGCGTATAATTAGCCTGCTCCTGGGCCATCTGGGTTGCTCTGATTTCACCACCACCATTTCTTGCTTTCTGAAAACTTTCTGTGTGGTTCTTCCTTTGGGACTGAAATCATTAATAAGGCCTTCCTTAGTCAGGGGCTCTGGCTTCTTTAATGTGGCTGGCATCGCTCTGCCCCCTGGATGCATCTTATTATGAACCACCCTACAGACCGAAGGAGGGTGGTGTTTAGAGTTGATAATGCTGTCATCAAATTAGCAGGCTTCATTAGAAGGAAATTACAGATTTGGGGCTCCCTAATATAATAGATTCTTTAAAAAGCCCATCCAAGGAATTACAAAGCCTCCTTAAAGAGAGCTATTACAAGAAGGGCTGCATTGTTGCAAGTCCTGCTCAGATGCAGAGAGATGCTGACTTATCCGAGTGTAGTAATCAGCATAAGGTTGATTGTGCCCTGTATGGGTAGCCTTTATGGATCAGTGAGGTTACGCATGGAACCAATTTCAATGGCTAATGAACTCTCAACAGTCAGTCTACCTTGCAACGGTTCTTTTCATAAAGCTTGCCCCATTCCCTGGTTTTCAACAGCAGGAGGATAGTTGTAAATCCCCAAGAAGTATCATGCTCTCCTGTCCACTGGATCCTAGTCGGCTGGCTCGGGGGATATCAGTGCTCTTGATGACACAGCTGGGACCCTGATAAACTGAGCAAACTGAACTCTTGTTCACTGCCACTCACTGCAGTCACCAGATGTACAGCGAGGGCTCCGTCCTCAGGGCTGGGTACGTCGTCACCACTGCGGAGTGCCAAGAAGTCAACAGAGTCCAGTGAAATGGCGCTAATATCTGTAGGGCACAAGGAGGGTCAGGTGAATGCAGAGACCTCCTCCCTGGCCAAATCTCTCTTTCCCTGTCCTTGAGTTGCCCTTCTCTGTGAGTCCAATATTAAGGTCACAGCATTAGGGTACTCACACCTCATAGTGAAGTCTGTCTGTCTAGTTGGGGATCTGGGGAAGGTACCTATACAAGAGGAACCCTAAGTTCAGTAAGAAGGTTACCATAGGTCTCCATGTGCTGGATCTCACTCAGGCTTAGAGGAGACTGCTATTAAAGCACTGTGGTCCTGCTCCATCACTAGTTCAAATTTCCTTTGCAAATATTGTACACAAGGCTATTAAGTCAAACACAGAGGGAGGATGGCTAACGGGGATAAATACAGCCCAAGATACTTTGGCTCTGGATCTGCAACATCCAGCGCTACGTCATCACAGAAGTTCCAGTCAATCAACCAGCCTTGTCGCATCTTTAATATCAGTGTAGACTTTTGGTTTTCTCTGATCTACAGTTCTTAGAAGACACAGTAAAAAGAGAATGAACATAGTCTAACATCTGGCTGAATCCCGGACACTGCCACCCAATCACAGCAGAACACGGAAGGAGAAGGAAGACTGGAGAATTTACACCACAGACTTGTGGTCAGAATTGTGACGACTGGTAAGGTGGTCAACCCATTTGACTTCTTAGGAATCCCCTTTCTTCTTCCTCTCCCACTGCTATTTATATGGATGATTCTATGCTTTCTGGTCCCCCTGGGGCCCAAAAGAAACATTTACACAGTGATCAAGCAGTTGGGAGTGCAATTTGACTTGGTAATGAATGGAAGTCATCTGCCTGTGTGGAACAGATTAATCTGTACTACAAATAACAAAGCACATAGCTCAGCGGGAAATGTACAATGAGTGACAGAATTGGCACTTGTGGCTAGTAATTATCTAGTCTAAATAATCTACCTTATTCTTTATATGTTCCTTGATATGTGTTTATTATTATTAACCAATAGTTATTGGATGATGTCTGTGTGCCAGGGATTACTTTGAGACTCTGGTGACTATAACTCATGTGACACCTACAACACGGAGATGAAAACTGAAGTTCAGGAAATGAGTCTTTCATCTAAGATATGGGAGATGAGGTCTCCCATTCTAAGATGTAGGAAATGAGTCTCCCATCCAACATCCGGGGACTGAGCCTTCCAATGAAGGTACAGGAGGTGAGGTCTCTCATCCAAGACCTGGGAGCTGAATCTTCCATCCAAGGTGTGGGAGGTAAAGACTCCATGGTATAGGAGTTAAGGTCTTCGGTCTTAGGTGTGGGAGGTGAGGTCTTCCATCCAAGGTGTAGGAGGTAATATGGTGGAACTGAGATGTGACCTCACTAGTATGGCTCCTGTGTCCACGTTCCCCAGGGTCCCACCACTGTCCACTGAGCATTTCGGCTGTATTGCTCTACCATCTTCGTGAGCTCTCCCTTTTCCACTTATTTTTATCCACTTGTACTCATTCTGACAGCCGAAACCATGTCTTCCTAATTAAACATATTGTGGGATTATAGAGAAAAGAGTGTCTTGGATCAGATGATGCTGGAAACGTTTTGAATGAACATCTTAAAAACCAAGGCACTTCACTCACATTTAATCTAAAGCTTTTCTGAATTCTTTTAAAAACAAGCAGGGCTTAGAAAACCATGGTGGCCACATGCAAACAAAATTGTCTACGCACATAATCACACATGTTCAGTAATCACATTGTCTACAGCTGCTTTGTGGGTAAACAGGAGAGTCTACTCAAGTTTTGTCGTAGAAAGAAAGAATACCCAGGAACCTAAAATATTAACTACCTAGGATATGAGAGGAAACATCAGTGAACTCTTGAGCTAAAACTAACAGTGCTGGCCAGGAAGTGTGTGAGCCTTGAAGGTCTACTCTATTACCTTGACACCATCCCCCCCAGGTCTTCCTCACTCCTCCCATTGTCTTCCCAGACCCCTGCAAATGGGAAGGGGCAAGCATGCCTTCTCTGTTCACATGTTTTTAGACCCTCTCACCAATTCACCCCATGTTTCTCTCTCCTTCACCCAAGTCAGCCCCCAGTTCTCCCTATTGCAAATCAAACAGCCACATTTACCTGTTTAGCTGTGGTATTGGGTTAGCTGCACAATAGTTTTTCCTGTGTGGAGTCTTGGTGCTGTCTCTCTGAGATAGGAGCATCTCTTTCCTTTTGCATGCCCCTGGGCCCTCCTATCCATGGGATAAACAAGAGACACTTGGTAAATATTTTTATATGACTAATTGTTGCTATCCTGATATACTCTCACCTTAGAAAAGAATAAAGCGACAAAAATAGATGTTTTGCTTCAGGGGAAAAAAAAAAAAGAAAACCCTGAGGGGAAAAAGCACATGTTCTCTCCAAAAACTAGAGAAGTCACCTGTAGTCATTTAATCACCTCCCTGCTCTGGGTGAGCAAGAGCAGAGACTCCTGAGGGTACCACTGGCAGGGAGGACTCTCCCCAGTGGATGTCAATAGCCCATAGTGGTGGCCTGCTAGCCCGTGTCAAGCTCCACGTCTTGAGGAAAACCTTCTTACATAATTCACAGTTATATAAGCAAAACGCACAACAATCGAGGGTCCTGGACCCCACAAGTCTGCTGGCCAGGAAAACACAGACATAAACTAAGTCAGCTAGATGTTTAGAGTGTTCGCTGCCACCAATTTCTAAGTATCTAAGACGACAAGTCCAGACATCGTCCTCTCCCAAAGCTCCTCATCTGCATGATGCTTTAAAAATCTCTTTCTCTGATACCATCTCTCTTTTTTTTGCAAATGTGTGCATTCGTGCGTGTGTATGTGTGTGTGTGTGTGTGTGTGTGTGTGTGTGTGTGTGTGTGCCTGTGGCGGCCCAGGAGTGACATCAAGAATCACATGGCATTGCTCTACCCCTTATTGCTTTGTTCTGGAGTTTCCCAGCTTCTCTCCTCCAGGGCCAGAATTGAAACCTGAGGCCATTTCCAACCCCCATCCTCTAGTACTTTTACGTGGAATCTGGAGGTCCAAACTGAGATTCTTTTGCTTTACAGACAAAGGCTTCAGTCCCTGAACCATCATCTCCCCTGTCTGCTGATACTATTTCTAGGATTTTGATACCAAAGAAATGCTCTTCTAACTTACATATTCCTTGTCTAAAATATTCTTCCCTAGCATCCCCGTCTTACTCAGACCTGGAGGAACTTGTATGTATTTAGCAAGGCCAGATACGTCCAGAACTCTGACTTTATTGGTTTTCCAACCTAAATGTCTGTCATTTGATGTGATGAAATAAAAGGGGTAGGGTCACCCCAGAGTTTTCCCAAGTACTATGTTACCATAGATGGGGCATGTTGGGGTAGCTCAGAAGGATCACAAAACTGAACTCTAAATGAAAACCAAAAGCAGTTGGAAACCCAAATGTCTCATGTCTCAGGACCTGTTGGAATCATAGCTATTGATCCATGCCAACACACTCTAGTTATCTAAATCTCTCAGAATTAGCTCTTTATTTTTAAAGAGTCTGTGTTTTTGGCTACTCTCTTCAAAAAAAGTGGGAAGGACCTCTTTTATCTATAGCAGTTGCCATTGAAATTTAATGCATAACTCTGGGTCTATAATTATATATATTATATATATAGAATATGTGTATAGTTATATGCACAAACCAAATATATACTGATAATAAATCAAAAGCAAATTTATTTTTTACTATGCATATCACTTTACCACTTATTAGAGGAAAAGCCAAAGTTGCATATTAATGAGATTGAAAATATTATTTATTGTTGCATAAAGAGCTAAATCTGGTGGCTTGGTAGTTAAAGTGCTCACCATGCAAGCAAAAAGGAATGGAGTTTGGATCCCAAGATCCCTTGTAAAATCCTGAGTGGGTGTGGCAGCCCACCTGTGGTTTCAGCCTTGGAAGGCAGAGATTGGGAATCCTCAGAGCAAATTAGCTAGTCATACCACTCTTACTAGCAAGCTCTTCGCCTGATTAGACACTCTGCTCAAAAAGAATAAGTTTAAAGAGCAATCAAGAATGATTTCCTAAGTCAACCTCAGGCCTCATGCATACATGTACACACACATTGACTCCTATACACACATGCGTGCCCGCACATATGCAAACACACACACGCACACACCACACACACACACACACACACACATACACACACAAGAAAGTAGAAAATGAAAAACAATAAAACTGAAAGAAAGGCTTAAACCTGGTCTGAATAATGATACTATTGGACAAAGAACACTACCAACATTTTCAGCTAATTTTGCTTTTATAATCAGTGCTAAGAATGCTACTTTGCATAAATATGCACTACAAAAATGGCACAAGAAGGTTTAGGGCTATTTTCAAGGTTGTTTGATATTCTGTCTTAATCTCAGGCTAAAATGCATTAAAAGACATTTTTATTTTTTTACAAACTTACAGCCAACAATTCAAACAACGATATTTTTAAAATATTTTTATTCATTTATATGAAAGAAAGGAGGGAAGCGAAAGAGGGGGAGAGGGCACATGTGTGCCCCAGGTGCATATGAAGAAGACAATGTTCGACCACTAGTTACCCCCTTCTACCCTCTGGCCCCTAGGATTGAATTCAGGTCACCAGGTGCCTTTACCTACTGGGCCATTTTACTGGCCCCCAAACAGTGATTTTAAAAATCAAACACTCTAACACAATCCAAGCCAATGCTATGCTAATTTGGTACTGACATGCTGAGGAATGATGGTAGGTGAATATTGAAAGTCTTTGTTTTCCATAATTAAACCATTATGCTCTATAAGAGCAGGAAGATTTGTGTGTGCAGTAAAAACCCAGCATTTCATAGCACACAGTAGTTGAGTCTGAGCCAAAGCGTCACAGGCAACCTGTGTGGGTGTCCAGATGCACCGAGGGCATGCTCAGTTGCAAAGTGTGTGTGTCCTGTGCTCAGAACCAAGGTTGCCGGCAATCACAACGGAACACCTGCCAGAAGCCCTTCAGATTCATTACATCCTGGATCATGAACTACGTTTTGCTCCTCACCTGTGCAGAAACCTTTCACTGTGGCCAGATTTTTCAGAACCCCTACATTTAGCTATTCCAGTCCAAACAGGATCACCACTGTTCAAAAAACTGGGCTCTGTAGGAAAATGCCATCGCAGTCTTTCACAGCCATTGACCTTGGCGTTGGTGGTCTCGTCAAGTACATGTCTGTGCCAGGGCTGTACACAGACAAGAGGGAGGTCTTCTACTCAGCAGGAGTTCAGAGGTGTGCACTGGGGTCGGATCACTACACCAACGGGAACCTGCAGGGCGGCACAGTCCTTCATCCCTTACCCACGAGCATGCAGTGATGCCTGCTTTGTATTTGCAGTTTCTTTTTTTCACCCTTCAGGGAAAAATGCATATCCTTTATATTAGCCTCACCACCACTAGGTCCTAGGCAGCATCTCAAACAGGAAATCACAAGGGGTCCTGGACTAATACATAGGGTGTTTATTCTACCCCATGCTGACATCACATCAGCTCTCAGTGCAGTCAGATGCATCTTACTGGCAAATGACACCCAAGCAAAAACCCTTCGATTTTTGTAGCTTTTGAGTTTGCAGAATTGTGGAAAAGAGGTCATCAGCCTGTACAGGCACATGAACTGTAGGTCGTTTACCAGCAGCCAGCTCTTGACTAACTGTAGCACTACTGAAGAAGCTTTGATCTGCCCCAGGACATTGGGCATGGACTCACTCAGAAGTTGGCTCCTGTGGCATTCTCTCCTTCCCTAACTAGGGCCCAGTGGTCTCCAACCAAGGCGAGGGGAGACCATATATCTTACCACAAGGAAGATGAGGGAAATCCAATGAAATCCTCGAAAGACATTAAAAGTAATTTTGTTTTGCTCACTGTCAGAGTTAGATATCTTTGTTAACTTAACAAGTGAAATCCAGTGGTGAGGAATTGGTAGTTGAGTTGAGCCCTGGGCGAGTCTGCAGAAGATTATCTGATTGGTGGGAAGGCCCAGCCCATCGCGGTGGAACCAGGCCCTGGGCAAGTGGATAAAAGGGACGAAGCTTGTTAAGGAAGTGGCCATTCTTCTGTATGCTTGGCCGGTCATGCTGCTCTGGCAGGTGAAGACTAGTCCCTCTCTCAATGATCCTGTGGATATGGGGTGACCAGTTCCCTCCGCTCTTAGTATTGGTACAAGCTCTTCTACCAGGCTGGATTAAGAACTGGAACTAGACAATTGTAAGAGAGAATAAGAGCCCTGGCTCTTCCTATAAGTCATTCGAACGCAAATTTGTCAACCTGCAGAGTAAACTGGAGCATTTTGCGAGTGCTAAGCAGAATGTGAAGTCTCTTGTATTATTGACACTCCTTCTGAGGCCAGCAATGTCTCTTTCTGACTATCCCCAAAGACGAAGGTTCAGAATTTTTTATTTGATAGATCATAGTGCTAACATTCTACACATGCAAGAGGAGTCATCAATGACAAAAATTATAATAACAATAAAAATAAGCAAAAAGTAATAGCAGTGATGGAAGACTAGCTAATAAGAGCTATTGTTATTGATAATTACTCAGCCATGTTGAGGTGAGCAGTTGTAAATTGCCAAATCAATTATCCTAACGCCGTTATTTACAGTGCTTCATGCAAAATGAGCCATGACAAAAATAGTAGAGTTTTTGCCACTCACCACCTAGGGAGGCTGAGACACAACTATAATTTAGAAACTTAGAACCTTTCCAACTTCATTGAGGAGATGCTGATGTCATGGATGAACTAAACTCCAGGTCTCTGTTGGTTTTAAATCACTGGGAAGTAGATGTTTTATTAATTCCTCTTTCCCTCCCAGAATGCTCTCCCAAAGCCATTAGGGTTCTAGAGGAAATAAGAGTAAAGGCCACCTTTCCCCTGATGGGTGATTTACTTCCTCCTCCAGGACTTTCCAAAGGTGCGAAATACATTGCTGTCCACCTCAGAGCTTTCGCATATAAATCTACATCAGGGAATTCCACTGGTGTCTACACAGATTTCCTAGTATCTACTGGAAGAAACGATAAAGCCTAGACAATAAGTCTTATGGCTTTAAGGAAGTTGGTAATCAATAGTCTTGTTTAAAACCTAACCTAGTAATTAGAACCAGTCAGTGAGACATAGTAGAGCTGGTCAGGAAATACACTAACCAGATTACAGAACAACCCACCTCAGTCTAACGCCCATTAATCAGAGCCCACCAACTATCAAGGAGACTTCTTTGAGTGCCCTAGAAGCTTGTTCCCATTAAGGAAAAAGTAAAGGTGGTAATAAGTGGATTTCCTTTATTACACTCAGAAAAGGGTTTTTTTTTTTTTTTCTGTTCCAAATTACTGAATGTGTGAAGATATCTATTTCCACCCAAAGATAATGATGTACCGTCAAAGGTAAGTTAAAAGCAAAATTCAGAATAAAACTATGTTTGCAAAAATTCTCACCTCTTTGGAAAATTAAAAATCAACCAGCTTTAATCTGCTGTCATAAATACTCTGCATCCCCAAATCTGCCCTTCAAATATTCTTGCTAAAGGAAAGAAGACTTTGTACAGTTAAATGTACAATGTTTAATTTACCAAGGAAACACCCCCACACATACCTCACACACGTGCTCAGAGAGAGCACATGTACACACATAGATACACACACACTTCTGAGTGCCTTTCTGCTTACTAGAAAGTTGGAAGTGGACAGGTGCTAGGAATTTTCTTAAAATAACTTTCTATTTCCCCTTGTTAGAAAAGAATACTTGAGCATAGTAACGAAGCCAACAGTCCTCAGAGTTGCCAAACACAGTAACCAACGATGACATATGGGGTATCTTGGAGGTAATGTTTCACAGGAAGTTGGCTAATCCTACCGTGCAGATTCAGGCCGGAGGAGGAGCTCATCCAATTTGATTATGTGGATAATGACATTGTTTCCTTGATTCGAATGACCAAGCAATAAACGCTGAACATCTGTGTAAAGAACAATCATCGTCTGTTAATCATTAAGGTGCTTTCAAGTGACTTGAAATGAGATTTGATCACCTCTAATAAGGGAAAAGATAGAGATGGTGCCAACTGTGTGACAGGCTTTGCTGTCATTTAGAAACTTCTAGAAGAAAGAATAATAGCAAAGCATTCTTCAGCAGGCCAGTCCCTGCGCCTTTCCTTTCAAGATTCACCAGCTCTTGCAGGGACTTGGAGTATAGACAGGCCCAAGTTAATATGGTTATTTCAGGAATAAACACTGTTCAGTCTTCTGTCAAATTCTTGTTTTTTGGGGGGCCAGAAGAGATGGCTCAGGGGTTAAAGACTTTGCCTCACAAGCAGAAGGACCTGAGTTTGGATTCCAGGTCACACACAAAAACAGGTGGAAATACTGTTAGCCTGTACTTCTGGCCATGGAAGGCAGAGCTTGGGAAACCAAGAGCAAAGCAATAAGGAGGTAGAGCAATCCAGGATGATTTCCAATGTTACAGGCACACACGGTGCCTTTTTCTACCCCTCCACACACAATCCTTGTTTATTTGAACTGTTCACATTGAAAGCCTATTAAATAAGCCAAAAAATATCTGATCCAATAAATGAATGGTATATCTGAAAACGTACTGTCCTAAGAAATAGAAAATTCAACTTAATATTTGTATCTCTCCATATAATTCTTTGGCATTTATTTTTTGAATATTTGGTAAGTCCTGGGCATTTACAAACCATGGATACTATAAAGATTTGCCAACCTTCAAGGGCTCATTTGCAACTTGAATATTGCAAATACTGACACTCCTCATGCCAAGAGTAGAACCTGGCACACTGTGGATACTCAACAATTACTAGAGAAATGAATTCAGTCATGTGTACCAACTAAGCTAGGATCAAGACATATAAAGACAAAGACACACATGTAGGGCTCTTTGATAGGGGGACCTTCATTCTCCAGGGAGGGATATAAGTCTAAGACTCCCATGATGAAATATGATGAGGGATAAGTTTGTCATCATTGGGATAAGTTGCATAACTTTATATAACATATACACATGCAATACTCATATGGCACATGTAACACTTGTTATATATTTAATTACAATATATTTTAATGCTAATTTATTTTTATAGAAAGTTACAGCAGGGGAGAAGATCATAAGGGAAATAAACATGGACTGCAAGGTGATTCAGTGGTTAAAGTGCTTGCCACTCAAGCACGAGGGCCTGAGTTTGGATCTCAAGTGCCCCAGGGACGGTAGTATACATCTGTAACAACAGGACTGAGCAACGGAGACAGAGGAATTGCTAAAAACTCCCTGGTTAACCAGCGCAACCAGAACAGCAGGCGAAGATGGAGGAAGAGGAAGAGGAGGAGGAGGAGGCGAAGATGGAGGAAGAGGAGGAGGAGGAGGAGGAGGAGGAGGAGGAGGAATGGAGAGCAGTAGAAGAAAGACAGTTAACACTGACCAGTGACCTCCACAGGTACATGTATGAGAAGTCCATTTGTAAGCAGATACACATCTACCCACCCTCCACCCCCCCAAACACACATGCATATGCACACGTATATGCCATAAATATATACACTCAAAATCTTTCAAAATGAATTTGAATTCTATCAACCACAAGTAATCATTTCAATTATAGAGAAATATACTGTATTTATTTTCCAGGTGTGTGTGTGTGTGTGTGTGTGTGTGTGTGTGTGTGTGTGTAGAAGAGTCAGCAGCAGAGGCCAAAGGAACTGCCCACACCATATCTACCAAAAGAGCTGAAAATGGAGCACAGTTTCTAGCTTATCAGTCTACCAAAATCAACCATTATCTACCCTAGGTGTGAGAGTTAATCCTGGGTGTCAACTCAACATACCTGGCATTAACAAGATCAGCTGAGACCACCTGAAGAGATTATACCAGCCCTAGACCCCATCAGAACCTCCTAGACCCCATAGGAACCTCTCAGTAATGGACCACAGAAAAGCCACAGAACAGAACACAGAGTGGAAAAGAAGAGATGCTCCAGGAATGCTCCAGCCATGTGGAGGTCTGGTGTGACTTAGCCTGCCAGCTTCAGCCATGCCGTCTCCGCTGTATATCTTCCCTCTAGAACCCTAAGGTGAATAAACCTCCTTTTTCTCCCTTACATTATTTGACTTTGAATGTTATCTCATGGCAATAGTTAAAAGTATTGGTTATACCGGATATGGCCTCAGCCACTATAGATTGTGTCCTCCCATCAGTTAGATAATCTCCTGCAGCCAGCTCAGAGGCTTACTTCTCTAAATAATATTTCATAGCGGTGCCTAAAGGCTTAGTTCTCAATTTTCAAGTTGATATGTAACACCTAACTGCCATCCATATGTCTATTCTACATGTTGATTTATGATAGGGTTATAAGTATATGGTACATATTTTAAAATAACCCTAAATACATTCATTTTATAGAGTGCAATTATAAACCAATAATAATTTTTAAACAAAAGTTGAATATATTAGGTTGATGAGGGGGCTCAGGATAAAGGTGCCAGCCCAGCAAGTCTGAAGTTTAATTGCAAGAACTAACATAACCGTGAAGAGAAATGAGTCTACAAAGTTGTCCTTTATATTTTTTAAAAAATTGAATAGAAGACTTTTGGTCTCACTGTAATCAAATACATGTAGCAGCAAGTATTTTTTTTCTGTATCAATCAATGTCTATTTACCTCTGGCTCATTTCTAATGTCTTCATCTTAGGAACATTCATTTTACTTCTATAATCAGAGAACATATCAATTTTGATCCTTTCATTACTAGATATTAAATACTATGTGGCTAACTTTGAAAATCAAAGTTCCATTTTCAACTACAAGTTGGAGCGCAATCTACGGAGGATCAGAGAAAAGAAACAGACATTCCAAGTCAAGGAGGTGCTCTTTAAGCACACAGACCGAGACCTTCCTACTTTCTGAGCAATGCGGAGGACGTCAGAACATCTTTTTGATTACAGGGCAAATTAAGCTGCCGGAGGAGGCGAGCAAAGTTACTAAGCTTCAGATCATGGTTTCCTCTGAGCCACGCTGAGAATTTGGGATGCATTCTAACAGACTTTCAGCAACTGAAAGGTTTGATTAGAAGAGAAACAACTCGATGTGTGTTTTAGAAAGTTCACTTTGAGATGCTGGAATATAGCTCTGTTGGTAAAGTGCTTGCCTGGCAAGTTTGAGGACCTGAGCTCAAATCCCCATTTCCCTGTGAACGCCAGACATAATGGCACATGCTTGTTTGTAATCCCAGCACTGGGGTGGTAGAAACAGGAGGATCCTGGGAGATCCTTGGGGCTCGCTAGTCAGCCAGTCTGGGTGAATCTGTGAGTTCCGGGTTTGGCGAAAGATCCTATCTCAAACAACAAGGAGCATGATGGAGAAATGGCATTCGACATGGTTGTCACATACATGAACCCCACCCATGTGTGCATATAGTACACGCATATACCTATGTACATATATTACACATGAAGAAGGAAGAGTGGAGGAGGAGGAGGAGGAGGAGAAAGAGGAGGAAAGAAGTCGCTTTGCTGTCCGAATGGAACAGTAGACTGGATTGTTACCAGCAGCAGTCAGGGAGAAAGCGCGGGTCCTGACCCGTGAACACAGAACAGAGAGGAGACTTCTGACGAGTACCTGGTGATGAAAAGGAAGAAGACAGACGCCAGAGCACTGCCAGGCAGGAGGAGACAGGACGGGAAGAAATCTGTGGATGAAACGAAGCCTTCAGAGGCCCCACCAGCATCCACAACTGGACGTCGACCCAGTGCGATGCTTCGGCGAGTTCTACCCATGTCTCTTTCTCCCTAGACAATAAGCGAATCCAATCCTTATCCAGTTAGCCCATTTGAATATATTCCATTTTCAAAGGTCTCATTCCTAACAGGTTTTTATTTCGAAGGGGCGTGTCTCTACCTTCCAGATCCTTTCTGGGAGTGGACATAGATAAGCTGCTTTTGCCAGGTCTGTAATGGGTGGACAAATACATCTGCTCCTAGTCTTTTTATTGGCTTAACTGGAAAGATTTTTATGTACAAGCTTTGGATGATATTGAAAACACATCACTTCTGTTGTAGCTAAGAAAAGCAGCTTTAGAATGAGAGACCTGGTCCACGCATTATGAGGAGACCTTTAGCTTTTTATCACAGCTGTTCTTTGTTGCCATGACAACAGAATTAACCATTTCATTAATATCTCTGAGAAGAGAGACACAGATGTACGCATGCCTGACTTCCAGGTCTCAGGCTTTTTGACATGTCTCCCCACTTGTGTTGCCCCCTCAATATTTGGCTTAATGCTTCCATGGGATTTTTTTTAAGCAAAGCTTTAGATTTATAAAAATTAAATTCGCTCAGCTGCATTGATTTGGCTGCTCTTAGGTATTCCCTGAGCAGCTGGGAGCCCGTAGAAAACCAGAGGAAAGGAAATTGAATACAAAAGAATACCTGTTGGGGAAAGTCGGCCACGTGAAGTGGGTGTTTCTGTAAACACCAGCGACTGCCAGGTCGCCAGGGGATCCAGCTGTTCCTATTGCTGCCTATGATGACTGTGATGTAAAGAGAAAGGGAAACAAAAATCTCCCTGACAAGTAAAATCTATTATTTTATTTTGAAAATAAGCTCTCAAAAGAATAATTCTTCTCCCTAGTCCCCAAAAGCTACAAGGGTCCCTTATGAATTGTGTCTTGCTTTAAAGGACAAGGTGCATCATCTTAATATAAATATTCATCTTTTAATGACCAGTGTAAAAAAAAAAAAAACTCTAACATCGAAAGAGTTGTGGGAAGCTATTCACTGTTTTCTGCTCATCGCATGAGTTAGTACAGACTGTCTTGAAGTCTATACAACTGTTTTTTTTTTTCCCCTAGCTTCTCTATTGGTAATTTATATCTTTTTATGGGCATCCACCTGGCTATGCAATTTGCAAAGCCTTTGAAATACAGTATCTCATTTAATGCATGAAATAACCTCTGTATGAAGAAGCAGGTATTCCCAACCCTATTGTGTAGCGCAGGAAGTCAAGACTTAGAGAATTCTGTGCAAGCAACAGGAGGCTGCTGGTGGCCTTTGGCTCTTTGTTTCTGCTCATATAAATATTGTAACAACACTTAAAATATTTACATCTCCCCCCAAGGCATGTTGTTCTGGGAGGGGAGACAAATGTCCTTGGGAAGATTATTCATAATAATGAAACTCATAAAACAAGAAAGCAGATTTGAACAGAGACGTAAAGTCTTTAAAAATCGAGAAAGGTTCTGAAAGGCTTGCGGCGCACACGGGAAGAGATTTTTCCTGCCACATACAGGCTTCCTGGCAGCCAAGGAAATAAAGGAGGAGACTTGATCCAAGTGTGTGTGTGCATGTGTGTGTGTGTACGCGTGTGAATGCGTGCCACGTGTGTCATGACACGCATGTGGAGGTCAGAAGACAACTTTCAGGAGTTGGTTCTCTCCTTCCATTACGCAGGTTCCAGGGACTGAACTCAGGTGAACAGGCTTGCATGACAAGTGCCTTTACACGCTGACCATCTTTCTGACCCACAGTGGGGTTTTGTTTTTTCTTCTCTTGAATTTTTCAATCTTTTTAAAATAATGGTTTTTGTTGAAGTATCATTCCAGTCCCATGAAATTCACCCAAAGGGAACAATTCAACACATTTCCAGTTGGGATTGACCAAGCCAGCATGCATCAATTTTCCAGCACTTTCCTCTCCCACCGCTTGAAACTCCTGCCCATTACTCTTCCTGCCCTTCCCTTCTGCTCACACACACCCTCACCTCCCAGCTCTAAAAAGCAAAATAAACAGATTTTTTTTTCCCCTAGAACTTTTCCTACTCCTGATAGTTGACCAAGAGGGCTGTCATACACAACATAGTCTCGTGTATTTGACTCCCTCACTGGACATCAGGGCTTCCAGCCTCCTGTACTTCACGGCAGACATCAGCACTGCATTCCCCCTCCTGCACTGTATTTCAGTCTGTGGACAAGCTGCATCCTATTCCTTGGTGGATGTCTGAAACGCTTCCATTTGGGGAGAGGGCATTACAGGTATTACGAATCATGCAACAATGTACGTCCAGGTACAGTTTTGTGGAAGGTATACTTCATTCCGTTCAAGGTGTTACTTGTTTTTAAGCCAGTCTGGTCTTTCAAAGGGATGAAGCTGGAACATCAACAGGCTAGAGACCCCTGGAACTCTGAGCTGCAAGACGCACCTTGGATTCCTGTCTGCAGTCTGTGAGTCGTGGCTTACAGCAGAGAAATTAATTCAGAGAGTGCTGTTCAGGATTCTTAGTCATTCCTAACATTCACCAGAAAACACTCAGCTAATTCTCCTCTAAGTGATGATAAGTATTTGTTAAGTTCTTTAAAACCCTAAAATTTTGAAGTGCAAAAAAAAGCATTTGCATAAAATAAAACTCACTATTAAAATCTCGGTTAGAATAATCCTTCTACCTTATCTACTTATCAAATATGTGTTTTCAAAAGTACTGCCGCTTTGAAGGAGCATAATACAAAAAAAAAAAAAAAAAAAGGACAAAGAAAGCAGGTGTTTGCTACAAAAATTTAGCAGCAATTTGAAAAGATTCCCGGAGTTTCTTCTCTTCTTGTGGTGCCACATTCATGCCAGACTTTGACTCTGGAGACCCAAGATGGTGACTTTACTTTTCAGTGGGTTAAATGATGTGGTTCTTGAGCAGATCAGGCTATTTTACAGTTAGGAATGAAATCTATTAGTTGAAGGGACGTCCTAGGCTCTTCCTACTGGGTTTCTTTGTGCTGAAGAAGAGAGTTTATCTTTGGATATATTAATATAAAGGAGTCATGAGAGCTAGACATACTTTCCAACGTAGCAGGAGTCCAAAGAGAAGTTAGCATATGTTCAATATGTCGGAACTTGTGAGTTTCAGATCTCATGATAATTTCCATGTTAGAGTCCAACAGAAACTGCATCGTCTAATGTGGTAAATGGTGTGTGTGTGTGTGTGTGTGTGTGTGTGTGTGTGTGTGTGTGTGTTTTAAGCAGTTGCTTCTCCTCTCTGCACAAGAGAGCACTCTTTTACCAAACCGCGGAGGCACTTGGGCAGAGCTACTCAGCAGATGAACACGGAAACCTTCCAATCACAGGCCGAGTTCCTTGGACCCAAGGAATAAAGAAATTAATGTCATGTGCTGTCGACCATGTAGATTACTCCCCTTTCAGTGGATGCCCTGCCTTTCGTGTCATATCGACATTTACATTTCTTAAACTAAGGTCCATAAAGATGAATTCTTAAAACTAAAGCAAGAGCATGTTGGAATGAAAGAAAAGGAGGGAAGGAAGAAGGGAAGGAGAAAGAGAGCCAGGGAAGGAGAAAGAGGCGGAGAGAAGGAGGGAGGGATAAACGAAGGGAGAGAAGAAGGGAAGGAGAAAGGAAAGGAGGGAAGAAATTTGTCTTGTAGTCCAGTCATTGAATCCTAAAGACATTTCGATCTGTATCTCACATGAATGTTGTCTAATTGCTCACTCATAATGAAACCTCAAGGTTTTAAAAAGAAGTTGTGAGAACCAATTTGAAACAAATCACCATTTATACCAGGGGCAGTTATAAATTCCAACCATAGAATACAGCAAAACAGAAGTTACCTAGGAGGTAAGAAAAGCTAAAAAGAATGACTGAATGCAAGTGATTTCAGAGTCATTCACCAAGGGTGACAGGAAATGCATCATTTACATGGGCTACGTAATGTAATGTACATGTAATGTAAAAAATATGTTGCAACAAGAGCTTAAAGTTAACTTTTCAAGTAAGTTACAAAAATGCTTAAAGTTTCAGAGAAACGATTTTATGACGGACAAACCAAGTGCAGACTTTTTCTTTTTTCTTCTTAGAAGTTTGTGGAAGTTTCGCCTAAATATTTCACAGGAAATTACTGTCTCCAAGAATATAAAGGGTTTTATATGAGGAGTTCTGAGCAGTCATTCTCCATGGGTACAGAGACACCAACAAACAGAAGCTGGTTTAATAAAGCCAGAGAGATTTTTGCCTGGACACGAAGCAGAAGTTGACTATCATGATGATAAAGAAAAATGGAAGAAGTTTTTCATCAGTTTTTCAAAGATAACTGTCAAAACAGACGCGGTGAAATGGATGAGCTTTCTCTACTGTCATTACTTAAATTTATAAACTTGACTATCAGACGAGGAAAAGGATGCATCGATCCATGGGATCATTTCCAACATTTTATTTACTTTTCCATAAAGTGACAATTTCATTTTGGTTAATCAGCTCATAAGGTAGGCAAGGAAGGGCATATCAACCTCCTTTAGGTCTAGCTTTGTAAAGAGATGCTGTCATATGGATCATCAGAGGCTGTTAAGAACCAGGCAGCCAACTGTCCCATTTCCTCCAGATAGCACTGACTAACAGGGAAATAAAGAAAGCAAGCCAACATAGTTCTTCTATTCTTAGCAGCTCGACAGATTTGACTGAACTGAGAACATTCTTAACATTTAAAGACAATAGGGGTCAAGCGGGCAGCCCAGCGCTTAGTAACATCGCAGGTTAGTTTCATGGAGCTGCGTTTTCCTTGAACTGCATCTCTTTTTGTAGCACTGCGCAAATCAAGCTCTCGGCCCTATAATCGCTTTGGAGGATTGTAGTAGGACTAGAATATAATGGAAGCAAAGCCCCAGGGACATGGAACTGTCACACAGATCTTTCATATTCTACTGGATGCTTTTGAGTAGCATTCTAACAAACCGTGCTGCCCACATAGTGAAAAGTACAGGAAGGATGACTTCTTTCAATTGCAAATATTCAGCTGACATTTACTGGGCACGGACCGCTAGGCGCCAAGGGCAAGGAAGCAAGTGAGGCAGGAACCATCCCCGAGCTTCTAGAACTTGCCATCTTGTAGAGGTCAGGGTGTTCGGGCGTCATCTCAGTATCTAGATAAACTGCTCCAAATGCTTTGAAGGAGGCTTCCAGAGGTTTGTGAATGGATATGAAGGAAGTAGGGCTGGTGCTGATGGGAAGGAAAAAGTAGGGATAGCACAGGTTTGACATGGAGAATGAATCTGAGAGACTGAAATCCAATGGATGAATAGGAGTTAGAGAGGTGTCATGAGAGGATGAAGAACTGCATTTCCATCAAAGGGAAGAGTCGATGCGCCATGACTCAGAAAAGCAAACACAAGTATGGAGTGGGAAAGGATAGTCTTTATCCTGGTCAGAGATAGGAAAGGGGGAGAGAGAGAGAGAGAGAGAGAGTTTTAACCTCCAGAAACCACCTGCCGAGAGCTCACTTGCCATTGGTCTTTCCCTCCTCAGCACTAAGCATGTCTTGAGCCATTCTTCCAGAGCTGATTTCCACAACCGCCACTCTACCCCTGACCACATCTGTGACAGAGACAGCAGATTGTCCGAAGGTTAACAATGTCTTTGGAGACAGAGTCACGATGTGGAACATTCTCCATCAAAGCTCTGCTGACACAGGAGACAAGGATGGTGTACAATTCTTGAAAAGCTCTAGATGAGGGTTTTTGTAACAAAATAAAATCTCCATGTAAGCTCTAAGGCACCACATTTCTATACAATAAATTAAATAAATGGCCAGGACTGCTTAAACGCAATATATGGGCGCCCTCTGTGATCTGCTACAATCCACTAGTGACTCTGTCACGCACAAAACATATGTCAGCCATCAGCAAAATATATTCAGTTAAAAAGTGTCCATGCATTAAATATACACTTTTTAATTATGGAGACAAACTAAAAGCATGTCTGTGTATATGCACACATGTGTGGTCACGAGTGTGTCAGTTTGGATTTATGTGTGTGGATATGTGTATGTGTGCATATATGTGTATTTGTATATGAGTGTGTATATATGTGTGTATGAGCATGCATATGTGCATGTACGTATAAGTATGCATATGTATGTATATGTCTGTATGAGTATATGTGTAAATACATATGAATGTATGTATATATGCATATATAAGTATGTATGTGTATATATGTATAAATACATGTATATGTGTGTGGGAGAATATATGAATGTGTGGATGTGTATATATGTATGTATTTATGTATATGTATGTATGTTTGCATGTTTGTATGTGTGTCAGATTGTCCCGAGAATAACCAAGGGTACTTAAAGTTCTCCAACCCTCTTGTGTGTTTTGTTCTTCTTTTCTTCTTTTGCTTTTTACAAATGGGCAATAAGATACTGTTCTTCTAAACTTGTTTTTCTCTGATGACTTTTTTCTGCTTGCGTTCACTGCAATAGTCCAGAATTTGCCAATTTTTTCCTTCTTGACATTTCATTTTTAATTAAAAATGACATTTTAATTAAAAGGAAACATATGTAGAATAAACAGAATAACTCACCAACAGCAGAGAGCCGGGGCCGTCCTGTCGGCTCAGCATTAACCTTTCTGGCTCGTGCAAGTCTGCGCTGAGCTTCTCCACAACGATTGCCAAGCCACACTTCTGAGAGAATGAAAGAAGAAGATGGCCGTTCGTCCAAGACCCACCTGCACTGAAAACACCCAAAAAGTACAAAGGGTAGGAAAGAGAAAAGAGTTATCCTCTCCAAACCTTGTTACTTTTAGGAATATGAAAACCAAAACAAACAAAAGAAAAAACTCAGTCTTTTCATTTTTTTCCTGTACTGAATATTAAAACTATCACTTTGGTGTGGTGAAAAAAAAAAACCCAGTTTTGAAACTTTTCATGTTTACAGATGGCCTGATTTGGCAATCTTAAATGTTAAGGGAATTAGAAATCTGGCAGGAGGGAAGCACAGCCAAAAGCAAAGTGTTACAATTAAAATGAACTATCACTCCGCGGACGTCCATCGCGAAAGGCACCTCACGTGTCAGAGCTCGAGTTGATGCACCCACCCGTGGGTGGCTGCCAAGTCTTTCTCTCAGATGACTGACTGGCCCTTTACCAACAGCTCTGCATGGTACAGTGCAAAAAGTGAGATACACACACACACACACACACACACACACATATATTTCTCCTGTATGTTAAATAAACCCCCTGCATACTTTCCATATATGTGTGTGTGCATGTGTGCGTGCACAATTACTTGAATCATGAATAATAATATGGCCCTTATATAAAATATATAGGATATATATGTAATAACATGGGGTTTTTGGCATAAAAATTAATATTTATGTTTATTTATTTATTAGAGAAAAGGAAAGAGAGGTGGAGAGGCAGACAAATGGGCACACAGAGAAGGCAGGTCCGCACGTGCCCTGGTGCGTGGGTGGAGGTCAAAGATGATGTTCAGAAGCTGGTCCTTGCTCTCGATGAAATCTCTCATCTCTTGGTGAAGTCAAGGCATTAGATTTACAAGCAGGAGTCTCATCCATTGAGTTATCTTGCCAGGGCCCCACATATATGTTTAATGACATGAACATGAAAGCATACTGATCAGGACGTGCTTCTGATCCAATATGACAGGGGTCACTCTAAGAACCCGGCCATGTAAACTCAGACACACACAAGAGGATCGATCTGTGACCACGAAGGCAGAAAGTAGACTGAATCGCAAGTCTGCAAATGCAAAAATCGGCAGGCATCCCTTGAAATCTAGGAAGAGACAACCCTGCAGATTTCAAAAGGAACATGTTTCTTCCAGTGACTGGATTTCACGCTCCTAGCCCCCAACCCTGTGGGGTAATGAAGTACTTCTATCCTCAAGTCCACATGTGGGGATTCTTCATCGTAGGGTCTATAACAAACACCACCAGGCATCATGACCTTGGCATGAGACAAAGGAAAAAAGTAAAGCCAGAAAGCAAATACTTTTTTCTATCCTGCTCAGCTTCTGATGAGCCCACATCACCCTCCCTCAAGCCTGCGCTCTTCAGCAAACATCACGATACCTCTGAGCCCAGCCACGGATCCAAAGTGAAAGGTCTGAAGGCATGAGGTTTGAATGCCACAGAAACACCTAAGTGAAACAGATTTTCACATAATAATATCACCTCAGATTAAGGATAACCACAAACTCATCAACCTTCTTTTTAAAAAAAGAAATCTACTATAGTTTCTCAAAGGAGCACAATTAATTTAAGTCATTTTCACCTCCATATTACCCAATGTGTCCCTTTCTCTCCTTCCCAGTCAGACTTCTTACTAACCTGTCTTTTTGCATGTGTGGCTCACTGTTTTTATGCAACTCAAGTTTTTATACCATGTATTCATTGACATTGTATGACCTGTCCTGAAGATATTGCCCCCAAAACTGCCTTCAAGGGGCATTCCATAAATCAGGGGTCATGCATGTATAATGCATATTAAAAATGTTCCCCACAGGCAAATGCTCCCAAAACAGTTTTGGAGAGGTTTTGGAAGCTTCTTAGACATATGATCTAGCTAAAGGAAGAAGGTTGCTGGTAAGGGAAGGCTTGAAGATTATCTATCTCCACTGAGCTCTGAGCTTCCTGGTGAGGCCCCTCAGTCTTCTGTTGCTACCAGTGTGAACCTGCTATGTCTTCCCCACCATGATGGAAAGAACCCTCTAGCATGTGTGTTAAAACACAGCCTTCCTCCCTTAAGTGGCCTTGGTCAGGTGTTCTGCCAGCCACCAGGAAAGTAACTGATGCGGTGCCTTCAAGTGTCACGCATAGTTTTTGAGAGCAAGGCCCCTGCCATGAGTTAGTGAGCAAAGGGTTTTGTATGGTGAAGATGGCAGATGGGGCTGACTTCACTGTTACAGGTTTGAGCGAGTATCACCCAGTTATGCAGAGTCACATAAAAGGAACCCAAGGAAGGACTCCAAGCAGCAAAATGGGAATACCTCACCCCAGGAGATGAGATCCATCAGAAAGAAGACTAAGATATAAAAAGAAAGAAAAATAAGAATAGGCTATGAATTCTGGAATCCAAAGGCAGGGAGAATCCAGAAGAAAGAGAAAGGAAGAATCAATAGGACTAAATATTCCAAAGAACAGCACGCTTGCATACACACACACACACACACACACACACACACACACACACACAATGAATAAAGTTTTTTTTTTTTTAAAAAAAGTTAAACCTCCCAAGTCTAATTGAATCATGAAGTCACAAAAAAAAGTACTAACCACTTGCATCTTAAGATTCTTGCCAGAGCAGGGCACAGCCAGACACTAGCTTCTGGACATGACAGAACTGGCATGTTCGTGAATTCACTGCATAGGAATTGTCCTATCAACATGTCACCATGGACGAGGGAAGACCTCAAAAGACACTACACCTGCCCAAGAGACGGATGAAGGTCGGACACTGATGGAGGACATGCAAGATGATTTCCTCAGTGATATACCCACTGATATGAGATTCCTGCTCCTCCAAGTACGCAAACACATGACATCCAAGGCAAATCAGGTAAAGTCCAGTGGGTCACAAATGTGAAAGGCCTTCAAAATAGGAGGGAATCTGACTGAAGAGAAGAAAAGTTATAATAGGAAGAGAAAGAGAATGGATTGGAGATACAGAGTGAAAATATTATCTGTATTCATGTATGACTACACAATAAAATAATGTGTATATTAAAATTATTCTTTGAATCTCTTCCTTCAATAATGTTTGCTCTTTCTCTTATACTTGGGCCCAATCCTAATCTAAGCCCCACATCAGAATACTTATATGAAAGTTTCTGTTCCCCATATATTCAAACTTTGCTTTTTGTCACGACCCACCTCACCAGCTCTCTAAAGTTCCGGTCTATAGTGTTCTTTCGAACCTCAGGAAATAACGAACCGAATCTCATCTCAGCTTTGCTTGCGGAAGTGATCTAGTTCCGACTGCCCCAGGCACGAACCTCAGCTGATACACAAATTATAGTGCTTCTCACAAAAACAAGCAAGAGCAAGCCTTCCTACCTGGTGGGTGTGCTTGCTGTTTTCCCCCCATTGATCCTTATTTCCACAAAGCTACTTGAATAGCAATGTGTCCCCCTCTCTCATTCCAGACGCTGACTGAAACGAAACCATGAGCTGACTTCTCTGGTCTCTTCATGCCCTTCCTCAAGCATGAATGGTGTGTGATACAGGCGGTGTCCTCTCCAGCCTTCAAAGGACTCTATTCGGCATCGCCTCTGCTTCCAGACAAAAGACCCCCCCCAAAAAAAAACCAAAAAAACACCAAATCAACCTGTTTTGTTTTTTTTTTTTTTTTAAATAAAGCATACCCACCAGGTAGGATCTCTTGGTTTCTAGTTTTGTTTTGGTTTTGAAGCATTAACCACTTCATCAGCTTGTCTAGATTTTGTTTGCCTTTGAGTCACAGATTACTAGAGAGGCAGGTCTTCTGCCTATAAGGATTACCTTCTGTGACCAAGAAAGTGTGGGGATTTTCAAGTTTTCCTCCTTCCCACAAAGAGACAAGTAAGATACATCCAGAGACCATCTGCACCATTTCAAAGCTAGATGAGCAAATGGAGGTGGGATCCTAAGAAATCATGTCACAACCACCTAGCATACTGTGTTTAAGAAATTGTTTCAGGGGGTGGACAGATGGCTCAGGGTTTAAGACTTTGCCTTGCAAGCAGAAGGTCCTGAGTGCAAATCCCAGGTCCCATGTAAAAACACCAAGCAGAATTGGCACCTGCCTGCATTTCTGGCCCTGGTGGGCGGGGCTTGGGAAATCTCAGAGCAAAGCAAGGAGGTAGAAGCAATCCAGGATGGTTTCCGAAGTCACCCTTGATCCTCCACAGAAACTTACAGTGCCCTCTGTTGTACACACACACAACACACACACACACACACACACATACACCACATAAAAAATAAATTAAAAAACAAATTGTTTCAGGAGCCGAGAAGACCATTCTACTGGTACAGCACTTGCTGCACAAGCATGAAGACCTGAGTTCAATTCCAGCGACTACATCAAAATTAGGAGAGGTGACAGGCACCTTTGGTTTGAATGTGAGTCCCCTCCTTCCATAGACTTATGTGTTGATGCAAATGTCTAGGAAGGTCGTGGCACCTTTGGGAAGTGGAACTTTTCTGCAGGAAGGCATGTGGGGAGGGGTCTTTGAAGTTTTGGAGACCCATCTGTGTTTCCTCAGTTTGCTGTTATTCCCTTAGTCTTCATAATGACTTTGGTAACCTGAACCCGCCTCCTGCTTCTGCCTACAGTCATGTTTTCTGCTAGAAGACTACAGCCTGTATCTCCTGGCTGTATCCCCTCTCTGGAACCATTAGCCAAATAACTACCCTTGTTGCCATTAAGTTATATGTAAGTTGAGTATTACGTCACAGAGAGAAAACGAGCAATTGCAAGATACTTACAATCTCAGCACTGTAGAGGTGGAGACAGGCAGATCCCTGGGGTTTGCTTGTCAGTCAGCCTATCCTAACCAGTCGGCCCAGATCCCAGTGACATACCCTGTCTCAGAATAAAAGAAAGAGATTATCTGAGGAATGACATTCTCAAGAGGAGCCCTGGCCTTTGTGTCCACACACTGCATACCCTGCATACACGTACAGGCCTCCTAGTCACACGAACACACAGAGACCCTCATATACGCACGTGCATAAACGTATTTTAACATAATGGCAAGTCATTTAGCATTTTAGCATCTCTCAAGCAGGAGGACTTTGCTTAGATGCGAGATGAAATCAGTAACAATTCTTCATGAACTAGTTTGCGTCCATTAGTGTTTGATGAAAGAATAAATCAATCTAGCCAGACTTTAATAATCATTATGGCCACGAGAAACATGCTAAGATGCTTAGAAACTAATCAGGCATTAAGTTAACAGCTGAAATTCATCTGGGAAGCTAAGAGGACAAAGGATCATGGTCAAGACCAGCCTGGGCTACATAGCACAGACAGTTGGAGATCCACACTACACAGAAAAATCCTGTCTCAAAGCAGCAACATTCACCAAATCCAAGGTATCATATTAGCATGGGTGGGAGAGAAACGAAGGTGCGAAGAGAAGGCTGTATAAGGTTTTTTTTTTCCTCCTGGAAAAGTTCAATTTGAATCAACTGGGATGACTGTTAGTTTGGAACACAGTAACAGGCTGTCATGAACAGAATATTTTTTATTATGCGTTTGATTTTCTGAATGACATACTTGCAAATATATGTATGGAAACCCAAGGTCCTCACGGTCTGTAAAGGACTTCCAGTAACAGAGTATGTGCTTACGTCCCTACTCCTCTGTTGCAGTTGCCTTCTTCTGCTGGTGTGAGACAATACTCACGCTCAGGCAGAAAGAGAAAAACAGATTTATCGGTTTACAGTTCCAGCGTGGATAAAGTCCGTTATGGCAGAAATGATATGGTAGGCAGCAGAACGCTAAGTCCCGCCCCTGTGATATGCCTTCCTCCAGCAAGGCCCACCTCCTAAAGAGGCCCTTCCCTTCTGAAGCATTTACATCAGTTAAGGTTGCAAGCACATGAGTCTATGGGGAACAACTCACATTAAAATCATTATATTATCCAAAATATTTACTCCCAAGCGTTCCAGCACCTAGTAACTCTTTGTTGAACAGATAGATACAAGTGGATTAACAGTTTTTTCTTTGTTTGTTGTTACTCTTACCCTTAGGGAAGAAACAGAGGGCACAGAGAACCAGTAAGTAAATATTATCAATTACCGCCAGGAGATTAGTAGAGACTTTTATCAATAACTTCATCTCACTGCTTCTTGTTCAATTACCATGTCAACAGCAGGATGAGCACAAGGCTGGTCATACAAACATCATCTGCTTTGATTATTGATGATTACTTTGTTTATTACTATAATAAAACATCTAGACCAAAGCAACTCAAGAGACACAGAGGTTACTCCATTGCACAGTTCATAGGGGGACGTCAAGGTGGCTGGAACTCAAAGCACCCGGCACATTGCATCTTCAAGCAGGAAGCTGGCATGGATGAATGTTTGTGCTCAGCTTGCTTCCTCCTTTTGATCCAAAATGCAGGATCCCACCCCAAGGAAGTGTTCTGCTCACAGTGAGCCAGAGGTCCCTCAATTAATCTAATCATGCTAATCCTCCATAGGCAGCCCAGAGTGTAATCTAATCTACATAATCCCTGACAGGTTTGACCTAACTCCCAGGGGATTCTGGGTTCTGTCCAGCTGAGGATTATTGCTAAACACCATGGTTTCCCTCAGAAAAGTGTTTCTTTCCTTTCTGAGTGCGTTCTTGCCAAACATGATATTCAAGAGTAATCTATGGAGCTGCTATTCAGTATCTTTAACAGAGATCCTTTAAAACAATTTAAAAAGCTGTTTGAAACAGCTGCACTTTCAAAATGCCGGGAGCTACCCCAGTCGGGGTGGTAGCCATTCTATCAAAAAAAAAAACTACCATTTTAGTAACCCTAGGAGATACATATTTGCCTGATGATTTGAATCTGGATGAAAATGAAACAAATGCACTGGGGAGATATCCAGAACTTCTCCAAGGCTCCCCGGTATGACCTGAGCAAGTCACTTCCCACACTTTTCAGCTACTAAACAAGATATTCATGTCTGCTGGGACTCTTGAGAATATCACATACAGTAACATGCATTAAAGCTCATTTAATTTTACTTATTTCATTGAAAAATTGGCTATGCTGTGTGCGAGATGCTCCCTATTTGTGAAAGAAAGTTACTAGTAAGATAGTCTTTGGTATAACTTTTTAGATACTGTGGACACTCAAGGATAAGCTGTGGGTTCACTGTAGTGATAAAGCACATGATTAGCATGAACAAGGCTCTAGGCTACACCATAAGCACTGATAAGATACATAGATACATGATAGATAGATGATAGATAGATAGATGATAGATAGATAGATGATAGATAGATAGATGATAGACAGATAGATGATAGACAGATAGATGATAGATAGATGATAGATAGACAGACAGACGGATAGATAGATAGATAGATAGATAGATAGATAGATAGATAGATAGATAGATAGATAGATAGATAGATAAATAGATCGATCCTTGGTGACAGAAAGATAGATACCCTCAAAGACAGTTGAGCAACAGCACATACTGGATGCATGTATGGAGGTCAGAAGACAACTTGCAAGAGTCAGTTCTCTCCCTCTACTATGTAGGTTCTGGGTGTTGAACTCAGATCAGCTGCCACTTTCACCTGCTGACTCACTGACTGGAGGAGTGTGTGTGAGTCTGCAGGTGTGGTGGGTGGGCATTTGCATGGGTTTGGATGTGCTATTTTATAGCTTTCTTTAGGGAAGGCCCAGGTGTCTTAATGCTTACCAACAGCCTAAACAGTGAACTGAAGTCAAGCTGGCCAAACGTTAAAACAAGGAGAAACTTTTGTCAGCTTCCTGAAAGCATTCCCTCCGTTCAATTCCTACTCAGCCCTGCTTGCTAGTTCCTCTGCTCCCCTCTGTGTAACTCCATCATCACCACAGAGGATGCACAGCCATGGTTAACTAAACAACGTGAGCTGGGGCCGTGACCCCCCAAGCAATAGAGACCATCACCCAGTGGTGCCATTCAACAATGCCACTAACTGAAAAGCTGCGGCTGGAGACCATTGTGGTGTCACTAGAGTTGGTGGTGGCTTTAGTCATCCTGTCTCTATTGATTCTTCCCCTTGGGAATCATTCCTAAATCTACTCCATGAGTGTTTAGTTAAGCTCTTTCTACTTGTTCAAAACCCAGAAGCTAATGTCATCATCCTTGTGGCCTTCAAGACCAAATTTCTCATAAAACAAGCTTCATTCGCTATTTTTGCTTTCGAAGTCCTGCTCTTTCTTTAACGAAGTACAATCTAGAAAACACTTCACGGCCCACAACTTCCTCATGGCAGTTATATAAAAATACCACTGATGATTTCATCATCCAATTTTTTCCACTTTTTTCTCCTCTCTGGTCCATCCTACCTGGTGCCTGCCCCATTTGTACCCTTTTCTGGTTTGCAAAGTCCGGCTCTGATCTATATAACATGTCTTCCTTGTGATGTCACGATCATTTTTGTTGGCCTAGTTGCTTTGGGTTGCTTTTTAAAACCAGATTTTGAAGGCAGTGGCAACTGGATGTTGAGTTTGGAGGCCCCAGAATAAACACTTCGCTCTACCTCGGTAGCAACTCCCATGTAACCCCTTAGCAATATCTAAGACCTTTGAAGACTGGGGGCATGCCCAGGGGTTCTCTCTACTCAGAGACCCTCCCCCGTTCAGAGCTGCACCCCCACCCCGTGCCGACCTCGCTCATCGCCTCTTTTCTGCTCTCACTGTTCTGTCAGCTTTCTCCTCTGTGCCAATGCTCTTCTACCATAAGGCTCAACTACGGTTCCCTTGATCACCAGGCGCTTAACTCTAATTAAACCTGTATTTATTTCCTAAGCCTCTCTCGAGTTGCTCTTTAGTCACCGGCCTCCATGCGACCCCCTCCACATTGCTGGGGTTGCTCCTCATTCCCTTTCCCCGTTATAACCTGACAAGTTTTATGCAGCCCAAGCTGCCCTTGCAATTTCCTCTACAGCCAACGATAACCTAGGACTTTTCATCCTCCCCGTCTCGGTTTCCTGAGTGCTCGATTGAGGTTCAAGACTCAAAAGACTGAGGCGAGAACGTGATGGAATGGTTTTCAGTAACTTATTGAAAAGCAGAGACAGGGAGACAGGCTTGCTCAGGAGAATCAGGGGGAACAAGAAGTCGCCTCTAGCTACTCTAAGACTGTTCCAAGTCTTGCTCCGAAGCTCTCTGGGCACCCCTTTATGAACTTTAGGGGATTAAAGAATATAAGTTTTCTATTGGTTTCCTCTCTGATCTTCGGTGGTCCCTGGTGGGGTCAGGTTTGAAAATCCCGCAGCTGGGATTTGTGGTGGACCCGTGGTGGGGTGTGAAAGGGCTGAATTCAGGGTAAGCCTCAGGTCAGCTTTCCCAGGGCACGTGCTGCTTTCCACATAGGCTTGTGCCTTGCTTCATTTCCTCTGGTCTCAGGCACGTGCCACTATGCCCAGTTTTATGTGATGCTGGGTTTGAACTCAGGGCTTCATGCATGCTAGGCCAGCGCTCTACTGACAAAGCTGCACCTCAAGCCCCAGTATCTTGGTCCCCCTACCTTCGCCTGCTCTCCTGCCCCATTCTACCCTCTTCGTATCCTCACAATCTTCTTCGTGGAGCAGTTGCTTCTGAGCAGCCAGCCTCTCGCCTGGAAGAAAGGACCAAAAGATTGTGTCACAAACTGTTTTCTGAGCTGTCCACCTACTTGCGGATGGAGTTCTCATAGACCAGTCAGAGGGGGAAAGGGGTTGACACTGTTGTCACCAGCACAGATTAACAAGGACCAGGAGAGACAATGTGTGTACCATTTGCAGCAGTCACCAGTGTGCAGAACATGCTGCCTTCGTGTTTGCTGTTATAGTCTGTCACCCATGCTCACATTCCCTGTGGGCATCGTCCTAGTCTAATTTACATCATAGTTAAATACATCCATGGTAGGCTACACTTGAACTCTGTAGAACATTAACATGTGGCCTTGCATATTGTTGGTCTGTGAGTGAATATACTATCCAGTTGGATTATGATTCTTGCCTTAGTAAAGATTTACTACTTCCCATACTTTTCTGTCCTTGTATAATTCTCTTCTCCAAATGTAATTTATAAATTTCAGGCCAGATATAAAACCAGCAGTTCTTGAAAATTAAACCCTGGAAGTTTTTTAATTTTGTCATGAAACCAAGAAGCTGTGTCGTTTTTTTTTTTTTTTTTTTCCTCCTAAGGAAATACTTGTGAATTTCTCTGAGAGGTTACACTGTGTGGTTTCTAGACCGCGGATGGCCGACACGTGTCCTAGGACTGATCTTTGCGCTTGCTGTTTGCAGCTTGCGGGCTTGTAATAGGCACCATCTGTGTTTTTGCTGCCGCCATGATTTCATAGTCTATTTATGATGGTCAATAAAATTCAAATATTACTGCAAGGATACAACATTCATGCTGTTAATCCCCAAATTTATTTTATTCTTGTACTGAGAAAAAATGAGCAGATGAGAGTATTCACCGAATCCCATATACACAAACCAACCTGAAATCAACGGTGTGTGCCAACCTTCCTCTCAGGCAGCCGTTGAATGCGACAGGATAGCCCTTCAAAACATTTTTGCTTAAGTCAAATCACAAAGCAGACACTTTCCTGGTGTCCAGGTTAAGTCGAAGCTAACACTACACATTAACCATGAAGAATGAACAGAAACCAAAAATCGAGTCATCTAAAGCTACTAATATGTTATCAAGGCACAGACTGTGTTAGCAGTTCTAGAAAACTCAATGATTCCAACTGTACAATGTGGTGCCCAGTATTATTTCTTTCCTGTTTCATGGGAAGCCCCCCTCACCCCAGAAGCCAAATAGATCGCACATAACTTCTCCAGTAGGAATATTTTATGAAGCCCATAGCTATGAATTCATTTCCTATTTGCTGTGATAGCACATACCACAATGAATTCATTTACTATTCGTGTGGATAACGCAAACACTATTTAGTAACTGGCTAATGAACAAAGAGGGGCTCTTCGTCCATCCTGGGTTTTATAAGTTACTTGCTCATTTACTTAAAGCATCAAATTCTTTGAAGCGTCATTTTGGATGTATGAGCATTTGTTGTTGTTGTTCTATTCCTACTTCACATTAAACACAGAACTGTCTCAGGGTAAAGAAAACCCAGCAACAAGCAACTATGAAATACAGAGACAGAGTAATTAGATATAACCACGACTAAGTTCATTGTAGGGCACAACCGAGTATGCTAAGCTAAATGCCACCACTGTAATAATGTTATGTATGTGCCAGGTTCTGTGTTAAACTAACGATCTTATTGGCTGTCCATTTCACAGATTGTAAACAAAAACATAAAGGAGAATCAGCTAAGTAATTTGCTTAAGTTTTATTAAGTCACTAAGAGCTCATAACACTGATTAATTGACTCTGTCCTAGTGACATTGATCTGCTTTACAAAATGGCATCCCATGTGCTTCTTATCTGATAGAACCCAGCAGCAAGTGATCAAACCCCTCTCCCAACAACTTACAAAATTAAAATGCCAAATAACCTCAGTAACTGCAGTAAGTATTAACCCAACAACTGATATGAACCAGCTCTGGTCTGTAGGTAATTTGGAAAGCAGTGAGTACTTTCAAGTAGACTATGTGCACAGGAATTGAGGAAGCATTTTGCTTGGAAAACGCCACCCTAAGATAAAGCTTGGTACATTCCAGAGTAAAAAAAGAGAAAGGAAAGAAGGATCTATAGAAGAGGAAATGGAGAGAACTCCAGCAAAGCTGAGAGGCCGATGTTAGCCAGGTCTAATAGGAGCACAGGGGCCACGGCAAGTTCCCAAACGGCAGCTAATGTCCCTGATGTCAAGGAAAATCCTAAATAAAAGTTTCATGAGACAGAAGGAAGAGCAGGTCACTTCCCTTTTATACATGTGTACAAATTAATGGTCAATGATTTCTGCACAGGAGCTGAACAGGACAGAAGAAGGTGAGAGCCTCAAAAGGCATACAGAGGGGATGCTCTCTCTGAGAACTCAGGAGCAGAGGTGCCAGGCAAGAGACGGGGTCATCCACTGTGCAGATCCACTTTTTTTTTTTAACAGAGAATCTATGGCAGATAAAAAACAAAATCTCAGAGGATGGATCTCCCTCCCTCCCTCCCTCCCTCCCTCCCTCCCTCCCTCCCTCCCTCCCTCCTTTCCTTCCTCCCTCCCTTTCCTTTCCTTCTTTCTTTCCTTCCTTCCATTTTTTTTAAAGAGAGGATCTTACTATTTAACTGGTCTCAAACTTGTCGTGTAGCCCAGCCCCAGCCTCAAATTTACAGCACTCATCCTGCCTCAGCCTCCTGAGTACTGAGATTACAGGCATATGTTATCATGCTCAGCTGTTGTTTAGATTTTCTGTTTTTTTTTGTGTTTTATTTTGTTTCCTTTTGTTTGATTTGAGACAAGAACTTACTATATTGGCTAAGTTGGCCTCAAGTTTTCAATCCTTCTGCCTCAAACTCTTGTGAGCTTGTGATTTGTTTCGCTTTAAAGATTCGGAGCTTGGTTTGGCTTGGTTTCGGCAGAAAGAGATTGATTTCGAAACTGAGAGTAACATAGACAGATTTCCTGAGCATCCAGCGTATGCATAGACTCTCCTGTAAATGCCCCGACACTAAACGGACATACTTCCTCCAATAGATGAAGCTATAAGGAGCACATCTTGTTGGTCTGGTCTCAGTGCTCCTGTAAGACACACTGACTTTAGGCAAATATGTAATGATAAGTCCTTCATTGTGGTATTTGTAGCCATTAAGTTTTGTTTGTTTGCTGTCATCAGCCTAGCTATTCCAATAATCCTCCTCCATTCCTGGCAACTATTAGTCTTTTTGCTTTCTCAGGAGACTTACATGTAAGGACACCGTTTTATTTTTCTTTCATCATTATTATTTCTCTTTTTTCTTGGCTTTATTGGATAATCTGATATTTCCAATATCATGCTGAAAAAGTGTGATTGGGGAGCCCTGCCTTATTTATGGTTTTGGTAGGAAAGATTCCAATTTCTCATAATTAAGAATACCAACTATGATATTTTGGGTACATACATGTTTTTTATAAAGTGGAAAAAATTTCCTGTATTATGGTTTTGCTGAAAGTTGTTTGTTTTTAATCATGAAGGGGTGTTGAACTTTTATCAAATCTTTAATAGCTATTGATACATTTATGTGATTCTTCTTTTGTTGATGCAGTGTTCTGCATTAATTTATTTTTAAATATTGAGTTAGTTTTGTATACCCATGAAAGGTCCCATTGGTGTATGCTTATTAAATTAATAGTGGCATGAATGTTCTGGGGGTAACCAACATTTTCCAATTGGATTCAAGTCCCACTACTCACATATAGGGAACACATACCTAGTACTGCAAACCACACTAAGAAGCCATTAATAGATAACAAGACCATGGGCCCTAGGAGAGAACCTGCTACTACTTCTTTTGCTGAAAGGACACAGCATCGATTTGCCTTTTAAATACTTATTTGTAAACCCATTGACTACTGCGCCTCTCAGCTTGCATTCCAGAAGTTTCCTTTGACAATAGACACTAGTTGGCAAAGAATAGATGACTTGGAATGCTCAACTGTAGACAGCTAACCCTCTCCACTTAAGGATCAGGAACATCACAGAAGAGAGAGTGCAACTAAAACAAGACAATCCTTGACCTTAAGCAGAGGCCTCCTTGATAGAGTGACTGGAGATGAATACAGACAGCTACGGGTGCGCGAGATACCGAGAATAAGTGAAGGCTGAGGGCTTAGTCCTCAGCAGGGCATCTATACTTCTCTACAGGCTCAGAGACCTCTGTGGAAAAGGGAGAAGAAGAATGTGAGAGCCAGAGGCAGGGCAAGGCTGTGAAATAGCATCCTCCAAAAAGCAGAGCCCTGACTTTCTAAAGTAGCCATAGAGGTGGCTACACTAAGCCCACAGTGGATCCACCTGACCTGAAGACAACCAAGAGATAAGTCTAGCCCCAGGACCACACAGTGGGACTGCAAAACCATGAATAGGATGTAAATGTGGGAGAAAGATTTGAAGGGAAGGAAGAGAAGTTAGGTTGTTGGGAAGAGACACAAAAGGCAGAAGAAAAGGTGAGGGGATTGGAATTGGATAACAGGATGCAAAAATGAAATAGAGTTACTGTGCTTATGTGTGAAATTCTAGGACAATGAAAAAGGTAGAGGGGAAAGAAACCAGAATGTTTACATACATGTATGAATCTGTCAAAGCAAAATATCAATAGAAAAGAGTGAAAAAAGTAAATCCTATTTGTTTGCAATATATAGTTTTATATAATGTTGAATTTGATTTGCTAATTAATGTTTTTTTGAGGATTTATGATTCATCCATTTATACTCATGAGAAAAACTGATATATGGGTTCTTTTACTGTAACATCTTTGTTTGATTTTGATATTAAGATAATACCTGTCTAATGGAAGAAAGAGTTAGGAACCATGCCTTTTCCTCGGAATGAGGTGACTCTATATACTTTTTCCTTAAATATTTATGAAATAATACCAGTAAAATGATCTATTTCTGGAACTTTCTACTATGGAAGATAATTAATTGTTTATATACATTTAGACCAATTAAAATTGTCTTTTTCCATGAACGTAGAAAGGACATACTTGGGAGGAAGAACAGATGTGGATTGAGAAGGAGGGGAGGAGAGAGGAAGCTGGGGATGATTATAATCAATTAAATATTGTCTGTAAGTATGAAATTATCAAAACAATTAAAAATTATCCATTTCTTCTTTATGAATTTTGGCAGATTATATATTTTAAGGAATGGCCCATTTCATACAAATTTTCAAATTTGTTAGAAATGCTCCTAACATTCCTTTATTGTTTTTACAATATTCTTAAAATTTGTTATAATATCATGTTTTTCACGCCTGCATTAGAAATTTCTGGCTAGGAGATGATATTTTGCTGATTGTTTTCCTCATCTTTCTATTTCGTTGATTTTCACTCTTACATTGTTTTCAGTTTCATTTATTTCTGAGATCTGAGATGCTTCTTATTATTTATTTGATTTTTCACTTATCTATTATTATGGCTGTCTCATTTCTTTTCTTCTCTTTCCTGATTTGTTTTTCTTCTAGTTTCTAAACTTGGAGATTTAGGTCATTGATTTTAGATTTTTCTTTTTCTAATCATGTGTCAAGGTTTGAATGAGAGCTACCCACCCCCTACCCTCACCACACACACAGGGTTATGTGCTTGAATTCTTAGTTGTTGCTAATGTTTGGGAAGCCTGTGATACCTTGAAGAAGTGGAGCTTTGCTGGTAGAAGGCATGTCACATGAGTGTACCTGGAGGTTTGGTGATCTTGCTTCCTCTTGACTCTTACTCTCTTCACAAGGGCTAGGATGACTGAACTGGCCTCATGCTTCCACCTTTAGCCATGCCTTCTGCTTTGTGATTCCTGTATCTCCCTTCTGGGAACTGTGAGCCAAATAAATCTCCCTTTCTCCCCTAAATTGTGTATCAGTCTCACAGCAAAGGAAGCGCATTCAACAATATATACTCTGCTGAAGACAACACATTTGGTCATATGTGTTTTTATTTTTATTTAAATATTTTCCCATGTCTCCTGAGATTTCTTCTTTGACTATAGAAGTTACACAGAAGTTTGCTATTTTTGTTTTTGGGGGGGAAGATTTTCCAGAAGATATCTTTTGGCTCTTTTATTTTTTCTTACTTTCATTTATGATTGAAAGTAGACATTGCTGTGTTCTTATTATTTTGAACTTTTTAAAGGTGTTTTTCATGGCCCAGAATATAGAATAAGGAATAAAAGTCGTGTGAGTCTGGGGAGACTTGATTTGACTATTGTTATGTCTACAGATTTCTCATAGCCATTTGTTTTGCAGTGTGACTGACTTCAGGTTTCTGGGTCTGACCATTTCTGATGAAGGGTGCTTAGTTTCCAACTCTGAGAACAGATTCATCTGACTCTTATATTTGTTGGTGATCTGTGATGAGGCATGTACACAATGACCATTGTCACATCTTGCAGATTTCTCCCTTCTTGACTTATCTCTGGTGGCCTTCTTTTGTTTTAAAGTTTCCTACGCTCCAGCAATAGAGCGCTTTCCAGTTTAGGTGGATTACTGTTGGTACCAATTTTTAATCTTTCATGTACCTGTGTCTACGTGTTGGAACCACATTTCGTAGGTTTTAATTTTCAGACCTCATTGATACTTCCTGTCTCCTCATTTACCCTCATTTCTTCCTTCTTCAATGTGCTTCTTTTTATTTTGAAAATAGTTGCTGTGACAAATTTCCTCAACTTTTGTTCTTCTGAAAACATTCCCCATCACTGCTTAAAAACATTTTATTTTGAGGAATGTGTTTGAGTAATGGGTAAATTCTGGATGCTAATGATACTTAGTGTGACATTCCAGAATATATATATAGTATGAACTAATAAAATTAAGCAGACTTCCCTACCTTCCCAACTTCAAATTGACAGATTTTAGCTTCCATATATAAAAAAAGAACATCTGCTACTTGTCCATCTTCTGTGTCTAGTTTGTGTCATTGAACATAATATCCATTGCAAATGGGAGAGCATCAGTCTTTTTTAAAAATCAGATCTTTATTTATTTCAGTCTTCTTGAAGAGTAAATATTCCATTGTGTATATTACTACCTTTTCTTATTCACTCATCCATTGAGGGACTCGTAGATTAATTTCATATTTTGGCTATTGTAAATAGTGCTTCTGACAACACAAGTGTACAGATAAGTCTTTGGTATGTTGACTCCATTTCCTTAGGACACTCCGAAGTGGGACAGCCGGGTCATACGCTAGATCAATATTGTTTGTGAACATCAGTTACAACAGGATATTATAGAAAATTATATTTCCATATATGCATGCAGTGTTCATTGCATCTGATCATACTTTACCCCCTCAGCTCTTACTGCCCTCTGCCACCTGATCTTCTTGTTCCACCCAAATGATTCCTTTTCTACTTTTATGTCTTTTTATTCCTGACTCCACATATTAAAAAAAAACATGGCCACTTCTTTTTCTGAGTCTAGTTTATTCCAATTAGCTATGTTCTCCGATTTCAACCTTTGTCCTGCAGTGTGATGATTTCACTTTTTCTTTAAGGCTGACTGTTATGTCATTATGTTCACACGTGGGGCACTTTCTGGACCCCAACCATTCACTGAGGAGGACCTAGCTTGATTCTATAGCTTGACTGTTGTGAGCACGAAAACCACAGGCATGCAGACATGTCTACTGACTCTGACTCCTTCACATATACCCAGATATGTATGGATAGTATGATAGTCATATTTCTAGGCTTTTTTGAAGAGCCTCTATACTGATTTCCATAGTGCTATGTAAATTACATTCTGGCCGATAGTGTTAAGTGACTTTTTCCCTCATCTGTTCTGTCATTTGTTGTTTTATATTTTCTGGATGACACCCTCTAACTGGGGTGCAATAGAATCTGAATATAATTTTGGCTTGTACGTTTTTTATTTTCTAAGAAATCTCTATAGTGTTCTCCACATTACTCTCCTGATTTCCATTCCAGCCAGCAGTGTGTGAAAGGTCCTTTCCCCTGGCCCTTCTCTGTTTGCCTCCTTGTTTGACAGCCATTCCGACTAACATGAGATCATAATTCGTGTTTTTGATTAGTACTTTCCTGAAGGCTAATGAAATCATTCAGTGGTAATGTTTGTTGGCCCCTAGAATTCTTCTTTTGAGAAATACTGATTCAGATCATTTGACCACTTTTTAAATTTATCCATTTTAATTGGATAATTTGGCCTTTGCTAAGTTTTCTCCTCCCATATTCCTTTTGTATTTGTATATTAACCCTTTTGCCAGCTGAATAATTGACAAACGTTTCCTCCTTTCTATTCCCCTCACTTTTGAAGAATAATTTTGTGCAGCTAATGAGGAGGCATCATAGTTAGATTCAGGAACTAACTTAACTAGTTTGAATCTAGGCACATTTGTACAGAATTAGTAGTTAAGCCAGAGCAAACTTGCAGAAAATTGTCTAGATGATAGGGAAAACCCAACCACTGGTGGGTGGGATTAGTCCTTGGGCAGGTGAATAAAATAGGGGGAACTGGTTGAGAAAGTGGGCAGGCAGCCTTCTGCAGACTTGGTCAGACATGCTGGTCTGGCAAGTAAAGATTGTCCTTCTCTCAGTTCTTAAGTGGATTTGGTGTGGCCAGTTCCCCAGGCGGCCCTTGGTACTGATTGGTGTGGGCTCTCCTACCAAGCTGAACAAAGAACTGTAAGCAGACAACCTCAAGCCAAAATAAACCCCTTGTTCCCCATAAGCCATTTGACAGTGGTCATGTTTTTATCAGCAACAATGCAGGCAAACAAGGCCTGCGGTGCAGCCTCTGCTTGGTTTGGGGTGGGGCCTGTTGTTCATGATTTTCTCACTGTTAATATTCCGCTCTGCTCATCTCTCCTCTCTGCAGTGGCTCCTGAGGAGGGTCATGCAAGCTTCCTATCTCTGCTCTTCTAGAGGTGCGGTTTCTGCACACAGATACTTCAGATTCTCCAAGGTTTCTCTTTAACTTTCATGTGGGGATAAGGCAGGTTTACAGCAGCTAAATTGGGATAGTCCCTAAAGGTTCTTGAAGGTCTTTGAAATTCCTGAAGGCCATCCGCCCACTGCTGGAATCGCCCTGAAGGAACACCCCTGCAGAGGAACCTATTCCAGTCCTCCCAGAGATAAAATGACCAACTTCCCTATGAAAGGATAATGGAGATAAGCACTCCATACAACAAACAACTTGATCTTTAGTCCCACACGGGCCCAAAATCAAGTGGATTGGACCTCAACATGAGCTAACCAATGAGAAAAAGCCATTTTTCCCTGATTTAATCTAAATGTATAAATATACTTGACCCTGGCAGCCATATTTGGCACCTTTGCCCCTCATAGCACTTCATGTCTGGAGTCCATGAGTTCCAGCCTTTCTCTCTTCTAATAAACTCCACCTTAATTCTCTTCATGTGTTCTGGTTTCAATCTTCTACTCTGAACACAAGAATCCTGCAACACTGAGACAGTTGTTCCCACAACATTTGGCCCCCAAGTAGGGACCATGTAACATTTGGTAACCCAGAAGAGATATTTGGCGAGCAGAAGCAAGGCTGTTCCTACAACAGGGAAGTATAGAAATTTTAAGTCTAATTTTAGGGTTTTCTATTTGCTTGTTCTGAATATTTATCCTATTTTGCATTCTTTGAACTTTTTAAGATTTGTGGGTGTTTGATAATACTTTGAAAAAGAGTCATTATTTTCCAAATACTTCTTGCATCCCTTTCTCTTTTTTCTCCTTCTCGTATTCCCATTGTTAATACACTAAAATTTTCTAGTTGTCCTATATCCTTTATATTCTTGTCTAGTTTTTTTCTTCCCAATCTTGGTCTCTGTTCTTAAGCTTTGGTGGTTTCTATTAGCATGTTTCAAACTCAGAATTTTTTTTTTCCATTAGGTTTACCTAGTCTACTAATCATCTCATGAAAGATACATTTCTGCTACACTATTTTTTCTCTCTGGAACTTGGTATAGTAGAATTTTCCATTTTTCTACATACTTTGCTCATCCCTTTTGACATGCTGACAACTTAACCTTTTTTGAAAAAAAAGGTATTTCCTTATTTATGAGAAATAGAGATAGATAAATAAATATATAGAGAGACAGAGGGAAAGAATGCATAATGCATGCCATAGTTCATGGGTGGAGGTCAGAGAACAACTCTCCTTCTACCATGTGAGCTATCTCTCTGGTTCTACTTTCTCTTTTAAATTTTGTGACATTAGTCAGAATTTTTTCAAGTTGGCAATCTGCTAGTCCCAATATCTTTGCCTTGCCTCTCTCTGTTTCTAATGCCTGCTTTGTCCCCTTAGGCTGTATTTTGGATCTCATAGTAGTCTTTGCAATTTGTTCCTTGATAGCTAGAGTGAATGAGCCAACTACATGTAATAGGGGTGGAGAGATGGGGGAGGGAATGCTTCTGTCATCCCAGGATGAGATGCCAGACTTCTGGGAGCTCGTATCTGCTCTGCCTTCAGTTATCTTCCCCCTTTAGGTGGGAGATGCCCAGATGTGATGGGCCTGGGTATCTTCTTGTCTTCTGTGAAACAGAGTTGGGTGGTTAACATTCCCATGCCCCCCTCCCCCATCCCTTAGCTGATGGCTGGCAGGATGGAAGTATTGACAGAATCAAGTACTTTCCTTTTTTTTTTTTTTTTTTTTTTTGCCTCTGTGTGTGTGTGTGTGTGTGTGTGTGTGTGGTGTCAGAGGACACTGTGTGTACCAGTGGGAGTCCAGGGAGTTTTCTTTTCACATTTACTGTGAGACTCTGGCAAAGGTCCTGGAGACTGCACTCACTAGAGTACGATGCCCCCATAACTGGACCCGTGTGGGGCTTTGACTCTCGGGTTCCTCTGACTGCAAACCAAGCTTCAGGGGTTTGTACTCCCACCAGGTAACCCTGTCTCTTTGTCCTGTATCCATCCTTCTCCCTCAATATGCCCCTTCTCTAGGCTTGGAGCAAGCCCTGTGTCCCCCTTCTGGATCTAGGAAAAGTTGTTCAGATATTTTGACTTTCCAGATTCTTACCTGTTAGGACAAGAATGGCAACTTCTGAGCTCTCTGCATACAGAACAGAAAACTGGAAATCAATACTTTGTTCTTTAAACCTCAGGACTAAGGATAATAGATACAGTTAATAAACCCATAAAGATGTCTTCAGTGACTATAATTGAGACTTGAATTTGACTCCAAGCTTCCAGATGCCAATGTAAAGTAGGGAAATTGATTTCGTGCAGAAACTATATTGAGTAATGTGGGAGACAAAGTCCTTAATAATATTCTTAACCAGCTACTTCAAGAGCAAAGCTTATAAACTTATTTCTTAGAATCATATCTTTAAAAAACGCCACAGAACTCAAACACCATAGCATCTCTCGAATGTATAGTCACCCATTGCATTTCTCAACTAAACAATCATCTATAGCATCTTTCAGCTAATCAGTCACCCTGACATGTTCCTGCTCTTCAGAACTGGTGAAAATATCCACTCACCTTTTTACAAACGAGCACAGTGACATATGAAGAGTCTAATGTGTCTAAGTCTCCCTAGCACCTGTAAACTACTCAAATTGAAAGATGATACTGTCAGAAAAAGTGTAGTGCGAGCTGCCCATTTCTCCCACTGTAAAACATTTATAACTCTTCATTGAAGTTTCTGTTCACCTCAAAAGTTCTCTATACTGAGCTGATATAATTGGAACCAAAAAACAGAGAAGCAATAAACTTCTTTTTTTTTAAGATTTTTTTTTATTATTCATTCAATTGTGCATGTATGTGTGTGCTCATGTGTGTATGTATGTGTGTATGTGTAGAACCAGGGACGAATTCGGGAACCACCATGGACGCCTCCACCTCCTCCTTGTTTACTCTGCCCCGGGATTCACAGGCTCCGCCCTACCAGGACCAGAAGCGCAGGCCGCTCCCACTTCTGTCCTGTTTCTATGGATCTGAACTCAGGACCTTCCGCCTACAAGGCAGAGGCTGAACACCTGAGCCACCTCTCCAGCCCCAGCAATAAACTTTTTTATGGATCAATTTAAAGCTTTTTTAAAAAGTTTTAAATAGCTTTGAACTGTTTAAGGATTCCAAGTGTGCTCTGGTGTTTTACACTCATAGGATTAGATCACAGGAAAGGTCAGCATTGACATCTGTATACTTGTTGCATACACACACATCTGTATACATACATACCTACACATGAGCACATCATTCGCACATACATTTGCAAAGTGCATACACACCTGTACATATATATACCTACACATGCACTCACACATACATGCATACATATAAACATATGTATTTGCAAACATGCATACAGATGTGTACACACAAATTTATGTGCATACGGGCACACATACGTATATATACACATATAATCACACATTCACACGTGTACACACTCATACATATAAACATATATACATGCACATATACATTCACATTTACACATACATATACACACAAATGTACATACACACATACAAAAGCACACATATACATATACACACATTGCCATGGTTCTTCCAAAGAACTCTTGACAGGTAGGGCTGTCTAGAACTGAAAAGAAAGTAAAAGGGAGATAAATGGCAGTAAAGGAAGAAAAGAGAGAAGGGTGGAAGAGGGAGAAAGAAAGGAAGAAAGAAAGAAACAAAGAAAGAAAGAAAGAAAGAAAGAAAGAAAGAAAGAAAGAAAGAAAGAAAGAAGAGAAAGAAACAAAGAAACAAAGAAACAAAGAAACAAAGAAACAAAGAAAGAAAGAGAAAGAAAAGGAGAGGAAAAAGAAAAGGAGAGGGGAAAAGAAGAGAAGAGGAGGGAAGAGGAGAGGAAGGACGGAGGAAGCTGGTTGAGAGTCCCTCTTTTCCTCTTGGGAGATGTTATATCTTGGTTCTACTTCTCAGTTATCTCTTTGGCCTAAAGGATGTCATGACTTTTACACAAAAGATAATAAAAGTACTTTATTCGATGAGAAACATCCCATCCAAAATATATAAAATGCAAACCCATTTTGAATATGAACCTATGCTGGAGATACACTGGATGTATGGCAGCTGAAGGTAGCAAAAAAAAATTCCACCTCCCAACTTCGTAGGCAAAATAATTCTTGGGCTTGTTTTGTTCTCTGTGAAAGTCGAGGTTTCAATAGGTTTGCTGAAGCACTGGCCTGAAAAGAGCTGTCAGCGAGTGCCCAAAATAGAAATAATCCTTAAATAAAATAAAAACATACCCACGGTGCAACTTTTGATTTTTGACATCTAAAGGAGGCAAACAGCACTGATGTTTGGCTAGAAAGTTACTATAAAAAAATGTAGAAATCAAAGACAAGCAGACAGGACTGGAAGCATTCCATCACCGTAAACGGCCAGGCAAGGAGAGGTGGCTGGTCACAGAGCCTTTCTTGCAAGCTTGGCAGCTTTCCTGGAACTCCCTCCTCAATCTCACAGTAGACCTTCTGCCTGGTGTTGGAGTCAGGATGTACCTTAGCCAACTCATCACCTTGCTGTCCACCTTACAATGTCAATCTCATCCTCCATCATCCCCATCTTGCATAAATGCTGCATCAATAAGTGAGGCAAAGGCTCTGCTCACCTCTGTGGGGGGGGCATGTATGAAAGAATGATGAGCCCTCCTCCCATTGTGAGCTGAATTTTGCCCATCACACCACCTAATTCAGAGGTCAAAACCTCCATTTAAAACTCTACAAGTTGGGATGATGTACGTAGACTAAGCCCTCATGTCACATGGTTGCTGTTCTTAAAAGAAGAAAATAATTAGGACACACAGAGAGGCACCAGGGAGTAAGCATATAGGAAAGACCTTGCGAGGACACAGAAAGAAAGAAATCAGCCATCTAGATGTAGAGGAGATAGAAGCCCTGGCTACAAGTCAACTTCGTGGACATCTTGACGTTGAACTTCTGGCCTCTGGAGCCTGGTAGATAGCTGTGGTTGTTGAAGATCTTCAGTCTCTGGCATTGGTTAGGTTGACTTTTTCTCTAGGGGTTTTGGTCTAAGCTGAAAGAGATATTCTCTAAGTCTTCTTTCCATCTCTGCCTGCCCCTGCACATCTACAGGGGTGAAGAGGAGGTGGGAGTCTGCCCACTTTGGGCTTTCTCTCCTTTTTGCTCATGCTAACGTATCCTTTAACTTCTCCTCTGAGTCTAATAATCATTTGCTAACTGAAGACTCCATGTTCCTTGTTCTCCTTTATCTACCTCACAAGTCTTTTGAGAAAAATTTTAAGTGTGGGGAGGGAGGTCGTAGCTTTTATTAGATGCTGGAAGAGGTCGTTGGCTCCCAGAGGATCTTAAGCATCAATGTTACAATGGAAAAAGCTTAAGTCAGCAGACAAAATCATTAACATGGCCCTGAAAAGAAAGGTGGTCTTACAGAAGATGCCCAAGTATTCTGAAGTTAGACTTCCTTATCAACAGAAATCATAATTAAGACTGTCACCTTCTGTCCTGAGCAGTCTATCTACCAGGCAATGTCAAGGCCATCCCAGCAGTTCTTAATGAAGAAACATGAATTAGATGTGACACACTGCATAATGGGCTAGTGGCATAGTTAGATACAGGTGTCAACTGGACAATTGAAGATTGGAGCTCTGGAAACAGTTGTGAAGAGTTAGTAACTGTGCTATGCCCTAAGTAAGCCTGCAGGAGGCTGTCTGATTGATGGAAAGGCCAAGCCAGCCCATGGTGGGTGTGGCTAGTCTGAGGGCAGATGGATAAACCGGAAGGAATAGGTAAGGAAGTTAGCATCCTTTGGTATACTTGGCCAGACATGCTGGTCTGGCACGTAAGGATTGCCCATCTCTTAGCAATCCTGTAGATATGATGTGGTCAGTTCCTTCAGACCTTGGTATTTGTGTGCACTCTCCTGCCAAGCTGGACGAGGAACTGTATCCAGACTATCATAAGAGAAAATAAAGCCCTGTGTTCTTTTACGCTATTGAACACGAATTTATTGGTGACATGCAGAATAACCACAACCGGCAGATTTTACTGCCCAGAGTAGAGAAGTGTTTAGTCAGTCAGTGTTCTCTTTAAAAAAGAACCAAAATCAATCAATCAATCAAATAAAAGTTAATTTTCTCTAGAATAATAGAATCAAAATTAGGAAAGAGAATTTTTCAGCTCAGCTGCTTGCATGCCAAAGAGGCAAAGAATCTAGTAGTTACACAGTCTAATGGAGCCGCATCAGCCCCAAGCCAATGCTGAAGGCCTGGAAGCTTCCTAGAGAATAACTGGTGTTGAAAGCACACCGAAAAGCTGGAGGAGTTGGAGGCTGACATATGTGGATGACGGCAGCAGTGATAGGCTTATTATCCTGGACAGGAAGATTGCAGCAAACACAGGGGTGCTGGTTTCCTCTTTCTTCAGCGCTCACCTTGCCCTACACACCCTAGTTGTCACTGACTCACAGGTCAGTCTGCTCTGGAGATGCCCACAGACCTTCCCAGAGGCACACTAGACCGGTCTTGAGACCCTCAATCCAGTAACATTGTCAGCCAAGACCAGCCATCTCAGAGACATCGATAGCTCATTTGTAAGATTATCCCATAACTAATAAAAGACTTCATGAAATATTTGTCTACAGAAAAGCATTTTGATGGTATGGACTTAGTCACTTGAGAGAGCAACAGTTTTCTGAAGTAAACATATCATTAGTCCCAACTCTGAAGATGAAATGTATGAGCTTTAAGAGATTCAATTGTCAAGCTCACACAATCTATAAGAAGGAAGATTTTTTAAATTAACTCTAAAGTCCCCACTGTGGAACCAACTATGTATCATTGCTTCCAGTGACATAATAGGTAATGACTTATAATTCCCGTAGACTAAGGAGCTAGAATTTTCCTTCTCACACATTGTAGCTCCATTGATACTGTCTAAGGATACAGATGTTTTTCTCTTCACCAAAGAATGGATTATAAGGTAGGAAAGGATTCAAAATATTCATAAGGCTAAAGTTTATTTTGCAAAGATAAAGTGGAGAAGTAGGAAGGAGATAATTCCCAGCTAGAATACCAGGGAATGCCAGAAAGCAGGAGGCGAGTGAAGAAAACATGTTTATACTTTCAGAACAAGAGCATTAAAGAAAACAAACAAACAACAAACAAAACCACAGAGGAAAGACTTCTCTCTCTGCATTTAGAGCCCAGGGGCAGGCTGCTCATAGTCCAACAAGGTGGAAGCCCTGAAATTCCTGCTTTCGCCCACGTCTGTTGACAGGAAGAAGTAGAGAGAAAGAGCTTCTGGGGAGGAAAACAAAACAAAGCACAGGACCCACCCATGTCTTCAGCCTGCTCCCAGGTGCATTGCAGTTCCTGGGGGCAGGAATCCAGGCCAGATGATTGACAGGCCAAGCTGAATTATCTCAGAAAAGGAGCCCATGGTGAATCTCAGAACTCAGTGTTACCAGGGAAACTGGAAGTGAGGCTTATCTAGTTCCCAACACTATCATCCTGCTTCCTTGTTCCCCTAGATGCAGTCAGTGGAGGGCTATAATTTAGGCGCTGGGACCATCTGGGTAAGTACACTTCATTTCTTTTCAATTTTGCATTTTTCTTGCATTTGCCACACACTGCTTCATTCTTCTCTCTCTCCTATTCCCACATAGACCAGCTGATCTCTTCAAACTCCTGAGACAACCTTCTATCATCATAAGCTAGAGATCATATTTATTCAATATTAAATTGCCCTGCGAGCTTCCTATGAAGATGCACATTTATTTCCAAGTGCAAAACACATTACTACAATTGGCCTTAGTATTTTCATCACCACATTCCCGAAGTTCATGATACACCAGAGAAATGTTCTAATATCAAATGTAAATCTAAATATAAAGCATCATTGGAGAAGGCATGAAAGCTAAAACTTTTAGCTATTCATTCTTTTTTCTCCCAAAGGAAGGTATTTAGAGTTGCAGACACGTACATTTCTGAGGCAGTTTCTCTTATACTCACTGAAGCTGATTAACACAGAGACTTCCATTTGACCTCTATATATTTTCAAACATATCAAGTCCCAAAGATAAATGTTTTTCTTCTCCCTTAATGAGGATGAGTAAAAAATTTCATCCTTCCTGTCTCGGTTCTGTCTTAGCGCTAAGCATATGACCTGTGGAGGATCTCGTCCCTTCTCACTGACAGAGCTCCCAAGTACCAGCTTTTCCTTAAGCATCTATGACACAACGCAATGGCAGCCACATAAGGAGAACTAGCAAAACTAGATGCTTTAGGAGCTAGCCCAGACCTGTATTTCAGAATTGTCTCACAATGCCTCTACCTCCCTAAGAAACCCTTTCGGTTTTCTCTGTCGCTGAAATCAGGAAAGTCTTGCAGCTATATCTCTGAATTGAAAACATTCCCTTAAAGGGCTCTGGAAATAAACAAAACTCCTATAAGTCCCAGGAAGCTCCTGAAACTTAAGATTCATAAGGCTTATGCAAGCATGGTTATGCCAGCAGCGATAATTGCCGGAGACAGGAGGAGACTGTTGGATCAGCCTGATTGCCTGCCAGTCAGTGATTCCGGAAGCTCCAGCCATACAATTTTCCCGGCATGGTCATCCAGACTTAGGTGGGCTTTTCCCTCAACAGCTGCCTTTGAGTCACCCAGGCTCCCAGAAGTGACCCTCACCTGTACACCTATAACTCCAATACACTCACTGGGTTGCTAAGCTAAACTTGGGCTGAATCATTTCTTCACTCTTCCATCTATGCTTTCTCTGGGGTGAAGAGATGTTTGTTCCTATTTCCCCAGGGGAAAAACAAATCACACAAGAGCATGTGAATTACACCCTATTTCACTTATTAGAAAGCATCAAGTGACAGTTACAATACTAAAAAAGAATACACATTGACAAGTCAGTCCTGAAATTTGTTTGTGCATCTTTTACACTATTTATCACAACTGTGGGTTCTTTCAGCAAACAGACAGCAGGTCCTGGCTGTTTATCTAAGATCAGTGCTTCCTGCTTCTATGCTGAGCCCTGTCACTTTAAGGAAACTAATAGAAAAATCCAAACATAATCACTTATCTATTAGATCAACAAAGTTTGATGTGTTCATCATTTTCCCCAGTGTGTTCATGACATAAATCAAGAAACATGTCTGTGGGTGGAGAGATGGCTCAGGGGTTAAGACTCTGCCTCACAAGTAAAGGATCCCAGGTCCCATCTTTAAAAATGCCAGGCAAAAACAGTGGTGGCCCACACTTCCAACTCTGGTGGAGGGAGCTTGGGAAATCCCAGAATGAAGCAAAAAGGAGATAGAAGCAATGCAGGATGATTCCTGAAGTTACCTTTGGTCTACCACAGGGACATATGGTGCCCTCTGATACACACATACACACACACACACACACACACACACACACACACACACGCTAAATATAAACAAACAAATACTAAAAAAAAGGAAACATGTCTTCAAACTTTCTGTCATAAAAGATGTTTCTATAATCTAGTAGTGACTTCAAACAAGCTTAATATAGTTGTTCTTTGGTAGCAACCAGTAAGTGGTGTCTGTATATCACCATGCCCCTATTTTTACTTATTTTTAATATTTTATTTAATAAGAGAGAACAAGAGAGACAGAGACAGAGAATTTATATGCATGATGTGTATGAATAAAGGTCAAAGAACAATTTCAAGTCAGTTCTTTCCTTCCACCATGTGGATTCCAGGTTTGTTCCTCACAGGAGTTTTTGCCAGCTGAGTTATCTTTGGCTCTCATCACCTTCCCTCTTCCCCCCTTGCCATGGGAATTTCTTCCATCTGTGAAGTTGTATGATTCTGAAATGGTTTTGCATGATCCTACCCATCCATCCCAAGCCACATTAGATGTATTCCAGAGATAAGAAATGAACATTAAGCTAAATTAACACCAGGTCAAGAAAACATGCTGCCTCTGATTCTTGAACTTGACATTCAGAAAATAACAGGGTCTGGGGAGATGACTTAGTCATTAAAGTGCTTGCAGGTCAAATGTGAGTTTAGATCCTCAGTATCCACACAGAGAGTCAGTTACTGCAGCCACGCGTGTAATCCCAGCATTGGGTAAGGCGCAGACGAGAGGATTTCTAGGGCTTTCCGGTCAACTTCTTCTAGCAACCTGGTGAGCTCAAGCTTTAGTGAGTGATGCTGTCACACAAAAATAGGAGCTTGGTCTCTGCTGTCTGTGTACACGCGCATGCCTGCACATACACATGCAGACAAAAAGAAAGAAACCCGTCTTTCTCCAGTGATTATGAATGATTATAAGCATTAAACTTATAAACTGTGGACTTCCATGTTTCCCATTTGGAGAAAGTGAGTTGTCAGCACAAGAAACAAAGGCAATGGAGAATGGAGAGACCCAGAGGAGCCGACAATGCTGGTTTCCCCACCTGAGTTCTTCTGAGGCCCCAGGATGCCGCATGCCCCTCTGCGACTTCCTTCTCTGCAGTTCTTTGAAGGCCATAGGTTTCTTTCTCACATTTATTCCCATAGGATAGATTTTTCATTACATATTCTTTGAAATTCCATTTCAACTTTAAAACAAACCATAATGTCTAATGAAGCCATTTTCAAAGCAAGTACAATCATCTTTTTTACGAATCCAGACTCAGGCTTTTAAACCACTAGAGATCGGCGCAAGTACTTACAGGGACTGAATATAAGCCTGGACGGACAGAGGAGCTAACATCAAACACAAAGAGGAGGCACGAGTTCTTGTGATTTGCAAGGTCTCTTACTATAAGATAGACGAGGTGGTACAAGTGGCCATGAGCATCCTGTCCTCTTGCCTTTTACCTAGCCAGATAAGAAAAGACACCCAGGTTCCTTCAGCAATGCTACACAGTTCTATTAGACTCCAAATGACCTCAAAAACAGTTTTAAGATTTTGGAAACACTACCCCATGTGTCAGTTCCTTAGCAGCAAAATGCTGTTAATATAACACCAATGAAACAGTGGATTGCTGTGAAAACTAAGTCACCCTACGTCACTGTCCATACAAGGGGCAAGTGCTTAATGAGGGCAAGCAAGCCCACGCTAGCGCCATCTTCTTTCTCTTCATTCTAGGGTCCCTACGAAGTGTGCAATGGAATGTTAGACCAGGGAAGCAATTTGCAGGGGGTCTTGACAATCTTCGTCGTGAAATTCTAGGACTGCAAATGGAACTTGATTTTTTTTTTTTTTAAACCTCTATTGGGAAACACATTTGCTAACTACTCTAAACATCCTGGTGTATATATATAAAGATAAAGACCTCACTAAACCAAAAACGCATAGTTTTTAGACACTGGAAACTTGAAACATTGGAGCTGAAAATAGATCTCGCTGCAAATTTGGTTAAAAGACTTACTACTGTTTCTTTCCCTGCAGTAGAAGATCATAATGAGGCTAAATAATGCTAATTGATGAGCAGGAGTAGGGGAGGCTTAGAAAGGGAAGGAAGAAGAAGAGAAAAAGGAGGAACCCAAAGGAAACAAAAAGTGAAAGCTAGTGATCAACCCAGATTCTAATGCTCATCTCTGCTGCCTCAGTTGAGAGTCTGATCCTTAACGTTCTCCTTTCATTTATTACACACTACAGCCTGCCACAACTGATGACAGGTGTCAGCTTGACACCTGAAGGCTGGAGTCTAGAAACAGTTGTGAAGAATAAGCAGCTGAATTAAGCCTGCAGGAAACTGTCTCACTGACAGGAAGGTCGGCTCACAGTGGGTGGGACTAGCCCCAGGCAGGTGGATGAGATAGAGGGAGCTGGTCAAAGTACCTGACATTCTTTCTGTATTTTTGGCTGAGCGTGCTAGTCTGGAAAGTGAAGATTGTCTCTCTCAAGAGTCCTGTGGATATGGTGTAGCTAGCTCCTCAATGCCTGGTGTGAAATGAGTTCTTCTGACAAGCTGAACAAGGATCTGTAAGCAAGAAACACATAAGCCAAAATAAAACCCTTTGCTGCTCTAAGGTGTTTGATCATGAATTTCTCAGCAACATGCAGAGTGATTACAGCACAGGCTTAACCAGACATCATCTTCTGCCTGTGATAGGCAGAAATACTGATCTAGGGACCCAAGGCTAAAGCAGATGATTGTGGATTTGCCGAGAGATTAAGTCTTCAACATTACACATGCCTGAGATTTCAAGGGTATTTTCAGCAACACACTTCTTTTGTCCTTCATGATTGCTATCGAAATCATCACTTAGAAATGACTCCACTATGCCAGGCTTGGTGTTCAGCACTTCACATCTGAGAATAACGGTGAAATTTTATAATTCTACCCATAAGCTTACGTGAACTATTTTCTGACATGAGTCTAGCTGTCCCATTACATAGCTCAAGAATGTCACATATGTGCATCCCAATATATAGGCGTAGCACAGTAGTAGACTGGAATTGATGGAAACCTTTAGGATAACATGCTATTTTGTTAAAGGTCCATTTGTCACTTTTCGTTGTGCCCTTGACTTCTGGTTGTAGCAAAGTCTCATGTCGCACTTCTTCTCGTGACACCTGTCCAATATTTTCACCTGTTGACACCCAACTTACGGCTGAGAGAGAGGCTTCCAGTGGGTAAGGTTTCCGGTGTCTCTCATCTGACTTTATCTTCCAGAACACAATCAGTTTCATCTTTGTGTTCATTAGGTGCTAAAGGCCATATGAAGTACTGAATCTCAGATACATCATGGGAAAACAACCAGTGTTTTACCACAGTGAAATTGCTATATCCAACCAGTCTACATTTCCAGCTTTGCTAGCCAAAGAAAATACACCCCCGAAGTATGAACTGATTGTCCTTCATCCTAATTCATTCAAGAGTTATTCATCAGCACACAAATGGGCTGGGAACTTGTATAACCAATTAAAAATAATGTCACTGATCATGAATTTATAGTTTCTCTCCTTTTGCAGAGAACTGTCATATGGCTCTACAAAACCAAAATATGAGACACAAACTCATTCACATCATTATTAAGTTAATGTGAAGCAGAAGTGACTTCAGAAAAGGAAGCCATGGGACCAGGGAGATGGCTCAATGGTTAAAGCCTTTGCCTCACAAGCAAGAGGAACTGAGTTCAGATCCCCGTATTACATATAAAAACTTTAGAGACATAATGGTGGCTTGTAATTCCAGTCCTGGAAACCCCAGAGCAAAGCAATAAGGAGGTAGAGGAATCCGATATGATTTCCAATATCACCTTTGGACCTCTGCAGGAACTACACTGTTATATATACACCTGTATATCCATTCACTCACACACACACACACACACACATACACACACACACACACACACGAGTATAAATGCAAAAAAAAAAAAAAAAGAGAGAGAGAGTGAAAAGTAAGCCCTGGAAGGATGAATTTAAGAACAACCTAGGGCTCATTTTATGATATTCAAACTTTATGTATAACAGATTAATAAGAAATGCCAGAAGCAAAGTGGCTATTCAATGCCAACGGTTAATCACCACTGCCCATCAACAGTCCATAGCATAACTCTCTGCAACATTTAGCCCGACCTCCTTCTGTATGCATAATTATCACCAGAAATGAGATATACCTGTGTCAACTAACAGTTTTAAATTACCTCTATGTCATAATTTATGTTAATAGCATAATAGCATAACAATGATGGATAATGTGTACCAACATTTACAAATCAGTTGCAACGCATTTCAATTACCATTCTCTTCCTATCTCTGATCAGCAGCAATATCAAATTAGCAGTGCAGCCATTAGTTAGTGAATTCTCCTAGCATAGAGCGTCCTTCCTTTGCAGAGCTTCACTCGGATTACGGAAAGTAGCCACTGGGTCAGAAAAATGAGCCAAAGTATGTATATGGGGAGCTGGTAAGGATTTTTATAGAGAGTCAGTGAAAATAATCAAGAGGTGACACTGGACTTCTGGCTGGGGCTAGGAACAAGAAAAAGAGAAAGCTGTTGCTGGCACACTGTTGTGAAGTGGATTGTGTGATATGGAGGGATGTGGAATGTACTCAGATAAATGAGTGGATGGCTCATATTCTTCTTGACCATAGACCAAGGTAAGTCAACACAAAGATCTCTAAGAGTAGAGTTTGAATTAGCCCTTGTTTCATCATATTCCTTAGGAGATCCAGGTGACTCGCTGCTCAAATGCTAGCAACTGATCAGAACACAGGGGAGCCAAGCCATATGCCTTCATTAGGAAGCACAGTAAGATGTAAAAGAAGCAAATCAAAGTATTCTGATCAAAGGCACCACTTGACACACCCAGCCCTTGATCAAATGAGCCTCACAATGTATTTAAAGGACGGGTCTTCAAATTGTGAAAATAAAAATATGATAACCACACTCTGGCTGATAGGACCCAAGAGTGCTCCTTTATTCCTGGTATCTTGCCAAAACCTTAATCTATAGAGCCTTGGGTTTGAGGTTGGCTGTAGAAACGTGATTTTGGAGATGTCTGTCCTGTCCTGACCCTAGTCAATGTTGAAGGAATCTGGACACACACTTTCTGTAGGATTTGTCGTGTCTCCATATGTTTCACATTCAGAATAGATTTTAGAAAAGGAGAAGTAGCAGTGTTAAAATAGACTGAGGATTTTCTCTTAAATTACCCAGTCCTGGAGCTGTTACTAATAAGAGGAAGTAATCTGACAAGCCAAGAAGTGTATGTATCATAAATCAGAGGGTCCCTACTTTTCTGGATGTTTCTCATCTTAGAATTTTCCCTGCTCCTATTTCTATCCAAAAGCCATCTCTCAAAACTACAGATTTTAAGGAAATCTGCTACTTAACATACTAAAATTAATTAATTTAAAAATTAAATTTTAAAAATTAAAAATCGAAATTAAAAAATAAAGAGAATTCCTTTTTAAAAAACGTATGAACAACAAAAAAAGAAAAACAACAACATGCTATCTCTTGAATTCCATGGCCAAATAGTAGAGGGGCATGCGTCTGATGCTTCTTAATTGTTATCCGTGCGACTCTAGGAAAATCACTCAGCCTGACTGTGTCTTAATGTCCTTTAACAAACACTGGGGAAATGATAATGCTAGCATTGCAGTAATGACCAAGTTGACTGTGACATGAAAAGTCTAGACCTAGGGCTTCATGCACACTATTTCATCTATGGTTCTAGCAAGGAAATATGTAATATACCCAGGGCAAGAAGAATGATCTAAATCCTAGCTGTACTGCAAATAGACAATATGTAATACTGGCCAAGAATTTCAGACCCAAGAAAATCATGTTTATGGTAGCAGATGACATCAGTCAATATTTTTCTTTTGCTATACCCAATTCCATAGTCACTTGGCATTCCCAGTCATCCCAGCAAACACTGGGAGCCTTAACTGGAAATATTCCTCTCAAGTGATAATACAGTTTGATCAACCCTAACATCTCATCTGAAGTAAAGCTATTAAGCATGGCAAACCTGCCTACAAATCTGAATTCCATCATTCTAAAGACATCTTAAGTCAACGAGTTGATCTCATCGATCCTTGGGCATATACACAGGAACATATAAAATCAATACAATGTTGCACACTTTGAGTATTTTCATTATGTGTGTGAACCATCACACCAATCTGTTTGCTTGTGACTGGAGATTTGCAGGCTAATATAGGTCTTAATTCCAGTGATGACCAATTTTAAAGAATATGCTGGTTGAATAAAAGATAATGTACAATCTAGGACATGCTGCAAGTCTTGAAAGCATCTTACTTTTTTGGGGAGGAGGGGAATCTAATCAGCAATCCAGTTGAGAGTCCCAACAATTTTGTTCCTCAGGGTGAGTCTGTGAGGCTATTTGAGAGGGTTTAAGGAGAGGAGAAAAATTTTAGTTCTTCTCTTTAGTTTTTACTCGTTAATACTGCTGCCTGAACTTGGGTGGTCAAGAATTCTCAAACTGGAAGGATCAAATTTCTATTATTTAAGACAATTGTTGTCAAAACAGGCAGGAGGCAGAGCACATGTTTGCATTGTGTTGCTCTCCGGATGTGGTGCATTGGACACATTTGGAGAAAACAAATCATATTTACAGAAAGAAGAAGCAGGAATGGAATTCCAAGCTGCACACCAGATCCCCCTGCCACATCGCTGGTGGATGTTGACAGACTCACCCTTCTCTCCACATTTGCTGGTTCCACAGCATGAAGGATGAGCCACAGCTATGATATAATTAGCCACCCATTCTGAGTCCTGTTCCCAGGTGGGGAGAGAACTCAAAAGGAAGAAGAATGTTTCAGGCTCAGAAGCAACGGCTTTGTTGCTGACAAGGTTTTGCTGAGCGGAAGCTCTCACACTCAGCCCCTGACACTGGCGAGCCGCCAGCTGGCATTTCTGTGGGCTACATGGAGAACCAGAGACGGCCGTGTGGGTGGTTGTCAACATTAGAAACAAGAAAACTAGGGGGGGGGAATGAGTTGAAAACTGAAGCATCAACTCGCAGAAGCTCTTTTCTCTACCCAGATGGCTCATGTATTCCTAGGTATGGGATTCTTACATATTCCTAGGTTCAGACACTTGCACAATGGGCGTCTGAGATCATAATTATCAGGGCATTAAGATTTACAAAGGACTCTTCCACATACCGCCTGGGCTGGCAGGCTGATAGGCTGCAGCCCCAGAACGGATGTGGAAATGGTCCACTGTATTCAGTCTCTGACGCTATTGTAGCTTTTTAAAAAATTTGTTTATTTTGATATTTAATTTAATTAAGATGTAATCTTAGTCATACACAAAAACACAAAAAGTTATGCACTCACATACCAGCTCATACTTTGGTACAAGCATATATCATATATTGTTTAAATCAGGGTCACATATCCTTAAACATTCATCATTTCTTTATGGTGAACATGTTTTCAGTCCTTTCTTTCAACTTTTGGAAATCTACAGGATATTATCATGTGCGTTGACTAGTGTTGAGTCAGAGGCAAAGGACCTTGAATGTCTCCTCTTCTCATGACTTGGGATGAAACCATGAGAAACAAAAACATAAGATTTCCTTTGTGAGATGTTGTGCCGGATGATATGCACACGGTATCTGTTCTCCTGTGAAGCACGTGGGATGTGGTGTGGGAAGGCTTGATTGCATCCTTGTGATAGCAAGCCATGTAACACGCCTAAGAATTTCACACTTGGTATCTACACACTGCTCTTTGTCATTTTGGTCCATTCCCATTGCTTCTTTTTCTAAAGGTTTATCACAAGCAAAGAGGGAGGGGGTTGGGGAGATAACTTGGTGAGTAATGTGCTTGTCTGAGGACCTGGTTGCCGTCCCTGCCATAGTTAGATACGGATACTAACTTGGCAATTGAAGGCTTGGAGCTCTGGACACATTTGCGAAGAATGAATAATTAAGTCCCTTGAGCAAGACCGCAGGAGACTATCTGATTGACAGGAAGTCCCAGCACATGGTGGGTGGAGCTAGTCCCTGAGTAGGTGAATAAGATAGAGGGAGTTGTCATTCTTTGGTATACTTGGCCAGACATACTAGTCTGGCAAGTCAGGACTGACCCTCTCTCAGTGGTCCTGTGGTATGGTGTGGCCTATTCCCTCGCCTCCTGGTGTTGATATGAGATCTCCTGCCAAGCTGAACAAGAAACTATAATCTGACCATCATAAGCCAAAATAAAAGCCTCTTATTCCTTCAAGCCCTTTTGTCCTGAATTTATTGGTAACATGCAGGCAAGCTGCAACAGTTCTCAAAACTCTGATACAAAGTTGGGCATGGCGGCTTGTGTGCAAAGTGAGCAGCCTCTGAAGAATGACACAGAGATGATCTCTGATCTCTATATGCACACATGTACACACACGCACATGCACGTGCACACGCATGTGCACACGCACACGCATGCGCACACAGCAAGACTCAGTTCTGCTTTCCTCCTCTGACCTCTGCTGCCTGCAAGGTGGTGGCCCAAAGATAAATAGTGGGGGAGATCATGGTCCTTATGCTCTTTCTGCCAAAGAATCACCAAAGCCCTGCAGAGATGCACCTACTTAATCCTCTCTGCTGAACACTCCATTTTAATCTTTGGTTCATCGTTCCTTTCTGAATTTCAGCTCAATTTTTCCATTTAGAGACTTAATGGGCATCTCAAATTCAATTTACACAGAATGGAACTTGATCTTCCTCCCTGAAAAAATGTTCCTTTTACTCTCTTACTGTTCTTCTTAAAGGGTGTGTCCACACTTCTTATGTATAACAACATACATACTCTCACTGCTGTCACTAGAATTTAATCTAATGTAACAAACTGAAATCCAATAGTTCAATTGTTGCCTTTAGATCTGTGTTTGCTGTTCTTTCTGTCTGTTTTCAGCAGTTTAAACAATCTATCTCTCCCCTGGTACTTCCAAAAGTCAGGGTATGTAGAAGAGCACAGCCAACATGACCCTGTGCTAGCTGTGGGCATCCTCTGCTACAAAGAATCTGGTTTCTTCTGATCCCATGACCTAGAACTGTGGCAATATAAAGTTTCTACCTCACGTTTTTTTCTGAGAGCATTTCTGAAGCTTCTGATCCCACCCATTCAATTTCATTCTTCCTTCTTAGACATTTTAGAGTCCTCTGACCTGGCTATCCTCTGATATGATTTAAATTTGAGTTGTCCTCCATAGAGGGTCATGAAATGGAAATCATGAAGATTAAGGATGTACTGAAGATTAAAATGGCATTTTCATGTATTTACATCCTTAGATGCCATTAATGCTTGAGAAGATAGTGGCACCTTCAGGGGGTGGGGCCTCGAGGTTGGACGGCTCCACCCTGCTTCCTCTAGTAGTTCCTTCTTGCAGTCTGCTGCTTGCCTTTTCTGCCTCCATAAGGGACGTGACCTGAGCTGCCTGCCATGCCTTTTTGGCCATCGTGGACTAGATCTGTTCTGGAATCTTAAGTCAAATAAATATACCTTTCCCCCTTAAACTGGTTGCTTGAGTGTTGTCTCACAGCGATAGAGAGAAGTAATCATGAAACCCCTTATCTGTTTGCATCTTTCAAGCCTTAAGCCAAGGATAACCAATGGTGATCCCTCATGCTCAATACTTAACGTCATGATGTCATTACTCCTAAACCAGGTAGGATGCCATAGAGTTGAGACTGCTACAAGAGCTTGTAGTCCTCTCCATGCTAGGCCAATTACACTTCTGTGTAAGCTCAGAATTATTTGAATGATTCTGGTGTTGATGAGGTAAGAATCTAGTATCAATGAGATATAGACTTAGTTGAGGGACATGAAAATCTCTTCTTCATTCTACCACTTCCTGCTTCTGCCTAGAGTCCTCCAGGAGCAAACAGGCTGTCTTTGGGCAACACGTTTCCTGATCCTTACCAAGTCCTTTCTCAAGGGAGTGGACTCAGGTCCCAGCTGATGGACTCAGGAGGGCAGCCTTCTTTAAGTTATAAACACCAAGGGCTAGACCACACTACAGCAAGCACAGCTTGACATGTTCAAGGCTCAATCCTCAGCACCAAAGTAAATAAATAAAAACACCTTTCTTTAAATTCTGCAAATGTCTTTCTTCAAAAGATAAATAGAATGAATGAGCATGAATCAAGTAATTAGTAATAAAATAAGAAGTAGTTTTACGTTGCTTAAAAAATTTGGATTCCGGGGCTGGAGAGGTGGCTCAGGGGTTAAGCTTCTGCCTTGCAGGTGGAAGGTCCTGAGTTCGGATCCTAGACCCCACATATAGACGCCGGGCGGAAGCGGGGGTGGCCTGCGTTTCTGGTCCTGGTAGGGCAGAGCCTGTGAGTCCCGGGGCAGAGTAAACAAGGAGGAGGTGGAGGCGTCCATGGTGGTTCCCAAATTCGTCCGTGGTTCTACACACACACACACACACACATACGCATGCACACACATGCACAATTGAATAAATATTAAATAAAAAAATTTGAATTCCACAATGAGCATTTCCGTTCATACATGATATTCAGCTCATTCAAAGCTAAAGAATTCCTCTTTTGCCTTCTTGCATTCTTGCCATACTAGTCCTTGCCTGGCACGCCAGCCTCTGGCCTCAAGAAGACTGGCACCTAGGACTGACGATTGCTGAGGCAGCTATCAAGCATCTCCTTTGGTCAGTGTTCAGACAGGACATGCTGTGTGTCTGTCACAGACAGTCCTCGAAAGAAGCCTGAAAGGAAGACACTTCCTTACCTGAATTTTATAAATAATGCAACTAAGATTAAGTAGCCCAAAAAGAATCTATCCAACATGTTTTTTGGTGCACCAATGAATTGCTAGTTCTTGTCATGAAAGTTCAAGGTATTTTTCCCTCAACCTATACCTATGACAAAAGATTTGACAATGAATTAAAAAAAAAAAGATTGGTCATTTATCTTCATACTCTTAGATAAAAGAAGCACTCAGCACTCAACCAAGAAATATCATTTAAAATATACAATGCAGACATCCACAGCTGGTCAAAGTGCAAAGTAAAAGCAGCTGTGGGCAGCTCAAGCCCAAATAGGACACCTAAGCCCCACATACCCACAATTCCATGATTCAGGGAACCTTGCAAAAAAGAAGGCGGCGTGAATGTAAGAGGCAAAGAGTGGAGAAAGGTGCGCCGAACAGTAGCCTCTATCCCTAAGGGTCTTCTGCTTAGACCTCCAGAATAGCTGTCTACGACTGAGGGAGTATCTTGGGAGATACAGCTGAACTCTGATAGACTATTTGGTACTGGTGCCAAAAGAAGAGGGGAAGCTTCGTTAGTCCAGGGTTTGCCCATTGACAGAACCTTGCCAATGCCTGGCATCCTGGATGGCGCCCAATGGATCACACGTGAATGGAGATGGGGAGTGAGGGGGGGGCTAGCTGTGAAGGAGAATACGTGGGTTGGGATGGGAGGGGTTGATGGCAGGTCATAGAAGATGAAGACATATAACTCCATTGCATCTGTATATGAAAGTTTCAAACAAATTTTTTAAAAAACCAGAAACAACAACAACAAAACATTGGTCATAGGATGTAAAATAAGTGTAAGAAATGTAGGAGTACAGGAAAAAGTTGAAAGAAAGAGAAGAAAGGAAGTAAAGGACAGGAAGGAGAGAGGGAGAGAAGAAAGGAAGGAGGGAGAAAGGGAAGAAGGGAAAGAAAGAAGAGAGGAGGCAGGACAGAAAAAAAACAGTCTAGAGGAATCTGAAAAAAGGTGAGAAATCCAGTAGAATCACTATTGTAGTTTTCTGACTCTAAAGATTTAGACAGGTTCTGAGTTTTAACTCAAGCTATTCTTAGAGATTGAAAAAAACAACAAACTTCTCTGGAGATGGTACAAGGTATTAGTGGAGGCTGCTCTAGATTCTCCCATTCTTGCATTCAAGAACTGCTCGTCTCGTTACCGTTGCCTTTAATACTTTGTTTAAAATGTCTGTCTCTATCACTGTAACTCCGCTCTGTTTAATCAGAAATAAATATGACCTAATCCATTTATTTGAAAATATCTTTGATTGGGTTGGCGTGATGGCTCAGGTGTTAAAAGTCTTTGCCTCACAAGCAAAAGGACCTGCGTTAAGTGGGATGGATCCCACATAAAAACGTTAGATGGACGTGGCAGAAGTTCACACTTCCGGCAATGAAAGGCAGAGCCTGGAAAACCCCAGAGCAAAGAAACGTGGAGGCAGAACGATTCAAGATGATTTCTGATTGTCACCCTTGGACCCCCACCAGGATACACACTCATGTGCCCTCTTCTACACACATGCACACACGTGTGCACACACACACACACACACACACACACAGGAAAATATCTTTGGTAACTATCTTTTTTATAAATGTCTAGCATAATGAAATAGTTATATCTACAGCAAATGCCTAGCACACAGAAATAATTAAATGGTTGTACCTACCCAACAATTACAACACATAATATTAAACAATGAAAAAGCTAAAATAAATACAAAAACTAGGCCAGGATTACAGGATTATCAATAAAATTCAAATTCCTTCAATTGTGCTTTACCCTTAAAGAGATAATGACTTCATAAATTGTTTCTATATCACAACAATTTCTATTGTCTTGCATCAAACACACAAAAACACATATACGGTAAACACAGGCTTCTTACTTAATTCTATTAATCTTTTACTAAATAGTAAATTCCAAAGTGGTTTCTATTCTTTACATTCCTAGAACTCAGCCCAATACCTAACGAACAGTAGGCATTCAATAAACATTTGTTGAGCCTTTCTAAAATATTAACCAGAGCTCTGACCTAACTGTTAATATCGCTCAGTCCTGAAGAAAGTGCATGTATGTTTGATCTTTTGATAGTGACACGGATGACCACCCAAAGCTAACACTCATTGTGTACCAACTCCAGGTAAGGTGCCTAGCTAGCATTTAACATGCGCTTACACGTTCGATACTGACCGTAACTCTGAGGTGGCCCTAATGTATTTGTGTTTTTACTTTTTTTTTCACAAACAAGAAGAGGGTCAGAATGCTGTACATCAAGATCACACAAAAAGCAATGTTCCCTTTATGGAATTCCAACTGATTTCTAGACTCCACAGCTCCTAACAGCGACCTATTTTGCCTCAACCACTGGTTCTTTCTGTGAAATGGCTGGTCTGGATTGAAATACATTGTAAGAATAAAATGCAAACCAGAGCTTGAGAATCTGGAAAAATCAATGTAAGACAGTATGTGAATTTGTTTTTGTTGCTTCTGTGTGAGTATGTGGGAGTATGTAAGTGACGGATGCAGGCAGTGCATGTGTGCACATGTCTGTGCGGGTATGCCTGCCGCGTGCACATGTGGAGGTGGGAGGGACTTCCTTCTCTAGCATTCTTTGCCTCTGAACCTGGAGCTCGGGTTTCTCAGCCACTGATCCTCCTGTCTCACGTCTGACCCTCTGCCATTGCTGAGCTATGTAGTCACGTGCAAGACCACACCCAGCTTCCTACGTGGTGCCAGGATCAGAACTTGGGTCTTCGTGTTCGTTCAGCAAACACTCTGGAGCATGGAGGTAGTCTTACAGTTGAGTAACATTATTGACAACAGGCTAGTTCCTTGGCTTTGCTACTGTTACCATGGTCATGCATGCAGGTAGCACTAATGGAAACTATACAACAGTACGCAGGAAGGCTGTATTCTTTTGACATTCTTTTTTTTAAATTTTTATTTATTTATTATTTATTCAATTGTGCACGTATGCGTGTACGTGTGCGCGCGCGCGCGTGCGTGTGTGTGTGTGTGTGTGTGTGTGTGTGTGTGTGTGTGTGTAGAACCACGGGCGAATTCGGGAACCACCATGGACCTCTTCCACCTCCTCCTTGTTTACTCTGCCCTGGGATTCACAGGCTCCGCCCTACCAAGACTAGAAAGGCAGCCCCCCACCCCCCGGCTTCCGCCCGGCGTCTATACATGGGGTCTAGGATCAGAACTCAGGACCTTCCGCCTGCAAGGCAGAGGCTTAACCCCTGAGCCACCTCTCTTAATATTTCTTTCAAAATACAACTTTAAATATTCGTTCTACTTTTTGCCTTTTAATATGTGGTTTCTGGGATATTTAGAAGTGTGACTGATGCATCTCCAGTTTCATTTCTATTGGACCAAGTAGCAGAACACCAAACCACAAGAAGAAACTAAATACCGCCTATACCACCCAGCATATCAATTGCAGCCCTGTGTTTACACAGTTTACTTACTTAATAGTTTTATGGTTGCATGCTAATTGGGCTCTCAGTTAATGCAGCCCTGTAACACCACAGAATCAAAAACAGTGATGAGGACCCATAGACCATCTAGTGGATCTGTGATTCAAAGAAGAGACACTCTTAGATGCTTTCACGTGAAGCAGTCTCAAGTCTCAAGGTCTCCTGCAGACATTTCTGCTGCTTCTCTTAGGATGCTTCTCTAGTATTCCACAGCATTGGAACTGGGGGATCTTTCCTCTTGGTGTCAGTGAGTAAATAAAATTCTCTCTATGGACTTTCATTTGTTCCTACCTCTTTGGATTGTGGGGGAGGCAAAACAAACAAAACACAAAAGTCGCAGCCTAAAGGCAGAGGGGTCGGTGATGCTCTGTGTGCATCTTGAAGTGCAGAAGAGAAGCTCACGCTTGAGAAGTTACAGTGAGCAGAGAGGAGCTGCGGAAAGATGAGCAGGAAGACACATTGCTCGCAACCCTGCGGCCCCTCGTGCACATGGAGCCGGGAAGGAGAGTGCGAGCTGCCCAAGTGAATAACTTACCTCGAATCAGCACTTACTCTGTATCTGCTCAAGACTGGCAGTGGAGCCGAGAGAGCACCAGGATTTCAGATACTCTAGAGTTCTGCGTGCCAGCTGTGCCTCTGACAGGTTGCCCGCCCCTTGAGTCCTCATCTGCCATCTTGGTACTGAGGATGGATTTGCGTCGTTCAAGTTGTCATGGTATCAGTGGCACGGGTCAATAGTGACTTTGGTTAAAATGAGATAGAACAGAAAAGCTCATAGTGCAGGGCACATATTAAGAGTGAACATTGCTTCATGAAACTTTCAGTGTGTGTGTGTGTGTGTGTGTGTGTGTGTGTGTGTGTGTGTGTAGGGACATGCACATGTGTGATTTTACAAAAATGCATATTCTGCAATTTCTGTTTTGTATACTGAATTAGGATACAAGGTATTTCTTAGCATGGATACTTACAAATTGTTTGAAAAGTATTGTTTAAATCATACCGAGGGTGCCTCACGTCTCAATGCTCAGTGTTTCCAGCTCCCAACAAGGTAGGCCAGGAGGCAGCTCTAAAGATGGTCTCCTCAGCTCTTTTCCTCCCACTTGCTTGTGCCAAGCCAGAGAGGCGAAGCTATTTTTCCTCTTGACGTCACAAAATGATTAAAGCACAGGACAGGCCTTGTATCATGTGCTGGGGCAAATCTGGTCTTACCAGGACTAGCGAGCTCTTGCCACCCTTTTCTTGAAGGTCATCTACCCCCAGGAAGCCCCGCTGGCCACCCGATCAGCACCTAGAGAGTCTTGTCCAACTGAGGCACCAGTCACAGAGCCAAAGAAGCCACGCTGTATCTTCCAGTGTGAGCGTTTCTGGGGGACACACCCACAGAAGAGCCATGTCACTGAGCCTGGCCCAGATTGTTGCAGGATAAGAAATAGCCAAATGGTGTTTTTAAGATACTAAACACTACAGTAGTTTGCAACACACTGATTTTTAAAACAAAATCCACATTATTATTGCGAGACTGTTTGTATTGTAGAGGAGAAAAATGCTTCTCCACGTGTGATAAAATCTCATTTACTCTAGAGGGCTCAACTCAAGGCACCCAAAGTCAATACTTCCAAGAGCTGATAGGAGCAGTACCCAACCCCTATCTCCTTGGCCTACACACACACACACACACACACACACACACACACACACACACACATTTATATACACACACACATTCATATACACACACACACATACACACACACACTCATATATACACACACATATATGCACACACACACACACACACACACCCTGAGAGTTTTGGAATTTTGCAGGATTTGGCTCAGGACTTGCTAACAGATCTTATTTTTCACATTTCCCAGAAGCAACCAGAAGGATCAGAGCCAGTGGCAGAAGGACATCACGCGTGGACATCAGCGTGGCTAGCTCCTCAACCGCTGGAAACACCCTCAAGATCCCAAACCTTAACTGCTGCATCCTTCAGACAGGAAAAAAAATGTCCCATTTCTTTAAACTGCCACCATGGTAGCAAAAGAAACAGTCAGTCTCAGACTGTGTGGGGAACCTTTTCGGCCTGCTTGGTGCTCTCTCTCTCTCTCTCTCTCTCTCTCTCATTCTCTCCCCTCCCCCACATTTAACAGATCTCTCTGGGTGGTCCTCATTTTACAGCTCATTTGCATGCTCACTTCCAGCCTCCTGGGCCCACTGGTGTCTGCATAACACGGTTGTCCACCCTCAGACTTGGTCTGCTCAGACTCACGGTATGAGAAGGAAGGAGAGCAAGCTTGCTTCTGCTTTTGAGGCGCACTGGAGCCACTCTGAGACCTGCCGTTCCTGCCTGTGTCTTTAAGACCAACCTCTGGGGACAGCAGAACTCATTCCTTCCTCAGCCTCTCACACTGACACTCCCTCTGCCTTCTGCGACCCACGCCTGAGACTTGTTCTCCACGGACGTCTCTCTCTGCTGCTCGAGGCCTGCTGGCCACCAGCGCTATGAGACTAGCAGGCATCCTCTGGACTGAAGCCCACGGTCACCGAGAGTTACGTAACTTTATTTTCCAGTTAGGATTGTCGCTTCTGAATGGTGACCCTCTCTATTATCGTGTTCCGGCTGCTACTCTCCTTGAAAAAAATACCCCCCCACACACACGACCACCACCCCTTGCCTTTGCTCTCTATCTACGTCACTCCTAGAGGGAGCTAGACAAGAACCTCCTCAGGCACCGGGCAATATCACTGCCTCAGGATTTCTCGAGAACACCGGTACGTAGCACATAGACATTTCAGTGCTATGCTAACAACCCTGGAATATATATACCAAACACGAATGCGGTTTATAAAATACGGAAAGGTACACTAGATTCACGCAAATAAATAATCTCAGACATCTTGGGGTTTGCCGCACTGTCAGATTTGTTGACATGCAAATAGAGAAGAACATTCTGGGTGGCCAAGGGAGAAGGGGAAAAAATAAACAGCTCTGGGCTTTGAGATTTTTTTCCTCTGACACACAAGTGTGTGGACAAATGTGAAAACTGAAACACGGCAAATTGTAGGCAAGTGGCAACCCTTTCATTCGGGCCCGTAGCTGCTGGTAAGGACCACCGCGGGCCCGACTCGATCCAATTATGGCACCTGCCCCCATCACACAGCTTCGTTTTGTTCCGCGCCTGTCTTAGGATCTGCAGCTCACTAAGATAGAATCTGACAAGCTCGCTCAATGCCGCCCGAGCTGGTGGCTTGTCTTTATTTGGCCACCACAGACTCATGCTAAGTCTCAGGAACGGGACAGTGTTCTTTGCGAAGTGAGAGTTTCATTTACTTATCCCACCCTGGGCATTTAAAATCTCCAGACTTGTCCTTTAAAAGCTTCTCATCGCCTCCCCCTCCCTCTCTTCCATCTCTTTTCATGAGGGTAAAGTGATACTTCTTGATTAGAAAAACATCTCTAATGAGCAAGCCATAAATGCATGCATTCGGTGTTTTGTGACACGGGTCAAAATGTTCTCCTTTATTTTAGTCTTCTTGAGATTCTCCCAAAGAGCCATAAATAACAATAAATTCTAATGCGGGTTCTTGTTCGGAAAATCCAACTCCTTCCCCTTTAGCGAACTTGATTTCCTTTCAAACTGACGGGGACTCAGCCCTAACTGCCTTCATTTATCCTTCACACTTTGGGTCTGTTTCTACGCTGGCTTACAGCTCAGTCCATATGGAAATTAAATACACCCACATTTGAAGCGAGAGTAGCTTTCCTCACTGGTATTTGTTTCCAATATGATATATTTATTTCAGCGACAAGGTCCAATGCTTAAAGATATAGGCAGACCAGAGCTGCGCAAGCTGAAAAAGGATTGAAGCAATTCCCTGGTTCCCTTGCCCCAAGATGCAGAAGGAGAAAGGGTCCCAAGGGCCGGTAAGTTCTGCCTGAATTATCCAAATAATTGCTTCAGCCCCCTATCCTAACAATGGAGACCTGAACTGCAATGACAGAAGCCAACAGAAGTTTATTTTAAGTTGTTTTTCCACATTCCATTAGTAGTGACAGACATGAAAGAAGGTGACAATGGCTGTTGGGATTTAGGTACAGGTCTCCAATTCCACTGAGGGGCCGTTTGTGGGAGAAGTGTGAAATCCAACATGGTAAATTCTAAAGTGCATGAAAGAGGAAAAATCCTATCCAAGTCTTCCCTTTCTCCGGTAAACTTTGGAGAGCACGCAGAGCAGAGATCCCTAGTGATGCTTTATGTCTTTTTCTTTGTTGCCATTTGTAAACTGCCTTTCTCCTTAGAAAGTACCATTCCTCCTCATATTTTAGGTACTGCGTGCATTTCCAGTGTGTTAGCTATAGCTGGCACCCCCCCCAAAGCATGCCTGACATGTGATTCAGAAATAGCTGTTTATTTCTCACCCCACTACTGTGCCTATGACTATTACTAGGATTTAACACTTGCAATGCATCCTGAGCCAAGGACTGTACTGAGCCATCCAAAGTAGGAGCTCACAAGTCTTAGCATAGGGGTGTATACTGATCTGTGTGTGTGTGTGTGTGTGTGTGTGTGTGTGTGTGTGTGTGCGCGCACCCCTATATGCTTATATGCATGTTTGTGCACATATTTGGGTGAGGAACAACATCCTTTAGCGTTGTTCCTCAGACATAACTCATATTCATTTATCTACTTATTTAGGTCGTTATTTATTTAGCTATTTTGCACACGGGGTCTTCTCACTGATCTGAAACTTGGCGAGTCAGCTAGGCCGAGTGGCCCATGATCCCTGGGGATCTGCCAACCTCAGTTTCCCCAACTCTGGAATTACGAGTACACACCACTCCACCTCTCTCTGTCTCTCTCTTTCTTTTTTTTTTTTAAGGAGGGTTCTGGGGAATCACACGCAGGTCCTGTGTTCACAATGTAAGCACTTAGTCGCTAAACTCCTCACTCGGCCCCCGTCTCCTCTCTACAGATAAAGTGAGGCTATAGGAACTGATTAAGTGCTTTAACTTCTGATGGAACGGCACGTGAAGTCAAAGACAGGTGTGTCCGGTGCTCCAAACTCTGTTCGGGCTGTGCCTCTTCTCATTGTGCTGCTATTACCTCCTTGCATTTGAAATTCGTTATGTGTTATTTTGATGTATAATGGCGATGACGACGATGCCATGATTTTCTCATTTGGTCTTGCTTCTTCCCCGGGTGTCTGCAGGCTACATCATCACCATAGTTGAGGTTTCAAGAAATTCCAGTGCCAATAATTATCAGTCTGCCCAGAAGCCTAAGTAAGTCAGGAGATTTAAAAGAGCATCTTTTCTAATCAGGGTTTTAAACTGTTACCCACGTCCTTAACAACAACAGAACATGTAGTCCTCCACGCTGTGGGCCTCTCAGGCTTGCGCTCCCGACTGTGCTTCGCAGAGATATGCAGAAAATGAATATTAACTGTGGGCCAGACTTCTTTAACTCTGCAAATTGTCCTTTGGCGGTCACCAGGCCCAAATCGAGGACAACAGTCTAAAAAGCTTTGGAGAGTAGAGACAGATCGTTCATGAGGCAGAAAAGGGCGTTAAACACGACTGGAGAATCAGGCTTTCCTCTCAAGGACTGATTCCCCCCTCCCCTCCCATTTTTCTCTTTTTTCACATTGTTCCATCATTCCGTGGCAAGTGGGCAAGTTCTTTTTCTCTCTGTAACTAATCACCGCTGACAAGTAGTTAAACCTCTATCGCTCCAGAGAATCTGCCTGTGGTGTTTCAGCTCAACCTTGCCCCCTCGTGAAACACCCATGCGCACAGTCTTCAGAGATCTAAAAATACAACAAGCTTGTTGCCGACCGACACTTTAGAGGACACATGGCCGGGTCATCCTCCACTGGGACGAGCGCACGAGTGTGTCTGTGCTGGCTTTTGTTCAAAGTACCCCTGGGGCAGCAAATGAAAGAGGGCCTTAGGGACTCTCTGTGGTTTGGTTGGCCCTTGGGAAAACTTCAGTCCGACAACTGGATTTCTCTTAACTTGAAGAGAGTGAGTTCAACGCTAAGGAACCACTAGGGTTTTAGTTTCCTGGATGCTTCATTATTTCTTTGTGCTTATTGCTAATGTAAAGAAATATCATTGACTTCTAAAATATCGGGTTAACGGGCATATAATTTGTATGTTCTAAAAGTCACTCTGTGTAGTGTTTTGAAGGTGAGGTGTCCCCCACAGGCTGTTTGAATCCTTCACTGATATTCATGTTTGGAAAGGTTATGGCAACTTTAGAAGGTGGAGCCTTGCTATAAGAAGGCATGTCACAGGGGACGGGTCTTGAAGTCAGGGAGCCTTTCCTTGCTTCCACTAGCAGTCTATTCCCGTAATTTCCTTCTTGTTCTCTCAGCCTCTGTGGTGACAATGACTGAGTCACATCTAGCATTTGCTCCCCCCCTCCCCGCCACCCTTTCCTTTGTAATAAACTATATCTCCCCTCTGGAATTGTAAGTCAAATAAATCCTTTCTTCCCTTACGTTGCTTGAGTTTGAGTGTTGTCTCACAACTGTGACCCCCTGTTAGATTTGTCATTCCAGGAGTTTTGGCAAATATAATACTGACACCCACGATCAAGCTTTAGCATGTTTCTCCACCACAAATATTCACCTGCCAATCGCCTCAGTCTTCAACAATCACTGATCTCTGTTCCTTTGCAAACACACTGCATGTAGCCTGTAATCTGACTTTTCTACACTCAGCACAATGCACCTGAGATATATCTATGCTGGTGTGGCCTCACAGGCCAGTGGTTCATTCCTTTGCGTGGATGCAGAGTCTGCCATTGGAAGTCTGTCTGCAGTTTAACCATTCACTTGAAGACTGTTGTTTCCTGTTGCTGTCAAACAAGAATATAGACACTGTAAGTATGTGCACACAAGTTTTTATATGCCCTTGCTTGGGGAAACTATGGAAGGCTTGGTCTATGTGTTTAACTTTATTTGGAGCAGCCCAATTCTAAAGTGACTCTTCCATTTTGCATTCCGATCTAAAGCAATAACACAGCGTCCCCTACTGCATTGAATGCATGCTACCACTTAATATTGTGACTTTCCTGAGTGTCCCTTTTTCTGTCTGGGTTTTTCTTGTCTGTTTTGTAGTGTTGGGGACAGAATCTATGGCCAGTCTTATACATGGGAGCCAGGCAAGCACTCCGCACCCACCTTTGTTCCCCCATCCTGTCTGACTTTTCAGCCATTTCAGTGCATAAGAAGTGATGGTTTCTTGTGATTAATTTGCATTTCTGTAAAGGCAAATCTTTTCATGTTCTCATTTTTATGTCTTTACTGATAAAGTTTCAGTGCAAATCTTTTGTGAATGCTTTAAAAGGGCTGGTTTGTATATTACTAAATTTGGTATTCTTTATATATTTTAGATACAAGTCCACAACAATTAAGAGACATTCCAAACAGATCTAATCATGTTTGAAGGTCATTATTTCAGGGACGGTTTATATGTTGCTTTTCTTTACACATTACAAGAGAAAAACTCAACAAACTCGTTCAACCAAAGTTGTAATGCAACAAGATCCATCAGAAACAAAGAACTGAAGGTCCAGGGGACATTAGATTTCTATGCTTAGATTTATTGCTGACTGGACAAGAGCCTGGCCCAGTGGTGCTGGGCTAGAAAAAAAGTCCAACAAGGCCTGTCTGGTTTCAACTGGATTTCTCTGTGAGCATTCATCTTCCAGAATATGGAGCAAGACCCTTGCGGAACAAAGATCTTCAAAGGAGGAAAGAGAAAGGAGACCTTTGTGGGGTTTATGGCTGGTTTTGAGGGGAGAGCAGTTCTGGTTTCGATATCTACCCTTGGGTAAGAGACATATGCATGGCTCACTTCAGAGCTAGAAGGCAGAGCACAGTGGGGCAAGAGAAGGTCACTGAGTCCTTACTGGATCTGAGGACCTTTTGGCATCCTTCAGTTTGCAGTACACTATCAGCAAGAGCACCATACCTTATGTGTGTTCTGAGCCCCAACGCTAAGTCCTTTCTTGCAGCAGAAGCCCGGTCACGGCAGAACTTGCTCCTTCGGCAATCAGGAGGCACTAATGATGAGGTGTAGGACCAGCTTTGAGGACTCAGCTCTTCCTCTGGGCTTCTGGAGACCAGTGAATGGAAGCACATTCTCCCAGGCTTAGACTTCCGTGAGCCCGTCTGTTAGACTTCCTGGTGATCTCATCGCGTCTGTGGCTTTGAATACCATCTCTATGCAAATGACTTCCAAATTTATATCTTCAGCCTGGCCTTGTTTTCAAACTCCAGATTCATATCCCTAACTGCCGACTCGACATCTCTAGCGAGAATTAAATGAGCATTTTAAATTCAGTGTGTATCAAACTGATTTCCCCATCCCCTCTACCCCAAATCTCCTCATTCTAAACTATGGCATCGTCAGCCCTACAGTGGCTCAAGCCAAAACTGTGACCTGATTTCCAACGTTCTTTCTCTTGGACCCCACCACCAACCCATCTGCAAAACTGTCAGTCTACTTTGAACACACATATCAAGACGCGACTTCTCAAAAGTTTCACTGTGATCATCCTGATCCAAGACTCCGTCAAACGCCCACCTGGGTTGCCACAAAATCTACCAGAAAAATCTCTCTCTGATTCCTCCTCCCTGACTTTCCCTTGCCTCCAACTCACAGGCTCCTGTCAACACGATATTCAGAGCAGCCTATAAAAACCATAAGCCAGCCCCTTTTCCTCCTCTCCTTAGAACTCTAACATGGTAAAAATCCAAACTAATGTCCTCACAACGCTCTGCAAGACTCGGTATGCCCTGACCCTACCCTTGCCATCACCAGACCTCTTTCTGAAAACATCTTACAGCTTTTCTTTTAAAAAAAAATCACTAATCCCATATTTTTCCATGCAACTTATGATTAGATGAATATATTATTGAGTCACCAAGTAGATGGTGAGTCAGTAGGAAATCTAAAATTAGAGTTTAGCATCTCACCCACTTCTAATAACGATATTCTAAATAATACGTAGCCTGTCCTCAGAGACTGTAATACCCCTGCTAAAAACTTAAAATACCCACCTAGGTATTCCACCCATCTTGATAACTGTAAACACTTGATAGTAAGCATTTATCTAAACCTTATCTTCATACCCTTAGATCATAGAAACACTCAATGCTCAACTAAGAGATATCCATAGATTCAATACAGGGAACCACGACAGGTCAAAGTGTAAAGTGAAGGCAACTGTGAAAAGCTGGAAAGCATGGTCCGAAGCAGGACATTTATTTGTTTGTTTGTTTGTTTGTTTTTACCACAAATTATGCAGTTAAATTTCCCACATCTGGAGAAATTGTGGGGGTTAGCACATCTGGAGTGCAATGGATAAGCCTCATCCTGGAAATACCACCTGCATAATCATAGTACCTACAACACCATTTAAATCACCCAGCATCCCGTGGTTCAGGGAGCTTTGCAGAGGAGGGGTAAGAGCCTCTGGGTGAGGAGAAATAACCCCAGACAGAAGCCTCCATTCACATCAGAACTGCCACACCCAAGGGTGCAGTACAGGGACACTTAACTCCAATAAGCCTCCACAGCAGCTGACCTATCAGTACCTTACCACAAAGAAGCAAGGTTCACAAAAGACATGTGCCATCATGAGAGACTGTAGAAGTCATGAGAGGAAGAGATTATTAAATCAAAGATTAGCTCACTGGTGGGCCAATCGTGCCCCTAAAGATACCCAGACACTAGCTAATGCAGATGTCTTAGATTGGACCCAGTGGGTTTTACAAGCAGAGGGATGGGAGAGTGGGAGGGAGACTGGGTAGACAGGAGAATGAATCGGGTGGAATGGAAGAAGGAAGGGAGAAAGTAAGGTATGAAACCTAAATTTTTACATTTGTATATGAAAACCTAGAAAAGTTAAACCAGTTAGGGATTGTTAGCTACTGTTTGCTGGGTGATAAGTTTGAGATGAAGTAACTCTAAGGCACTTGCTTCAACCACATGGATGGCAAAAGAGGTCAGAAGGGAACTCAGGCAGGCTATGTCTAACACCTCACTGTTCCCGTGTTAAAAGTATATAACAGGCTAGAGAAGCGTCTGGGCAGTGAGGAAGGCCAGCTTCGAGAAATAGAGTTTGGATCCCAGGACCACCTTAATAAGCAAAGTTTGTAACTCTGCTGGGACTACAGGTTTCCAGGAGCCCCAGATTCAGGGAGGTAGGGGAGAGACCCTGTCTCAGAGGAATGGAGAACCCCACCTGCCCTCTTTGGTCTTTGTGCTCACACACACCTACATAACTGCTCATAAACCATACAGTTGCACAGACACACACATTAAATGATGAATAAGTAAATTAGCAAATAAATGAATAAGAACTTTTTATAAGAATATGAAAAAAACTCATGGGAAACACAAAAAGACTCCTTGGTGTCTTATAAAAAATATTAGAGATAAATATTTTATTCTTTTTAATTTAAAAAACAAAATAAGGATATTTTTACAATATTCCATACATATTTTTTTTTTCTTCCTGTTTTCTTCTTCCCCTTTGCTCATACCCAGGTAGTGACTGAAGCTTCAAGTTCATGGAAGACTAGCAAAGACTGCAGAACCTGTGGACAGAATTGTGGGAGACAAATCAAGCTCTCTTCCCCCCAAAACTAACCAACCTCAATAACAAAAATAGAGATCTGCTAGGCTTTCTCCACAAAATGTTCCTGAAACATTGAGTACAAAATATTTGTGTGCAAAAAATCACATAATTTCACTCCCTTCCGCTATGACTTCAGAAGTAAGTATACATACAGAGAAAGAGAAAGAGAGAGAAGGAGAGACAGAGAGACCGAGAGACCAAACACACTTCTGAAGGAATATTCTGCAATTCAGCAAATGGACAGCCAACATGTAAGATTGCCAAGAGACCTGCAGGAGCACACCTTCATCCAATACACAATCAATTTGCTTTCAGATACTTAGACAATCTTTTTAGGCCTTGACACTGGATGTTTTATGAAATTCAATGGAAATAAAGCTGCTTTTTCCTGCTTTGTGGCTGGCATTTAAGCTGTAGCTACATTTGGTCTACACACTCGTTCCCTAATCAATACAAGCTTTCTGACCTTAATGAGCATCTAATTGATATAAAAAAAGAGGTTCCATTTCTCCACTGATAAGAAGGAGACCCCTGACAACTGAGATAAGGGGCGCTTCCTGCTCCTTCCTTGCACCCAGGAAAACTTCAAAGTGAGTTGTCACACAAACAGAAGGGCCCAGTGCTAACTGATTTGCCACTGGAGCTTCAGATCACACAGAAATGAGAAGGACGCTGCAGTGTCTGGCCACATCAATTCCATCCTGTGCGAAAAGGGCAGAATCACATCTGCATCCTCTATAAAAGTGTGTATAGTCATACCAATCTTGCAGTTCATCTATAGGCTTAAAAATTCACTTAACCACCTGCGACCTAATTCCACTGTCATCTGTCATAAGGTTAAGTATCATTTACTGCAATCTGACAGATTCAGAAACTGAGAGTTAGTTGTGTTACTCACTTATTTATTCAATGCTGCGTGCCGGCAGAACTTGACTGAAGGCCCTTCCTAAGACAGAAGTGTGTCCCTTTACAAGAACGCAAAGAAACTTCTTGTGGGGGTCTCAAATAAGGTAATATATTTAATGATTAATGTATTGACCATCCAATACACATTTGTCAAATGAATGAATGACTGCAAGAAGTGTATAAATATTCATGAAGCGGTGCAGAATGCGCATGCAGAATCACTCTGTGGAAACCATTGCCTTCCAGCGCGTGGAATAGCCTACTCCCAAATGGAAAACTACCAACCATAACCAATTATCAAAGAATTAGAAGAAACAAAAACATTTCAACACCACTAACCATAAGACAAATATAGCTTCTTGGCTTTTTTTTTCCATGGGATAAATTCAGAGTTTTCCTAGGCAATTTTTATTTATTCAAATAAAAGCTACTGGCGGTGGAAAATTTAAGACAAGCAATTCGGCACAGACATGCGTGATGCTCCAGTATTTAACAATCACACGATCTCTAGAAAAGAAAGCCATTATCATTACAAAGATGGGCAAACATGGGCAAATTTTCTAATATAATGTGAGAAAATGCTTATCACTGAAACATTCAAATTGCTAGTAGACCTGTTTTGAAGAGTGCTGATGTTTTGGCTGATTTCAAATGCTCTTCAAGGAGTGGAATTTCTGCATTCTGGCCAGGTCAGCGGGCCATTTTACAGATGGTCTCAAACCCACAGAGGCCATTGTCAGCGATGGCTGAGAATTCCCAGGGAGGGGCCTGGCTGCTGCCAGTGCTGATAGAAGCCACTGTTTCCAGGCTTCTCAGTCTGAGGACTCCATAATGAGACAAAGACCGAACTAAAGGAAAAGTAGCGCAGCTCTTGCTTCAGGCATCTTTTATTTTCTTAATAAATATTCACTTCCATTAAATCAATCCAAGCCACTTTCTTAAAAGGCATTCTAACCAAAGCTAGTGACTTGTAATAGATGACCCAGTATCCAGCTGCATTCCCTAATCTTTGCTAGAACTTTCTTTGCCAGGTGGGTGGGATTTTCATTACAACGACCACTCCCACGCTGTATGGACCAAGGTAAAGGATGCTCTTGCATTTCTGGATGACCAACCAATAAAGTAGGAAGTGCGTTTCGACTGGCGTCTTTGAGCAGGGCAGTAATCGAAGGGTAGGAGAGTTCTGGCCGTCATTCTGAGCTCTGGCTGTTTCGGGACAGGTTCTGTCAAAGCCTGGCTCAGAAAATCCCTGCTTTCTAACAGATAGGGCCTGGCAGAAATACTGGCAAGACAGCTCCTTCCAAAGTGTCATTCCTTAATAATGGGAGAAAATAGATATACCTCTTCCCTGGAGTGGTCACTTCTGTATTAAGTCCTCTGAATCGCCAGAGACTGAGAGGACCTGAGACCTGGTCACCATTGCACAAGGATGATCTTCCTTTTTGTCTCCTGTCTCACTTCTTATTCCTCTCTTGGAGTTCCCTTACATCACTCTGCATAAACCAATTATGCTCAATCCTTGACTTGTAGTCTATTTTGGAGGCACCAACCATGAAATAACAGATTAGTGAGCTCTTTCCAAGCACCAAACAATTTTATGTAGAGACGTCCTTTGCATGCCGAAGGCTCACTGCCCATTGACCCACAGCTACATGGCCTCTCTTGATGCTCTATGAAAACTGACCTGGCAAGATACCTCCATACTTACAGCCAAAGTCCTGGGTCAGTGAGATATTGGAAGATTGACAAGAGGTTTAAATTCGATGTCACCCTTGTGGATTACTGGAAAGAAACTTTAGAACATCATTTAAGGTAGGAAGGATCAAGTGTATTTTTATAAGGTCATAATTATTCTCAGAAAACAAGCTCATAAGCATGTATATAAGGAGAAACACAATCCTCTTCCAAAGATTAAGTACAAAAGCTAATAAAACAATAGGATGGGGAAGTCTGGGGTGAAGGGAATGGAGAATCTGTGTAGAATTAGCAAGCTTTACATGAGCGTTCACCTTGTGGACTAGCACTCAGCCTAGTAAACTAGATGATCCCTTGACCAGAGGAAGCTGAGTCCTCTAGCAGAAAGAACCATCTTGCTAACTGTGGGTCCCCAACATGTTAATTTCCTTAACCCACTCAGTTTAAGGACACCCATTGGGAACTGACTTTGCCACTTTCTGTCTCCCCATCCAGCCCAACACACACACGCATCCTTTCCTATAAGGTAATTTTCAAGGCAGTGGTTTGTCCCTTGAAGGGCTGCCAGAGTGGCAGTTGTTGCATATGTGAAAGTGAAAGAGGAAGAATGGACAGTGTAACATGGCTTCCGTCCAATTGCCCATCCCTTCTCCTCCCTCCACCATATTGACACACACAGCAGTCTCAGACACAAAAGGAAAAGGAGGTTATGACATAAAGGAACTTCAGTCATGGAAAATGTTTTGACTTCTGCATCATAATCAAGCTAGTGGAACCCAGATGTTACATCGCATCACAGATTCCAAAGGAAGAAGAAAAATCAAGTTATCTTCTTCTGATATGCAACGGATAAGTAAAATTTTTTTATTTCAAAAAGGAGGTGTGAGAGCATAACAAGGACAAGCAGGATGGAATCAAGTGTAAGTCCAGACAAACAAACACCAAACCCTACAGTTCTATATCTACCATCTGGGGCTGGTGACGTCATCATCTGTGAGCCCACAGGCTTAGACTGCTCCACCCATTCATCTCTGCTGCCTATGGGATATGTGGCCTCTCTTGGGCTCAGATCCATTTAGTGCTGCTGGACTATTCTATGGTTCTGGCATCTCAAATATCCCATGGTGTCCACTGCAACTTGGGTTTCCACCTTGTGTGCAGTTCCTTGAAGGGAATCCATTGTGCTACATGCTGCCTGGTCACAGAAGCTTCCTGGAGCCTCCATAACCCCCTGATTCTGGCATTTTCTATGCCTATGGAACAACCACCATGAACAAAGATATGTTTTTATGGAGCCCTGCTCCCTTGGAGTTGGCAGTTTCCCCCCGCGTGCATTTACAGTTGAACTTGGGAAAACACCTCCCAAAATTTCTCTTTCCAACAAGATGCCTGAAGGCTCTATCTTTTCAAGCACTCTCTTTTTGTTGCAGGAATTACTCCAGAATAATTTCTCAGACACCAATTAGGGTGGATGAGAGGAGTTTAATACTGGCAGTCTGTAGTCCAGATCATTCTCCAAAGACTCCAGCGACTAGCTTAGTTTGTAGTACTGTTTCATACAAATGCAGGGAAGACGTGGGTGAAGCAGGACTTTCCAGAGCAGAAGCAGAGGTTATTAAGTGTCTGGAGGCACGCTGATGATTGCAGAGGGCCACGGCCTTGACCCCACTGACAGAAGCTGAGACCAGCTCCAAAGCAGCAGTGCATACAGGAGTGTGTGCAGACCATGGGTTAGTGCCTCTGAAATGGACTTACTTGACTGCCTTTGCAATTTCAATAATGTTACATCTGGACTGGTGTTAGCAGTAAGTCAGCAGTTTACATTTGTTCTCTACCTAGCTTTCAAATGATTTCACATTGCCGCACGCTGGAGTCTGCAGTGTTGGCTCTTGTCCTCAGGGTGTCTGCACTGTTGTATCCGAGCAGAGATAGCAGCGAACAGTGCTAATCTCGAGCAGCTGCAGACATCTCATCTGCACAGCCTTTTCCTCATCTTGAAGCTGGCTCAGTCTCCCATTCTTGGCAAACTACTACTTTTATCATCTTTCTCCTCTGTTAACTACTCTCTCCCTGAAACCTGACTAAAACTAGTGAGTTGTAGTCATGCCACAGTCTGAATACTATCCACTCTTGAAATCCCTCCACCAAACAAATTAGTTCATTATTTACTTGCATACTTACATACTTGCTTGCTTACTTACTTACTTACTTACTTTATTTATTTATTTATTCATTCATTCATTTATTTATTTATTTATTTATTATTTTTAGGGTTTATAAGACAAGGTCTAACCCATGTTGACTTTGAACTTGCTATATAAATCAAGCTGGCCTTAAACTTGAGGCAATCCTCCTGTCCCTGCCTCCTGAGTATTAAAATAACAGACACGTCCCCCTCCCAGGTTCAGGTTAGGTTATTATTTTTTAATTCAAAATTTCTCAAATTTTCAAAACATGAGCAGAATGCAGTCAGGTTTTTTACCAGAATGTGACATGAGTGGCCTCTAGCTCGTTCCCCATGGAATCCTTACATATCTGTAGAAGTTTGTAGACCTGACCTTCCCTGTATGTATCTCTATGAACATTCTATTCTTTCACAGTTTCACCAGAATGCCCTGCTAAGCTCTGCTTAGAGGATTCTAGGGCCCATGGCTCCAACCTCCTCCATATTCTTCCTTGAGTCAGTTCAAAAGGCCTACAAACTCCACAGTCAGGTTCATGGGAACATTAAAAATGACACCAATTCTCAGTCCTAGTTTTCTGTGATAGTCCCTTTTCTCATTATTGTGATGGTCCATGAAAGAGGCAAATTTAAGGTGGAAAAGTGTATTTGAGGTCGTGATTTAAGTAGCTGCAGTCCATCCTGATAAAAACATGATGGTTGGAGCAGCTCCCAACTGTACTGGCAGAAGCTGGCTCACATCTGGACAGATCAGAAAGTAGAGACAGAAACTGGGCCAGAAGCAGGGCTAGGCTACAGCTACTAACCATAAGACACTTACTCATACATACACACACACACACACACACAATTACTAACCATAAGACACATACATACGTGCACATGCATGCACTTACATACACACACAACTACTAACCATAAGACACATACATACATGCACATGCACACACACACACATACACACACACATACACACACACACACACACACACACACACAACTACTAACCATAAGACACACAAACACACGCGCTCACACATTTACTCATGGACACACACTGTCCTACTTAGAACAGCTAGGCCTTACCTCCTAAAAATACCCCAACCTCCCCAAACAATGCCATCAGCTGGGCACCAAATATGCTACTCGTAGGCCTAAGAGGGCATATCACACAAACCATATCAACCTCTGAGCTGATGAAACAGGGATCTTGCTGTTTTGTCATCATTTGTTAGACCTGAGACTTTGTATTATCTGAATGATAAGGCACCTAAAAATGTACAAATGTAATAGAGCTCATTGCCACTTCTACATTTGTGAAGGTGATTCTTCAGAGCACTTTGGGGGACAACTACCATGGAAGGAACAGATGTTATCACCTCTGAAATGTTTTTGAACTCTCAGAGACCTGTGAGAATAAAATATGTCAGTAAAAATAAAGAAAGGCCATGATGAAATTAGAAATGGGAGTCAATCTATCTCATGCTCCTTGGCATTTGAAAACTTTGTATGAGCAAGGCAGCTTCACCAGCTGTTCACCAGAAGGAAAAATCCCACATAACTCTAGATGTGAAAAGGTTAAACACAAAAATCACCTTTCACTATTCTCTCCTGGATTTTCTGGGTGTTACTCAAACATCTGTCTTATTCTCAGAGAAGGACCTTTGATCCTTTGATTTTGTTGTTCATCTTTTATTAGACTTGGTGAAAATTTGACTACTGACAAGAGATGGAGGATGTAAACCACTGAAGAAGGAAAGAATGTGTGTGTAACCTCAATATGATGGTCAGTCTTGGCTGTCAGCTTAATGGACTGAGATATCTAAGAGATTTAGTAAAGCACACCTCTGGTGTGTCTGTGAGAAGTGTTTCTTAGATGGTTCACTCATGAAGCTCAGACTTCACGAATGGTTTAGTCCATTGATGGGTTCAAAAGTTGAATAAACTATTGGGAGCGGGTAGAGCTGTGGAAGATGGGGTCTACTTGGAAGAAGTAAGTATTTAGAGTGTGCCTTTCAAGGGTGCTTCTTGCCTCTTCCTCATACTCATTTTTTTTTTTTTTTTTTGCTTCCTGCATGCAAACAGGGGAGTAGCTTCCCACACCATGCCCTTCTATTGTGATGTCCCTGCCTTACAATGGACCGAAAAGCAGTGAAGTCAGCTGAGGGTAGACTTAAAACCTCTGAGGCCATGAATCAAAATAAATATTTCCTCTTTTTAACTGTCTCTCAAGTATCTGTCATAACCCACAAGAGGTTATACTGCTAACATAAGCATTCAAATCTCACCTCCCTTCAAATAAGGCAAATAGCCATAGTTGCCCATGCTGGAAACTCTGAGAACAGTTGTCCATCATTTTGTAGTGTTGAGGTCAACCAATATGAGCTGCCTTCCATTCATCCAGCATAGTCTTTTGGTTTTTCCCCTAACCCATTTTTGCCTAAAAGACTATTGAAATGCCCACTGAACTGAAATAAGGGTGGTTTCATCAAACAATTAGCCAAATAGCACAAGTAGGATTCCTTGTATCAGTAACACACCAATCATGTCCCAGCAAGAATTAATTCTTTTTGTGTGTGAATTTTTTATATATATATTTTCTACTTTTGCAGGCATACTGAGTAATTATTCCTACTCCTCACCTCCCTCTCTCCCCTCCCTCCTTACCCTTCCTTCATCAATCCATACCACTTCCTTTTACCCTCCATCTGTTTGTTTCTATGGATCCCAATGGATCATCTGCACCAGTGGGGCTACTTGTCTCTGTGGTAGACCATGTGGCCCCCTCCTTGGGCAGACCTACTGAGAGGGACATCCCACCCACCTCTCTGGCTCCAGCTCCTAAAGTTTCCACTGCATTAATTATATCTGCTAAGAGCCTGCTAGTCTATAGGGGCATATTGATGTGCTGGTCATTGTGCAAGTCAGGTAAGGACAGGTCTCATTACAGTGGGTTTCTAATTGCAATAGTCCTGCATTGAGTGGAATGTCTTGTCCAGCAGTGGATGGTCCCATCTTTAAGCTCTAACAATCTTACCACCTCCTCTTCAACAGGACTGCCTGAACCTTGGGATGGGGAGAGATTTGGTGGACTCAGTTCTGGGTGAGCAATTCAGGGTTGCTGATACTCTGCATTCTGGTTGGCTGCTGTCATTTATTTCATTGCTATTCCACTGCGCAGGCTGCGCTTTGTCTGGGTGTTGGGATCCTCTCCTATCTAAAGATAAAATGAGAGGTGTTTACATGGACGTTTACTCTTGGGTGTTTGTGGCTGCTGTTGAAGCATCTGATCCTGTCCATTGTCGGTTTACTCCCCTTCCACTGTTGTTACACTGGTTTGCAGTGCTGGGCGTGTTTGTTCCCTATCATGGGGGTGTTAGGGGTTAGTATGCAGGAGATTGTTTACCTAAAGGATAACCCCACTCTTTATTCTGTCCTATTCCTGTTCTTCCTGCTCCTTTTCCTATATAGAAGCCTTTTTTAACAGTTTGCCCATGTTCTTTTGTTTCTACTCTTTTGGGATCTCCTTGCCACTCTCCTCCTACTTTTGTTCCTTTGCATTTGTGGATGTTGTAAGGATTTTTTCTGTTTGCTTCCATCAAACCAATGGTTCAATGCTAGGATCCACTTATAAGGGAGAACATATAATGTCTGTCTTTCTGCTTCTGTGATATTTCACTCAGTATGATTTCTTCCAGTTCCATCCTTTTACTGGCAAATTTCATTAGTTCATTTTTCCCGATAGCTGAATAGAATTCCACTGTATATAAGTACCACATTTTCATTAACTATTAATCATCTACTGTTGGATACCTAAGTTGGTTCCCTTTCTTTGCAATTGTGAAAAGGGCTGCTATGAACATAGTTGTACACGAATCTCTGATGCAGGACGCAGTGTTCTTTGGGACAATCCCAGGAGTGGTAAGGCTGGTTCACAGAGAATTTCAATTTTTAATGTTTTAGGAACCTCCAACAATTTGGAGTGGTTCCCACCAACAATGTATGAGGGTCCCCTTCTCCCCACATTCACTCCAGCATTTGCTGTTGCTCATGTTTTGGATTATAGTCATTTTGAATGGAGTGAGATGATACCTCAAGGAAACTTTAAATTGCATTTTCCTAATGACTAGACCTTTGAATTTAGTCTTCTGAGAAGTTTCTTTTCAATTCTATAGCCCCTTTTAATGGGGTTATTTGCTTCCTTGGTGTTTAATTTTTGAAGTTCTTTGTATATTCTGCATATTAGTCCCCTATCAGATATGTGGTTAGTGAAAATGTTCTCTCGATCTGTAGGTTGCCTTTTTGCTTGAATCACAGCCTCTTTTGCTGAGAAAAGGTTTTTTAATTTCATATAATCCCACTTGTTTAGAGTTGAACTTATTCTCAGAGCTTTTGGGGTCCTACTGAGGAAATACTGACCAAGGCCAATCAATTCCAGGGTATTCCCCATTTCTCCTTCTAGTCTCTCTGGTCTAACGTTGAAAACTTTTATTTATCCGGAGTTGATTTTTGTGCAGGGAGACAAAAAAGTCCAGTTTCATTCTTCTGCATTTAGGTATCTAATTTTGCCGGCACCATTTGTGGAATATGCTATCCTTTTTCCAATGGCTTTTTTTTTTGCATCTATTCCAAATATCAGTTGACTGTAGATAAGTGTGTTTATGTTAGTGTTTTCAATCCTAATCCTTTGGTCTTTATCTCTTTTTTGAACCCAGTACCATGCCATCCATGTACATACATATGAATACTCATACGCATAGACATGTATATGTTATGTTCTGGGAAGTTCCTTTATAAAGTTCAACAGAGAGGAACAGGAAATTTATCTTAGTGGATTTTGACCAACAAAGCATAATATAGAAAATAGTAGCTCAAGAAATTCATCTTGTGCCCCACAAAGATGTCAGTTGATCCATTTGGGCTCAGTGTATTATGACAGCATCCAAGTAATGGTGGACATCATCTCATTCATCCTTATCACTAATAGATCATTGTAGTAGATGATTATCACTGTTTTCTCCGATTTACAGATAACAAACTCAAGACTCACTGTTAGAGCTGAGGATTGTTCAGTTGTCAGAGTGCATGCAGCAAGCACAAGGCTCTCGTTCAATTTTCAGCATCTCACAAATAGCGTGTGATGGTACACATCTATAAGGCCAGAACTTGCTAAAGCAAATGAGAGGATCAGAAGTTTGAAGTCATCTTTAGGCTAAAGGGCAAATTCAGGGCCCTCCTGAGATACACAAAACCACGTCTCAACTCAAAACAAAACATGCTACGCTGTTAGACCAGGACTTACACCTAAACACATCTGAACCCGAAGCCATGGCAAACCCTACTGCATCCTTTAAGACACATTAGTCGCCATCCATATGGGAGCAGGCTTCAGGAGCTACAGATTCCAACTGAGCGAACAGACCACACTTGCCTTATACAATCCCTTCCAGCTACATATTTGTCGATCCGATGGCTCAAGTCCACCCGCTTCATGCTGAAGCTGTCTGTAGAAGCTGAGTTTGAGGAGAAATGGATCAAAATCAAAGATTGTGTCTTTCAGATAGATTCAAAGTTCCATAGCCTCTCCCTGTCTCACTCATACACTCAGGCCAGATGGGAAGCAGTGTGAAACTGAGCACAGGAAAATGCGGAAGGGCAAATGAATTAGCAAAGCCACTTTAAAAGGTCCAGGCAGAAGCATCTAATCTCATATCAGCAACTGCTGCTTCACCAGCTCCCCTCGCAGCCATCTCCCAACCATACACCGAGATACCAGATCTGCCGACTCGGCCTCACCAGAAGGCTGTGGGAGTAAATGAAACTGTGTGAGAAGTGCTTAAGTCTCACTGAAATTGGTGAAATGTACTATTACAAATTATCTTCAGTATCCAAAGTTGCACCCATTTGAGTGAGTGGTGCTCAGAGACTCGTTTCTGACCCGCACTCAGTGGTTCTGACGAGTTGTTCTTCCATTTGTAAAGAAATCTGGTAACTGACTATGAAACTATTTGCTCAGGATTGTATTTAAAAATGACACAATTCCAGCAAGTTTCCACTCTATGGTATACTTTTGAGTTATTTTAGACTTCTGTTTATTTTCACTTCTCTCTCTCTCTCTCTCTCTCTCTCTCTCTCTCTCTCTCTCTTTCTCTGTGTGTCTCTCTCTCTTTCTCTCTCACAGACTTTCCCAGACTGAGATAGAGCAAATGAAGCATCCTCAGGGGAAATGCTAAACCAGTGACACAAGCAATTTGAAGGTCTTGAGGGTCATCCAATATGTTTAGGCTTCTAGCATAGACCTGACTTCCAAGAAAATAGAATCAGCTAAAACTGGTGACTTCGAATTAAAAAAAAATCATTTACAGCTCCCAAGTTAAAATAACTCAAAAAGTGAGATGAAGACATCGAGAGAGAGAGAGAGAGAGAGAGAGAGAGAGAGAGAGAGAGAGAGTTTTCCCAATCATTGCATAGACTTATGTGTTGCTTTTCTGCAAAGCTCTTTGCAGGAAGCTTTTTAACTCAATTTAGTCCCCACTTTAAATTCTGTTTCTTGGGGCAAGAAAGCTTTTTTAGAGTGGAGCCAGGTGATAGTTAGCCTCCCGGATCGGCCGAGGCTTATGAAAGTCTCACTCTTGCCTTTCATCTCCCCATAAAACTGTACACTCTCTTGATTACCTCAAATTACAATGTTTGCCGTGATTCTCTTTAATCAGATTTGAGCAATTCTGTTTAGTTGAAAAAAAATCAAATGCCATTTCCCTTTCATAAGGTTTTGCTCTTCATAAAAGAAGTGAGTTCTGCTATCCTTTGTGGCTCCCCCTGAGATTTTTCTTTTAATGTTTCCAAGCGGTTGTTGTGAGTCGGGAGGCTCAGCCGGGGCCCCATGGTGGTGGATTGGATTACTTTGCTGATTTCTTACCTGCAGTGTAAGACTCCCATGCAGATTAGGACATGGTTTAAGAGGAATTATCTCCTTTTTTTAATAGATCACATACTGAGTCTGAAGCTCCAAATTCAACAGAAAATCAAGCTAATTGTTCATTTCTTCCAGGATATCCCTGAAGGATAATTGACCTCTGTGGAGCAAGTTCTTAGTAGGAAACTAAATAATTAAGTTGAAGGAAATATATTTCTTCTTCGCAATTCCAGTTGTGAAGTTTTGTTTTTTTTTTTTTAGTATGTGTGATGAAATCATAATACGGAATGCATTTTATGCAAAAGACAAATGCTCCTTTTCCCCTGGCCTGTACTGGCCTGGTTATTTCAAGCAGAATCCATACCCAAGAGACTATTGCATAGAATGTCTTTACTTTTCAGGTTATTAAAATTAAATGCTCTCAATAAAACCATCTCTCTCCTCATCTAATTCTTCATCCATTGAGTTAATCCTTATACTATAAGTTTGAACTAGAAATGCACTCAATACGTGATTTTATGAGACAATGTCAAATTCCTTTCCCTGAACCGATACAATTCTTCATATGATTTTAATCTACTGTGCCTATGCAACAGATTGTCAGAATTAAGCACAGTTTACACTCCTTAACCTGTGTAAGAGCACAGATAAACAGTCCTAATGAGATAATAACACTTTTCATGATGTTTTAACAGTAGCTCCTCAACAGTAAATAGGAAGTTTTTCTCAAAAACATGAGCACACCAAAAGAGAATGTAATATATATGGCCCCCAAAATCTATGGAATTCCTCTTCAGTTAAAGTAACTTCGCCATTTCCTAGAATCAATTCCAATTTACATCAATTCAGTCAACAAGGTATGTGACTTAACAATTAAAACCTACGCAAGGATTATGTCAATGTGTTAGAGAAACAGTGATACCATGTCCCCAGGACAGCCTGAAACCTGGGAAATCTCCCTTTGGAGAGGATCACTCCGTGAGTTCACTGCATATCCCCAAACCAACCCCCAAAATCTCTAATTTGTAAATTGCTGAATCAGTTTGTGCGCACTTGGAAAATGACAGCTTTCCTGCAATTTTCTGTAAGCTATTGCTAAATTGTTCTGCTGGATGTTAGTGAAAAATTATATTTTAAAACCAACTCTGAATCCTAAAAGCCTATGACACAGTATTCTGTTTATGTGAGCAATTTGGCTTTATTAAGCAGCATGACATGGGCAAGCCAGCTAAGATAAGCTGGGTGCAGGATGTGCCCAGAGTCCCCGGGCAGAGAAGCGCTTCGGCCTCATACTGATTTCGGAGAGCCAGGGACCTCAGGCAAGGAGGAGTCTCTCTTCTGACTGCACCAAGACTGGATCTGACTCTACACTTCACCCTCTAAATTATTAGAGGAATCTTGCCAGACATTAGAAACTTGGAGAACACATTTTGCAGAGCACATTATTTTCTGATGTCCTCTTCTCTTTGTTTGTTTGATTGCTTTAGGATTTTTGTTTTGTTTTGTCCTTTGTTTGAGACAGAATCCCATGTATCCCAGACTGGCCTGGAATGCTCTATGCCCCCAAAGCTTGAACTTCTAATCCTCTTGCCTCTGTCTTCCAAGTGCTGAGACGGGCAGGTATGAACACCATGCCCCGTTTACACCACACTATGTTTCTGCCTAGATTGTCCTGCAGGTTAGGCAAACATTCCACCAATTGAGCGATGTCACCAGCCCTGTTCTTCTGTGCCTGTGTTTGCTACCCCACCATGAATTACAGACAGACTTTGCTTTGTTCACCTTGGGCAATAAGCATTACCTTATAAGATTCCCCCAAAGAGTTTGAGTTCTCTAATCCAAAGGCAGAATTTGTTCACCCAGTGGATAAAGGGAATTCAGTCAACATCCACCACTCCCAGAGTGAAAAGAATTAGACTCTGTGAAATTATTCACTAACTTATGAATGATATTAGATGGTTACATAGATGGGTGAGTGTGTGTGTTCCAGGCTCACCCTGACCAGAGATTTGAGGTCCACAACCAATAGTCTTATACCCTGCACATCTGCTTCCCCAAAAGAACTCACACACTTCGCCGAGTCCTCGGTCGCACTACAACTCCTTCGCTGCTCAGCCTTCCCTGAGGTTATTGTATGAATTTAGACACACCATTCTGGAAAGTAAATTAGCCTGCATTTGCTGGGAAGTTGAGTGCAGCCGGACTAATGGCAGCACAAGTGTAATTGGTTCCCAACGTGTGTCACTGTGCGTACTTCTCCAGCCTTAGAAAAGATGCATTATGGGACTAATTTTTAAATGTTAATGGATATTGGACATTTGCCAGACACCCAGCTGTGCACAAAACACCGAGATGGTAAATAGCTCTTGATCTGTTTAGAAACAAATGATGATGGGTTTTAGAATTCCACCGGCCTGACAACGTGGAGACCAACTCAGCCTCGGGGACTGACCCCATTAATGGCATTGAAGGGAAGCGTTCAGATTTTCACATCAAAATTAAGGAGCCAAGGGCATTGTGTTAAGGCTTAAATTATTTTTGATTAATTTTAAGGAAAGTCTAGTCCCTCACACCTATTAACCTCACCTGTGTTAGTGCCGCTCTCTGACAAGTGTTTGGGGTTTGTTTGTCTGTTTTCCACGGGATCAGGTCAAAATGAAAATGTCTTCATCAATTAGCTTGGGTGTAAAAACTGCATTCCGGGCGACCTGCTCACCTATGTTCGCAAAGAGAACCCTGCTCTCCGGTCGCATGCCGGCCTCGGGCTAACACAATGGCAACAGGTCTCCTTTCTCTTTGATTGACTGCTCTTACCATTTTAATTAGAAAGTCAACGGATGTAGCATTTTCTGTAAGTTCTTTCTGCATTAGGTCTACTAACTGTATGTACTTGGCCAATCAAGCCTGCTTGGAGTGTTTTTTTTTAAATTGGCAATGAGCTGCTTTTGGTTAAAACACCACATTGAGAGAAATATCATCTTTTACACAAACATGGAAGCGAGATGGGTACTGGCCACTAAAGCCTGTGCCTCTAGGAAGAAACACACCAGGGTGGCGGATTTGGCACCTAAAATGCCATCTGAGGCTATCAGCATGGTTTAAATATTTCATCAACCGAGGGGAATGTGAACATGAGCCAGGTGGGTTTGACATTGCGTCTGGAGCTTTTTGTAAGAAGCACTCTGGGAATTCTAACATGTTGGCAATTCAGCCACTAGCAATTCATGCAGGGTGATAGTGAGAGAAAAATGGAAGGAGAGGGGCGTGCTACTGTTTGCATCTAGCTAGGATGGAAATAAGAGATGTGGGGTTCTCGAGATTGACAGTCATGGAGTTAACCTTTGAGGGAGGGTGGGGAAAACTTGGTGGAGGGAACCTCCATGTAGCTAGCTCCCCTTTTTATGCACTGATTGCTTTACAGGCATTCAACTGCAAAGAGGGATGTGGCTGTTGTCTTGGGCTACTTTCTTCAAAAGCAGCTTGGACCAAAAGACTACAATGCCTGAAAAACATAAATTCCAAACCCGACTTGGTTATCAACTGCGCTGCTCCTTTTACTCCACCATCATGACTGAGGTACATGAAAGCAAACAGTGTAGTGGAATCCCAGGAAAAATGAATGTTTCTCAGGTCATGTGACAAAAGATAATACGATGTTCTTTATATTTGTTTCTCATAAATTACAAATGTATTTTTCAGCAAATAGCATTCATCTTATATAAGAGGTTTCTTTCATCTTCCCCTTAATTTTGGTCACAATTCTTTGGAGGAGGAAAACTAGCAACTGATTTGTTATTCTCACTCTTCTGTAGTTCACAGACCTATTCGTGAGAGGGGAAAACCCAGGACAGAACACAGAAAATACAAGAAACGATGGAAACTTCCTTCAGCATCACTGAAGTCTAAATATCTGATTGCCTGTCTTACTAAAATACAGATATGATATACATGTAAGTCTTAAATGAACTTTATTACAAGGATGCAATTTGGAGTGTCCATTGACCTGGTCTATAAAAGCAAGCATTCTACCTGAGATTCTTTACTAAACGATGGATTCAAATATTATTTTTTAAAGAGATTTGTCAAGATGCACCTCATAAACTCAAAGTCCACTTGCTAGAAGAATACAATTCAACAAATCCACAAGTGGGTGTAATGACTAGCACTATTTTAGGGTAAACTCATCACCTGACAAAGAAACTGTGTACCTAAGCTTCCCTAAGCATTCATATATAAATTTCCCTATGAACACCTTTCCCTTTCTCTTGCATATATACCTAGGAATGGACACATCGTCATTATATGTACCATTTTTTGAGAAATGGCCAGTCTTCTTTCCAAAACCACTGTACCAGGCACCTTCCAAATAGCACACAAAATTCTGATTTCTCCATCTATTTGTCAGCAATTGCTGCTTTCTGGCTATTCTCCCCATTTTCATGTGTATTTTTGTGAGTGTGTGTGTGTGTTCACATGTGTTGACATGTATGTGTATATGTTCACATTTTGTGCAGATGTGCATGCATGAATATGTTAGTGTGTGCCTTCAAGTGTGTGTGTGTGTGTAAGTAGACTTGATGCTGATGTTGGGATCACACTTTATTGTTTACTCTTCCACCATATTCTTTGAGGCTGGATCTCTTAGTCAAATCTACATCACACTAATAGGGCTAGTCTGATTAGCTAGTTTAATTTGGGAACTCTCAGTCTCTGCCACTTAAGGTTAGAATTGCAAGTGAGCTGCCATGCCCTTCTGGCATTTATGTGGGATTTTGGGGATCCTTTTACTTGTGTGGCAAATACTTTAACCATGAACCATCTCTCTAGCCACCTTTCTTCCTGTTTATTCTACCTGTTTTAGCACATAGGGAGTGATTTGATTTGCAATTCTCTAATAGTTGATACCACGCTTCTTTCTATGCATGTGTTTATCATGTTATTATATCCTAACCTTGCCTATGATTACGAGGTGAAGTGAGATATAAATGTACAGATTGAAGAATTACATAATTAACTGCAATGTCCTAAAAGCAAAGATCACAAAGAAACTAATCATCATCACTTCATAGTTTTGAGCATTCGATTATAGCCCAGAGGAACATTCTAGCAGTACCCTAATGTGAGAATACTAGCACAAAAAAGTGTTCACCAGCTTATACTCTGTGCTTTCAATCAGAAAACTTCAGTATCAATGAAGGTGGACATAATTCTTTTTCTTCCCACTTCCTATAAGCATATATTATAGGTCTAGCTGTAACTTGAGACCACATATCACTTTACACCCAAGGAAGCAGAGGTCTAGAAATGCAAGATGTCTTGCTTCAATCAAACTGCCATGACCCATATCTCCTGACCCTGGTGTATTGAGCTCTCGTCATCAGCATTCCTCTTCCCCCAGCACACGTGCTCTGAACACCCTTATCCCTCCCCCCTTGAAAATGTCTTTACACCCCGTGATCTTCCAGATTTGAAAACAGGTCCTGTCTGACCTCTGTGCAAATCTGCTGCCATAGTTTAAAATGTGAATTGTCCCTCACAGGCTTATGTATTTGAGTACTTAGTTGTTTAAAAAGGTCAAGGCACCTTTAAGAGATGGATTCCAGCAAGCCATGCCTTTCCCCCATAATATACTGTATTTTCCCTCTAGAACTATAAACTGAATAAATCTCCCTTTCTTCCCTTGTTGTTTGAACCTCAATGATATCTCACAATAGTACAAAGAGTAACTGATACAGAAATTGGTACCAGATAAGTGGGTGTTGCTGTGAGTATCAGAAAGTAAAGTGTGAAGCTAAGAGAAGTTGGTACCAAGTAGAGAAGTATGGCCATTTTTGTGATAAGGTTGATATACCTTTGGAACTGTTTGCTGGGAGAAATATGGAGAATTTTGGGACTTTGCACCAGGAAAGAATTTGTGTCTTGGAGACAGGGCCAAAAGGAGCATTCTAGTGAAAGCTTGGAAGAGACTAATGCTGTGAGAGACATAGGCAATGGAAGCCCATGCTGTGGTGGTCCAGAGACCAGGAGGGGCTGTGTTGGGAACTTGACAAAGGGCAAATGCAACGATGTGTTGGCAGAGAGTTTGATTATGTTTTGCCCTTGTCCTGAATGCTTGCCTGAAGCTAAATTCACGTGCTTGGAGGAGGCACTTTCAAGGTAAGACAGTCTTGACAGTGTGGCTAATTTTTAGCATTCTTATTCAGAGTTAGGAAAAAGCAAGAAATCAGGCAAAAAGAAGCAAAAACTGTGAAGTTTGAAGAAAAATCTGAGGGCCAGTCTATAGAGAATACAGAAAGCAAAATGGCAGCTGTTATAAAAAGAGATTAGCTCCATAAGGGAATCAAAGTCTGTTCTCCGTTTGGATAATAGGCGGGGCCCTACCCTGAGGGCAAGATTTTCTGGGAAATTGTCCAACCACAAGAATGCAAATTCTTTTGAAAGGAAAGAGCTAAAGGACAGAGTTCTGAAGGAAAGGTCTGTTCCTCCTTTGAAACAACTGCCCAAGAGAGAGAGATATTCTTCCCAGCATCTACACATAAAAACTAAACAAACTGTGATTCCAGAGGGTCAATCTGCACCTGGAAGTTATAGCAGAACATGGCAAACTCATCCATATGGTTCTGGTTTTAGAGGAATCAAAGAATGCAAGAGAAAGGAGGTTGTGGATCCCTCCTCCAAGGTTTCAGAGAATGACAGAAATCTGGCAACATGTGACAGGATTGGTGTCCCAAGGGTTGGACCTACCCACAGTCTAGAGGCACAAGGAGTGTATTTCATTCTGTGGAATTGAAGACTGCTTTGCTATTAAGAAACGAAGATGTTAGAGATGACAGAGCCAGAGTGGGACATGTGCCAAGGAGAGTTGTATATCCTAGGAGGAGCCAGTCCAAGAGAATGATGAGTTCTACAGATATCTGCACTGGAGGGGTGAAAGTGAAGCCTTTTGAAATGGTAATGACTTCAATTTCAATAAGAGGTGCTAGACTTGTAGCAACAGAACTTAGGGTTGGTTCTACTGATTTTCAATTTTGTTATGGACCAATAAATATGTCCCCATCCTGCCATTTTGGAATGGGAATGTTCTTCTGTGCCACTGTATGTTGGAAGCATGTTCTCTTTTGATTTTATAGGAGGCTTTGGACTTTGAATCTATAAACTGTGTTGGACTACTGATGTAGTCAATGAGGACTTTTAAAGTTGGACTGAGAGCACCTGTCCCTCATGATACTCCACAGTGGAGTCTGTAAGTACTTTTTTAGCTCCATGCCCCTCATGGATTCCATGCCTGGAATTCATGAGTTCTCCAGGTGCCCTTGTCTCTTGTGGCACTCTATGTCTGGAGTCCATGAGTTCCATTCTTTCTCTCCTCTAATAAACTCTACCTTAATCCTAGATAGATAGATAGATAGATAGATAGATAGATAGATAGATAGATAAAATAAACAAATAAATAAAGTTGGACTGAGTATGGTTTGCATAATGAGTTGGCAATGAGCCTGTGGAGGCCAGAGCTGGAGCATCATGGTTTGAAATGTGAGTTGTCCCCAACAGGCTCATGTGCTTGAATATTTAGTTGTTTGTAAAGGTCATAGTACTTTTAAAAGGTGGGGCCTTACTGGAGAAAGGCAAGCCACAGGGGGTGAGCCTTGAGGTTGATTAGCCCCGCCCTATTCTGGGAAAGGTCTGCTCTTGCAGCTGACAGTTCTGCAGCTCTCGACTTCCTAGATGGATACGACTCAGGCCACCTCCAGCTTCTGCCATCCAGTCATGCCTTTTCTGCCAAGAAGGACTGGGTCTCCTCTCTGGAACCATAAGCTGAACAAATCTCCATTTATTCCTTAAATTACTTGACTTTGGGTGTTCTCTCACAGTGACACAAAGAGAAACTGATCCACCTGTTATCCAAAATACCTAACTGTGATCAATTTGTGTGCTGAAGCATATTTCTTGGTTTAAGCATACTGTATTTTTCAAAAAGTCATAAGCCCAGAATGGTACATCTGGAAATCCATCACTTAAATCCATTATAGAAATAAGAGCTTTAATGTCTCCTTTTCACCCATCTTCAGACTCTCCTGCCACTCTCTTTGGCTATGTTTTGAAGACTTTCTTTAGTAAGACTGTACTGCTTTTATATATAGTAGCACTCTAATTGTTGGCAAGTAGCTTCTTATACTGACAAGGTCTGTTTCCTTAATCCTCCCCATTGTTCTTTGTCCCGCATCATAGAGAACCATACGATAAAAAATGTCATCTTCCTTCCTCTTTTAAAATTTGCAATTTCAGCCCTGTGCAATGTCCAACACACTATTGACCTCACAAAGTCTAGCATCAGCTAAAGGCACCAAGATCCTTGGAGGCAAGGGATTGACAGCCATAGTAGTGTTCCTATGCTTAAGGGGAACACAAGAAAGGGTTCAGGGAAATGGCACTGGGTCCTTGTACGTCATCGGAGAGGAGGACCAAGAGGAGAGTTAGGCATACAGAATAAAGGATCTCTCTGGGAATTGGGGGGGAGGCACTGGGAGATGGGGAGGGAGGGAAGAGGAGCAGGGGGTTTGGGGGGAGGAGGAGGGAGGGAGGGAACTGGTCTACCTATTAAGTTTGTATGAGTGGAAATACTAAAAAATGTATTAAAAAAATAAAAAAAGAAAGAAATTCAACTCTGCCACTTACTAGCTGTTAGCAGGATTTAGTTATCTTTAGGCTAGGATAATGGTACTCACAATAACTATTGTGGGAAGTAAATTGATCATTGCATGTAAAATTAGTACTATGATGTTGAATGATGTGAAATGTTCAATAAATGTGTTAGTGATATTTTAAAAAAAACTTGCAATTTCAGACTGAACTTGCAACCCCCAATCCTGCTTTCCCTTCCCTTTTTACTTTGGTTCTAATTGGTACAACCATGAAGGTCTTTGGAAGTTCTACATTTCTCTTTCTTAGTTTACTTATCAGAATGTAAGCTCCCTCAGAACAGAGACCTCTTCTACTCTCTTGAACTCTCCATTATTTATTCCCAGAGCCTTAAAACAGAGTTGCCACTTAGAGTACAAGAAATAATTGTAGAATAAATTCATTTTGAGTGACTAAATCTCCATTGCCATCCAAGGGATGCTCAGTGATTTGTGACATCTTGTATCCAGAAATGTACATTATCCTCCAGAGGAGGCTTGCTTAGTGTTAGTGTCTCCTGCAACAATGTCATCTTCTCCCTCTGCAGAAACCTAGAAAAATAATTTCATCTCCCAGTATCTCTCTATACAGCTCTGTAAACTAGAGCTAAGAGGTTTCCTTTCTGAGAGAGGCAATAATGAACTCATCAAAAAATTTTGTGGAGGCAAATCATGCTTACATTCATTCTAACAACGCTTTGTGGTCCATATCGCCAATTCTATGTATATATACTTAAGTGTATTGTGTTGCTATAAAGGAAAGCAAATGCCTAATTAGTTAGAGAAATTTTTTTGAGTATTCTGGTGATGTGAAGATATCTAGCTGAGCCACATGCAGTCTAGGTCAATTGACATCCACTTGCTATCTCATATAAGAAGGCTCACTTATGTAAGAAAGGAACATCGGTATTTTATAATTGCACTAAAGTTCCACCCACACCAAAATAATAAGCACAGATGATAAACAATGTTTTGGAAGTCGCAGTCCTTCTGAACTGCAGCTCTTGATTAGGGAATTAGTTTGTCTCTGTAAATCTCAATGGCCATTGAGAACGAGTTATGGCTCTGGAACAGACAAGGAGATGGAGAATGTAGGAGGAGTCCGTGTCCAATAGGAGGTACAATAATAACCCAAACTTGCCAGTTCTGAGGAGTGACAGGAAGCAAAGAAGCAGATATAAAGATATGTGCATGGAACAAGTACATGCAAAGCATGTCTCTTTTCACCTCTCACCATTGTGGAGTAACATCCTAGCAGAAGTGATAAGTAAAAATTGACAATAGGTGGATATATTTGGCTATATATTTCCGTAGGATAAACCCAGGCTTTTGAACCAAGTCAAGTCCCTCTGGGATAGGAGCAGGAGCCACAAGATCAACCCCGGGAGGGGCCAAGTTCTGAAATGAGATTGTGCACAGCACAACAGAGATGGCTACCTTACTAATTGGAAGCTCCTAGAATTTAAGAGAGAAGATTCAGATCAATTCCAGACACGTACACACTAAATTCTCCCAGCACTGTTGTATGTGCTTTGATACACTTGGGACATTATTGCTAATCGATAGCATATGGTAGGCGAGGAAGGCCACCTCAGAAGAAGAGAAATCAACCTGTCACTGTGATGGTTACCCTTCACCATGGTGACTGAGTCCTGATCATCCCCTCCCCTCCCCCAACCTTCCCAAATGCATCATTCTGTGAGCATTGGGTACTTGGGTCTTTTGTCCCTGTCAATGCTAATCCATTAGCTCAAACCAACAGCCTAAAAGAGACAAGACCATGCATGTCAATGGGGAGGAGAGAGAGACGCATTCTGGAACAAAAAGAGGACAGGTTACTCAACTCAGCAAGAAACATGCAAGTGCAAGATAGGAAATCTTGCACCCCTCCACCCCAGCAACTCATCACTATTTTTCACCTCTCAAGCAGAGGACCCCAAAACTCCTCCCACCACTTAAAGGCACATTGTTTAGCTCGACTTTGGACCAGTGGTTGTAATTTTGGGAAAGAAAACACTGAGCTTTCTGACTACAAGGATTTTATCATTTTCCCCAGCATTTACAAGGCTGTGCCGTGTGCTACTAAATAAACAGACACAGTGCTGAGCATCTAAGAGAAAAGTACATAGTGTAACTGTTTGTTTTGGAAAAGTAATTTCCTCTATCAGTTCATTTCCATCAATTTTATCAATTCCCTTAAGCCTTCTAATCCAAGCAATATGCCACGTGCTGACACAGAAGTGGAAAGAGCTTTCAAATCTCTCCTTGTCTCTCGTATGCTTGCACGGACAACCCCGGAAGCTGGCTGTAGATTTAAATTCATTTTCATACCTCCAGAGCTCATGGAAAGGGGAAAGGCTCATCCCTTCAAGCTGTCCAACGTCATGATGTCATGTGGGGTCTCACACAAGCTGTGCATCAGTATGTCATGTGGGCGTTGCTAACAGGGAGGCTTTCCTGAATGCTATGGGATTTGATGAGTATTTCCAAGTTTTAAAAATACAAGGTAGGTTCAGAAAAAGAACATGGTTTGGCTTCTTGCTAGATTGATACTCAAAGCAGGTTTCTCAGATACACTAATTTTAACAAATCCATCTTTGGAAATTTTTTATTTACAGAACTCATTGCTGCCTCCTTTTAATGTAATGAGATTTCATAATGAAGTCCAAATACAATCTGGTAGAGGAAGAGGGCATGTAATACTGATTCTAATAAGCCTGACTAAAATCAATAATGCTGTTAGTTTCCCTGAAACCAGCCTGCACTGGTTTCAGAACTTGTTCTGCTTCAAGCACAATGTGAGTGGTTTGTGTTTTACAGAAAATTCCTTCCATAGGGGAAAGAGAGAAACACTTAAAGAAATTAAGAAATGCTATTAAATGTGTCTTTAGGCTTCAACTGACCCCAAATTTGTTTGCTTCTCTCTTTTAATCAGTTCTTGGTTTCTGCACAAATTGCTTTGATGGCGTCTTTGTCACTGATCATCTGTATTTCCCACCCCATTTGCATGTGAGCAAGAAGCTACTCAGGAATTGAAGAGGGTGCAGGGAGATCTCTGGGCTCACACATCATCATTGCTGCCCACGAGCCTCAGCAACACGGACTTTGTTTCCCAGACAGGCCTGGCCTGGATGAAATGCAAACACCATGGCGGATTTAGGGGAGCTTCATAAGCAACAGGTAAGCTCTGATTGTGGAAAGGAAAAGGAAAGGCTTGGGGACACACACACTGTTGAAAAGAGTATTAAACGTCCAAGGACAGTCCGCCCCCTGAAGAGTAGGGCAGCTACTGAGAAGTATCTAAAATGAGTGTGGCGGGAAAGGAACGAGAATTTCGTTAAGTCTTTTATTTTACTGTGTGTGTATTTCTATATATTTTTAATGTATGTAGGTATATGTATGTATTTAGGTACATGTGCATATTTGTATGTGCATATTAGAAGTAAGTGTATGTATGTATGTTTGCATGTGCAAGTGCATGTGTGTGGGAACGTGTGCAGGTACATGTGCATGTGTGTGTGTATGTTGAAAGCATGTATATGAATGTTTGCATATGCACGGGTACATGTGTGCAAACAGGTGCATGTGCATCTCCGTGTGTGTATTAGAAGTGAGTGCATATACGTATGTTTGCATCTGTGTGGACATATGTGTGCATATGTGTGTGTATGTGCAGGTGTGTGTGTGTGTGTATTGGAAGTGAGTGCATATACGTATGTTTGCATCTGTGTGGACATATGTGTGCATATGTGTGTGTATGTGCAGATGTGTGTGTGTGTGTATTGGAAGTGAGTGCATATACGTATGCTTGCATCTGTGTGGACATATGTGTGCATATGTGTGTATGTGCAGATGTGTGTGTGTGTATTGGAAGTGAGTGCATATATGTATGCTTGCATCTGTGTGGATACGTGCCTGCAGATGTATGTGCAGGTGTAGGTGTGCGTGTGTGTGTGTGTGTGTGTGTGTGTGTGTGTGTAAGCTTCCAGGATTGCTTGCCACCTTACATTTTGAGGTAGTGCTTCTCACTTGAACCTGTGGCTTGCTCATTTGGCTTCTGGAGCTAGCCAGTTTTTTCCAGTTTTCCAGTTTTTTCTGTCTCCCTCCTTCTGGGATTGCAGGAGAGCTGCCCCCCCACCGACATGTACATGAATTCAGAAGAACTAAACTTCAGTCCTCACACCTAGGAGGCAAGTGTTTTATCCACTGAACCCTCCCCCCATCCTTTATCAATCTTCCTAACAGCAATATTGAGAATTCCTTAACTGTCAATCAACCTTCCCAGGCTTTGTATCTAACTCACTAAAGCCCCGTGAGGCAGATGCCGTCATCCCAAATTTACAAAGGAGACATCAAGGACTGGGGCCATGATTACGACTACGACGGTCTTCATGAACAGCTCTCTGAGGCCCATCTCTGGCCTCCTGTGTGCTGTCCTATCTAGAGTTCATCTGTTCCTGTGGTGTTAACCTCCATACTACTGACTTGCAGATCCACACACCTCTCTTCCTTATGCTAGGTAGCTCTGTAGAAAGATACAACTGACAGAGAATGCTCTCAAAGTCCATGAAGTCTGTGCACCTGATAAGGCTAAGTATAATCAAGTATCATAACAGGAATACTAAATGCATAGCAAAGGGAAATGTGCAGCTTGTGCACATGCTGTTTTACACTAGGCATGTATTCCATGCACAGAGACTGCTTCCTTGTCCATCCTAGTTGAATCCTCCCAAACAGAAAGTCCTTCACCCTTTAAGCTGACTCTGGCTCATTCTCACACTGCATACAGTTCTTGGTCCTTACACCTGTTTCTAATGCCATGTGGATAAAACTTTAGTCCAACTGCCCCATTCAGGTTATTATTTTATCTTTTTGCCCACTTTACCTTCCAAAAGTCACCTCACATTTGATGTCTATTTATACAACAAAGCCTGCCCACCAAGGTTGATGGATTTGATGTGCTGCAGGCACAGCGTCTTAAAAATTGGTTAGCCAACCTCTTTATTCATCCTTGGCTTGTTTCCCCAGATGCATCACGTGCCGCTTGGCGAAGATCAGTGACACCTCACATATTTTAGAGCCATGAAGTAGGGTGCCCATGGAGGGACTCAAAAGTGTGGGCTAACTGGCTAACTCCAGAGTTGGGCCACGCTACTGGAAGGACCGAATGAGTCTGGGTTTATGGTTTCCTCCTTCTAGCCCACCACTGAGCATTCCAAGAGATCAGAAAAGCTGCCTGGGTAGAGGACCGTGGCTCTCAACCAGTGCAGTTGAGTCTGGTTCAAGGTAAATTAAATTGAATACAGGGAAATGTCAAACACAGAACCAAGCCTACAGCCTAAGAAGACCCCTTTTAACTTCATTTTAAGCCTAAAATCAAATCAGAGGATGCTCGCTAAGTTCCTGCTCTGCACAAAGAAATGCTAGGAAACCCCAGACATCCAAGGAGGGCTCCCTTGTCTTAAGCCAGCTGGGAACTTGGACTTCAGCACAGCATTTGACGCCTTCCATCTTCCATGTGTACCTCAGAGTCCTTGAACCAATGATTTAGATCCTCTAAGCCTGGAGCATTTTCGCTTGTTTGTTAGCACGGCTGGTTGTTTGATTTCCTGCTTGAACCCGAGAGGCAGAGCAACAGGAGCCGTCTTGCTTCCATGTGGAGCCTGAGAATTAAGCCAGCCCAGGAACTCGGAGGGGAAACGGTTCAGTTACATGCAGCAGACTGGTTGCGTCATTGCTTCTCCCAGCGCCGGGCTCTAGATAGAACCCGGGCTGTGACCCTTAGATCCGCAGCCGCTGGCCTCCACTCATGGGGACACCAGGCGAGGATGAGCCGGGCTCACGCTGCGCGCACAGCAGTGCAGATCCCACGGCACAGGCTGGCCGTGGCACAGGCTGCGGGACCTGCCGCGTGGACGCTTCTTGCGTGAGACAGTGCTTCCCTCGGCGTTCGGGGCGTTTTGATCTGCCCAATCCCTGCCTTAATATTTTCTGCCAAAGAGTAGGAAAAAAACTCCTCTCTAGAGTGTTGTTCCTCTCCTGCCTTTACTTAAAAATAATGTCATTCAAATGTATAGAGACAGGGAATTTTTCAATGGAAGGTAATGAAAAGCACCTACCTCTCTGAGGGACACGGTGAAGGTCAGTGAGATGAATATACCAAAAAAAAAAAAATCTCAAAAGTATTGACGAGTCCAAGGAATGCCTTCATTCTCACGCCTCTTGTGTCCTTCCTTTCCCGTCTTCTCTGTCACACTCCTTCCCTCCTTGGGGCCGCCTGTGCCTCCGTGGGGCTGGGAGATGGTTCAAAGGTTAACGATCTGCGTTCAGATCTGCAGGACCCACATTAAAAACTCCTGGCAGACGAGGGGAACACCCGCAATTCTGGCCCTGGAGGGCGGAGCCTGGGAAATCCCAGAGCAAAGCAGGAAAGAGGTAGAAGCAATCCAGGATGGTTCGCGACGTCACACTTAGGCCTCCACAGGCGTGCACACACACACACACAAACACTAGACACGCACAGTGCCTTCTGATACACCCGCGCATGCGACAACCAAAAAAACAGGGAACCCCTTGGTGAGAAGCAAAGTGTTGTCAGTTACAGAGGTTAGTGAGGATTGGGGGTGCTTTACCCCCAGGTCTAGAACACTGGAGCCACTCACCCTGTTTGTGTAGCAGATGCTAGGATGAAGAGATGTCATTTTGGAAGCAGAAACCATACACACCACCTCTGAAGTGAGAACTCTAATGAAAACCAAAAATAACGGAGCTCTCTTCTCCATGACAAGAAAGAGGTACTGAAAATTCAAGCAACCTGAGAGGATCCATTCAAAAATGGTATAAATCTTCCTGCACCATTCTTCATATTCCACACTACGATTTCTCTCCACTCACTTAGGCAGGGACATAATGGGAAGCAGAATAGATGCTATCCATCAACCAATGGTTAAAAAAAAGTCAATTGTATTGTGATTGATTGACTAATGTCATGCTTCCTATTTTACTGCAAGTTAAACGCGGCATAGTCTTATAGTAAAATGTGTGGTTTCCATAAATGCTCAGCTGTTACCAATGCTTCTACTCTTTAAAAAGCACATCATATACATTCATGACTTTTAGATCCCAGTTAAAAGAAAAGAATCACAAAGAACCAACATTAAGCATGGACATTTTCTTCTTATAGGTTTTCTTCAATGAAAAGTTTCAATCTAGATAATCATCAGAAAATAATAATCTTTCAGATGTCTAGTGCCTAGACATTTGCAAAAAATTCTTTCTTGTTAATGACTTGAGATATTGTTATTGGTTTTTATTGCTAAATTTATTCAGAAAACAGAACATTAAACTTGCATTGCTTATCTCTTTTGTACATGTTGGCAGTTTGTGAATTTTTTTAAAGGGTCAAATTGGGGCTCAGAGGATGTTTCAGTAGGTTAAAACATGAGGACTGAGGTTTGGACACCCACATTTACATGAAAGACCAAGTGTGGCCCATTCAGACAACTCCAAAGCTAGGGACAAAGAGAGACCCATCCCTGAAGCACACTGACTAGTATGAGATCCTGCCTCAACAATAAGGTAGAGACCAATAAACGAAGACATCCTGACATTAACTTCTGGCCTCCATGTATGCCCGCACAGATGAGCAAACCCATATACATACATATACACAATACGCACAGAGAACGTAATGATAGAAATAATAATAACAATAAAGTTAAAGAAGACTCAAACTCCTGTGAGCACATTTTGTGATGATATTTTGGTAATGGCTTTGAAATATTTGTTAGCCTCCAATAAATGATGTTCCAACAAACAGAAGACTGTCAAAATAATGTAATATATCCAATGACATACAATGGGTACTTGCATGATAATTAAATATATGAAGAGCTATCTGAATGAAATTCTTGAAACATGACTATGAAATCAACCATCGTTCAAGCTTGATTGGATCTCCCTAGTACCTGAGAGCTAAACCTCATGACTTGGACATTGTGAAGCACCTGTCCTATCCATCCAAAGGCCTTGGTGTTTAGGATTGCTGTCTTTCCTTTACATGTGGAGTTGTTTCAATAGACCCATTCTGGCCATTGAGGGAACCTGTAGAAATGAATCTCGATATTTTTATGAAAATTAGAGGAACTGGAAATGAAAACGTGGGTATAGAAAAGACATTACATCAAGATAACAGATAAAGGACCAGTGCTTCTAATCACTGTGGTTTGCATACAGTATTAAAAAATAGATATGGTTATTCATCTTATGGGAAACGCCATGATCTGTTGACTGGTGTGCACTGGTTGCTAGTGCCCTCTGCTGGACAGAACGAGCATTCCACCTGCCAGGCGGGCTGCGGTTCAACTGATTCCTTGTTAGGAAGAGGAGTGAGGTTGGGTTTGTATCTCTACCACACTTGAAAGCGTTGCTATGGAACACAGAATAACACGCAGCAACTCCCTGAAGGTTAAAAAAATATATATGTCTCTCCAAACTGAAGACAAGGTATGTGGAATCACCCCTACTTTGTCATCCTATTAAAAAATTATATAAAAAATTATAATTGGCAATATCTCTATTTTTCTTTTTATTTACCCTTCCTACCCTCTTCCTTTCTACCAATGAATTCAACTTCTTACACTTAAGTTTATTACATGGTTGCACTTTTGCTGTTCTTTTCCTTCCTCTATGTCAGACATATTATCTAAAATATTTTTAAAAGGTTATGAATTGCATGTGTGGTTTAGTTGTAAAATGTACCAGTGCCACGTCAATACAAATCTACCAGCAGCCATGACATTGCTCACCTCAAAAGACTCCTGTTTATCCTAAATGATCAGCTGCCCAGAGTGTGAAATCAAAGGTAGGGGACGGTGAAAGACCCCCCTGGGTGCCGCGTGCTCCAAGGCCAGGTCACCCCAGCAGGTCAGCTGTGGGAGGCACAGCAGTGTGGGTGTACCAAGGCTCGTGTGGGAACTTCGCTGTCATTCACAGCCCCTGAGTTTGACTGTTGAATGGAAGGTTCAAACGTATTTCCTCCACTCAAAGCAAAAACTAACCTGAAAACATAAATTGGCCCATTTGGGCTTCAAACTTGACCCAAATGTATAAAAAAAAAAAAGGGAAGGGGGTGTCATAGCTTCAGAGAACCTGGTCAACCTTTCAGTTTGTTAAGAAACCCAGAAGAGAGGGCCTTTATAGCTGTCAAAGGTCTGCATGTCACCCCATCAATGGGAGCGTGTTCTTAACAAAAGCTGCTCCCCGCACGGCAGAGCACCAACCCACTGTGCTCAGGAGTCCCCAAAGGTTCCACTGTGGTACCAGCCTTTTAGTGGAAGCTAAATTCATACTCTTTCCAGATAGGCTGTGATGAACAGACTATCTGCTATTTCAATTAACAAATTGCTAATGCAGAAAAACATGAAAAGAAGCCCCAGAGTTGGGCATAGATGCAGAAATTGAGCACGTGAAAATGCTAAATCGTTACCTAATTCTCAATGATCATTTCAAAAGATTGTAGGGAGAATACTGCAATATTTCATACTTGCTTTGTGCTCTTCTTGGAAGTTTCAAAATATTTAACTGATGACTGCAGGTCTGTACTGTACATGGTCTCCTAAGCTACAGTATCTTCAATGTCCTTGGCTTCCTGTGCATAATAAACATGGCCCAAGCTTCCAAATATAACTTACTTTGTTCTTGGAGGTTTATTTTCCTCTTACATAGGTTCAGGATTTTTTTAAGTGTAGAACAATCCTCATACCATTGTTCTATTTCTTGCACTAGGATTTCTTCTCGCCTTTAGTCACATCCAATATCGTTTTAATATGCAGAAATCAAGCAAAAATGTCAGAAGAGAAAGAAGGCACCAGTGGAGACTGGCTGTAAATTGAAATATTTCATATCTATAGTAAAAGAACACTTTAATTTAGAAAATGCCAGAAATAGTTCAGCCAGCATAGAAATAAAGATGTCATGACTAACTAGGAAATCTCAGTCACTTCGCTGTCAATAATTAATACATTGTTTACACGGGCACACTCGCCCTTCCCAGCTTTCGGGACTCCATTTGCACTTTGATCCTTGGCTCAGCAGCCAATTTAACATCATCACTACCTTCTCCTGCCCAACAACACCCGCCCATCAGGCGGGGAGAGAGCAACATTGGATATGTGCATTTATTAAGGCAGCAAGCTCCAAATATTGGAAAAATGACAAAAGCCAGTGTTTCCTGCGGTAAACTGGGAGAGAAACAGATTGTTCTTAAGAAAAAATCAATTAGCAAGCCTTCTCTACAATGCCTTTCTTAGGAGACAAGCCTTCAGCACCCTATGGTAAAGTATATCTCTTAAAAGATTGTTTCAGATTCTAGCTAATAATAAGTTCACAACAGTCCTATCTTGGTTCTGGTCCCATGGAGAAAACTCTCACCCTAAAGATTCACAGAGCCTCACACAGCTGCATGCCAAGCAGAGGTTTAAAATAATTAAAGCACGATTAGCATACAACAGAAGTCTAGAATGATTTTTAAAAAAAAATATTGCACATCTATTAAAGGAAAAACTGTATTCCAAATATAAGAAGCAATGAGGATTTTTAAGAAAATGATGTTTAGAACAAAAATGAAAACACAAAAGTCCTTGTATCATTCTAATGGACAATAGAAAACAAAGAAAAAAATCAGTATGAAACCAGTGATTTTTAGAAATGTGGAGTAATCAATGTGATATTTGGCAAAGACGCCTAAGTCCCTTAGTGTGGAAAGTCATAGAAGCTGATTTGTCTTTTGATGTTGATTCAAGTTTGCATATTAAAAGATTCTGAACCAGGCCAATGATGTGGCATTCCAATATACAGTCGAGATATAAAGAACTGCGGAAAAAAATACACACTGTAGCTGCTATGTAAATAAGATGTCAGCTATTATTTGTGCGTTTCCTTAGTAGAAAATGCTTGTGCAGATAATGTGTCAACATTTGCATTAATGAGAGCGCTATTAATAATAACACTGTGACGGATGAAGCTTTGGGTACCACATCTCGGCTTGGAGCATGTAGGGGTGTGGAGAGGTTTGACACCTCTGAAAACAAAGGCTTCCATATTATAAATATAATTGCAAAGTGTCCTCATTGGGAGGTAGAAGATAACATCTTTTCCTCCCATGACTTCTTTGTAGACCATCTTCATTCTGACTCACAAAAGGCACAAGCTTATTTTTTTTAAGTTACATGGCATTGAGGTACAACCCACACCACTTCTAGATCAATTTGGAAATTCTGAGATTTTTCAGCAGCTGTTCCCCATTGAGACTAGTCTGTGGGCTAAGGCAGGATCCTATTCCTGTGAAAAAAACTCCAGCATAGACATGGTTTTGTTGTTTCTTCCTCATTCTGTAACATCTCACAAACAGTTCACTTTAACAGCTAGAATTTGGGGAAGGCTTCTATTTCAATGCAAATATTTTTTTAAATCTGTGTTTACTCAGCGATGGAAACATGTCTTGAAAGGAGTTCAGCTTCTCTGGCCCATTTCCCACCTAGACTTCACTTCCTGCGATATGACCCTTAGAAGTTGAAGCATGTTTCACCCAGGAGATAAATGGGTCAGGTGGCTGCCTCCAAGAACCCCTTTATAGACACTGTGTTTTTCATCTACCATTCTCATGCAAGCTTCCAAGAAGATTGCAACCCAAGAGGACTCTGAGAAATCCACTGGCTATTTCTACCTACTGACTAACCTATTGTGTATAGCTGCTGCAAAATTATGAATGCTCCTCCTTTCATGAAGAGCTGAGCGTGCATTGTGTGCGCCTCACTGAATGGCATGTGAGATATCTACTCCTTATCTAATGCTCATGTGTCTGACTGGGACCTGAGACCGCCTGTACTGTCCAGGGCGGTGAGAGAGTCTTAATGCATTTATTTACTTTTATTGGTGAAGAGACAGGATCCCATGTATTTGAGGCTTCAAACTTGCTATGTGACTGAGGATGACCTTGAACTTACTATCATCCTGCATTTACCTCCCAACTGCTCAGATTGCAAACATGTACCATCATCATATCCCCATTCGTGAGGTGCTGGGGACCAAAGCTAGGATTTCCGCCCTCAGACACCTGTGAGAGGAACTTCTGTATCCCCGTGATTGGTTGTCATGGTCAGGTTAATGTCCCTCTGTTTCTTTGCTGGGTGTGCAACGTGAGTAGTTTATTCAAGTTCTGGATGCTCTGACTTCCTACCACAGACTGCAGCCTGAACTGTGAGCTGAAGAAAACCCATCACCCCCAAGTTGCTTTCATTGGGGTGTTTTGTTACAGGAACAGAAGAGAAACTAGGACATTCTCTAATAACTGAACTACAGTCCCATGTCTCTAGCCCTAGGAAACATCAAAATTTAACCTTTAAAATATACTGCATATAACTTTATGCTACTGTAGAGTTGGGGGGGAGCATAAATTGAATTACTCTAAGTCAAAGACGACTCATAAAGACACTTAGTGATCACATTAGTTACAAAGACAAATCTGGATTTCTGCAATGTTCTCAGTTTCTTCCTGAAAAAGTTTCTTCCCAAAGTGTGGAATTATGATACTACTAGTACACCTCTAAAGCTGTATACTTGTTCTCTTTCAAAATGATAGTCTGTAGTGAAGCAATTTTTTTCCTCAGTGCATAACATGATGCCATTTTTACTTTTCCCAAAAATAATTAAGGAGGCTGGAAACTGGACTCATTTCTATTCCATACCAATTTGAAACATTTTACCTGGGAGATGGATTCTTTAAAGCTTAGAAAGTTCTACAATGAAACAATCTATCTTAAAGGAAGACTCAAAATGTCTCAGGAAGTTCCTGAAACTAACAAGAATCAAGTGGAAGTCCCTCCCCAAGATAAAGAAAGAAGTAAACTGAAAATCTGGGTGGTCTCTCCAACAGATGCAGTTGCCTGCCAGTCATGCAGAGAGCTCCAGGGTTGAAGCTTCGGTAATTGGTCACCTAAACTTGGATGGAATTACCCCAAAGTTGCAGTTCTGGTTTGTGGTCATCTAGGTTTGGGTGGGCTCTTCAACTCCTCAGCAATTCAACTGTGTTTAAGTGGCCCCTTCCTATCAGACTGGGACCCCAGTAAATTCATTGGTTCACCTAGTTGGACTTTTGCTTACTTATTACTTTGGTCTGTCACTGGATTCCTATCTGGGGGGATAGATATCTGTGTGGTGTCTCCTCAGGAAAATAATATCAAACAGCAGTGACTCATAGAGGAAAGAAGAGCAGAGCGAGTGATTCTGGTCTGAGAGTTTTCCTCCATGGAGAGTAGAGTGCATGTTTTGTTTATTGCGGTTCATTTTCAGTACTCTGGAAAAATCACAACCTTCATACATTAACACAGCTTAGGAATTCCCTTTGCAAAATTCTTTAACAGGAAGCAGTGCCAAATGTTAACTTTGTCCAAGAAACAGAAGCATATTAGACCATGGGAAACATTCCACCTAATATATGTTAACTTGGCATTATTAGGATGCCAGGGAAATGACAAAGTATGAATGAAATGTGAAGTTTGGGATGACTCTTTCCACAAACTTCCATCCATATGGCAAGAATCTCGGTTGGGAAATTATCAACTGCAGTTTTTACAAGGACACCAACCGTTATCTCTCTGGAAAATATTCTTTGCCTTGGAGGCAGAAAGATGAATGGCTAGCAATATTCTTTCTTATTAACCTGTTTCACAACAAAAAGTTATCTTTTTATCAGTGATCTGTGTATTATACCAGATTCCACCCTCATGCATAGAACCCGTGCATGTGTTTCAAGATGACTACAGATAAACAGAAGAAAAATATTGCATGAAGTTGATTTATTACCGGGCAACCTTACAATATTTAGACAACTAAAATAAACTGAAGAAGCATTTTGTCATGACATGGGCTCACAGAAAGCTACGGAGTTTCTACCAGTGAATTCTCAGCTTGAGCTCTGACCTCAGAAGAAATGAGATTTGTAATGTAAATGCCAACAGCGACTCCTCCATGACGCACTTTTATGAAGCTACAGAAGCACCAGCATCTTGCGGCTTCTCCACTTTGGTTTTAATTACCTGGGCAGAGTCTTCCCCTGGCTCCTCCTGTCCTCCTCCTTCCACGAGCTTCCATTTGTCCTGGGTTCCCTAGCGCTTCTGTGTTCACAACACACGCTTGCTCTTTCCAGACCCTTTTGCTTTGTGAGATTTCTTAAATAATCACCAGTTTTCAGCCACAGTTGCCTTCTTCCGTTTCCCATTCATTTTCTTTAAAAATCTATCCAGCGGAGTAGATAGTGGTATGTTTACAATGCTAAGCTCAAAAGGTACAATTAGAAAAATAACTGCCAAAGGACAGTTTTGTTTTTTTTTTTTTTTTTTTTTTTTACTTTGGGACCATTCGATTTTAAAATTGGTATACTGGGGATGGAGGCAGTGGGCAGTCATTCTCTGAACGTGAACCACTGTAGATGCGCCCCGCTGCTTTATTAGTTAGCATCTATCCCTGTAAAGTCTTCTCCCCACAAATGCTCCAGTTTCATTCCTCCATTTTTCCCCCTTCTTACCTATTCTATCAGTAGTTCTCCAGTTGAGGAATCCAGAATCCTGAGGGTGGAGAAAAGCCTTTGAGAGTCGCTCCGAGGTCAATCTATTTTCACAATAGCTCCAAGAGATTACTCTTTTATTTGCTGAATGCTTGCAACAACTATGTGGATGAGGTGTCTGCTGTCTTAGCAAAAAGCAAGTCAATAGCATCCAGCTGTTACTCCGTGGTGGCCACTGTGTTTGTTTATTTTTGAATCCAGTTTCACTTAAGAATATGTGATATTGATGAAATAATGGAAAGTTTCATTTTATTGGAATTCACCTTTCGAATACATCATTTAAAAGCAAAGATGACCAAGTGGGAAGTAGACATGAAATGATTTGTCTACCCCAAAAAATTGCAAAGTTTTGTTTTGGGCCTGTGATTGCTCAGTAGATCGAGGCTCCTGCCTGCAAACGTAGGGACCTGAGTTTAATCCCCAACATCTGCATGACGGAAGGAGAGAAGCGACTTCTGAAAGCACATCTCTTTTCGTCTCTTTCTCTCTCTCTTTCTTTCCCCCTCCTTCCTTCTCTCTTTCAAAAATACATAGTTTTATTTATTTTAAAGTCACAGCCTTTGTCCGAAGCAAAAGCACTTTTATGGTCATGTTGTGAGTTGAGCAAGCCTATTTGTGCACCAACATTTTCTTCAAAGCAGAGCTGACAGGATGTGACTACCCATCTTATGCCTTTAGATGTCACTATCAAGAATAAATGAAGTGGACCCATCGCTTCAAAAAAGTAACTCATTTTGTTGAAAAAATTTAAAGTGTCAAGTGAAGACTGGAATTTTGGAGAATTTGTACCCACATAATGTGTTTATGAGCTCCTCAGCGCTTAAAGGCTTTTACCTGGGAAATGCCCCCATCCACGGGGTGGCCTGAGAGAGGCGACTTGGCATGCCACAAGAGGCCTGAATTCCCACAGGAGTAGACAAGCCAGAGAGGACTCTGGGGTATGCAGAAGCAGTAAAGCAAGAGGGTGGGAAAGGGTGAGATGGATTGAGGAAGGGGAGAGAGGGGAATGGGAGGGAAGATGACTGAAGGGAAGCAGGATAAGTACTCAAAATGCTTGTCGAATTAGAAAAATTAAAAAATAAAGAAAACCTTTTGCCTGGAATTAATGGTGATACTAGTGAACAAACTTTTCCTGCTGACTTTTGAACTGTGCCAACATTTGGAAGATTTACTTAGCCTAGTAAATTTACAGTTCCAGATGACCATGTAAAATACTGCCAAGCAACATACAAAGGGAAAAGATCCACTCGAAATGCAAAGCAAGGCAATGAGCTTTTCACGTATCAGAAACGGAAATTTCATGGATATAATTTCAACCTTGATATTGTAAGTAGTCTTTAAGAAGCAGCTTCTTATACCAGGTTTTGGTGTAAATCAAAAGACGTCCTCCATCTTTTGTGATTTCAGAGTCTGCTAAAGTCCTTCTCCACCTTACAATTATGTGGGAAGCTCATAGGAGAAAAATCCCAGTAGATTAAAAACACTAGAAGACTTGAGAATTCAGTTACCTTCTGAAGAACCACAAATTAACCGGGTTTGTGAAAAAGTGAAGTAACATTTCTGAAGTTATGAGTTTTTCCTTTGAAAATGTAGGTATGGGCAAGAGCGGTGGCTCAGGGGAAGACTGTTCTTCACTAGCAGAAGGACCCGAGTTCAGATCCCAGGTCCCATATGAAAACTCTAGGCAGAGATGGCAGTGGCCTGTACTTCCTGGGAAATCCCAGAAGGAAGCAAGAAGGAAGGAGAAGCAATCCAGGATGATTCCCGAAGTTACCTTTGGTCCTTGACAGGGACGCACAGTGTCCTCTGCTGCACATGCACATTCACACACATGCAAAATAAATAATAATTTTTTTAAAAAAAAGAAAATGTAGGTGCTGGAGAGGTGGCTCAGGGGTTAAGCCTCTGCCTTGCAAGCAGAAGGTCCTGGGTTCGGATCCTAGACCCCATGTATAGACGCAGGGCGGAAGCGGGGGCAGCCTGCGTTTCTGGTCCTGGTAGTGCGGAGCCTGTGAATCCTGGGGCAGAGTAAACAAGGAGGAGGTGGAGGCTGTCCATGGTGGTTTCCGAATTCTCCTGTGGTTCTACACACATACAAACACACACACACACACACACACACACACACACACACACACACACATACACATACACACACATACATACACACACGCGCATACATGCATACACGCATAATTGAATAAATAATTAAAAAAAGAAAATGTAGATATGTTAGTGTGGTAGCAATATCTGGTGATTTTCATTTTGAATTAAATCTTAATGTTTAAATTTCTCAGCGTCAATGTCTAGCACAGGCACAGACTAGAACAGTATACTTAATTGTATAAAGCTGAGCTAACAAGACAGCTCAGAGATTCAAGCTGTGCAAGCAAGACAACTGGGGTTCTGAGTCCCAGAAGCCATGCAAATGTGTTAGCACCGGAAGAGTATTTCCTTCCCTCCACAACTCCAGCTTCAGAAGGCTGAGATGGCAGAAAGCAAGCTAGAAGCTGCCTGGCCATGTTGAGGAGCTCTGAGTTGGACTGAGAGACCTTGCCTTAAATAATAAGGTCCAAGAAGGATTGAGAAAGGTAACCAATCTCAACACTGAACCTCCACATGCATGGCCACACACATATGCCCACACATGCATGTGCACACGCTCACATATGTGCCCACACACATGGAATATAAATATAAACATGCATGCATCTATTCTCCTACACATACACACACATACACATGAAAACAATTTATTTATTTCCGCTCATACAAACTTAATAGGTACACCAGTCCCCTCTCTCCCTCCATCCCTCCCTGGACCCCCTAGCTCCCTCCCCTCTTTTCCCCTTCCTTTCCTCCCCCTTCCTCCCTATCTCCCAGTGCCTCCTCCCCCCATCCCTGGAGCATCTTTTAATGTGTATGTCAAACTTTCCTCTGGACCCTCCTCTTTGATGAGGTGTAAGGACTCAGTGGCATTTCCTAGAACCACATGAAGATTTTAAAAAATCATGCAGAGTTCCAGATTTTAAAAAAAGCCTGCGGACTATCTAAACCCTGGAACTGCTGTGTATACTAATGGGTTTATTACCCCCCCCCCCAACCATCCTCTTTTCACCAAGAGTCTCTACACTGAAAGATCTAAGTGTATTTCACTGTTTAAAGAACCTGAAATGTGGACGATTTCAAAAAGGAATGCTATTTTTCTGTGTCAAGTGTTAAAGTTTTCTAAAACTCTGTGTAAGTCACCAAGAACCACTGCTTTTGGTTAGAATCAGGAGCGTGCTCTTTGTAATCTCTACCTGCCCCCCGAGAAGTCCCTAGCGTGAAAGTCACCGGGTCCCTGTGCGAAGAGTGAGGTACCTAGCTGAGCGAATTAAACGTTCAGTTGATCCGTGAGTTTCTTTCAAGTGTACAAGTTCATCAGGCAGATAAGGACAGGACAAGGGAGATGGTCCGCGCCCAGCAGAGCGTCCTGATGCCCAGCGCCCCAGCGTGCCGCTGCCTCCATTCCTCAGGACGGGGTAGGTGCCCTTCCTGATGCCCTCCGCTCCTCTGCACAGCTCAGCTCTGCCCTTCCCAACACATGGTTCAGTCTTGTAAGACAGGCTGGCAGCCCCTGGGGAGCAACAGCCAGACTTATGTTCATTTTTTGCATATCTGTCCACGATTGGCACTGGGCTTGGGACAGAGGAAATATGCAATGGCCATCCTTTCAATGCGGTAGGCTGAGAGAAACAGAGCAAAAGAAACTATCATGGTACTGGTTTTTTTAGCGTTTATTTATTTAGAGTGTGTGTGTGTGTGTGTGTGTGTGTGTGTGTGTTTAAGAGAGAGAGAGAGAGAGAGAGAGAGAGAGAGAGAGAGAACACTGTGTGTCCCTGTGGAGGACCAAGAGTGACTTCAGGAATCATCCTGGATTGCTTCTACCTCCTTTTTGCTTCACTCTGAGATTTCCCAAGCTCTGCCCACCAGGTCCCAAAGTGTAAGTCTCTCCTATTTTTGCTTGGTATTTTTAGGTGGGACCTGGGATCCGAACTCAGGACCGTCTGCTTGTGAGGCACGGTCTTAACCCCTGAGTCATCTCTCCAGCCCCTGTCATGGTACCGTTAACCATATGACTTTCAGAGACTGACTTCTATTTTTCAGGTCTCCTGTATTCAAAGCCAAGTTTCTGATACTGACCTTGGACAAAGCAGTGTCCTCATCTGTAAAGCAGGAATAATAATCGTGTCTATCCGTTGCAGTTTCTTTTCTTTGGTTGCTTCAAAACAGTACTTAACCTAGGGAAAAGGGGGCTATTTATCTGCCTTATGGTTCCGGAGGGGATGTGTAGTTCATTGTGCCAAGAATTGCATAACAGAAGACATGGCTGGAGGGAGAAGCAGAAGACTGATGAAGGTCACTGCAGCCAGGAGGAAGCAGAACAAGAGCAGCAGGACAGTCTACCAAACCTCAAGGGTCTCCCACTGTGATATGCTCCCCCTTCTAACGTTGCCACAATCTTCCCAAACATGGACACCTGGTAAGAATGCAAACGATGGCCAGTGTAGGGCAGCTCACACTATCTCACTGTAGTTTTCTCAGATAACTCAGTTTCTTAGGGATGCACTAAGTAGTCCTAGTAAAGAGCTGAGAACCAGGTTTGCACATAGAGCGGTGCTCTCTAGGTAAAGAGAGCTAAACAGTCCTCCATCTCGGACTGAAGACATGGAAGCTGTCCAGGGAACAACACTTCTCTCAATATCATCTTGTTCCTAACAAGTCTTTTGAGGATAAATTTATAGAAGTCAATGAGAAGGTAGTAATCAGGGGTCATCAGCTTTTCATTTTCTACCTAGTTAATCGCTGATAACTTTTCGAGTGACACACGGTAGCATCGCGAGGCTCTGTGCCGGATGGGATGTTATGCACAAATAGGTACCTAATGGTGGGTTTCAAAATGCCTCAGCAGTCCAAATTCTTTCATTTTCCTGATTATAACTGCATTTGCATAATGTATGAATTCAAATATTATTGCTGTTAAATAATGCATAAATATTCTCCCATGCTGAAATATGTCTATTTCCTCTTCATAAATTCTGTTGAGTGTATCACTCAGTTGTTGTTCTATTTCAAATGTACTTGGAAATCTACATGTACCAAACCCATCACTGGCGGAGGGGTTAGGAATGTTAGGGTATCGGGGTCCGAAGAATGAACACACTCAAAACTGTAAATTTGTCAAATTTTCCCTCTTTGGGGTGTATTGTCTTTTGAATCCAAGGTTGAGCTTTTCAAAAACAGCCAGTACCTTCTTCATTACCTGCTAATCAGATGGGATTTGCATGACTGGCAAAAATTTCCTAGAAGGTCTCAAAGAAAAAGTTTTCATTTCTTCCTTGCGTTGTTTTGTTTTTTTTCTGAGGCTAGATATGAATACGAACATGATTGTATGCTTTAGAGATTTTTTTGCATGCTAGGAAATACTATCTAAATTATTAGAAGCAATGATAATTGGAATGAATTCCCACCTCAACTTTACAGCTTTAAAAATCCCATTTAATGCACTCTCAGTGGTTCTCTTATGGAAGCCGCAGCTGCTACTTTGTATAATAAAATATATGTTTAAAACAAAACATGAGTGTTTATTTCTAATGATACTGTCTCTTTTTCTTGTCCTAGTAGATGACTTGCCTTACAAATTTCCTTCCACTTGTTTGTTTATTTATTTGTTTAAAGATTTCGCCTATTTGTAATCTAATGTAGGTTCTCTTGTCTTAGTCTATTTTCTCTTTGCAGCTAGTATGAAATGATCAAGTGACCAAAGCAAGCCGTATTTTTTAAATTGTCTTTTATTTTATGATTCACCATCATGATGCTAAAAGATGTCTGTTCTCATATTATGGTTGCCCTAATGTTTCTCGCGCACGTGCAATCACACACATATAAGAAGGGAGCCTATTTTCTCTGTCAAATAGATTTTCTGTCACTTCCCTATTCTATCCTCCGCTTGCTGCTGCTGATACAAAACAGTGTGGTGCATTCAAATGTCTAATAAGAAAGGATGCACCTTTTAAAAATGCATTTTTAATCCCACGTGTTTCATGTTAAGCAGAAGACAGCACTGTCACACAGCCTGTGAACTTCAAAGTCTTAAATGGGAAATGCAAAAAATATTTTTATTCTTAAATTGAATGCACCTGTTCAATAAACAAAATAAAACGGACTGTGACCCTACGTGTCTCTTTCACACATGGAGCACCCAAACAAATATTTGCTAAAGAAATCAATTTCATATACAACAAGGCTATTCATTACAACATCTTTTCCACTTTGCCACAAATGGCTGACGATGGAGTCATCAAAGCATGTGAAGAGAACCATGGAGTTCTGGCACCAGCACTTCACATTTACAGAATGTAAGTTTTCAGTACAAAAGCTTGAACCAGGGCTGAAGTAATGGCTCAAAGATTAAGACTTTTCCTCACAAGCAGAAGGTCCTGAATTCAAATCCCAGGTCCCACCTAGAAACACAAGGTGGAAACTGCAGTAGTCTGCATTTGTGGCCCTGGTGGGCAGAGCCTGGAAAATCTGAGAGCCAAGCAAAAAGGAGGAACACACAATGTTCACACACACATGCCCTCTGATACGTGTGCATACACACATACATACACACACACACACAAATAAGTGAATGAATAAACCTAAAAAAGCTTGAACCAAATTTGTTTCTTTCCCAACCTCTTTAATAAGCAGTTTCAGAGCTTGGTGGATGGTTTTTTTTTTTTTAATTGACAGGAAAACTAATGCAGTGAGTGGAGACCTGAGGACATCATTCATTGCAAAGATAATGGCCTCCATTTCGATGCTTTAGGCTCACATTCATTTTTTCCACAGGTTGTGCACATAAATATAATTTCTACCTAAATCCCCCAAAGCATAGAAGTTGGTTAACGCAACACAAGACCACCACACCGGTGCATTAGTGGCAAGTCTGTTGAGGAGGTAACCAACTACTTTCTAATCGGACTGAAGCTCATTCCACAGGAAGAAATTCATGCCTGGTTCTGTAAACCAGCTCGAAAGCCTGGAACGGGGAAAGTCAAGGACATGATATGCCTTCAATATTTATTGAATGTTGACAGAGCAGTGTTGCTGTCAGTTATGGTAAGAGAAGCATCTTTACGCAGTGGTCAGTGATGGCTATAAAGACTTATAACTGATCAAAGAGAAAAGAATAAGTGACTATTGAATATCCAGCCACCTCTACAAGACTCAGGAAACACTGCAGAAGGGGGCAGGAAAAAACTATCATTAATACAAAAGAACATTTAACAGTTTCACTGTAAGCATCCCACCCTGAATGCAGCCGATCCCATCTGATCTCAGAAGTTAAACAGGGTTGATGACCTGGCTAATATTTGGATAGGAGAACACTCATCAAAATTTTGAAAATATTATTCCAATTAATATCTTTTTTCACAGTATGAAAAGGAACAATGAAAGAAATTTAAGAAACAGCTCAATAGAGAAAAGAGAACAGGGCTGTAGGAACAAAGTTGCTTCCTCAGTATATGCCTCATGACTCTCTAAAGGTTGCAAACTCTGTTCTCCATTCCAGTGGAAGAGGAGACCCGAATCTAACTCCTTCCTCAGCTTCCTCTGACCACACCGGAGCCTCATGTTGACAGATCATTGCTTTAAAAGTTGACCTTTCACCTTTATCAACAATGAGAGCTTCATTGGACATACCCAGTGACTTGGGACTCTTTGTGACAAAATCCTTTGGACTGAAGCAGACTAAGTAGTAAAAAGTAAACATTATGTTTGCTTTGTATGTAGGAGAAAAGATGGCAACACTGGACGATTCTGAAACTTTGATAAACTACCCAGAAAACTCCTCTACATATATTCAAGCCCCTGCCTTTTCCTTTACCTGAGCCAGGTCCCCAAGCAAAGAGCTCATTCATGCATTGAACAGCAGCACAATAATCTCTCCATATGCAGTAATTATATAGAAATGGGCATCCCTCAAATAATTTTGTACCGAATAGAATTATTTTCTAATAATGTATGTAATGTGCACAATTTTTTACATGTGTTCATGTAAAAAACATACTATAATTTTTTACATGTACAAAATACTGTAAAAAGCCTTTTAAGATGCAGTGAAAATATACATCTTATGGGATGTACTGATTGTAAAGTGACTATGTGAGTTCTGAATATTGCAGAGGAAAGGGGGGCAAGTGTTCTGACCACCCATACCAACAAGAATTCCTGACTTAAAGTCTTGTGAAGGGCAAAGCCTGCTTAACACTCACTCCACCACGATGTTCCCCCCAGTCTCAGTCGCAGGTCGGGCCTTTAGCCCTAATTCATGCAGGAAGATTCTCTAATACTGAAACAAAAGAGTGTCTAATCAGAAAATATATTAACTAATTGGCAAAGCCTATTTTTGAAAAAATCCCCCTAATTGCTTTGTGGTGTCGAGAAAAAGGGCCTGTCAAGAGAGTCGCTGCGCTATGACTGTGGCAGGATAAAGCAACCCTTGGAAGGGCTCTTCCCTTGGGCCTTGTCTTTGATTTCTGCCTTTAATTCTGATAAGAAGTGACAGTAGTTGGATAAAACAATCAAAACTTGAGTTGAAGAGCTTATAAACCTTCTGACACTTCAATAAACCAAAAGCCAATATGAAACTAGCAAAATAGGTTTTTATTTCGGCTTCAGCTAGCCACATACTGCAGATATGACATCCATCCGTGAGCTCAAGCTCACTCCTTGATATAATATTTTACTAACTCTACTCTCACATCTTTTAAATAAGAAATAAATGCTAAATTTTACCAAGAGAAATAAAATCTTTTATAATCTTTTAGACAGTTGTTGTCATTCCCTCAGGAGAGCGTTCTGCCTGCTGCTAAATGTCTACAAATCAATATTTAATATTTTGAAACATGAAGTCTTAATTATCTATCTCCCCTTTAAGCGTAAAACCCACACTGAGTGAAAATAAAACCATTTGTTGGCTGATGGATTGATTGCCACTTATTAGCACTTTTTGGATCTGCAGGTCAGATTATAAAGCTCTATTCTGAACACACACTCTTACTTTCTTGCTGACGCCTTCATGTATGAACAGAGACAGGATGTCCTAACTCGGAGTTGTGGGATGACCCTATCCACTTTGGTTCACCAAGCTAACACAAACAAATTAAAGGAGAAAGGAGAAATGATCTTTGAGTTGTAACTGCCGTTTATACCAAAAACACGCATTTCACTATCAGACACAATAAGAAAATAAATTCAAACGCCCCATGTGCAAACTAGAACAAACAGAATTGCATGTTTTGCTCTCTACCAAGGAGGAAAAGGGAAATCATATGGTCTTGGTCCAGTAAAAAGGTGGAGGGAGCAACACGTGGTTTTCTGCGGGCGTTTAACCTGCACTTACACAGAGTAGGGAGGTTACCTGCCTTTTCGGTGCAAAGACACCACAACTAGATTGATGATACTCTGGGCTTTCTCATTGTTGTTGATAGTTTCTCTGAGCGTGCTCATTCAGAATATACACTCAATTTTCCTAGAATGAAATTCGCAGATAAGTGAGAAAATAGCTTATCTGTGATGCCTGTGAATAAATAGACAGGATTTTGAAAGAGGGGATTTACAGGTTTAATCAAGGTGAAGATCTGGGATGAGAGCAATGTGGATTCCTTCACGAACCAGTCAATCCAAAGACAAGCATCCTCAGAAAAGGTCCACAGAGAAGGAGGAGAAACAACACAGAAGAAAGAAGAAAAAGCAATGAGAAGAAGAGAAGCCATGCGCTAAGGATGTCTATCAGAAACATGGTTTAACAACAATGTAGAGTCTCTCACCATCTCAGTGTCTGGAAGTCTAGATCAAGGTGCCGGCCTGGTGTATTTCCCATGAAAGTTCTAGAAACCCGTCCTCACTGCCTCCTCTCCTAGCAGCTGCAGACATCCTTAGCGCAACAGACAGCTAATAAGCCCTCCTTCTTGGTTTGCTCTGAAATTAGACATATGTTTATAAAACCTTTAATAGGGTACCTGGAAAACCATTGGCAATCAATATTGCTTCACTGGGTATTTAAGGGTTAAATAATAACATGCAAAGTTTCTGTCACCAAGGAAACTTTATCGTAGGAGATTCCACAGCTCTTACGATTGTATAGTGTTGGTCTGTGGAGTTCCCATCATCGCCAGGTTAGCGATTATAGACATACATGCTTGCTGGCTGCCTTGGCAACTAGGGCCCAAATCCTAAATTCTAAGATGGGCCACCAGCCCTTCTTGGTCTGCTCTGAACTCAGTGCACGACTGCAAGTTGCGCCATCCTCCCATTTACCCTGTCCAGCACTCCACCACTCCACAGTCTCCATTCAATTGGTCAGAGGATCCACCTGCTCAATTCCACTGAAGTATTCCTTCCCCTTTCCTACTTAAGCTTAGCTCTCCTTCAGATTACAGTTAAATGCTACTCTCTCTCTCTCTCTCTCACTCTGTGTGCGTGTGTGTGTGTGTGTGTGTATGTGTGTGTGTGCGAGTATACAAAAGGGCACTTGAGTGTATGCGCCAGTAGAGGCCTGTTGCAGTCTGCCTGCATGGTTGCTGATAAATGACCATCAAACAGCTTAAGGGAACAAGAGGTTATTGTCTCTTACGATTATCTGGTTACAGTTCTCAGTCCAGTTTGATGGGAGAGCTTGAGCCAACACCAGGGCTGAGGGAACTGGCCACACCATCTCTACATAATGGCTGAGAGAGGGATGATCCTTACTTGCCAGACCAGCATGTCTGGTCAAGTGTACACAAGGATGCCAACTTTCTCAATCAGCTCTTGGTATTTTATTCCAAGGCCTAGTCCCACCCACCATAAGCTGGACCTTCCCCATCAGCTAGACAATCTCCTGCAGGTTCGCTCTGGGCTTAACTCAACCATTAATTCTCTACAAATGTGCCCAGAGCTCAAACCCTCAACTGTCAAGTTAACACCTGTGCCTAAGTATGACAAGGCCCAAGATGACATCAGGAATCATCCTAGGTTCCTGGATTGCTCTACCTCGTAATTGCTTTTGCTCTAGGGTTTCCCAGGCTCCACCCTCTGGGACAGACCCTAGCCATATCTGCCAAGCATTTTCATGTGCAGTCCTTCTGCTTGTGAGGCCAAAGCTTCAGTTTGTGAGCCATCTCCCCACTCCTAAATACCACTTTCTAAGAGGAGAATTCTCTAACCTCTACCCACCTCCGTCTCATTAGGTCCTGCAATTTCCTTTCAATGCAAGACTCAACTTCATAATTACATATTTACTTGTATTGTGGAAGAAAAGAAATTTTTACAGAAATTGTGACAAATAATGAGGTTGTGACTAACAGCCTGGTGGTCAGCAGTTTTCAGTGTTCTGAAAACAACAAGTGGCTAGAGACTGGAAAACATCTCCACTCTCAAGGACCCTGTGAGAATCTTCCCCCTTCAAGGTCTTGGAGAAATGTTTTCAGTATGTCCAAATGCCGTCTAAGCCCGCTTGCCCCCTCCCCACACAGAACTCCGGGAAATGCTCCCCCTCTCAAGGTCTAGTATGTGCAGCTATGCCAAACACCACCAAAGCCTTTGTATAATTATTGTAACTATGACCGAAGCTTCACTCCAAGCCCACTGCTATCTTGCACAAACAAGTCAGCCCTGCTGCAGACGTGTTGACCGGGACCTCGCCCACCAAGAACTGCCCACTTCGACCAAAACATCTGATGGTCACCCTTGGCTGACTCAACGTCCTTGTGTGCTATGAAAAGTGTGCCAAAGAGTGCTATAGAAAAATATGTTTTGCTACCCTATACCCTATAAAAACCCTACCCCGACCTTAGTCGGGGCTGCTCTTCTCTTGCTTGCAAGGAGGAGGGGTCCTGGCATGCCAGAATAAACTCGCCTATTGCCATTGCATCAGCCTCTCGGTCCTCGTGTCTCCTTTTGGGGTCGGGGCGGGTGACTTGAAGGAACTTCGGTTCCAACAGTATGTTTGTGTCTTAAGGAAAGTTTCAGGAAATAAAAACAACGTAGTCACATGCTAGTGTCATTGTGAGCCATAAACGTTTCCAACAGTCATGTGTGATAGACTCAGATCATGGTGGGTTTCCATTAGCCAAGGAATTGTCTGAATAGAAGCACATGAGTGGACATTCGGATGCCTCATGTGCCATCAAATAATGAGACTTTGTGACTAGGTGGAAAGAAGGTTGCAGTAGGGATGCTTCATGCACAGAAAGTGGAACGTGGAAAAATTCAAGTTTTCTGTCCTGATAGATTTTGGAAAGGAAAAAGAGAGCCAAGAGATCTTGTGAACAAGTGACTCACTGCTCTGCTCCTGGAGGCCCACGTTAGTTGGTTAGGACTGTCATAATTTGCCAGAGTTTGTGTAGATGAATTACACAAATTATCTCCTTACAGTTGTGCAGGCTGGAAGTCTAAGATCAATAAATATATCCAGAGTTCTGGTTGTTTCTGAGGTTTTTCTACCTAGTTTCTGGATAGCTACTCCTTGCTGAGACCTCACATGATCTGCATGTATGCAAACAGAATGCCATTTTGTAAGTCCAAGTTTTCTCTTTCCATGCAAATTCCAGTCAGGCCGAACCACATGACCTAATAATAGCCCTAATGACTCTTCAAAAACCCTATTACCAGTCATACTCATTTAACTCTGTGCACCCGAATGTCCAGTCATGTGCTTCTATCCAGACAATTCATCTCAATTTCCTTTAAAATTTTTCTTTTACAGAGGCTGGAGAGGTGGCTCAGGGATTAAGCCTCTGCCTTGTAGGCGGAAGGTCCTGAGTTCGGATCCTAGACCCCACGTATAGACGCCGGGCGGAAGCGGGGGCGGCCTGTGTTTCTGGTCCTGGTAGGGCGGAGCCTGTGAATCCTGGGGAAGAGTAAACAAGGAGGAGGTGGAGGCAGTCCATGGTGGTTCCCGAATTCGTCCGTGGTTCTACACACACACACACATGCGCACACACATACATGCGCACACACATACATGCGCACACACATACATGCACAATTGAATAAATAATAAATAATAAAAAAATTTAAAAATTTTTTTCTTTTACAATATCAGCTTGCACACTGAATGAAGTATCTTCTTTTCTTGTCAGTAGTTCACCGTTCAACATTTTTTGAGGATTAAGGCAGAGTTTATTAGGGAAGAGAAAGAACAGAACTCATGGACATGAATTCACAAGGAGCAATAGAGCCCTGGAGAACTCATGGGCTCCAGGCATGGGGTATCATAGCGCAAGGGTGCCTACCATTAAACATTTAGTCTTATCTACATGATATGCATATAACATTGTTATACTATGTATAATATAGATAGACAATACATATGCACACATATTTTATCACAAATATTCACCCTAGCAATTGTAATATTCTCTTTTGAAGCAGTCTGCATTTTTAGCATTCTTTAATTTTGAATTCCATTGCTCATCAATACAAAGGCAGCTCTCAGAAGTATATCTTTATCCTACATCAGATATGTCTTTCATTGTCTAGAAAATGCCCCAGTATAAACCTAGACCTTGAAATGTATTTGCTTGATTTTTTAACTCGATTCTCCATCTTTGTTATTTTATAAGTTATTTTCATTTAAGCACATAGAAGAGTTTCCCAATGCCAGCCCATCTGTTCCTGCTCTTGACTTTGAAGTGGTCGGCAAGCTAAATTGGTAACATCTTTCATTCTGTGGCGAGATCCCATGTTGTCTCAGGCTTGCAATTCCGATTTCATTGCCCTATTGAGCCAAAGGCAAAGAGAGACACCAAGAGATAAATCCCTTCAAACACTCAATAAGTTTAATAATAGCTATCAGACACAGAATACTACCCACCGTAGAAATGCTTAATTGCTTGTTGTCATTAACTTGGTTCGAGGATAAGGGCTTTCTGTGGAAGGTCCCTTCCCCATGGCGACTAGATTAGATGGAAAGGCTTTTGGATACCCACATACCTGAACATCTGCACACACACACACACACACACACACACACACATACACACTGTCAGTTTCCATTGCACAAGAAATAATAGGAACCAGGAAGAAGTCAATGTTGCTGAGAAAGTTTTCCAGGAAAAACAGCTTCCTACTCATTCTAGATAACGCACAAGTGCCTGGAAATCCTCATTTAAACCAGCTCTACCCTTCGTCCTCCAACACACTCCTGTCTCCCTTTAGATGCAATTTCTCTCGGGTAGCCTCTCTGAGGACCAAAAATAAATGAACGAGTATGGGTCTAAAAAAGACTAGTCACTTCTCTCAAGGACGATAAATTTATTCTTGCATTTCATTTCAGCACTCAAGGAGTAAAATGCAAGTGAATTTTACAAAGATAATTGACTTATGCCCATAGTTAAAATGGATTTGTTTAAAGCCCCCCTTTCCCCCATCTGAAATATAATAACTAAATGAAAGGGTAGATCGTGTGGAGAAAAACTGGGAGGAAGTTCAAGAATTACACCCATGTGGATATTGTTTCTATCTAGCAACTAATTTTTTCCCTCTGAGTTCGGTTTAATCTCCTCTTCTGTTCTGGACATGCAAGATCACCGTTTCAAAGGCAGCTCACTTAGGAACTCTGAGAACCACCTAGCAAAGAGGTGGGGACATAGCGAGGCCTAGATGAGGTTATTGCAGCTCAAGTAGGAGTGTTCCCATCTCCTCCTACATCATCCATTGATGGATAAACCGAGGTAAATTAAGATTTTTAGCACATCTGAACAGGTGGGGAGGGAAAGTTTCCTGGAGTAGACAACCCAAGATTCAGTCAGCCTTGAGCTCCAGGAGACAGTTTCAGGAGAGGGCTTTTAGAGAGCAAACATGGAACACACTTGATTGACAGGAGTAGACAGCTTGCCTTATTTGGACCATTCCAATAGAAAGTCCCCGGTAAAGACCAGTTGATATACTTCATATACCTCTAATTAGAAGTTCATTGGTGATTTCCAAATGTTACAATTTGAATGTTTGCACTGAGTTTAGTTTGTTTGCTGAACTAGGCACTAGGTTTAATTATCTAATTAGTGTAATTATTCAAACATAAGTCAATCTCCCTGTTCGAAATTTTCCACTACTCTTTTGTAGAAATAAGTACTGTTAACAGGTTAATAGTATAAGAATTCCACCAAAGACCACATTGGTGAACCAATGAGTGTTCATTGAGTGTATTTACTTGAAGAGCACATGTGAGGAGTTACTTACAGAGGCAGAGGTGACCCCAAAATAGCTTCACCAGCATGAAATTCTGCCTCCTTGGTGGATGATGATCTAATGGAAGTTTTATCATGGAGCTACACTTTTGATTCGCTTTCTACTTCCTATACTTTAGCATCTCTATGATGACTTGAAGCTGGGAGAAAGACAAAAGAAAGCAATGGCTGGAATCTAGGCCAAGATCAATCCTGCGACCCTCCTTTTCCTCCTTCTAGTTCACTACTATGACCATAGACTTAGTTATTACCATATTGCTGTTCTGCTCAGTTAAGCCATGGCTATGGGGCAAAAGTAATCTGTATTCCAAACTGACAACAGAATGACTGTACTATCCCAGAAGGGGGGTGGGGAGAAGCCAGCTCCCCACACTAAACATTTCCACCTTCACAGAGAGTAAGTAAAGAGACATTTCAAAGAACATAAAATTGAACTTTCTCATTCAACAAATAAGAAAGCTAGAATTTAAGTCAATTTTCTACATCCTTGAATTCTATGTCTTATACTTAGGTCTTTGGACATAATTCAACAGATTGCATCCCACTTTATCATAGTTGTAGTATGTGAGTGTGACTGCATGCTAGAGTACCTGCTTATCAAGTAGAAGACTCTGTGCTCAATCCCCCATGACAGAAGCACTATAACCAAGAACAATCATTTTCACCACAATTCTAGTTGTACTGGCCTCCACTAATCATTACAAAGTTTACCACCCCTCGACATCAAGATGATCAATGTCTTTGCCTGAAAAATCCCTTCCACTTTTTTCTGGTCAAGCATAATGTCATTTTTCTAGATTTTTTAATGCATTTAATGCATTTTATTCATTGTGGACCATTTGGATACGAGACCTTAAAGTAGACTCTGTGTTTGTTTTTCCCTTTGCACGTTTTATTACTGCTCACCCCCCTACCACCATAATATACTCCAGTTCTCATATGAACACACAGGCTATTCAAATATACCCTGAAAGTCAAGATCCTCCTTTAATGCATATGAAACTCATGATTTCTTATGTAAAAAGGCAGAGACCTTTTGGTTAGAGAAACTGTTTGTGTTCATCCTATAAAGTACTATGAAAGGGCAAGGAAATTAACAGTGATGGTTAATGTTTATTGTAAACTTGACACTTAAAGGTGGCCTCTGTCCACATCTGTGAAGGAGTGTCTTAATGATATAGTGATTGATTTGAGATGACGCATCTTAACAGCGGGTGAGACTATTCTTCAGCTGAGGTTCCTGGACTGTATAAAACAGAGAATAAACAGCACTGGCTTGCATTCATTTCTTTCTCTCTGCTCGTTGCTAAGTATGGATGGGATGTGGCAAGCAGCTTTGAGCTCCTGCTTTCTTGGCTTCCACACCATGATGGGCTGTACTTTGAATTGTCAGTATAAGCCCTGTCTTCCTTATGCTGCATTTGTCAGGGTGCTTTGTCAAGTAACAGAAAAGAAAGCAAGACCCTAACATGCATCTGTCTTTCAAACCACTACAGAAGTGAAACTTATCCCCTACAATCTAGATACTGAAATCCGGAGTCTTCAGAAGTTGATTAGGAATGAATGGGATCAATTCCTTATAAAAGGTGACTCTTTACTCTTCTGCCAAATTATTTTATAACAAGATCACAAACCCTCACCATGCATCAAACCTACTAGCACCTCTCATTCTCCAGTCTGATATATATATATATATATATATATATATATATATATATATATATATATATATTTATGAGACACCCAGTCTGTAACAAATTGTTCTAGTAACCTAAAGACAGAAGAACTTAAGTTCTAAAAAAAGCCCTCTATATTGTCTCAGAAGCCCTCCATATTACCAGTTTGAGACATCACCACCATAAATTAACATTTCAGACATTCTCCAGGCACAAGGTCCTCAGCTGTGTTGAGTCCACTGCCACTCTTACCAGAAACTCTACAGGGCCCAAAGTTTCATAAGTTCTTATATTAAACATGATTCTGCTTTAATCATAACAGAAAGTTTGCATCCCACAAACTGCCAAATATACCTTAAGATTATTTGAATGTTGCTACACAAGCAGCTGACAAATAAGTGTGAACTTCCTTTAATGACAGAAGTTTGGGCTGAATTTCAAAAATGAGCCATGGACAGAGAAAACGATAGTGATTATATATAGCAATTCTGCCAAAATTTAACAAAAGCATGTCTTGGATCATTACTATATATAAGATAAGTAACAATAATCAGTACATATCTTTAAAGGCCAACTGCTTTTCTTCATTAGATCTGGGTTTCTAGAATATAACATGATCCTTCTAGAAATTACTAGTCTTTCCCTATCATAACATTATTCTCTTTTTCAATCTCATGCTTCTGTCTCGTCTTTTAATTTTTTTATCATTGAAGCTTAGATTATAAATACAATGAATCTGTGTGTTTTCACCTCTTGCCACCCATTGTCATACTCTATCCTGTCCACTTCATATGCTTTGTCTTGGAGCCTGTCTTCCTCCTACTTGCATGCCTATTTAATGTAGGGCCCACTGGGTTTCATTTGGGATGTCTGCACTAGCACTTGCCTGGGCAGTTGCTTGCTGGAGCATGAATGACTAATCAAAGTATAGATCACTGCACAAGGAAGCGCCCCTTCTAGGGTCCGGCATTAGTCTTCAACAGTCTTTCAGGGTGGTGTAGTGTATCTAGAGATCTTCCTTCACCCGTGGTGAAACGTGGATGGGCCAAGTACTGTGCAGATTTAGTGGCGGTGGATGTCACTGCAGCATGTTCTTGGGTCAGCAGCACTGCCACAATCAGAGGATGCTGTCTGGAAGTGCGATTCTCCGCCTTCAGGCTCTTGCATTTTCACTGTCCCCTCTTTGGAAAGGTTCCATGAGTCTTGAGATGGCGTGGGAATGGGGATTTTGGATGTCCTGTCTATGGCTAAATGCTCAGTCTCTCTTTTTGTAATACCTAACCTCTTAGTGTATGACCCTCTGTCTTGTATGTTATTAAAAAATGAAAATCTGGTTCAAGTGTCTATTCTCTAATCTCTTAAGAAGCTGTTCATGTTTGATTCTAAAACATTAGTTACATATATATAATTATAATTATAAATAAATATATATATATATATATATATATATATATATATATATATATAATTTAACTGTCTCCTTCCACCAGAATGATTTCTCCCAGGACAGAGATGAGTTCTTAATCCTCTTTATATTCTTCTGACAGAGTGTCTAGTCCAGCACATGATACGATGTCAATAAATATTTATTATAAAAAAGATAGAAAAGAAATAAATCCCTTAAAGTTGTTGGGACCTTAGTCCCCAGGCAAGAAGAAAATGTTTCCAACTACTGTCCATTAGTCTATTTTGACTGCATCGCAAGTTTCTCAGGCGCTCTCGTGGTATACTGAGGAAGATGAAGAAACAGTTGTTCTTCATGAGCAAGCTAAAGGTCACACTTGTGCGGTGTGTTGCTCTCATAAATAATCCCCAAACTTTAACCTTCAAAGAACAAATGAATCCAAATTCTATCATCCAAAACCACAAACTTTGCATATGCTGGCAATACACAAGATGGGCTGAGCAAGAAGGATGTAACATTTTGTAACCAGGAAACATATTTCAACTACAGTCCAAATAAAGGGTAGACACTTATCCCACAGCAAGAAGAGAAATGAATAATGGTTGGATAACACAGACATGCCTAATGCCTGTTTTGTTTCAGTTCTCATTACAAAGGCTACTGTTGTCAGACACATAATATAATTCCTACCAGAGGACTTGAGAAATAAGATTTAAAACAGGCCAGGGACTTAGTCATCCGGATCAGATTTGCCAAAATGTCCAAAAAATTAATCAGTTCATCCTGCATTACAAGAAGAGTGCCAGTCGTAACTCATGAATTATGGAGCAGTTAGTCTGACTCTCAAACCTGAAAGTTTCTAGGGCAATTCATTAAGGAAAAGATCAATTTGTAAAATCCTGGAGGTTATTAAGTTGTTTAGAAGCAGCACACAAGATTTTTCATGTCAAACCAATTTCACTTTCTTCTTCAGCCAGGGGGAGCTGAGAGGTGGCATGAAAGATGCATAGGAAATGACTTCCTTTCTTCTTAAGGCTCTGGACAAATCGAGATATTGACCATCAACTAACAGGCTACTTGGTTACATCCAGGGACAACCAAACCCCTGAAAGTGATACAGTAAGGAAATCATTCTCTCAATATTGATTAAGTTTCTGTAATCTACAAGGCTCTCCACTAGGCCACATATGAAGAAAATTAGGCAGATGCTACACACTCAAGAGGAGTGTATGAAAGCCAGACTGTTTATACTGCCTATGAGACAAAAAGCACCAAAGATATTTGCACAAGGTAAACTACACAATGGAACTATATCAGGGTCTGAATTATAATTTGACAGTACAAATTAATGAAAGTTTTGTGTAGAAAGTTTGAGAAAGACATTATTTCAGCAGTGTGTACATTTGAAAGGGGGGGGGAAGAAGGGTCAGGAAAATACATTGACAATCTAAGCAGTTACATTACTCAACATAGGGACTTGAACATACCAAGTCTGAGATAAATAGAAAGAGCTACACCACATGTCTGAAACACAAACCAATAGATGAATAGACTTCTGTTGAAATAACATATCAGAATGTGCATGAAAATTCAAAATGAGATACAAGTAATTGGGTCTCATCTACATAGACATCATTATTAGGGCCTGGAAACTACATCAAATTACCAGAAGAAAGAGTACATGAAGACTCACAGACCTGCTGAAAATGATGAGTACCTCAAAGACCAAACAAAAGGAAACAAGACAATATGAAAACCTGCACACATACAAACAAGAAAACAGAAATTAGACCAGAAAGGATTCTTTCTTCTTAAATTTTATGCATATTCATTTTCCCTTGATAATTATAATCATGTCTGACTTTTCTCAAAACAGCAGTAGATATTCACTAAACTGACATGCCAAAAGAGGAACTGATTCTAAGAGTGATAATCCAACAAATTCAAAGGCAGGAAGATGTCCCAGGTCGTAAAATGGGGAGCAATTCAGAATTGAGGGCGCTGAATTCCTTCTGAATTCTCCATTTCTTCTCTCTTGGGGTTATAAAAGGTTTCTAGAAAAATGTACGTGGTGTAGGCTGTTAACTCCCGAGGATGTGGCCACATCCTCCCCTCTTGTCTCCCTTGGTAGATGGACCAGCCCCTTTACAAAGCTGAACAACCAGGAGGCGATGTGTTGCCAGTTGGTGAAATTGCTGCAAGATTCAGCACTGCTCTATCAACAAATCAACGATGCACGTCTCCTGCACAGTAAATGCTGAGAGATTTAAAACCTATATGTAAGTCTTTTCACATCCTGTTTCCTGACATATTATTTTTAAATGAGACACTTTTCTTTTTTAGTGTGAGGAAATCCCTGTGTTTCAAGAGAGGTGCTTTCTTTGAGTCTTAGAGAAACCAGAGGCTGTAGTACACAAGACAGCTGCTTTCTACAGTAAGTGTGTCCCTATGCCAGATACAGTGTGTCCCTATGCCGAAAGCAACTTTAGGTTGTATTTCTTCCCAATTTATATAATATGTTGGCTCCTATCTTTTTACATACTAGAGGTTCTGCACACTTTCTCTATCTCCAGCACAGCGTAGCTGCTCAGATCTTAAAGAGAACCACCCCCACGCATGTCACCTCCAGGCTCACAACCACACATTCCCATAGACACACTCGAAGGACTCACTGAGGAGATGTTAATCAATGACTGTCACAAAAGCCACCTGCACATCCAGCCACAGGACCCGCGCAAACTAATATGCCTCGTTTATGTCACGCAGCGGCAAATGGCTTACATTTAAATGTACCCACTTTCCCTAAGGATGGAAGAACAGTTGGACGGGTTTTAATCTTCCACATCCTCCCAAACAGTGAGAAAAATGCTGAAGAGATGGGTCAGAGGGTAGGGAGTGCTGGCTGGGCAAATATGAGGACCTGAGTTCAAATTCCCAGCACCAAAATGAAGGAAAAGAAGGAAGAGGAAGAAGAAAGTATGTGTGTGTGTGGGAAGGTCAGGTGTGACTGCATATGCCATGGATATGACACAATGAAGGGTGGGGACAAGAAGAATCACAGCGGTTTGCCAAGACCAAGCTCAGGGAGAAATCCTGCTTCAAGAGAATAAGGCAGAGAGAAAGAAACAGGATACCTGACTTCTTCCTCTAACTTCTGTGTGCATGTTACACACACACACACACACACACACACACACACACACACACACACAATGAACTTCCACCATGCAAGCTACTTCTTTGTAAGAACGTTTCCATTGCATCATGTATGAGTCCGAACACTCTCTGTTCCTGTGTATTTTACCCCCTCAAGATATTCCAAGTCAGTGAATTACCAGTACATCCAAGCTAGACTGGAATCCCACAGAGCGTCTCACCTCGCTGTGGCTCCTTTCTCTTAGGCCTCAAGTCTCCGGGGAGAGGCCTGTGCTTCTGTGAGGTGCTACTACTTGCAAACTGAACCCCGATCTTGAATGCTTCTGAGCTCCGCCTTTCCCTTTGCAATCATCAGCTTTTGTGTTGACAGTTCCTTCTTGCACAAGGCTCTGCAGCCAGCAAGCTTCTCCTTCCACTATGTATTCTGCTGTCTAGAGCCCTATTAACCTCGGATTTATTAGCTTTTTTTGTCAACCACTTACGCTGCCAGCCTCCCAAGAGGAGAACACATCACAAAGCAAAGAAACGCTAAGAGACACATACATAGAGAAATATCTCAAATAGCAAACATTTACTGAAAGCAGAGAAGCCGGATGATCACACTCGAATAACCCTTCTTTCCCACAAGCACATTCTATAGATATACCCGTGGACATTGCGCGAATAAATCTCATTATGCTGCCGAAGGGCAGAATTATTGTCTCTCTGAGAGGATTGAGATGGAGCCGAGAGTCTTCACAAATGTACTGGGCCGGCTCCAGACACGCGCTAGATTATATTCATCAAAATGAATGGGTTTTAAAGCGAGTCTAAAATAGATTCTTTCAACTCTCTGAGACTTTGTCTCAGAGGGGTTTCGTGACTTCCTTCTGTCCTCTCTCTGGCTCCCTGGGAAGAAGAGAGAAAGGAATTGGTGTTAAAACAAAGAGAAAAAGGTAATTTGACTTAAGTTACTGAGCCAGAGAGCTGCCAGATGTCAACACAGAGCCGGCAGAGGTTACCAGCAGCCTGGGACCAGAAATAGAAAAGAGATCAAATGGATCTGCAGAAAAATGTCCAAAAAGTCCATCTTGCTCCAAATTCACAATGACTGAGAAGTCCCCAGACAGGGCCTCTCCTGGCTGGCAGGACCAAGCAGCTGCCTCTGGTTTAGATCCACACTTTGCTTGTGTGTTTGCTTCCTAAGTGTCATGCTCTAATTATTTATTTTAATTTATCAACTTGACTCAGCGGTTCAGTTGAAATAAAAGACCAATCAAGGAGAACATAAATTAATAGACTATTTTGGGATTTATTTTTCAACCAAGTCTTAGACAAGGTGCTTTTGAACACACACACACACACACATGCACACACACACACACACACAAATGCTCAGATATCTAGCAAACTATTCCTTTTAATTACTTTTCCTTGGACTTTCATGAGAACTGTCTGACCTCACTTACTTTATCAAAGTTTTACTTATGTGACTCATAACTCTCCACTTTTTGATGTGACGGATACATGCTTGTTCCCATTTTACAGATGAAGCAACTAAAGCAAATAGAAAATAATGTACTTGCCAAAGATCACATCTTAAGTAATAGCCACATGACTGGAAATCAATCAGTCTAGGCTTAGGGCTTGGCTTGGACATAGTCCCCATGATGGCATTCTTGAAATAGTATTGCAATACAAATCGAGTAAGATTTCACATACAAGTATTCTACAAGTTTTACATCATTTTTATTGTTACGCACTCTTTGTGTGAAATAATGTATAATTTCCACGTGTATATGATGCACTTTATCACCGTCATTTCCCTGTTACTTCTTGTCTCCTCTGCCCGCTCTTCCTGGCTTCCTTTCCCACAAGGATGCTTTTCTACTCTGGTGTATTTGTCTTTGGCATTTCAAAACCATTGTTAGAATTGTAGCCCTTATAGAAAGAACACAAATAGAATGGTTTAGCAACCAATTATACCATTACGTACTGTTCACTGCGCTAGATCTGTTCTATAAACTGTGAAACCTCTGGCCGCTAGTATACCGAGTATTTGAAATGACCAATCCATGTTGCAATGCACTGTTGATTTCAATAGATCAAGCATCCAAGAGTAAGTCTGTAAGCTATATCATTGATTTTTACCTTGATTATATGTTAAAAAGATCAATTTTGGGATTCTGTTGAGTTAAATAGAACGTAGTTATCATGTCTATTTCTATTATTTTTTAAATGTGATTGCTAGAAAAAAATTGTTATTTCTATGCATCATGCTATAGTTTTAATAGATAATCTAGTCTACATTTAAATAGGTATAAATTTGGTCTTATATTCATGACACAACTTTCAATAGTTAGGGCTTATTGGTTCATTTTTATACTTGCATAATCAATATTTTAGCACCTGAAAAACCTTTATTTCCTAATAGTCTTAAAAAATCTAGCTACAACACTCATATCTAAAAAAGTAAAAGGAATTTTTATAATCAAGCTTTCAATTATGTTCATAAGATACAAGACTAATATACAAAGTCAAATAAATTTGCATATATCAACAATAAATTATTTTAAAAGGGAAATTTAAGGCGATTCTATTTTTTTAATCACAAATACTTTATTTTCTAAAAAGTATGGTGAAACTTTTTTCTCCCATATTTTATTTTTTTTCCCAATCATACAAGCTCAATAGCTACCCCTGTCCTTTTCTCTCCCTCCTCCCCTCCCCAGTCCCTCCTTGTACTCTCACTGCCTTTTCCTCTTCCTTTTACTCCCCCTCCCCTTTGCCCAGTGCCTCCCTCTTCCCCCCTCCCATCCCCTGGAGCATCCTTTTGGTGTGAATGCCAAACCTCCCTCTGAGTCCTCCATCCTAGTAAGGGTTCAGGACTCAGTGGTATAGACTAGAGCCCCTTCTTGGGCTCCCTGTTAACATGGAAATTCTATTATGTCTGTTAATCCCTCGCCTCTAAGGATCCTACTGCCTGGTGCCTTTTCCCTGTGATCTATGCTAGACTTTGGAGGGTTGTTGACATGTCAGTCATTGTGTAGGTCATACAAGTCTGATTATGGCTACTGTATCCCTAACTGTGTGGAGTATTTTGCATATCATTGGTCCTCCCCATCTTGCCACTCCCTTGAGCTTTAGGATGGGGAGAAATTTGGTTGGCCTGGTGCCAAGTGATTAATGTAGGGTCTTTGGTGTTCTGAATTATGGTTTGTTGTTTTTTTCAGTTTTGCTTTTTCTTCACCACCCTTGACTCCATCCTGACTAGTATCGAAAGTCACCTCCTAACCAAAGATAAAAGACTGTTTAAATGAAGGTCTTAATATAAGAGGAAACTCAAAGGTAGATGGAATAGAAGTAGGACACAGCAGTAAGGGGGGGTCAGTCTCCCATTTGCAGGATAGTTACCATCTATCTGCTTGTCTCTATACCCTCCTTGATTGGTGAGATCAAACCTCATCAGTCAGTCACAGGTGACCAGGAAGGGAAGTAACAGTGAGCTTCACCAGACATCTCGCTACTTACATGCAATACTTGATAGTGACCTATTTTCTCTACTGAAGCATGAACCCCTCTCTCCTTTTTTTCTGGAGGTACCTTCCTTCCCCTTCTCTCCTGTTTATAATCTTTGCGAGTACAATAGGTATTACAGAGATTTACCTTTGAATATGTCATTAAGTGGGTTTGGCACTAGGATCCACCTATTAGGGAGTAGAGATTCTATTTTTATAAGCACTAGAATATATAAAATTATTTAGAATAAAGTTTATAAAAGATGTACAAAGTCACAAATTTCCAAGAAAATAGCAGAACACTGAGTAGTAGAGAGATAGACCATGTTTATGGATTGGAAGTCCAAACGTTATAATTAATTTAACAGACAATCTAGATAAATGTAGACATACTCTATATTTATAGATAAAAAGACTAAATATTATAGTTAATTGTATTTACACTGATCAACACAAAATGATTCAACAATTTCAGATAAGTTTTTAAGTTTTTAAAAGTTGACTCTGAAGTGTATGTAGTAAAAGGAAATAACAGCTTAGACAACTTTTATAAAGAAAAAATTTAAACTCTGGACAATTTCAAATTTTACCACTAAAAAGTAGGACATTGTCCATTCCCGTTTATGGATAAGGACATCTCATCCATGATCATATTTTATCTCATACCTCATTGATTTGTGTGTGTGTGTGTGTGTATGTGTGTGTGTGTGTGTGTGCATGCATATTAGAGGGCACTATATGTCCCTGTTGAGGACCAAGGATGACTTCTGGAATTGTCCTAGATTGCTCTACATCTTTTTTTGCTTTGTTCTGTGATTGCCAGGTTCTATCCACCTACTTGAAAGGCAGACCACAGCCATTTCTGCCTAGCGTTTTTACATGAGACCTGGGATCTAAACACAAGTCCTTCTGTTTATGAGGCAGAGTCTTAACCCCTGAACCATCTCTTCAGCCCTGATTTTTTTCAATCAATTGAAAACAATAAAACAGTACAAAATAATCCAAAAAATTATGTTAAAAATGTATGGGTTTTCTGGTTAAGTTCACAGACGTTCTTTCCTGATCTCACCAGAAGGGGAGGGCATATAGTCTAGCAGATAAAAAGTAATCATTTTGCAAATGGGTGATGGACCCCTCCCTCAGTGAGGTTTCCTACTCTTATTACATCTACCCTTGAATGTGCTATTACAACAAGACTCCAGTTTAACAGCTTTTTGTCTCTGGCCAGGGGGTGACATACAGTGCCCAGCAGAATGGAGTGAAGGGAATTGCAGGAGCAGCAAAACTGCAAAAGAAAAATCAACAAACCACAATCCAGAACTTCAGAGACTCTATATCAATCACATAGAACTAGGACAGCCTAATCTCTCCCCATCCTGGAGCTCAGGGACATTTGCGGAAGAGGGGGCGGTAAGATTGTAAGAGCAAAAGGATGGGAGGAGCAACGATTTGCAAGATTCTCAACAATAGTTGGGGCCAAAGCAATCATAATGGGACTTTGCATGCCCTGCGCAATGTCTAGCGCACTGTTGCCCTCATAAAGTCTAGCATCTGTTAAGGGCACCGAGACCCCTGGAAGCAAGGGATTGACAGCCATAGTAGTGATCTTATGCTTAAGGGGAACAAGAGAAAGGGCTTATGGAAATGCCACTGGATCCTTATATGTCATCGGAGAGGAGGACCCAGAGGAGAGTTAGGCGTACACAATAAAGGACTCTCTGGGAATTGGGGGGGAAGCACTGGGGGAAGGGGAGGGGGAGGAGGGGGGAGGGAGGGAACTGGTAAAAAATTTTAAAATGTATAATTAAATTTTTAATAAAAAAAATGTATGGGTTTTTTTTGCTATTGTTTTGCAATAATTCAATGGGCTAAAGATAATTTCTTCAATATGTTGCAGGAGCTGACAAGATATCTAAGCAGATAAAGTACTTGCTTTCAAACTTGGTGACCTGATTTCCATACTACAAAGTCTGTATGGTGAAAGGAGGAAACCTACTTCCAAAAGTTACTCTCCAACCTTGACACATGTGCATATTATACATGCATATGCTTTCTCTCTCTCTCTTTGTCTATCTCTCTCTCTCACATCCATCTTAAATACATTACAAATAAATGAATAAATATATCACACTGATTACATGAGTAAAAAATTAAAAATTAACTTGCAATAAACAATAGGCTTATAGACAAAAGCTGCAACTCTTTAGTCTCCGGAGCAAACAAAATGCATGTGTACCCAACAGAAGTGAAAGTCTCCTAAAGATAGCATTCAAAAAGTGCTGATCATAAAAGGAAATTAAAAACTGGATTTCATCACCATGTAAAACTTCTGCACTTCATAAGACCTGGTTCAGGGAGGAGCGCAGGTGCAGTGTGGGAAAAATATTCAAAGTACTTGTATCTGACAACAGATGTGTATGGGGAAAAATTACACCAGATTTGTTTGCAGAAGGTTTATTCTGAAGAACCAAAAGCTGGAAGCCACCCAAATGTCTATTAACACCCAAAGGAACAAACCAATTGTGATATCCTCATATAATAAGGCTATGCTCAGTAACAAAAAAAAAGAGCTACTCAGATACAATGTGAACGAATCTCCAACACTTCCTACTTAGTAAAAAGAAGTAAAACAAGGAAAACTAAAGACTTCAAAACACATCTCTATAAAGTCTTAACTTAGAATATGTCACACTCAACTACTGAAACTGTGCCCAGAGCTTAGAGCCTTCAGCATCTAAGACACTAGTATCTAACTATGAGACTCCATTTGATGTCAATTTGACACAACAACACATTACTTTTAAACTGTAACCTTTCAATCTCTGTCCTTATGGGTGTTGCATTTATCTTAGAATATGAAAAATATTACATTTATTAATTCTTAAAATCCAAGATAAAACTTTCCGGATGGCCAATATTAAACCGTCAGTCATTAAAATTCAGTCCCAACACTTTGAAAGCTTAAAGTCTTTTTTGGAAAAGTCTGAAATCTCTTAACCATAAGGGCTCTGTCAAATCAAATCAAGTTAAATACTTCAGCACAGATAAAACATTAAAATGGAAGTATTATGACACAATAAGAACATATCAATTAAAATGAAAAGACCAAAGTCTGAGAAAATATTACATTCTGTAATTCAATGTCCATCTTCTGTTGCTCAAAGATACTGGCAAAAGAAACTGCCTGTTTTCAGCTCAAAGTTCCACAAGCAGCTTTTTCCCTGAACCAGGTCGAATGGGCTCTTGCAACCATCCTCAGCGCGTACCCCACGGTGCTGGCATTCAACAACATTCTGAGTTTACCTCTGCAGCTCTAAGCTCCGCCTTCCTTTCAGGAACTCCAACTCCGTCACTTGGTGAAGCTTCGGTCACCCTCTACGAGCTCCTCAATCTTGCAGCAAAACCAGTAATTCCTCAACAACAGTGATAAGTTCTGCAGCGAGGTGGAGATAGAGCCTGGCCTTTCCTATCACCACTGCACCAACTTCTGCATGCTGACCCTGGAAAAGCCCTTTTCTCTACAGCCAAAACATTTGAAGGGCAAGAAACTGCTTCTGCTTGGTCTTTCATCCCTGAACATATCTGAGGTTTTGCAGAATGAAATCTCCATGGGTAGCATCCCTTTCTCCTACCATCCCAATGCAAATCACTGGATTTTTATTTAGTAACATTCATTTCTTCATTAACCACAGCCGTTCTGCTTTTCGCATCCAAAGCGTCAACGCTGCCACACAGTTCTCCTCTACCAAGCAAACCAGCTCATCATCTTTAACTTCAACTTTGTCAAAGTCTTTGTCCCTTCCTCACAATCTGAGTCTAAACAATCTATAACTTTCTCAGTGTTTCTATTTTCTAAATGATCCACTAAGCTCAATAGCTTTTATAGCACACAGTCTCAAGCACTTCCATAGTCCTCAAAAAGAAATTCAGAATCCACAAAGTCCACATAGACTTATTAGCAAAGCCCCTCTTTTCTGGCATCAAATTCTGTTGCAGTTAGCCTGCATTGGTGCTGATAAATCTACAACCAAACAACTTAAGGGATAAAGGGGTTTCATTTTTGGCTTCCGAATGCCTGGTTACAATTTTTTGTGCAACCTGGCAGGAAAGCCTACACCAATACCAGTATTGCAGTTGGTCTGCATGGTTGCTGGTAAACCACCATCAGATGGCTTAAGGGAACAAGAGGTTTATTTTCTTATGATAGTCCAGTTATACTCTGTAGCCCAGCTTGATGGGAGAGCACGCACCAACACCAGGATCAAAGGAACTGGCCACACCATCACTACATAATGGCTGAGAGAGGGACAATCTTTATTTGCCAGACTAGCATATCTGACCAAGTGTACACAAGGATGTCAACTTTCTCAACCAGCTCTCTGTATTTTATTCTAGGGTCTAGTTCCACCCACCATGGGCTGGACCTTCCCCATCAGCTAGACAATCTCCTGTGGGTTTGCTCTGGGCTTAACTCAACTACTAATTCTCTACAAATATGCCCAGAGCTCAAACTCTCCACTATCAAGTTGACACCTATGCCTACCTATGATAATCAGGAACTGATCACATCATTTTTTCATATATTATATATTTACATATTTATATATCCACAGGACTGCTGAAAACTGAGAATCCTTACTTGCCAGACCAGCAAGTTTGGCCAAGTATGCCAAAGGATGCCAATTTCCTTAACTAGTTCTGTCTTTCTTATTCACCTGCCCAGGGACTAGCCCTGTCCACCATGGGTTGGGTCTTCCCCATCAATTAGACAATTTCTTGCAGACTTGCTGCGATCTTAACTCAATTACTAATTCTTCATAACTGTGCTCAGAGCCTTCAGTTGCCAAGTTGACACCTATATATAATTGTGACATATGGAGATTAAAAATAAATCATTTTCAAAGATTTTCGAGAATTTTCTAGGGGCTCATTACATACTTGGTTCCATGTAATTACTGACCTAGCTGTTAGGACAGAATTACTCTTTCACAGCAACCACATCTTTCCATAGGAAGTAATCAGAGTTAATCAAGTATTATCGAGAAGTATATGAGTGCACTATTTAAGAGAGTCAAGATATTGGGGTAAAATACCCTTATTAGCAGATGTTTACATGGCATGATTTTGAATTTTTGCATAAATATGTCACCATTACTTCCAAACTGAGCTCCACTTTCATGAAGTGATGTCATTTTTCTACCACCTTTGCAAAGCAATTAGTAGAATCTCCAAGTAGTTGCAGAAACATATATGACCATGAAAGACATTATATCCCCTGCGGTTACTACTTAACTCTGTGCATTGAACCAGGAAGGTTAGAAGTTAGTGCCTTGCAGTGGCCTGTCTCAAGAAATGACTCACCCCGGGGGAACCACTTGCATTTTGTGTCACACAGAGTTACAACTTTCTGATTAATCTGGAGCACTGTTACCTTAGGAAATTATTTCAGAAAGATTTTTAAAAGAAATACACCATGAGTCTAGATGTCTAGATTGTGCTGAGGTTTTACACTCTGTGCATGTGTGTGTGTGTGTGTGTGTGTGTGTGTGTGTGAGAGAGAGAGAGAGAGAGAGAGAGAGAGAGAGAGAGAGAGAGAGTTTCAAATGTAAAAGTTAAAAACAATCCCTTAACTAGTACTTGATTAACTTGGTTTGAGCTATGTGCTCTTTACCTGTCCCATTCCATCAGCATTTGGAAACCTAGGCTTTCTTTTCTTTTTTTTTTTACCTAAATGTTCTGTGTACTTATACCTTCCTCTGAGTAATACACCTAGCAACATATTAGCAACCTAGGACCCCCCATTGATATCAAGCTTAATGTTAACCCACTTTAAATAATGCATATAAGTCACTCCCCTTAGCAACTCACTGATAATTGCTCATTCCAATTCAAGGATGTCCTGAAACACAATCCTGGCATTGTGGGTAAAGTGCAGATCCAGCCTAGTTTGGGGTACATGCACAGTAAGACAGTCTGTGCCCTCATTATGAGAAGGGACATGGGGAATGAGCAAAAGCCTCTATGTCTAAGCGTGTCAATCAAGATCGAGAACCACTCAAACTCCGCCCCTAGTGCCCAAAGTCCTCCTTCTCTTGACCTCCATACAAAGAAACCCCAATCACTGGGACCTGGAGTACCTTCCACTCACGCGGCTCTCTTGCAATGCGTTTCTTGCTGATCTGTCACTTTGCTTTGATGCTTCTTGACTACTTCGCAATAAGCGTGGGTCTTTAATCTATTCTTGCATAAAGCATCAAGAACTTGGACACACCCAATCCATACCCTGACTACAAAATGTATATGTTCTAAAGGATTTGTAAATGACAGAGAGAGAGAGAGAGAGAGAGAGAGACTATAGGGAGAAAGGTAGAAATATAGAAATGCTCTGATCTCTAAAAAAAAAAAAACCTAAAAATTATCTAACTTGTGGAAGTAATTTATGTGATTTGTATTTTTTCCATTTCCCAAGTACCCTCTTAGTTCTTTTCTGCTCAGATCCATCCTCTCTAAAAGCATCTAGCCTTGAACATATTTGAAAAGCAATGACCATGAATATTCTGTTCTCTACAGCCTATTTTTGAATGCAACAACAAAACAAAGCACCCACAGCACTGCGTGTCAGTTGACCTCCATAGTTCCAGGAGAGGCTATTTCTGTTAGGGTGACTCGGCCTTAGTAGTTGCTAGGTAATGAGCCCTTGGAATAAATGCATTTCCTACCTCCGAATCAATAACCACACGATGTGAATTTAGAACAAGATCTCCATGGTCACCAACAGAGATCATGAGAATCTGCTATTCAGGAGACGGCATCACACAAAACTTGTCCCTGCAGCGGACCCCAGAGTCCTTGTCGCATGTGACACTGGCCGGGGCACGCACCATGGCGTGTTCTGTGCTGCTGGATCTATTGATTGAAATGCCATTCATTTCGTGCAGATAAAAGAAATATGGCTTAGCTGACTCCTGTTTATTAAGATGTGGTCAAGTAGAAATTTCATTTAATTTTTAAGAAGCCCTGATATCATTTTCTTTCCATCTTTGCTTCTCACAGAATGTATTTGAAATTCAGAGAAGAATTAGAAACCATTCACCTGCAGTTGATTTTTTTTTTCTTTTAAAAAAATGCCTTCATTTCAAGTAAGTCCTGGGCTAATAGCTTTTATACCCACCACCAAAAAAAAAAAAAAAAAAAAGATGCTTTCACTCTGAAAGCAAAGTGTGTCAATCAAGGGATGTGCTTTTAAAAAGGAAACAACAGGCCTGAATGAAGGCAAGATCACTTGGTGAAGGTGAGTTGGAGAAAATGAAGTTGGATCTTCATCATGCTACTTCTCAATCCAACGTTCCCAGAGTGCTTGGAAACAAATCATCCATATGAAAAAAGAATGATCCCATGAAAGAAAAGGGAAGCAAAGAGAGCGCTTTGCAGGTGAGTGGAGCAGTGTCAACACGGCTGAGTATCCGTATTGGTTTGTGGGGTCGGCCATGGCAAATCGCTGCAAGTGGGGTAGTGGATGGGTGAGTAACTGTCCCAAAACTCCAGAGTCTGGACGCTGGGAATCAAGGCCCCTCTGAGAGGTCGCAGGGATTATCCCTGCCTGCATTTCCAAGCTTCTCAACCTTGATCCGCAATCCTGAGCATCTTGTTTTACAAAGGCCACGTGATTCCTGTCTTCTCCATGCTGACACATCTGACTCTTCCTCTGTGAGTGTCTGCGTCTGAATCTCGATCTTCTAAACAAGCCAGCCAGTGATTTGAGGGTCCTTCCTGATGCATGTCCCATGGCCTGGCATTGAAGTGCAAATGCCTTATTTCCAAGGAATTCCTTCTGAGTCTCTAGGTCTCATGAGTTTTGGAAATACACTATTCAATCAGGCGCAACTGTGGGCTAATTAGGCAGATTAGATGGCAGCTATTCGAAGGCAATGGTTGTCGCTGACTGATTCCAAAACCTCTGCTTCTAACATGAAGTCTCGTGTCATTACTGGCACAACAACTGGGTGGCTAAGTGAACAACTGCAAAGTAACTACTGATGATTTAAAAAAGCTTATGCAAATAAAAAAATAATACCTTTGTATTGTAATATGTTCTGTGCTCTTCGTCTTTGTGTTTCTGTCTGGGAATGTATTACTTAGGGTTCTCTAGAGTCACAGAATTCACAGAACGAATATATATGTGTATATATATATATATATATATATATATACATATATATATATAATATATACATATATATATATATATATGAAATTTATTGAGTTGGCTTACAGATATGACCGAGGTAGTCCAGCGAAGGCTGCCAGTAGCCGAGGTAGTTCCAACGATGGCTGCCAACAGCTAGCTGCTCAGTTCGGTAGTCAAGTAGGTAATGGCTGAAGGCTGGAGAACTCCTAGTGTCTTAGTCTAGTGGAAGGTCGAAGGAACCGGGCGGCCGGAAGGAAGAACGATTCCTAGCACAGCTGCAAGAAGGCATCCATTCTTCTTGGTGGCTCCTTTTTATATGATGCAGTATTGGGAGAATCCTTTGAGAGCTTTAGAGTTCTGATAGGATCTAGGGCATGTACTATCTTTTCAAGTCGTCTCACTTGATCCTTTCCAGAGGTAGTCTCAGCCCAGCTTAGTTAATACCCTGTGTGTCAAGTTGACACCTAGGCTTAACTATCACAAGTCCACCCCTTGTCAACTTGACACCAAATCACATTTCCTTAGGCCATTAAAAATTCTCCAAATAAAAACAGTAAGATTCTGAGTTCCGCCTAACATAATATAGCTATCCACGTACAACCGCATACGCATTATTTTTCCAAGATCAATGACAATGCCCCTTGAGAAATGCTTAGTCATAGTGTCCCATTACAGCATTTCATCTCATAACTAAAGATTAACATTATATTACATTACATAAATATCTTCTTAGAGTATGTGCACATGCACAAGTCTATTCTTGACAGTCTAGACCAGAAGCACTCATGGCAATTATAATCCTCGTTTCTGTAACTGGTTACGTGGCCTTAGGTGGTATTATAACTACCTTCTTCTACTACCCATTCTGTATTTCCTCCACCTTCAGCAAGTACTTCTGCAGGTCTTGGCTCTTTACCTGGAGGGGTTATCCATACCTTCATTCCTGAAGGATCTGGACCATTTACTGTCTTTCCTGTGTTGGGTTGCTGTAAATTCCCATTGACCTTAATCACAGGACATGGTAATACCAAGAGACGCCCTAGTGGGTCTCCTATACTCCAGACATATTCTTCCTTACCACTATTGTGGAGACCCAGTCCAATTTCCCCTTGGTGGTCTGGGTCAATCACCCCTCCTAATACTGTTATTCCTTTCTTAGCCTGTTGGCTCAAGGGCATCAGAAGTCCAAAATAACCAGGAGGAAGCCTTAGCTTCCAGTTCAAAGGAATAGTTGCTATGTCTCCTGGCAGAAGCATTCCCTGCTCTGGACTCAAAACTTCTAAGCCAGTAGAATACAGGCTTGTGGGAACAGAAAGCAAAAATTTTCCTAATGGGTTACTAGGAGTGATAGTAAGAGGAGCTATTCCTGTTTCCACCCCTTGATTCCTGGACCAGTGAATCCTGGCTATAGGAGACACAGTACCATATATTGGACGCTGGTTTAAGGCATATACTGCCTTCTGGAGAATTCTGCCCCATCCCTCCAGACTATTACTACCTAATTGACGCTGTAATTGTGCCTTTAAAAGGCCATTCCACCATTCTATCAAGTCAGCTGCTTCAGGATGGTGGGAAACATGGTAAGACCAATGAATCCCATGGTCATGAGCCCACTGCCTTACTTCTTTAGCTGTGAAATGAGTTGCCTGGTCAGAAGCAATGCTGTGTGGAATTCCATGACAATGGATAAGGCATTCTGTAAATCCCTGGATGGTAGTCTTGGCAGAAGCATGACGTGCAGGAAAGGCAAATCCATAACCAGAATAAGTATCTATCCTGGTAAGAACAAAGTGCTGCCCTTTCCATCTTGGAAGTGGTCCAATGTAGTCAACCTGCCACCACGTTGCTGGTTGGTCACCCTGAGGAATAGCTCCATATCGAGAACTCAGCATTGGTCTCTGTTGCTGGCAGATTTAGCATTCAGCAGCAGCTGTAGCCAGGTCAGCCTTAGTGAGTGGAAGTCCATGTTGTTGAGCCCATGCATAACCTCCATCTCTGCCACCATGTCCACTTTGCTCATGGGCCCATTGGGCAATGACAGGAATGGCTGGAGAAAGAGGCTGACTGTCCACAGAACGGGTCATCTTATCCACCTGATTATTGAATGTTTCTTCTGCCGATGTCATCTTTTGATGAGCATTTACATGAGACACAAATATCTTTGTGTCCTTTGCCCATTGGGAGAGATCTATCCACATGCTTCTTCCCCAGATGTCTTTCTCACCAATTTTCCAATTATGTTCCTTCCAAGTCCCTGACCATCCTGCCAAACCATTGGCTACAGCCCATGAATCAGTATACAGTTGCACATCTGGCCATTTTTCCTTCCAGGAAAAGTGTACAACCATGTTCATTGCCCGAAGTTCTGCCCACTGCAAAGATTTCCTTTCTCCAGTGTCCTTTAGGGTTGTTGCAGAAAGGGGTTGCAGCGCTGCAGCTGTCCATTTCTGGGTGGCACTGGAATAGCGAACAGAACCATCTGTGAACCAGGCCCTAGTCTTCTCTTCTTCAGTTAGCTGATCATAGGGCACACCCCAGGAGGCCATAGGTGCATGCTTGGGAATAGGCATTGCAACAGGCTGAGGAACCATAGGCATTTGGGCAACTTCTTCATGCAGCTTACTTGTGCCTTCAGGACCTGCTCGGGCCCTGTCTCATATGTACCATTTCCATTTGACAATAGATTGCTGCTGTGCCTGTCCAACTTTATGGCTTGCTGGGTCAGATAACACCCAACTCATGACGGGTAACTCGGGTCACATGGTAACTTGGTGACCCATTGTCAGACGTTCAGTTTCCACTAAGGCCCAATAACAAGCCAAGAGTTGTTTCTCAAAAGGAGAGTAATTGTCTATGGATGATGGCACCTTGGTCCAAAATCCCAAGGGTCTCCTCTGTGATCCACCTATGGGAGCCTGCCAGAGACTCCAAACAGCATCTCTGTCTGCAACAGACACTTCCAATACCATTGGGTCTGCTGGATCATATGGTCCAAGAGGCAAGGCAGCCTGTACAGCAGCTTGAACCTGCTGAAGAGCTTTCTCTTTTTCTGGGCCCCACTCAAAGCTGGCAGCTTTCTGAGTTACTTGGTATATGGGCCTAAGTAACACAGCCCAAGTGAGGAATGTGCTACTTCCAAAATCCAAACAGGCCCACCAAATGCTGTGCTTCTTTCTTAGTGGTGGGAAGGGCCAGGTGTAACAACTTATCCTTACCTTAGAAGGGATATCTCTACATGCCCCACACCACTGAACTCCTAAAAATTTTACTGAAGTGGAAGGTCCTTGGATTTTGGTTGGATTTATTTCCCATCCTCTGTTATGCATATGCCTTACCAATAAATCCAAAATGCTTGCTACTTCCTGCTCACTGGAGCCAATCAGCATAATATCATCTATATAATGGACTAGTTTGATGCCTTGTGGAAGAGACAAGCGATCAAGATCTCTGCGAACCAAGTTATGGCATAGGGCTGGAGAATTAATATACCCTTGAGGTAACACTGTAAATGTATACTGCTGGCCTTGCCAACTGAAAGCAAATTGCTTCTGATGATCTTTATGAATAGTTATGGAGAAAAAAGCATTTGCAAGATCAATGGCTGCATATCAAGTACCAAGAGATGTGTTGATCTGTTCAAGCAATGAAACCACATCTGGTGCAGCAGCTGCAATTGGAGTCACAACTTGGTTAAGTTTGCGATAATCAACAGTCATTCTCCATGATCCATCTGTCTTCTGCACAGGCCAAATGGGAGAGTTGAAAGGAGAGGTGGTCGGAACCACCACCCCTACATCCTTCAAGTCCTTTATGGTGGCACTAATTTCTGTAATTCCCCCAGGGATATGATACTGTTTCTGATTCACTATTTTCCTTGGTAGAGGCAATTCTAAAGGCTTCCATTTGGCCTTCCCAACCGTAATGACTCTTACTCCACATTTCAAGGAACCAATGTGAGGATTCTGCCAACTTCTAAGTATATCTATTCCAATTATACATTCTGGTACTGGGGAAATAACCACTGGATGAGTTCGGGGACCTACTGGACCTACTGTGAGTCGAACATTAGCCAAAACTCCATCAATCACTTGACCTCCATATGCCCCTACTTTAACTGGAGGGCCACTATGCTTTTTAGGGTCTCCTGGAATCAATGTCAACTCAGACCCAGTATCTAGTAGACCCTGAAATGTCTGATTATTTCCTTTCCCCCAATGCACAGTTACTCTAGTGAAAGGCCTTAGGTCCCTTTGTGGAAGGACAGAAGAAAGACTAATATTAAAGCTTTTTGCTATGGTGTCAAGGTCTTTCCGTAAAGGGGTCCAGCCTCCCCTTCATTCAAGGGGTTCTTGATCTGTAAACTGGCTCAAGTCTGGAAATTGGTTGACAGGCCGTGATTCTCTGCTACTACTTCAGGATTTCCACAGCAATCTGGCCTGGTGGTTCATTTCGATTATCGACTTAATTAGACTAAGAACAACTTAGTACGACTCTCTAAGTATGATTGTGAGGGTTATTCCAGTGTTAACTGAAAGAGGGGAAAACCCATCCTGAGTGAGATAGTACTATGCTATGTTCCAGAGGCTCTGGACAGAAAGAAAGGAGAAACAGAAAGCCAGCCGACGGTTGGAGTTCTCTTCTCTCTGTTTCCCGGTTCACATGGTGTGAACTGAGCTATCCCATCATGTCTTCCCTACCATGATGGAAGGAAACCTTCTGAAGCCATGAACCTAGATAAACCTCTCCTCCCCCAACTTGTTACTGCCGGGCTTTTGGTTCACAAGTGAGGCAAAAATCACTTGGTGACAAGCCAACTCTCACCCACTCAACCTCTCCTTGGGGTCTTGGACACACACTAGGAGCTCTGACAGAGAGTAACGATGTTTAAGCTTCAGTGACCCAAACCCTGGTTTCGCCAAACTGTCATCCTCATCCTTCAATGAGTACATGGAAATTCAATCAAGTCTCTTTAAACCAGCATTTCCAATTAAGGGGAAAAGACAGAACAGTAAGTTATCATCATTTTATGTCATCTTCCTTTGGTTCTTTATATACTATTTTGCCAGAAATCTAGAAAAAAACTGTGTCCAATTTTTTTTCAGAATTTTATTTTGCATCCACAAGAGCTATGACAGACTATAAGTTTACCTCTGCAATTTGAGAGGGAGCAGGGAGAGAGAGAGAGAGAGAGAGAGAGAGAGAGAGAGAGAGAGAGAGAGAGAGAGAGAGAGAGAAAGAGAGAGAGAGAGAGAGAGATTTTGTTTTTATTAAGCAGAAATGGTGACCAGAATTAGAATGCTGTGTTATGAGGGCATCATTAGACACTTATTTTCCAAAGACATCAAAGACAAGGCAAGAAAATACTGAGATGCGTCATGATGCTCCTCATTTTCAATGCCTCGTGATGTTTCCCATTTTTCTCTGTTGACAAACCCTAGAGATGAACCACTGCATTAAAACTACTGGGCAGCAATGAAAATCTACCACCATCCCACCTCTTTAAACATTTCCGGGGTCCTGTCTTCTCTTTCTTCTCCCCAAAGCAGCTCAGTGACATCCTCACACAAATGTCAACTCATGGTCATTGTCAAGCAGTAAATACAGGAAAATACAGCTGAGTATCTCTAAAGTTCCAAATTCACGCATCAGCTGATAGTGCAATACTGTTCTCTGAACAACAGCGTTTTGCCCACTTTTCAAAAAGCCTTTCCCTACCAACCTCATTACTGACCTGTGAAATTCCATGATTAAATTTCGAGGGAGAGAATAAGGATTTTTTCCCCTCTTACCGCTGAGAATGCAAATGTCCCCAGAGGGTGGACAGCGTTAAAGACTTCATTCATAAGACTTTATTACGACCCAGGGAGTGAAAATATTTTTTTTCAAATTTGAAAAGATTACAGCTCCAATTATTATGATTGATTTGTGACCTCCTTTCCCGAGGGAAGAGAGAGAAAAACCTAGAGCCGAGCTGAAACTAGCCCAGACTTCTAGAGACACGGTGGCCTCGTGTGCTCGCAGATTGCCCTGCTTCTGAATACTCTGTCCTCTTTCTACCAGCACCCCAAACCCTTTCCTTCTTCACCCTGTGGCTGGACGCCTTGCACTTTGCATCCACTCTGAGTTTCCCTCCTTTTCTCCAACCTCTTCATACCCATGCACACTGGGAACCAGTTCTTTGATGACCTCCAACTTGTCTTTTCAGCTCAGAGATCCAGACCTACACATCCAACTACCAGATGATTTCTGTCCTTGCGCCTCCAAGACGTCACTGAATCTCTACATGTGCAACCTTCACGTCCTTGCCCTGGATCTGCTTTAACTCCAGGATTATTTGTCCTGGAAAATGTCGACGCCGTTCTTTCTGGCTTTCAAGCCAGAAGCCTTGGCGTCTTTTCTCTAATACCGTGCTTCAGTGTCACAAGCAGTCCTCACAGCAACTCATGCTTCTTAAGTCTTTTGCTCACATTAGCCTCTCTCTGCAACGGTCTTCCATGCTGACCTGTCACGTGGTCAAGATCCACTCGATTCCTTTTCCCCACTGACCTGATGCATCACTGCTAGACATATCCTATGCCCTTGAGTCCCTTTCTACTTCATCTAGAAACTGGTATTGAAGCTCCCTAGTCAGGGATTCTTGACTGTTGAATCCATTTCTGAATCTTTAGGGTTCAGAGTAGTGCCTGGCATATATTAAATGCACAATGTATTTCTTTCCAGTGAATCCCAGCTTCTTATTACCGATGTCACCTCTACTATCCCACTTCCTTCCCATTCCCTTCTTCTGAAAATAGCTTTTATTCAGTCTCTTCTTTGACAATTTCATAGTGGATATAATGCTTTCGAATTACCGTCACTCCACCTTCTTTGACCCCTCTCCACCAGCCTGTAGGAAGCCCTTTCTCCTTGCAAGTCCCTTTCCCACATTCCTCCTTGCTGTTTTGCTTTTGTGACCCACTGAGTTTAACCTGTGCTATGTGTGTGATCATGGTTTTGTAACTGTGCGTTGGAGTCCTGCGGGCTCATCAACAGGTACGCCAACACATTCCCTTGATGAGATCAGTCAGGATCAGACTGTCCCTCGTACAGACAGATTCTCTCAAAAACTAGACAAAAAGTAGTAGAAAGTTGTGGGAAATTTAATGTTTATTTAAGCTATAGTTATCATTTTGCTGGCCTTCACAATGTAATTCATTTAAGAAAACCGTTTGCAAATTAAGGAAAAGGCAGAAAAAAGAAAAAGGAAGAGAGTGTGAAAATGCATACTGAACAATATCATGCTATGTGAAATCCAAATGGTCTCATTAGAATCATATTTCTTGCTTATTCATTCTGTATCTAAGTCATTTTTGTATTCATCTTTACTAGCAAAAGTTCTGAAATATATGACAAGATTGTCTGCATGAGTAAATATAGTATTACCTTCTCAATCTCCCATGATAGGAGAACACTAGAGTACTGTGGCAATGGCCTTCACCAAGGATTTTCTCATCCTCTTCTCTGTACCCTTTAGCATGGTGAGTAAATAACTCCTGCATGATCCAGGTGTGCTCAAGAGAACTGAAGCAACACTAGCAAGATGACATACACACAGTCAAGAAAGTGAGACTTGGTGAATGATGCATACTTTGAAAGTAGTCAAGAGCCAAGAAACGTGACCAACTCCTAGACTAACTCCTGTGCAGATTCTCCATTTCTGCTCTACCAGGATCACAGCCCACACGTGGCTGTCAGCCCAGGGAGACTCATGTTGACTTCTGATCTCTAGAAATTTGAGTTCTTAGATTTAATTTGGATCAGAATACACATTCTGAGTGTGGGCTGCATTACTTGTAGACTTGAGTCTCATCCTGAATAAAGAAGAGAAATTAGTCTGAGCCCCAGAGTCCACCTCTCCGCTTCATGACCGTGGACTCGATGTGCCCAGCTGCCTCACACCCCTCCTGCCACAGCTATGGCCGCTCTCACTGCCATGAGTTCTGCACACTGTTGGCGTGTAACCTCACGCTGAGAGCCAAATAAACTCTCCTTTCTTAGGAAGGAAGGAAAGAAGGAAGGAAGGAAGGAAGGAAGGAAGGAAGGAAGGAAGGAAGGAAGGAAGGAAGGAAGGAAGGAAGGAAGGAAGGAAGGAAGGAAGGAAGGAGAAAGAAATTTAAGTTCTTTTAAGCAGCAATTTTGTGGCAAATTTTTAAAGGCACAGTTGAAAATGGATACAAAGAACAAAGAGCATGTATTCCATTGTGAGACGGACCTTGATCTTAACTGCAGTCTCCAGAGCGCCTACCTTATTCTTCCTCAGTAAAGTGAAGAAAATAGGGTACTTTCTGAATGGAAATATTGTAGGTAAACGAGGAAGTCACGGAAAGAAAACAACACATAGAGTACTTCTTTACACTTCTTTACTAGTCATTAATTACTAGTACTAACTGATCATTCCTCCGTGGAATTCGGCTATCTAATCACTGTAATTGTCAAATGCCTAGGAAAGGAAGCTGTGCCTACACTGGAATGAAGATGAAATTTGAAATCTGACTTTCCTCTTGCATAGACTTGAGATCCACATAGTTGCCCAGTGTTGCAATTCGCCTGCACAGTTGCTGATAAAATGACCATCAGACAGCTTAAGGAACAAGGGGTTTATTTTCTCTTATGATTACTGGTTACAGTTCTCAGTCCAGCTTGATGGGAGAGCACGCACCAACAACAGGGCTGAGGAACTTACCACACCATCACCACATAATGACTGAGAGAGGGATATCCTTACTTGTCAGACCAGCATGCCTGGCCGAGTGTACACAAGGATGCCGACTCTCTTAACCAGCTCTCTGTATTTTATTCCAGGGCCTGATCCCACCCACCATGGACTGGGCCTTCCCCATCAGTCAGACAATCTCCTGCAGGTTTGCTCTAGGCTTAACTCAACCATAATTCTCCACAAGTATGAGCTCTGGAGCTCAAACCCACAACTGTTGACACCTGTGCCCAGCCATGACAGACAGTCTGCATTAAATGAGATTAATTGTTTTCTGCAATGAATATGAAAGTTCTCTGCAAACTAAATTCATGATACAAGCATTACTGCACACTTCACAGATCCTTCTCATCGATGTCTTTTGTAGTTATTTATTTTTTAAAATGGGGAATAATGAAGAAAGTCTAGTTATAGCTAGATTATCATCAGTTGGGTTTTGGTTAGGATAAATTTTTGGCAGGTAAGGAGGTAACTGACAGATAAAATGACAACATTACCTAAATGAGATTTCTTTACAAAGGAAATGTGATTCATAACCTTGTCCCAGAAAGAGATGAGAAAGACTTTTCTAAAATCATCAGGAATCTTGACATTTCTTTCTCTGAACTAACTCTTCCTAAAAAAAAAAAACACTCAATTCACCTCAAACTCAGCTCCTGTTAGTCACAATTCTTTGAATTGGCTGTGTTGAAAGAGAAGACTGTGTCTGGTTTTGAGTGGAGTAAGAACCTATAATCACTAGCCTAATGTCCCTAACAGATCCCTCATTCTCTCCTTCTTTCTCTTTGTATTAATGACATACATTGAAAGTCTTCGATTCATGCTTGTTCCTTCGTTGAGTTCTACTCCAACACTATTTATAGTTCTAGATCTCAATCTCCGTTTTGCACTTTCTTTCTTTCTCTTTCTCTCTTGTTTTCATTAGCCTATTTTCTCTTTTTCCCACCTGTTTTCTTTAATTCAACTTTGCCATCTTTCCTAGGTCTTCAGTAACACAAGCAAATGAAGACCCATGATATATAACAGGATCGTCTTAACTCCATATTCCACTGCTATAATAAATACATGACCTAAACAATTTGGGGTTCCAAAGGATTTTTTTTCCACCTTATAATTTCAGGATACAGTTCATCATGACGGAAGTCACACTAACAGAAACTGAGGGAACTGGTCATACCACAGGCACGGCAAAAGCAGAGGACTCAGTGATCCAGGTTGTATGGTTGCCTTCTAATACAGCAGCTTGGCAAATTCCAAACAGCTCTATCTTTATCTGTCTGCCTGGGAAAGGGTTCCACTCACTAGGGGCTGGATCTTCCCACATGTCATATGTAATGAAAGTACTCTTCTGTGAAATGCCAGGGATTCTGTCTCAACCAAATATTCCTCATAGGCATGTCCAAGTTCTGGAGTGTCAAGTTGGTAGTTGAGACTAATAATAATAATTTTTTAAAAAAATCAGAATGGAAAGTATGGTGTAGGGAGAATAAGTTAATATAGCAGTCCCCAGAATGTATAATACTGATTGTCAGCTCTGCAGATTAGTGTTATACATGGGATTTCTTGACTAAATCATTTGGAAAATACTAAACATTTAGCATGTTGGTTTGTTTTTCCTAATTATCTTTAACAAGTTAGAATATGTGAAACTACACTACATTAGACTTAGTTAATGGCGATTTTTTAAAAAATGTCATACATTTTAGGCAATTAGAATTCACCAGATCATCCTGCCTCTTTCTTAAACATCTGCCCTTCAAAGAGAAAGCACTGCTTGCAGGTCAGATAGGGCTGGGGTCATAGGTACAGTTAATGGCAGAGCAAATACCTCACTTACTTTTCTTCTCCTCCTCAACCCTTAAGACACATATCACCCTTATTTTATATTCACCTTGACCTACAGCCCTCCCACTCAAGTCTAGAGAGTAGAAATGGTGATAATTCAGCAACTAATCCAGGTGATAGGTGTATTCTCCCCTTTTTTACAGTGGAGAGATGACTAAGCTAGAGCAGAAAAGATTTCTTGATATCCAATAACTAAAAGGTTTGAAAATCCAGGAATTAATTACCATTCAAATTTCTCTGCCTTTGAGCTTCCCCCTTGTCTAAAGCCCCACAGCTTACTGTGATCACACCTTAATTATTCTCAACAGCAAATAATCATGTACTTGCACTTTCCTGTGATCCCACCTCCCCAGAGTTGGAATTGGAATTTCAGAAGAGTCCTTCTTTACATGCAGTAGCTCCGGGCTTTGCATCTTTGATTCTTGCTGCTTTAGAACTAGGCAGTTACCATCCATGTTACCAAGTACACTCTGGACTCCATGAGGCACCGTAAGTTCAAATGTGTAACTTATATTAACAGTTGGGGAGATGTTGAGGAGAATAACTGTGTGATATGGTCTCCTCAGGAAAATGTCCAGTACAGCAAAAGTAAGCTCCCAACACTCTAAGCAGATGGGTGGAATCAGCTTGCCAGTTAGATAACCATGATTGGTGAGTGCCTTTCTGAGCTGATCACCAATCTGAATTGGGGGGTCTATACTTCAGCTGCATGACAGATCTTTGAAAATAAGCATGGTGCCCCCATTGCAGATCAATAGAAATGGAATCTCTGAGGTTGTGGTTTTGGAATTTACAGTAGGTCTATTGATGAATGTGATGGGTAAGAGTTAAGACTTGGTGTCTTAGACAAGAATAAGAAGAGAGTAAGAATATCTAAATTAATAGTAATTACATTGAGAAAAAGGCGAGAGAGGAATTATTAATTCTACACAAAATAAGGATCTCAAAATTTGGGTATTGAAATAATGTTTTGGATCAAGGTTCAGGTCATATTAGTGTGTGTCTGTGTGTGTGATATCCTTGGTCTCCCATAAGATTCATCCCCTTAAATCATTCACAAATATTAAGTTAACTTGAGATACCAAATATCCAGAAAAGTTGACTCGCAGACTAAATACATTCATCAAAGTATTGCACATGGTCTCAATACTCAGAGATACACATTTACACGCCAGATTTTATTAGCAGACAATTGTGAAGACAAATAACGATTTTTCTGCAGAGTTGCACATGTAAGAACAAACAGATTAAACATAAGAGGCTTCATTCTCTGTGCTGACATAAAAAAAAGAGAGATTTCCCTTCCCTTGATTTTTCTAATTTTTTTCTCAGAGCATTTTCCTTAGAAAATATAACTGTAAGTTTTACATCATCTCTTCAAAATGGATGCCAAATCTTTTTAGGACTAGATAGATCCCTTATCAACTTTATGACTCAGAATATCTTTCTCCAGGGTCTGAAATGCATGTCTTTGGAATGTAAATGTGACGACAGTTTGCACAAACATCTTGGAATTTTGTTTCTGTGGCAAGAACTTCACTTCGTCATAAAAATCGAGAAGTTTCTTTTTCTTTTGGATAAAGCCAATCTTCTTTTTTTAAATTTTATTATTATTATTATTATTTATTCAACTGTGTGCATATGAGTGTGTATGTGCGCGTGCGTGGGATAAAGCCAATCTTCTAACACAGATGCTCAGCCCAATTCTAACAGGCCCTTCAAAGCTGCTTTGGCTGAATAGCGTTGACTTCTCCTTTAGACCCACAAGGTAACGAAAAACTACATGAAGACTTGGCATCTCTGTCTTCAGATTGCAGCTCCTTTACTGTGGCTCAGACTCGTGCTTGACTTTTCATAAGCACGTGAAATCACTCGAGGCATGTCCATGAGAACCCAGGGCTACTGAACCCCTCTCCTTCAATGCCCAGGGCAAGGATAAGGTCACTGTCTTAACCCCACAGTCACTCTGGGATCCAGACACACATCGCCTCAGATGAACATTATCCATGAGGGTGGGGCTGAACGCCAGAACAGAATCAAGGATTTTGTAGGAATCAGATTGATTCCCTCAATCTGTTCAGCAGTAACAAGTTCTTGGACCCTCCTACAGGACAACTGTCTCCCTGTTCCGATGATTCTTCTATTTAATCCACATCAGTACCGTGAAGATAGATTTAGGGGCCAGGTATGGAACATTTGCATTTTCACTTCTTCCCAATACACTGATTCAATCCTCTCTCTCTATTTTTCACCAATACTTGTCTTTTTAATCAGAAAAGCAGGATGGGCGGGTGAGCCAAGCTTGCTGGAGCTGCAGAACTCTGCAACTCGTCCTAGAGAACTCTACATTGTTATCATATTGCTTTTCCAGGTAAGCCTGAAATATCATGTTTTTAAGAGTCCTTAAAAAATAATACTATTATTAGTATATAATATATATATATAAACAAAAAATGTATTCATTTTGGTCAATGAGAGGGGTAATATCAAGTGATCTAGTAAACAATGGGGGAAGAAACATCTTGGAGCTATGGGTGTGGTTTATAGAGCACATGCTTAGCACACAGGGGACCTGCAGCTTGATTGGCAGCTTCATAAAAGAAAAGAAAGAAATTCTTAGAATTATTGGTGAGAACCCACTTATGCTTAGAAAATCCCAAGATAGGAGCTGGAGAGGTGGCTCAGGGGTTAAGCCTCTGCCTTGCAGGCAGAAGGTCCTGAGTTCAGATCCTAGACCCCACGTATAGACGCCAGGCGGAAGCGGGGGCGGCCTGCGCTTCTGGTCCTGGTAGGGCGGAGCCTGTGAATCCCGGGGCAGAGTAAACAAGGAGGAGGTGGAGGCGTTCTTGGTGGTTCCGGAATTCGTCGGTGGTTCTACACACACACACACACCACACACACACACACACACACACATGCATACACGCACAATTGAATAAATAATTTTTAAAAATTAAAAAAAAAAAAAAGAAAATCCCAAGATTAAGATGCTCACTGACCACATTGGAAAGCAACTTGTATCAGGGGCAGCATCTGTCCTCTTCCCCCAGGAAATTGTTTGCGCCAGCAAGCATTCATTTCCAATCCACCTCATTTCCATCATTGGGCGAAAAGTGTTATTCAACAACTGTAAAGTGCTCCTCTCAGGAAAAAAATCATGTTTAATTTGTTTCTCGAGTAGAGAAAAAATTGAAGAATCCAGTTTTAGTTCATCATGACAAGGGTATTGATGAGTCATGGGCTAAGAACTCTATCCTGTTTGAAGCAAAGCCGCTGTAACCAGAAATGTACATACTACCTTGCAGAACATATGGTACCCAAGGATCAAGGCTCCTGTGTAAGCCAGTTACACCGAGGTCCTGGGGTGGTCAGAAGAATGGCTAGATGGAAGGAGAAGCAGAAAGAATCAGAGAGTCCTATAAAAACCACTGCAGAGAGGAACAAAGGAGAAAGCTAATTAATCAGAGGGACATTTCCCAGGGCCTGGGACTTGGTAGTTGAAAAACAAAAATGCTAAGAAGGTCGAAGGCTCCCTGGGCGTTATATAGGGCAGTTGTTACAAGCAAGAGATCCTTCACTCGGCACAGAACTTAGAATGGAGTAAGCGCTTTAAAAGTGTGAATTGAAGAATTAAATGACTAAAGGTGTCATTCCTGTGTCTTGCTTCACAGGGAATGTTTGCTTGAGGCATGGCAATCTTGCTTAAATTCAAAAAAACAGAGTAAACTTGAAAGCTTCATCTTGACTTGGTCTACAGGGTGGCTTTTATCCAGGCCTTAATAGCAGTGTGGAACTGAAACTTTTATGTGAGACTTAAAGTCAGAAACCAAACACTGGCAACCCCAACAAGCTAGACTCTGTCACTCTTCCCAAAACACCAATTAAAGAGGTGAGGCATGGAGAAAAGCAGAGAAAGCAAATTCAAAAGCAATTACATATAGAGTTCAGAAGATGACTTAGGAATCAAAGCACTTGCTGTAAGCAAGTAGATTCCCAGATTCCCCAAAACTGCACGTGTGCTATGTGGAGTGGTGGCCCACTTGTAATTCCAATCTTGAAAAACAGAAGCTGGGGTAATTGTGATCTGCCCCTCATAGGCAACGGTCTTCATTCAGGCAAGTTTTGCTCTTACTCAAATTCAGGGTCACTAGGGGTTCAGAGTATTCACTTGTCTCTGTCCTTTGCCCCTAAACAGAGCTGAGGTAGGCAAACATTTCTGGAATGATTCTCATATACATGCAGTTAAGCAAATGAGCCAAAATGAAGGAGATGACAATTTTTATCCTACCCTTTGGGCACCTATGTGCTCTAAACAGCGTCTATGTGCCTGTCATGCTCCAATGAGTGCAGCAGCATCCTATCTTTCAAATAATTATCTCTTTGTAGTTTATATCTCACTTTTAAAACCTTGATCCAGCAACTGTACAACTAACTCACTCATCATTCAGGTGAATGAGAAGGAGGTAAATGCAGTTTTCTTTATAAAGTTATGGGTTTTCATCTGGAGCTTTAAATAAATTTATAATAAATTCAATGTTTAAAGAAGATACACGCTTGATCTTAGGAAAGCAAAAGCTTAAAAACCACGCCTTTGATGCCGACATTCATCATTAGAAACAGGCTCTTACACGGAGCACACAGAACATGTCGCCTTTTCCTGGATCTTTTTTTCTGACTCTGAAGAAATTTTCCTGCCATCAAATTAAAAAAGATGAGCGAACCCTGGCAGGAAGCACCGAAAAGCAGCAGCAAGTGCTGAAATCCTATCCTCCTTGATTAATGCGAAATATCCAATTGATAACGGCTGAAAATAAATGTGTGGGAGTCGTGATCTCTCAGGAGATTAAGCCAGTAATATCCTCTCAGAGTAAATCTGAGCTTCTTCTGATATTTGTTTTTTTACAGGGTAATAAAAAACTAAGTATAAAAATGAACTGGGGCAGGAGTGGGGGAGATGAGCTTTGAAAAACAGTAATTCTGAGATAACAGACTGCTGGTGGTCACAGCCAGGGCCCTCGCCCATTGTTTCCTGGAAGAATTCCATGACCCGTTTCAAAGGGAAAGAGCTGGCCCAGACTTGCCCTGGCCTCTCCACCCCTCGGAGATCTGGACAGCATCTCAAGGGCTTGCTGCCAGCTCTGGGAGTCAGCACCCTGCTTCTGGGTAGGTAAATTCACAGGAACAACTGCATTCTACCTCCACTTGTCAAATTAGTAAAGTGAGAAATTAAGACAGCAGTAACTTGTGTCAGAATGAAACACTTATATATTTGGCCAGTGGAACTAGATCTTTACACTTTTAAATATTTCTCTTTTATGTTGTGTGTGTGTGTGTGTGAGTGTATGTGCCTATGGAGACCCAAGGGTGACATCAAGAATCATTTTCTTTATTGCTCTACCTCTTTGTTGTTTTGTTCTGGGATTGCCTAGGCTCTACCTTCTACCACCAAAATTACAGCTCATTGGCAGTTTTACCTGGGATTTGGTGATCTGAATTCAGGATCTTTTGCTTAGTAAACAAAGGCTTTAATCCCTGAACTGTCTCCCCCATCTGTGTTTTAAATACTTTGAACTAGCCAATAATATAAGTGTACAGATACTATGGCAGTGTGTGTATACATGTGTGAGCACATGTGTGGACAAATGAACATGTGTATGTGGGATACATATGCAAGTGGTGTGAACATGCGTGGAAGCCAGACATGCACATCAGATCTCTTGCTCCGTCCCGCTCTATCTTTGTTTTTGAGGCAGGTTCTCTCCCTGAACCTGGAGTTTACTCAACTTCTGCCTGTCTCTTTCCCTCCAACACTGGGGACACAGATGTGTGGTCTAGCACCCAACTTTTATGCGAGTGCTGGAGATCTGAATTCGGGTCCTCCTGCTTGCCTGCCAGATTCTTTATTGACTGAATCATCTCCTCAACCTTGTGTTTTACTGTATAAAATCCATCTAAAATCTAAACCTCAAAAACACTGTCAATAATTTTCCTACCAAAATATTTTTCTCAAAAATTTAGTCTTCATTTTTTCGCATGAGAAAGGGTATTTATCTTGGAGGTAGGGGTGACAGGGCACCATAAGTTAAAGCAGAGGACAGACACCAGCTTTTCCAACTTTCATACTAAACATTAATTTCATATTGAAGTGATGCTCAAAAACACATTAATAAAACTACTCAGTTTATCAGTTCAACCAGTTGTGTGACTATTAATTGAATATTTCTTAATTTTTAAGCCTTCACCAATCACAGTGTAACTTCCTATATATAACCCTTCCATTATACATTATTTTTCACTCCTTTCCACTGCCACCAATACCAGACAAGCCCCCTGCCTCTCCTCCATCAGTGTCCTGGTACCTTAGACAACCCCACAGACATGATATTATTTCAGGACACATCTGAAAATAGCTTTTTTTTTTAATAACCAACCACCTGCATGGCAGAAAAAAAATCACAGGAAGCAAATAACTATCCCCGCATGAATCACTGCATCCTGCGATCTCACAAGGTAATGAAACCAATTCCACACTTTGCTGGTAGTCTGCGACTGAGGGGGTAAAGACCAAAAGGTTTTGACCATCCTGCAAGTAAAGTCTAGAAGTCTTGAATTTAAACAAAGAAGGAAGGCAAAGTGCTCTAAGTTCATTGTTCTCAGCCACTTAACTGTCTTCCTGATTCAGTGTTCATTCAGGTGCGTGAAGTGTTCCTGGACTTCAAGAGACTAAACTGAGCTCAAATGAAAGAAATCATACCCAAGCAGGGACGTGTTGTGATTGGAGCTGCAGGCGACTGCAAGTCAGAAATCTGAATTTTTAGTTCCAGCGAACATGTTTTTCCAAATTCACAAAGGAAGTCTCCTGATAATCCTTTCACTGGTGAGTAAGCCAGAAGGAGTCTGGCTTGCCCACTGGAATCCTGGGAAATACAATCCTTGTCTCTGTACGTGATAACCAGGCCACTGGACTCTGAAACATTCACTGCAGTGCAGACTTATGATGAGGTTATGAACAGCACGAGAAATCTCTTCCTCTGATGAACTGGGAAGATTAGGGTGTGTTCTAGAAATAAACAAGCAGTCTAGTTAGTGTGTGTATATTCTGTCTTCCCTAAGTCACATCCAATGTGAGAATTAAAAGAATGAATTTTCTTTCTTGAAGTATCCCTTCAACTTTAAGCATTCAGACAAGATTCAATAAAAAAAAATTTTAATCTAATTTTTGTGCCAGCAAAGCCCATATAAATCAGCACGAGCCCTGAAAAATTGAAGAGGCACTGTGTTTTATTGAATCCATAAATCTAAGATCTTAGCACTTAAAGAACAATTTTAAGCTCTCTCTCTGTGTGTGTGTGTGTGCATCTCTCTCTCTTTCTCTCTTTTTTCTCTCTCTCTTTTTCTCCCCTTAATAATTAGTGTGAGAACAGGTGGGAAATTGACCCATGAGCCTTATTCAAATCTCAGAAACAACAAGCATTTGAAAAATGAATAGTACTTAAATAAAATTGATTAAAGTCTCTGAACCCAAACCCAGAACTTGAATGTCTCTGGTCTTGTGAGATGTTGGATATGTACTTGATTGCCTCTATTAGTTATTTTCTCATCCGGTAACCACAGACCCCACAAAAAAATTTAAGGAAAGAGGAACTGACTTTGGCTCAGGATTTGAAAGAATATAGTCAGGTCTGGTGGGGAAGGCATAAGGGGCAGGACGACCCATGGCAGTGGCAGAGTGAAGGCGCTTGTTCACATCCCTGTGGATCAGAAGACAGGAAGGGGAATGCCAGCACTCAGGTGATTTCTCCTTTCCCCCTTTTTTAAAATTCAGTCTGAAACTCCAACTAATGGGATGGTGTTTCCCACATTCAGAGCGAACCTTTCCTTCTCAATTAACTCTCTCTGGAAACACCCTCATGGACAAACCCATGCCTAGATGATTCTAAATCCAGTCAATTGGGAAATAAATATTAACCATCACAAGTCCGCCCCCTGTTGATTTGGCACCAAAATTCATCACTTGAAATTACATTATTTTATCTCAGGTCTCAGAAGTTTCATGTTGATCTCATAATGCAAATTGCCTTCAGTCCATATCTGAAAGCTCCCAAAGTTTTAGCAGTATCACCAATTCAAAAGTCCAAGGTCTAAGATCTCTTCTGAGAGGAAGGAAATCTCTTACATGTGAGTAAATGTGAAATAAAATAGGGTCATATACTTTCAATGTACAATGCACAGAGTAAACACATGTATTCCAAAATTTGAGACGGGAGTATGCATAGTAAGGAATGATTAAGCCAAAGCAAGACTCAAACCCAGCAAGGCAAACCCTAAATCCTGCAGGCTCCAGGTTGAGCACTTGGGGTGTGTAGTATCTTCATCTGCACACCAATGGGCATGAATGTACCTGACCTTCCAGCTGTGTTGCCTACAGTAATCATGTCCTGTCCTGGGCTAGCTCCACTGTGTGTTCATAACTTCCCTAAGTGACTGAAAGCTCTTGTATCAATATTGATTTATTTTTCAAGACATGTCTTCAGCCATTGTGTATACTTGTTTGTAGAAACTGTTAAGAAATTTCAATGAGTAAGTAAGGCTTTCTGAACAGAAGACCCACAGTTTCACAATAGGTCAGTCTGATGAACAGGTCATGAAAGGAAAGCAGAATAGGAAAAGGAGCTAAAGGCTCTAAATCTCATGTCTACTCACTAGTCACAAGTCCACAGAACAACAGATCGCGCCTGTGACCAGAGATGTTTAGTATCTCTGATATTCTGGCATCTCCATTGCAAATGTGAGTTCACCTCAGGGCTTCATACACAGCCTGCTGGGAGTGTTGTAAACAGAATCTGAAGGTTACCTATTGTCCAGAACTTACCACTTTCTCCAACCACGGTACAAGCCTTCATAACCTCTCTGCCCTCCTCCCCCAGGCCCGCATCTGACATGCTGGAAAAGAACAAACACCATGTGGGTGCCACCACATTCTGGGCCGGTTGAAAATATACTTTGGAGACTCAGGAGTGTAACTGTAGTGGCTTCTGTGAGTTTTTGCAGCTGAACCTGATAGCAAACTTCTTTGGGTGGCCATTTTCCTGCAAAGTACCACACAGTATCCTCCTTTTAGAAGAATTAGTAATTTTATAAGCTGGAGCCCTCAAAGATTGAGGCCTTGCCCAATTTCAATTGTCACAATATGAAGCATACAATTTCTCCTTGTCTGTAGCCATCTTTTTATCAGTTAGAGCTGCTCTTTCCTTCCGACCTTGGCCACAACGTCAACACTTCGAGACCAATTCCTGCCTATGCTATACATCTATCCAATCTTTTGCTCACTTTCCTCCCTTTTTTACTATAAATCCAGCTAAAATGGACAAACAATAACCATGTCACAACCACTTTATACGTAAACTCGGAATCTCATTTGATTCTGATTTGCTTCTCTGGCTTGAACTTTGAACCTCCAAAATGGAGTAGCATCTCAACGCAAATCTTTCGAAAGTCTCTTTTAATTTTTTTTCTTATGACTCAATTATTTAACCTCCCCTCACCTGCAATCTTGGAAACAACAGCCAGAACTTCATATCACTGCTCAGAGAACATGTCGCTCATTCTCTGTCAGAGTGTAGAAGTTTAAGGTAAACTGGGCTAAATCTGAAACAAACATTGGACTGTAGTGCTGATTTTCTCCTCCTCCTGCTATCACGGTCTGCTCCTGGTGCTCACTTATTGCTTCCATGTTCACTATTTCATCTAGTTCAGATGTCCTAAGCAAGTGTACTTGATTTGTCTCTTTTCTGTTGAAAAGCTAGAACAGATTTCATCTCCGACATCAACATTTTTGATTTATTGAAAAAGACATGTTTTCAATCATTGTGCTTACTTGTTTGCAGAAACTGCAAATAAAAAGTAATAATTTCTGTTAAGAAATTTTAGTGAGTAAGTAAGGAAAAGTTTGCTCATTCTGAACAGAAAACCCTCAGTTTCACGATAGGCGAATTTGATAGACAAGTCATGAAAGGAGAACAGAGTAAAAGGAGCTGAGGGCGCAGAATCTCACATCTGCTCACTAGTCAGGAGTCAGCAGAACAGCAGATCATGACTGTGGCCAAATCTAACCCAAGGAGTGAGTTTGTACACAAAGTCTAATTGAACCATTTACATACAGTCTGTGACCGCTTCATAGCCCAGGAGTTGTGAGCTTTTTACAGATACAACAGACCTAAAAACAATTACTGCGTGACCCCCTTATAGAATAAAGTTTCCTGTCTCCACTCTAGATGTAGGTCTCCAAGATACTTAAAAGGAACATCAATTATCAAGTGGCATAACAATCAAAGAGAGTTTGAGAGTCTTTCACAAAGAACTTCAGCCCATTTATAGCAACCGCTCCAAGAAACAAGGCTCTTGCACCTAATTCTGATCTCCCAAAATGTACTTTCTCGGCTTCTTCCAGGTCAAGTTCATTTTCTTCCATAAACTCAACCCTTTCTTTTTCCCTACCTATCGAAACCTCAGTACCCAGGAGGACATACTATATCATACTTTCCTTTTCTACACATCCAAGTGCAATGTGTGTATCATCATCCATCCACATATCCCTCTATGCATAACTTGCCCACCTCCCCAAGGTATCTTCTCCATGCTGCCTGCCTTCTAACATTTTTAAATGTTTCCTCCATTTCAAGCAAAATAACGCATCTGTGCAGTGCCTCCCCTATGTTTCATGCACATGCGGTACATGCACAGGGTAAGGGAACATGTAATCGAGAAAGGGGGACAGACATGGCCGCAAGTGCATGCAATAGACTGCTGTGATTGAGTTTAATTTGAGACTTAAAAGAATGAGGATGAGATCAATTCTATCTTGGAGGAAATAAAAAAAAAGTGAGCAAGCTTCTTCAGCTAATAAAAATATTATTGCTGTACATGTCCTAAAAGTCCTGAGGAAACAAGATTTTTATGAATTTGGTATAGAGAAATCCCTTAAAATATAAAAAAGTTATTCTAAAAAGAGACTGTATCACAAATATGCTTTCCTCAAATACTTTAAAGTAGTTATAAAAGACAAGTGAAGCAACATGAAATTAATTAAATATAAATAGAGCATGATTGATCTCCTGCCCTTAGGAATTCATTAACTCTGGCTGATTGGATTTAAATAAATCAGAATACATAGAGTTACCCTACAGAGGCTCTCCCTTTAGGTTGAAAATGGAGAGAACGTCACGTAGACAGCTCCTAAAAACTATTGGCTACACTGAAGAGGCACAGTCCTAGCTAAGAAGGGAAATGGTGTTGGTTTCTAATGACAAAGAGAAAATGGAGGAAAAAGTAGGGAAAGAAGGAGGGAGAAAAGTGTCATCCTAATTAATGTAAAGGAAGATCCGAACTTTTTTGGCATGTGTGTGTGTGTGTGTGTGTGTGTGTGTGTGTGTGTGTGTGTGTGTGTAAAAGAAGGCACTTAAGTGTATGTCACTGTAGAGGAGTCACAAGGGACATAGAGAATCATCATGGATTTCTCCACTGCCTCATTGCTTTGCTCTTGGGTGTCCAGAAACCTACATAATTTCTGTTTTGCATTTTTCTATGAGATTTGGTAATATGAACTCAATTCTTTTTGCCTTCAAGACAAAGGATGAGCCCTTTTCTTAGCTCCAGATCATGACTTTAAAACATCATTTCACTGAATGAAAAAAAAACGTTGGTAGCCAAATGGTCTTCTTGATTTTGAAAGCTTACCCGAATTGACCCTTCCTGACTAGTTTATCCACTTTGTTTGGACCTCAGTCACCCACTAACCTGTGTCTCTGGAAGAAAAACAGCTCTATGTTTTAGGCAGCTAAAATCTAGTTGTCATAGACACTGAGACAAAGGCATGAAAGTAGGAAGAGAAGGAAGGGTTATTCTGAAAGAAGCAAATTCCAGATATTGGGAAGTCTTAGAGCAAGACAAGAATTATTTGGAGTGTCAAATTCTTCTCCCATACCTGGGGACATTTAACAGCTTAGATGATCTTTTAGGTTCATTGAAACTCTGGTTTTACCCAATGGCTTTATTTTTCAAGCCTCTAAATCCTGTAATGCCATACATAGTATTCTGCATAAAAGGTATTCCATGTGGGTCTAAGTCAAACTTAATGGAATGATATGGATGGATAGATGAATGGATGGATGGATGGATGGATGGATGATGGATGATGGATGAATGGAAGGAACAGAGAGAGAAAGGAATGAGTTCCTTTGTTATTTCATTGGTCATGTTGATGGGGACAAACTCAAACAACTGCTTTGAGATCTCCCAGGTGACTACTTTGAAGAGTGTGACTTACACTTTGTCTTAATGTCTCCTCTATTGTTTCTTTATGGTCGCTTTTGCTATGTGTACATGTGGTACATTCCCCATGGAAACCAGAGATTGTTTTCCACCTTATCTTTTGATACAGAATCTCTCACTGACTTGGGCCAGAGATTGACCCATCTTCACCCTGTCTTCATCCCACCCAAGTTCAGGACCACAGGCATGTGCAGCCACATCCAATTTATCTTTTACATTGGTGCTGGAGAGTGAACTTTACAGAAACATCTGCGTGGCTCCTTAATGTCCCCTTTGTGATGGTTAAATTCAGGTGTCAACCTGACACTTGCAGGCTACTTGCAGCACAGCTGTGAAGAATTGATGGTTGTAGTAAGCAGGCCCTTAAACAAGCCTGCAGGTGATTATTTAATTAATATGGAAGACCCAGCCCACAGTGCATGCTCCTTTCCAGTGGTGGAGCAGATTAAAGGAAGTGCAAGAAGGAGGGACTTGCTCTTGCCTTTTCCTGTGATGACTTGCTGTGTGGGTCCATTGCCGCATCGTTGCCTTCTTCGTTGTTGCTGCCGCTGCTGCCTCCATCCTTGGCTGATGTCAGTGCTTGGCTCTTTGACCTTACTGTTGTCAATGCCATGGAAGTTTGCTTTCATAGGCCTTATTGTTGTTCATCATTGAAGCCCAACATCTTCAGCTTGGCTACTGTCCTTCCATGACCTTGGAGCCCAGCCTCTTCAACCTTCCAGCATGGCTGACGCTCAGGACTTCCCAGGATCCTCCAATCTTGTGAGACATTCAAGAACTGAGCAGCTGTAGATGGCTACTTCAAAGGACACTGCTCTTATTTTTAAGTTTATTTCATATATATATATATGAAATAGACACACACACACATACACACACACATATATATTATCAGTTCTGTTCCTCTAGAGAACCCTGAGTAATAATACACTTCTTTAGGAAATGAGAGTAATAGTACCTACCTTGTGGGTTTGCTTTGAGAAGTAAGCGAGTGAATTGCATGTCAGGATAGATCTTACTTCTGCCTAAATTGCTTTTCAATATTCTCATTGTCGTCGTATTTTGCATAATAAAACATGGCCTAAAGAGGATTCTGTTGAGTACATCCCACAAGCTAAAAGCCAGAACTGTGAGAATGCTTCTCAGCAAGTCCATGGAGAAGTACACATCGAAGGGTATTACTAATCGCTGCTCTGCTTGAATAACAGGAGTCGAGCTGCTGTATCTATCCACCATGACTTTTTTTCCACACAGGAGATGTCAGGTGACAGGGTCAGGGAAGCCTCTATCTTCCATTAGCCTCCCGTTATTTTTATTATTGTTCGTATCATTAGCACCTCCTCCAGATGCCGACAGCGAAGAAAAGTCCTGAGTCACAGCTCAGAGACACCTGCATGGGAAGATTTAAACCATATCCATTTCAAGTATGTCTAAAGTCAGGAGATGTCACTTCTTTAAAAAGATTAATGTGAAGCAGATTAAACTATTTGAATAGAAACAAATCTATAAAGGTGACTAAGGTCTTATTAAGCTTTTCTAGAGGCTAGACAAACACGGTGTATCTTTTATATACAAAAGGAGATTTAAGCAGTCAGTATATATTAAGGTGAAATGAGACAAGTTTGTGAAAAGCCAAGTCCATGGGGAAGTATGTGTAAGAATTGTGTGACTGTGCCGTACTTCTCAAAACAAGAGGACTCTTTTATCTATAATTTACATAATTTGTTAACTGTGTATACAATTATGTACTTACTATATAACTTAAATGTGGTTAATACAATTTGAATGAATACCTTGCTAATTATGTATGTGCATATTAGATGGATATGCATCTAATTATATATAAGATGTATATATGCATATGTATATACATATTATGTTATAGTTATATGGTCTATAGCATGATGTTTGGATATATGCATGTATTGTACAATGAATAAGCACAGCTATTTAACACGAATATTATGTTATATTTATCTCGTGGTGAGAATACTTTGTTGTAGTTAGACTTACAGATGTCAATTTGACAACTGAAAGTTGAGCTCTGGGCATATGTGCAAAAGAATTAGTATTTAAGGCAAGCTTTTAGCAAACCTTCAGGGGATTGTTTGATTTATGTGGGAAGGCCAGCCCAAAGTAGGTGGGAACGTTCCCTGATATATTAGTCAGGGTTCTCTACAGGAATGGCACCAATAGAATGGATATATATACATACATATATGTATGTATGTATATGAAGGTAGACAGAGATAGGTAGATAGATAGATAACAAATAGAGAAAAAGAGAGAGAATAGAAAGCTCATTAGACTTAAGAGATTAAATGTAGGTGGTCTCTTATTGGAAGGTACCCCCACTATGCACTGGCCCTTCCATATCAATTAGACAATCTCCTGCAGACTTGCCTTAGCTATAATTCTTCACAACTTTGCCCAAAGCTCAGCCTGCAACTGTTGAGTTGACAGCTATCATCTTGGGCAGGCTGATAAGATAGGGAAAGTTGGTTTGTAAATTCTTCAGTACAACTGGGCAGACTTGCAGTCTGGCAAGTGAGATTTGCCCCTCTCTCAGCAATCCCTGGGAATATGTGGTTTGGCCAATTCCCTTGGCTCCTGGAATTGGATTGAACTCTCCTATCAAGATGAACTAAGAAGTGTAACCAAGAATCATAAAGAGTAAAAACCTCTTGTTTCTCTTGGTGGTTGTTTTAAATAACAATATTTCTTGGTTTGTTTTAAGAGCAAAGAGCACTCTATCATACATGTGTCCCACATACATGTCCCCCATTCTCTTCATTAATCAACAAATGTAATTCTTGAGCCATGATTCTGGAACACATTTCTTTGGTTCCCACAGACACTTATCATCCCTTTCCTCTTATCTTTAAACAAAACAGGAAAAAATTGCTTCCTGAAAATGTGTTTGAGCATCTAAATTTCCATGTGAAATATCTGAGCTTGAGTCTTCTGATCACCTTCCCTTTCAAAGGAAACCCGAAGCCGCTAGCCATTCTCCCACATCAGGATCTATGAGTTTTTCAGGGGGACGTTAGAGGACAGAAGGATATCAGTGAAGTGATCATTTGAGCCCTGGAAAATTGGTCATAAGAGCTGTGGTGGGAATCAGAAGTGGTGTGCCAGGATGTGACCGTGGACACCAAAAGTGTTGGCTATGGTGCCCTAGGTAGTGGGGTTGACAGAAATCATTAGTAGTGAGTCAAAAAAAAACTTTCTGGTACTGAAAAAAGTGTGTGTGTGTGTGTGTGTGTGTTTGCTGTGCGTGTGTACATGCACCTGTGCACTCATGTATGTTCATGTGCACTGTGTGTGACTGTGTACACATGTGTAGGCATATGTTTGTGTGTGCCTGTCTGTGTGTATTTGTGTGTGTTCGTATTTGTGTGCACGTCCATGTGTATATGTGCTCCTGGGTATGTGCACATATGTATGGGCATGTGCGAGCATGTGTGTGTGATATATCTTCTTCAGATGTTCTGCAAGTACTGTGAGTCCTTTGCAAACTGACAGTGGGGCAAGATGGGAAGATACTCCCACAGCGACTGCAAGGATGATCCAAAAGGCAAGGTGGACGCTGCATCTGAGAGCTATCCTTTCTTACTCTCTCTGTGCAGAACTCCACTTAACAAGATCCCCGTGCTTCTTGAGCACTTCTCCAGTCCCTCTCTGGACTACCTCTGTTCTCTTCTCTAGATGATGTTTGCACGAACAGAATCTCTGGAACACTCCAAAGAAGTCAATTTCCTTCTGTGTCTGAGGCTGAGTCATCCGTCCTTCTGCATCCTTCCTACTTTGACTAGTGACTAAAGCCAGGTCACCACATCTGCACATGTCTGCATATCTCTCTTCCAAATCCTTCCTCGCATCCTCGAGCTGGGTTCAACCTCCTTTCCCACAGCATGTCTTGCTTTCTGCCTCACAGTTATTTATATGCTTATTTTGTATTCCCTTCTAGATAATAAAATTCTCAAGAACAGAGTCCAAATTTCATTGACTTTTTTATGCCTCACATAATTTAGCACACAGCATGGCTTGTGGTAGATATTCAATAAATATTTCCTGAGTAAATGAACATAGATATTGAATCATGTGTGGTCTATAGAGAAGAGCTGTGGATGTTTTTATGTGTGTTCTCATCTCTATCTTGTGGAACGTTAGATGAGCAAGAAGTTCTGTGTGCATACACAACAAACTTTTCTTCCTGGAAAAAATACTATATATACCTCATGTCTTTGTGGCACTTAGGTTGAACCATGTGGCCAAGTTTCTCAGTAGAATGTGAACTTGAGCAATATGTGCCTTTCCAAAGAGTAACTCCTCAGTCTTCTGTGGGGTCCTCAGTGTATATACTCTTTTGCTCATTCAGAAAATACAGTGGAGAATGCCCCTGCCCCACTAATGGGAAAATACCAGACAGCTCAAGTATAGTCCCTAAAATACAATATGCACTAAGGATCCCCCTCATCTCTCCTCTGACTCACATTAGATAGCAACACGTGGGAAGCTGGACTGTTGCCAGTCCACTGAAACACTGTGGTTCTTCACTATGGCACATAATCTCTCCTGACTAAAACAAATACTTGGGTGTTTTTAACTGCTTTATTAACACTAAAAAGAGACAAGAATACCATATTTCTCTGAATTTAAGACACCATCAAATGTAATACACACCATTGTTTTAGGTTCCATTATGTCAAATGAAAGAATTGAAAGCTGCCAGTCAAGCTGTGACAATTCATCCCAGTTTAACAGACGTTAAACACAGGAGAAAGTGAATCCTAAATTTAACGAAACAGCATAAAACACCAGCTCATGTGCAGAATAATTCCCCAATTTATGAATTGTTTAAGAGAAATCATCAAACCATTTATGCAACATGCATTCATGAATCAGATTTTTATATAATTACCATTGTGTTAGAAAAATGACTCAGTCAGTAAAAACATTTGTCATAAACCTGAGTTCAGATCCCCAACACCCATAACAAAACCTGAGTGGGTAACAGATACACACGTTACCCAACACTGGGCACAGGGAGACGGGTGGATCCCCAGAGTTCAGTGGCCTGCCAGTTTCGCTAATCAGTGACTTCTGAATTTAATGAAAAAGCCTGGTCAAAAAATAAGGTGTCAATTGATAGAGAAAGATACCTGGTCTTGGTCACAACACACATGCACATGCACACATACATGTGTGTGTCCCTACTCACACCCACACACAAATAAAAGGATTCAGTTTCATTAAGCAAAAAGTGTGCAGCTAATGCACACTACACATGCTAGGATAGTGTGAATAAGATGTATTTTCAAGTTTATGCACATCCCACGGGACTAGTATGATTCTGTCTGCTTGATTTGCATTGGGATTCAGTAAGCACACTAGTGAAGGTCGGCATCCCTCCATCCACAATATTAAGAGGGTTTACTACGGTCAGGCTAGGATGGGGCATGTCATGTGGAAGAGTTCTTAACCCTGGCACAGAAATGAAAGGAAGGTAAGGTAAGCATGGCAGGCTGCAAAGCGGTGTGCAATAGGCTAAGAAGAGGTGAATCTCTTGTTGGCTGTTGCAGTTACTCTGCTTGTCGCTGATAAATGCATGAACAAAAGGTTTAAGGGAGCAGGAAGTTTTATTTTGGCTTATGATAGTCTGGTTACAGTTCCTTGTCCAGCTTGGCAGGACAGTTCACAGCAACACTAGGGACTGAGGAAATGGGCCACATCATATCTATATATCCACAGTATTGCTGAGAGAGGGACAATCCCTACTTGCCAGACCAACAGTCTGACCACGTATACGGTAGGATGGTAACTTTAAGCCAGCTCTCTACATCTTATTCGCCTGCTCAGGGATTAGTCCCGCCCAACCATGGGCTCTGTCTTCCCTACCAATTAGGTGACAATCTTCTGCAGGCTCGCTTGGGGTTTACCTCAACTACTAATTCTCTACAAATGTGTCCAGAGCTTGATCCCTCAACCATAAGTTGACACCTGTATCTAACGCTGACAGTGGGAGACAAAAGAATAGGATTCCAGAAGGCCCAGCCAGTGAGCTTCATGCACGATGTCAAGTGTTTGAGCTAATTCACCGGGTGATGGGAATTTCAGAAAGAGCTTTAGGGACAAGTGGATGCAAGAGTAAAGATTGTCAAAATCAGGTCAAAATTATGTCTTAATACTGTCTGCATTTAGAGGCATTTTGTTCAGGTTAACAAAGAAATAGGATCTTGTATGTGTCATTCGATCAACAGGAGTAAGAGATAATAGTGAATTCTATTAAGATGGCAAAAACATGGAGAACAGTTGTTACTGAAACGCATTTGAATTGATTTCATATTATGCATGCATAAAAAGATAATTTCCCATTCTGTTATGGTTTTTTGAGTTATTACCTTGAAAAGAAGATGTTACAGCCATCCTTCATAAATCCATTCAGTTCACTTATTACCTCTGGAATATTTTCTTTTAAGAATATTACTAGGAGCAATTTTAACCAGCCCAAGTTTTAGGCGTTAAAAGGCAAGCTATTTTACATACACAGTAAGTACTTTTTCTGAAAATTTTGTGTGATGGAATCATAATTCACAGTGGGCTACCCCTGCTAATATGCACTCACAGCTGCATGTAGCCCTAGGAACCATTATTATATTAAGAATAATGTAAAGACACTTAAACTTATTCTGTATCATCATGCACATTACCAAGTGCAAGCCATTATGAGAAGCAGCCACAGCGCATGGCGTGGTGGTATGCTAAAGATGTTGTGGAGTAAACGGAATGCACATTAAGAGTACACAAAACTCTGCTGAATTTTAATCGCCCTTATTCATAGGACACAGAGCTCTAATGATCCTCAAAATGTGTTCCATTTAAATAAGCCGTCCTTATTCCATTCCATTTAAACCCTTGGGGTGAGCTAATCAGCCTGGGTGGGCTTATTCCTAGTGATGAACAGAAAGAAATATGGCAAGGGAAAGTGGGGTCACCTAGTAAACAGATGGAGTAAATCCCATCTGAACTATGTCACCAAAGGGACTTACTAGCTTCTGGGGACTAATCAAGTTGTATCCATTTAGAAGGCCCCCCTCCTCGACCCCCACTTCTAGATGATGATCTTCAAGGAATTTGCATATAGTAGAAATACCATGGAATGAGAACGTTGGCTAACCTGAATTGCCACTCTGATCCTTAATTTAAGAAATGATATCAAGGCTGAAGAGATGGTTCAGGAGTGAAGACTCTGCCTCACAAGCAGAAGATCCTGAGTTCAGATCCCAGCTCCACATAAAAAACACCTAGAGGAAAGAGCATCCTGTATTTCCAGTCCCAGTGGGCTGAGCCTGAGAAATTTTAGAGTGGAGTAAAAGGACTCCGAAGCAATCCAGGATGATTCTCAAAGTCAGTCTTGGTCCTCCACAGGGATACACAGTGTACAAACACACATACACGTATGCATGTGCCCATACACACACACACTGAATGAATAAATGAATGAATGAATGAATGAAAACTTAAAAAAATGTTTGTGGCACATTTATGCTTTGATGGAAGGCTTCCAGAAAGAAAATCCTATTGGACAAAGTATTGAAATTCCTCAAAGGCAACGGACAAGCACAGTGCAGTGGGGTCAGGACTCTGCTTAGCTCCCATTTCACTGGGAACCACCATGCTTGTTTCCCACACAAGGCAGCTGAGTCCAGGTCGTTGTCCTTAGCTACAAGGTAGCGGATCCAGATCTTGCTCTAGTTGCCATGTGTCTCAGGGCGTTGTCCTTGATGTGGGGACAGGAACATGGCCCTAAAATGACAGGGTCAGAAAGCCTTCCCAGGGGAATGTAGAGCTAGTTCTCAAGAGCCTTTTGTCCACTGAGAATGCTGAAGTAGCTGATCGTTTCCAGCCTCATAGCAACCTCGAAGTTTGCCGTTATGCCTACATGTAGCGGCTGTGGACAGATGGGATCACTGAAACTCTGAGGGAGAAAAATACAAAGTGTCAAGTTACTGCTAAGCATAAGTGGGGGTGGAAAGTTACCAATGTCCCAGAGGCAGTTAACTGAGAAAATTTTGAATATACCACTCCAACGCGGGTGGTTAGTCTGCCCTGCTGTTGCTTAGTAACCATTGCTTCTGCTTCTGGAAAGTCCTGCTTCGTTTGTTCCACCTGGTTTTTCTTTTAGTATAAAATGAAGGTAATATGGGGTTGATTTCCTGGCTGTGGCTTACCCAAAAGACGTGGGGTCCCTCTGGGGGTCTGTATGTGTCCAGGTTCTTGTGTTTGGCAGTTGAACATTGAAAACAGAGGCAGAATTTATTAGAGGAGAGAAAGAATGGAACCCACAGATGTGGATTCATGAGGGGTAAGAGAGCCCTGGAGAACTCAAGGACTCTAGGCATGGAATTCATGAGAGGTGGAATCCCATGAAGGGCAAAGGAGCCAAAGATGTCTGCCAAGTCAGGATTATTTATAGGCCAGGCAGATGGAGAGGGGAGGGAATGGCTTTTTCTCATTGGGTAGCTCCACTTTCTGCAGACCTGCTTGGAGCTTTTGGTTCTCTACATCCCAATAGTATGTTCATATTGGGACCCAACCCGGTTCATCTTGTGCCCTGCCTCATGGTGGGGCTTAACTACAATGGAGAACTAATCTCCATATCCTTTTACAAAAGAGAATTGTGGCAAAGTGGTCTCCATGAAGGATTAGAGTCAGTTCCTCCAGTCAATAGGTGTGTTCCTTCAGGATAACCCCAACAGTGGAGGAGGACCTTCGAAGACCTTCAGAGACCTTCCCAACATGGCTGCTCTAAAACTTACAGAAAAGAACAATCTAAACTCAGCACTAAAGTCAGTAGAGCATGATCTTGACTGTAGCCCCCAGTGACTAGACCTTCTCTCTTCCACCCTAACTGATGTCTGAGGAAGTTTCGCAACAACAGCACCAGACAGAAGCAAAGGAGAAGGGCAGAAGAGTCGCACCGCCATCCTCTGAACTCCTGGCTATTGCTTCAAATAGCATAAGCAGTGATTCTGCCCTTCCTGTGTGTGAACAGAGAAATAAACATACACAGTTGTGCTTTCTGCTTGCTCATTGTACTCATCAGATAATTATTTCTTCTCTCCATTCAGCATCTATTCATCACTCTTTCAACAATAGAGTCAATTTTCTACTCTTAGTCTGGTGCTTTGGATGAGGCACAACTTTCAGTTGTAAGCACAGGTAAGTTCACTTCCTTAACAGCACAGCGATTGGTTCAAGAACACGAATGTAGCCAGAGGAGTCTTGGAGGCAGAATGAGAATCTGGGGACAGATGTTATGTTGGGTGGTATAGCTCAGGCACTTCCCTTACATGAGGCCCAGGGTTTAATTTGCATTACTACTGAGGGAGAAAGAGAGAGAGAGAGAGAGAGAGAGACTCATGAGACTTTGAGATGCTTCAACCTACATATCAACCTATATCAGGCTTATAGCCTGCCTGTAGATTTTTAACTATTTCAGTATTTTTGCTAATTTGAGCCATCATATTTCCCTTTCTTGTCTTTTTTTATTTTATTTTTTTACTTTGATTGCCCCACGTAGTACACCATTGACATTTCTGCTTCGCTAGCTGCTGTTTCACAGACTAAGGCAATCAAACAGTCCTGAGCCACACACCTCCATGCTGCGGTCTCACTTATTTCTTTGTTATTCGAAGGGGATTTGAACGGCTCCTTCCGTGGCTTTTCCTTTAGTCTCAAGAGAGGAACCCAGGGATTTCGCCTCGCAGATCCTTCTGCAAAGCTAATGGGAAGATGCTTGTGCCAGATCCCAAACACATGAGAATCCAGCCAGGGGCTATGTGCTGGGCAGGAAGCAAATCGTATGGCCAAGTTTATCCAGCAAATACTTAGCGACGGGCAGAGCTGGAGGCAGCAGACAGCAACATTTGGAATGATGTTCCTGTGGAGTGGGCTTTGCTAGCCACGAAACTCAAGAGGCCCCAACTGCTGGCTGGCCCAGGATGAGGTCGTCCGTGCCTGCTCCTGTTACTCTTATTACAGCTCAGAGTGACCGGGAACCCAAAGGCTGTGACTGCCAGCCTGCTCTTCCGGTCCTGCTGGCATTGTGCCTGCTTGAGGCTCTTGTTAAATTCGCTGCCAATCCGAGAGAAGTCTGTCCTGTCTTCTGAGCTGGTAAGAACAATTTGGTCTCCAAGCAGAAAAGGCGAGATTACAGGACAGAACTGGCCACGATGTGATGGGACTTGCATGCAGATTAAGGGAAAGGAAGGAAAAACATTCTAACACACACACACACACACACACACACACACACACACACACACACACCACACCACACCGCAACTCACACTTTATCTCATTTAAAAAAAATCAGCATTTGCATAGTTTCCTAACCCCAGGTCATAATCTCTTCTGGATCCCACTGCACGCTTCCACCTGGATGTCATTAGGACTAGCCTGTGGGTACTTTTCTGAGAGATGACATCTTAGGTTTTGCCCATCTAAGCTAAGGAGGATGCTGAAACATCCCATCCTGGAGACTCTCAGTAAGGAAACAGCTTTTAACTTTCAGGAAGTTTCTGACAACTAGCAAGACAGGGCTCCCTCGGGGATGTAGAAAGATACTAAGCAACAGCTAGGGGAAGGGACTCACCCGCTAGCCAAGCCAGCCAAACAATCTGAAGGAACCCCCCCACCACCCCTTGAACCCCGCAGCGAGGAAGCCTGGAAGAGACTGCTGAGCAGCCCAGCAGTCTGGAAGAGGCCAGCCAAGTAGTTGAGTTGAGGAGGTCTTGGAAAGGTTTAAGACTGTCAGGAGAAGACCCTGGAGCGGCAGTTTGGAAGAGAATGCCCAGGAGCCAGAGGCTGGGGTGAACTATTAGCAAACAGTTCAGCAGTTGGAGAGAGAACAGTCCAGCAGCCTGGCTTGCCTAGCAAGTTTTGCCACAGAGAACTCTAGAACAACAGCTTCCACCCTGAGGTTCTCTGGTGATATCGTTGCCTTTGAATCATTCCCTACTCCTGTAAGTAATTCCAAAAAACTCATTGGCTCATTAACTTGGATCCTGGTATCATTGTTACTTGGGTCTGTTGTAGAATTCCTAAATGGAGTGGATAAATGGTTGCGTGGCGTTTCCCCAGGAAAAGTATTCATACAACCAATGCCTAAAATTCACATGTCCTAACTCAATCCTCAAAAGAATGTGCCGTAAAGACAGCACAGTAACAACAACAAAAATATGTAGTGTTTCCAGCCAAGAAACCTGGATTCAAATCTCAGCCTTGTCGTTTGATGCTGCATGTCTTTACCAAGCAATTTAAACGCTGAGTTCCTCAATTTTGTTGTCTATGAAATAGAGATAAAAATGCCTACCACCCAGCACTGCCGCATGCATTAAAATGAAAATCCTGAGTTCCAGGACAACTGCTATTTCTGTTGCTCTTTATTTCTATGAGTTAGTTCAATGCTTTTTCCTAGAATGAACAAAGAACACGAGAAATACTCTGCTGCTTCCTTTAACCCTCATTTAGTTCTTTCCATAAAGGTGGAGAGCGACTGCCATCGGTGACCCCACAGAAGAAGCTGACTCAGATCAGTCAGTTTTGGTTCTTTCTCTTGGGCTCTGCCTGCCTTCGGAAAGGATTGGTTCTTTTTTTTAACATTTTTTATTATTATTTCCACTCATACAAACTTAATAGGTACACCGGTTCCCTCCCTCCCTCCTCCTCCCCCCAAACCCCCCTGCTCCCCCTCCCCTTATCCCTCCCTCCCCATCCCTCAATGCCTCCCCCCCCAATCCCTGGAGAATCCTTTAATGTGCATGCCAGACTCTCCTCTGGGCCCTCCTCTCTGATGACGTACAAGGACCCAGTGGCATTTCCCTGAACCCTTTCCCGTGTTCCCCTTAAGCATAGGAACACTGCTGTGGCTGTCAATCCCTTGCCTACAAGGATCTTGGTGCCTTTAGCAAATGCTAGACTTTGTGGGGTCAATAGTATGTTGGACATTGCACAGGGCATGCAAAGTCCAATTATGATTGCTTCGGCCCTAACCTGTATAGAGTATCTTGCAAATCATTGCTCCTCCCATCCTTGTGCTATTAACAATCTTACCGCCCCCTCTTCCGCAAATTTCCCTGAGCTTCAGGATGGGGAGAGATTAGGCTGGCCTAGTTCTAGGTAGTTGATATAGAGTCTCTGAAGTTCTGGATTATGGTTTGTTGATTTTCTTTTGCGGTTTTGCTGCTCCTGCAATGTCCTTCATTCCATCCTGATGAGTATTGTATGTCACCCCCTGGCCAGAGATAAAAAGCTGTTAAACTAGAGTCTTGTTATAAGAGTATATTCAAAGGTAGATGTAATAAAAGTAGGAAACCACAGTGAGGGAGGGGTTGATCACCCAAAGGATTGGTTCTGAGCCGGGCACTGTGTGCCTGTCTGTCTGTGGTCACAACGCTTGCAAGCTGAAGGCAGAGGTTCAAGGGTTGACACACCTTAGTTCTCAAGGGCAGCCTGCAGCATGAGACCCTGTCTCCTAAGAAAATAACAGCAACAAAAAAAACGTGCTGTAGATCCATTCCCAGGTGGGTCTAGACTGTGCATCTCTGGTGTGGATAAATACATTTGATTTGGGTGAGAAATGTGAGTGCCCACCTGGCTACATGTTTTGATCTCTGTGGGTCAAATTGCTGGGTCCCACCTTTTAATTGTTTGTGAATTTAGGACAGAAAGAGCCACATGTCTTGACTCCTGAACCCTGCTATGAAGAATGTCCAGAATATTCTGGCATATACTAGGAGCTCGTAACATGTCAGTGTCATTTCTCCATAAAATTCCGTCCTCCAGCGCCTCATGCCACCACTTCTCAGCTGTGCAACAAGAATGGTTAGCTGCCGACCTCCAGTAGAGACCAACTGTGTTTCTCTTGAACCTCATGTTTCTACATATGATAAAATTTCCAATTCATAAACTGATTAATCCTGAAATACTTTTCAGTGTCTAAGCCATGAATACCAGTTTGGCCTGAATCAAGTTCCCTAAAAATTGAAGGGAAAGTCTCCATCTGCAACGTCTCTGGCCCCTAACAATGACGTGGTAAGCATGAGGATATGGACTTGAATCCTCAGAATCTGCACCAAGCCAGGCATAGTAGCATATTCATATCATCTTTGTGCTTCCAAGGCAAGATGGATGGCAGAGACGGACAAGGTCTGGCATGCACACTGATGAATAAGATATCTTGTCTCTACAAGGCTGAAAGTGAGGACCAATATCTAAGGTTGTGGAAAATGAGTACACACACATACACACACACACACATACACACACATGCATACATCATGTACACCCACATGCCATGCATGCATATACATACATCATGCATGCTTACACACTGAGATAAGGTTCAAGACAAAAATGAGGATGAATGAAGTCAGAAGGCATTTGAATGAGGCCTCAAAGGTAATTCAACCTTCTTAAAAATCAGGCAATTAGGGGGCTGGAGAGGTGGCTCAGGGGTTAAGCCTCTGCCTTGCAGGCAGAAGATCCTGAGTTCGGATCCTAGACCCCACGTATAGACGCCAGGCGGAAGCGGGGGCGGCCTGCGTTTCTGGTCCTAGTAGGGCGGAGCCTGTGAATCCCGGGGCAGAGTAAACAAGGAGGAGGTGGAGGCGTCCTTGGTGATTCCCAAATTCTGCTGGGCCCCAACTGAATATATACAGCGGACATGAAGAAAAGAATCCAGAATTAGCACGCTGCAGACGATGGTGTCAGTCACTGAGAGATGAAGATCTGCCTGAGCCACTGTGGCTGAAAATGTCTGTCTGATATTCCTAGTTGAGGGGCTGAGATGTTGATTACAACCCTGAACCTCATGGCATCTACCTTTAAGAGAAAGATAATGCTCGCTCATGTTATGATTGCATTAGATAATGCATGTAAATTATTTAATGTTGGTGTTGTAACCGTTCTAAATAACTGTTATCACTACCATCGTTAAACACAATAATCAAAGACATGTTCAAAGAAATACTTCCTGAGATCAAAACATCCTGAGTGTGTAAATTAAGAGAGTTCAGGGTGTTCCAGGCAGGGCTAAATAACAAAGGGGCACACCTGACATATCAGAGTTGTCAAAGCTACTCTACAATAACAGTGAGATAAACAAGAGTCAAACAAAGACTCTTACTGAGAGGAGGAGGAGTCAGATTAGCCTCCACTATTTCCTGCACTCTAACACCTGAAGACAATAAAACAGGGCAATGCTGACAAGTTATGCCACTCGCGAACTCTCTAGAAAGAATTACTAAGAAGTCAACAGAATCCAGAGAGCAGGAATGAGACAGTTGTAAAATTAAAACCAATAAACAGGGTTAGACAGATGGTTCAGTGAGTGAGGCTGCTTGTCGCAAGATGAGTTTGGACCCCCAGCGCTCACATGAAAGGCAGGTGTGATTCGTTCCTTGCCACATGCCTGTAACCCCAGAACCAGAGAAGCAGAGATAAGCCAATCCTTGGCCAGTCAGTCTAAGGAAAAAGGCAAATGCCAGGTTCCGTGAGAGACTTTGCCATTGGAGAATAGCAGAAGGAAATAACTGTTGTTTTCCTGAGCTGCATATACAAACATACCACACAGAGCACATGCATACACCACATTACACACACACACACACACACACACACACACACACACACACAGCAATTTCTGCAGACACACTTATAATAATTGCATAGAGACAATATAATCTGGACTGGAGAGGAGGGAGAAGTCTTAATTTCTCATTGCATAAGAAAGCAACATTTTTCCTTAGTTCTTTATCTTAATAAACGAGAATGGGAGTTTATGTACTTTTTTGATAAGGAAATCAGTTAGAGGTAGAATTTACAATAGAATATGCTTGTTGCATCATTAAAGAAAGGAAAACTAAAGAAAATATTAAAGATGTAAAAGTAGAGACAAAGAGGCACAAAATGCATTGAAAAAGTAAGCCACTGCATTTGATAATAAATCAAGTAGGTTATATGCCATTAACAAAGATAAAACTGAAAAGAAATGAAAATGATCAAAGATGCCAAAAATACAAAAGGGAAGCTAAGGTCAAAACAAAGGATTAAGTAGGACTGTTGTTTAAAGATGTGTGAGGGAATATAAATTGACAGACATACAACCATGAAGGAGATTCAATTGCTAGAATTAGAATAGATGATTCAGTGTAATTTATAGGATTTATTAAGTAATCCAATTTTTTGATTAGTTACAAAGGATAGTATATGTTATTTTTAAGTCATGTTTCTAAACATTGCATAAATTCTAACAGTTTTTTAATCAGCAATATTCAAGTGCAAAAATAACTATTTTCATTGGGAAAACATATAACAAGAAATCTACCTTATTAGACTTTTAAGTGTCAGCTCAAAATTGACTAAACCTGCTTTGAACTTATGTGCTTGTGGCGTGTATGTGTGTGTGTGTGTGTGTGTGTGTGTGTGTGTATGTGCGCATGTGTGTGGTATGCCTGTGTGTATGTCTGTGTGTGTATGTGTGTGGTGTGTATGTGTGCATGTGCGTATGCGTGTGTGTGTGTGTGTGTGTGTGGTGTGTATGTGTGCATGCGTATATGCGTGTGTGTGGTGTGTATGTGTGCATGCGCATGTGTGTATGCGTGTGTGTGTGGTATGTGTGTGTGTATGTGTGCATGCGCATGTGTATGCATGTGTGTGTGTGTGTGTGTGTGTGTGTATGGTATATGTGTGTGTGTGGTATATGCGTGTGTGTGTGTGTTGCTCACATTCATGTGAAGGCCAAAGGTTGATGATGTCCAGTATCTCTCTCAGTCACTGCCTGCCTTTTTTTCCAAGCATCTCCCACTTTGCTTAGCTCACCAATTTAGCCAGACCGTCTTGCCAGCAAGCTTCGGGGATCCTTCTGTTTCCACCGCCTTCCCAGTGCTGAGATTTCAGACACAAGTTAGTGCATCCCACTTCCCATGGGAGTCCTGGTGATCCACCTTCAGGTCTTGCTCCCAACACCTTATATCCACTCTTGTATGCAGCAGACCTCTAGCACTTCCTTATCATTCATAAAATAAACCCATTGGATAAAACATACCTGCCCCATCCCTGTTACCCTGGGCAACCAGTAGGCTGCAGGCTGATTCTATGAATTGGTTACTTTACATAGTTCGTATGAGTGAAAATTTTATAGTTTCTTCTTTCATTCCTAAATTATTATACTTCCCATAATATCTTCATTCCTGTTGTAGCAAGTAAGGAGATTTTTCTGTTTTTTTTTAAGTTTATGTATGTGTATGCGTATATGTATGTGTGCACACGCACTCGTGTGTGTGTGTGTGTGTGTGTGTGTGTGTGTGTGTGTGTGTGTGTGTGTAGAACCACGGAGGAATTCGGGAACCACTATGGACAGCCTCCACCTCTTCCTTGTTTACTCTGCCCCGGGGTTCACAGGCTCCGCCCTACCAGGACCAGAAACACAGGCCGCCCCCGCTTCCGCCCGGCGTCTATACGTGGGGTCTAGGATCCGAACTCAGCACCTTCCACCTGCAAGGCAGAGGCTTTACCCCTGAGCCACCTCTCCAGCCCCCGATTTTTCTGTTTTTAAAGGCTACACAATACTCTATAACTTAATAGTATATGTACCATAATTCTTTTTCTATTCATAGACTTTTAATTTATTTCCACCTCTCCTATTGTGAATGATGCTTCAATAAACATGAGTGATGAGATCTCTTCAAGATCCTTTAAACAACTGTTTTTGAATTGATACTTGGACATGGAGTTGCTAGATGGCATGGAAACGTCTTCTTTAATTTGAAGAATATTCTGCACCATTTTATATTTCCACCAATGATGCACAAAGGTGAGACTTTGTTCACATCCTTGGCAACCCTCTTTATTCTCTCTACATCTTAGTCTTGCTACATAATAGTCATACAAAGATGTACAAAGTGATATCTTATTGCATTTTGATATTTCCAACTCTCTTGCTGATGTCAATCCCCAATACAGAAATACTGATGAATATTCCTTTCATTATAACAGAAAGGAAGTCAACAATATAAAAGCTGTAATTAAAACCTCCCAAATAATCTGATACTAAAACATATTCCAACAGTGTATGGAACTAAAAGGAAATTAAAGTTGGTGGATTAGTTATTTTAAAAATAATAATGAAGGGTTGGGGAGATAACGTAGTTCTTAAAGCACTTGCTGGGCAAGCAAAAGGGTCACAGCTCAGATCCCCAGACCTCACAGAAAAATGCCTGGTGGATGTCAACAGGTAGACACACCTATTGACACTATATGTTCACATAGCCTGGCCTTAACAAGAGACCCTGTCTCCCAAAGAACAAGATGGAAGAGTGATCAACTATACTTCTTGATATTAACCTCAGGCTTCTACATGCATCATACATGTTTGTGCCCACATATGGGTAAATAGACCTACACGGGGCACACACTCCACACACATACACGTGAAAAACTGGGAAAAAATGAAGGCAAACATGCAAACACATAAAAGGAACTATATCTCTAAAGGGACATGAGGACAGGAGGGCCATGATTGAATTGGTGAAAGGAGAGAAGGGTGAGAGAGGAAGGAAGTAGGAGGGGAGAGAGAAGAGGCAAGGATATAAACTCATATTGTTTGTATTTTAAAATTTATTAATACTTTTTTAATTTAATAAAATAAAATAACCATTACAACTTAAAAAATAGATAACTGTAGCTCTATAAATTTCAAAGGAACTACCAATGCTGTATCCCTGAAAGTGTTCATTAAATCTTGATTTGTTGGTTTTCAGTGCAAGATGCCAAAGCAGCATTGTCAACAACAAGCCCCAAGGAGAACAAAACTATAAAAATTTAAAAAGCAACATGATGAGTGAGAGACCTTGAATACACAAAATAGAATCAATATGTAAATACAAAAGCTCAAATATGCAAGGGGCACAAAAATCAACCATTCAACCCCAAGGAAAGACAAATGTATATAAAATGAGTAATGGCACAAATATGTGCTTTAAAATAGAAAACTGAAGAGAAAAACTCCAAAATTGTTCTGACATAGAGTAAATCAACAAATCAGATAATCTATTTAATCTACCTAAAGGAGCTGGCAAGACAGCTCGGAGGAGAAAGCGAGTGCTCCCAAACCTGACAACCTGAGTTTGACCCCAGAAGCCCCCATGATAGAAGGGGAGATTCAATTTCCAAAAGTTGTTCTTTGACCTACAGCCATGGCCTGGGTAGATGCACATTCTCTCTCTCTCTCTCTCTCTCTCTCTCTTCTTTCTCTCAGATATATAAATCAAATATTTTAAAACTTACATTAAAGCAGGAGAGAGAAATAAGAATAATTAAAGAAAGATATCAAAATGAATGTGAGGAATTATTATTATATCATTGCAATTATTCTGCACGTTGCCAACAAATTCATGGGTAAATGACTTAATGGAAAAAGAGGTTTTATTGTGGCTTGTAATTCTCGATTACAGTCCTTTGTCCAGCTTGGCAGAAGAGCTCACACCGACACTAGAAACCAAGGGAACTGGCCACACCACATCCACAGGGCCACTGAGAGAGGAACAATTCTCACTTGTCAGACCAGCATGCCTGGCCAAGTTGCAGAAGAACGCCAACTTCCTTAACCTACTCGCTCCATCTTATTCTCCTATCCAGGGACTAGTCCCATCCACCAAGGGCTGGGGCTTCCCATCAACTAGACAGTTTCCTACAGGCTTGCTCAGGGCTTAACCCAACTATCAATTCTTCACAAATATGCCTAGAGCCATAACCTTCAATTGGTCAAGTTGACACCTCCATCTAACGATGACAATTATTACATGGAAATGCCAATACATCTGGTAATCTAATGGAAGGAATGCCTTTAAAACTATAAGTGACTAACATAAATAAATTGCAGGATTATTAGCACAGGGAGCACATGTAAAAGTGTGCATTTGTGTGTATTTTTTAAAAGGCGGTTTTGTAATTATGCAGATTTATCATCAGAAATAATTATGAATCTGTGGAAATAAGAATCTTCACTGCTGATGTGCACATAGCATATCAAATTTGTGAAAAAAGTTTAACAACAAATATTTATGAATATTTGTTAAAGCAATCATGTATGAAAATATTGCACAGTCACTTCAACTTTAAATATGCTTTAACCCAACAGGTATGTGGATGTGTGGACGTGTGGTTAATAATTTAATGAGTTTCTGCTATGGGCCAACAACTTGCAAAGCAAGGAAAGGGTACTGCCACTAAATCTCATATGGCAGCACATGTTTTAAAAATTCCTGCTGAGTGCTTAGCAAGCAAAATTTAAATTTGGAAAAATAACAAGGCATCAGAATGGGCCAAGACTTAAAATCAGTTCTAATGTGCAAAATAAGGGGTGGGAGGATGGCTCTGTAGATGCAAAAAAGCTTGCCACCCAAATACGAGGACTTGTGTTTGGGTCCCCAACACTCACATGAAAGCTGGGTGTAGCTTCAGGCACCTCGAACCCTGTGCTATGGGAGGGAAGAAGTGGAGATGAAGAATCACTGAGGCCTGCTGGCCCAGTCTGTCTGAAAAACAGTGAGCTCCAGGTTTGGTGAGAGATCTGTCTCCAGGGAACCAAGTGAAGAGTACAAGAGCAGAAAGTCCTCCTGCGGTGTCCATGTGCTGTGCATGCTGGCACACAAATATGAACACTGACCACCGTAACGCACACATGCACACACACACACAATCATATCTTATGCATTAAGAGGTATATTCAGGTGTAAGTGTACTTTCTGATGTGGATTTGGATGTATACTCAGTTCAGAGGTTGATACTGGTATTTCTCCCTCAATTGCTTCTCCATATTTTTCTGTGTATGTAAGCATGCTTTTGCATGTATGTTATGTGTATATATATGTTATGTGTATGAGTGTTTACATGCATGTGGGCACAAGTGCATGCAGCTGTGCATGCAGGTCTGTGTACATGCATACGAAGGCCAGAGGTTGATATTGTGATTAATCTCTGTCATAGTTAGACACAGGTGTCAACTTGATGGTAGAGAGTTTGAGCTCTGGGCACATTTGTATAAAGTTAGCAGTTCAGTTAAGCCCAGAGTGAACCTGAAGGAGATTGTCTAGTTGATGGGGCAGACCCAGACCATGATGGGTAAAACTAGGCCCTGAATAGGTGAATAAAATACAGAGAGCTGGTCAAAAAAGTTGGCATCCTTATGTATACTTGGCCAGACATGCTGGTCTGGCAAATAAGGATCATCCCTCTCTTAACCATTCCATAGAGATGGTGCAGCCAGTTCCCCCGGCCCTGATGTTGGTACATGCTCTGCTGTCAAGCTGGACTACAAACTGTAACCAGTAATTGTAACAGAAAATAAATCCCTTGTTCTCTTAAACGGTTTTGATGGCCATTTTTCAGCAACCATGCAGGCAAACTGCAACAATCTCCTTAGCTCTTCCACCTTGCTCTTTAGAGACTAGCACGCCAATCAAATCCAGAGTTCACCAGTGAGATCCGACTATCCAGCTTACTCTAGGCGTCCCTTGCTTTCCCAGGCTGACATCACAGGCTGGTGGACACATCCAGCTGGTATTTTCTGTGGCATCCGGGGATCTGAACTCCGGTTCTTTTGCTTGTGCAGCAAGCAGTTTAACCGCTGAGCCATCTCTCCAGGCTTCCAACTTATTTTTGGAAACAGGCTCTACACGAAAGCTGAAACTCTTCAGGCTAGATTGGTTGACCAGCAGGCCCCAGGATCTACCTGTCTGTCACCCAGCCCTGAGGTTACAGGTGTATGCAGCCACATACGGCTTTTACATACGAGCTGGGGACCCAACTCAGGTCTCCAGGCTTGTGCAGCACACACGTTATCCACAGTGCCATCTCCCTTCTCCTGAAATCATTCTCTGAAGTATAATTAACAACTGGAGGAAAGTGTCACTGAGTAACGTGAGGTAAGGACCCTCTTAGCACAGCAGGTGCTTGTAGTTGTCTCAGTACTGTGAAGTGCGAACCTACGCTCCACATGCGTTACTCATTATTTGATATTTCTGTGTATGAGTATATGCATATATATTTCCAAATGCACAAAAATACCAAAGTTGCTCTGGGTAGCTTGCATTTTCTCCTGTTTTAAAATATCTTTCTAACAGTTACTCTTGACTATTGCTGTGAGAGAGCACCTAAAGTCAAGCAGGGAGAAAGGGAGATTTATTTAGCTTAAGGTTCCAGAGGGGAGATACAGTCTTTCATGGAGGAGGCGGCATGGCTGGCTGGCTGAAGCTGGAGACAGGCTATGTCACACCCATTGGAGAGGCTGAGAGCTGCGAGAATGCTGCTCCACCAGCAGACTTCTCCAGAGGTAGGGTAGAACTAATCCACCTCAAGGCCCACCCCTTGTGAGCGCCTTCCTCCAGCAAGGCTCCACCTCTCAAAGGTGCCATGACCGTCTCAAACACATGAGACTATGAGGGATACATTTCAAACTATGACAATCTTCTACCATATATGTGTTCTTTTACATGCAAAACAGAAATATTTGTGATGTAACGTATAATAACATATAATATAAGTCTCCTTAATGAGCTGAAAGAAATGGAATCCTGAATACAGTTTTGAGGCATTACTGAGTGAAAGGAGCAACCTTTCTGGCCCTGTCATTTTCCCTGGGGTCCCCAGCACTTTCTCTCATCCCTACTTCTCACCAATAAGCCCCCAAAGTCACTCTTTGTCAATCTGAATTGCAATTTTCCAATTTAGTCTTCTCCTGGGACCTGCATAAAGGATGCTGGTTTTCAGAAGTGGGATTCTGTAGCTGTGTTATTCGTAGGTGCAAATAGACAAAGATTTAAGAAGAAAAATTGTCCTCTGCATGATCACTGTCCCGCCTCAGCATCTGTTCACTACTCACCATCCGCACCAGAAGAAGGGGCCCACATTTCTTCCTCTGGCCATCCAAGAACAAAAGTTACCAGAAAACTCTGTCCCCGGTCACAGACAGAACAGGCCTGGACAAGGTGAATCAGTACTCTTTCAGGAGAGCTGGTGTTGAGATGTTATACATGTGGAACCTTGCAGCAGACACTGGTGATTACCTACCAATATCCATCCTCCTCATAGGTTCCCCCATCCCCCCATAACCCATGTTTCCTCCCTCCAAGGAGATATACTAAGATTTAAAGAGAAAAGGCTGGCCTTCTTCCTGTTTCAGTTTTCCTTGTGAGGCAACACTGTCCAATGATTCATAGATAGGAAATCTACAGGGGATTCCTTAGTGTTTTATTTTCTTAATATAAAGTAGGAATGCTTCCTTTCCTCATTGTTACCTCCTCTTGCAATTGGACTGGGATGCCCAGAAGGAAAGTGGCCCTTTTGGGACTGCAAGGAAAATTAAATCTTATAGTAAAACACAGACAAAAAGGAGCATGATCCTAGTGAAGTAGGCAAGCATAGGGAGCAGTTGAGGAATCTGAGACTCCTCCCCACTTCTGATAATGTGCTGGTCAGCTCAGGTCACTTACCTTCACATCCTGTGCACATACAACCCTCCCTGAACAGTTCCCATGGGTACACCTCTCCTTAGACAATGGAATAAGTTCTTCTCCCCTAGCAGCCATTAGATAGTTAGATCCTGCCAATTGTACATTCTCTATGTCTAGGTACAAGACTAAGTGGGACCAATCTGCCCTAAACTGTTGGGGGTACATGTGACAAGCAGGTCAAAGGCCTGACAAGTAGGTCAAGTCATATTTAAATGGAAATCCCTTTTTACCAACTTGTACCTATGTATAACTGGACATGCATATGATTATAATCAGTTGTATTATGGTAATGTATGTTTGCAGTAGGAAAAATGCTTAGATGATCCAATTTGTCAAACAGAATAGAACCCCAACCAATTGTGCCCCTCAGCAAGCAGCTCCTTCTTTCCACAGGTAATACTGGATATCTACTCCAATCCTGAATTCCAAATACCAGATTTTATTAACTCACTCAGATAAACCATGGGATATATGCTTTCTTGTACCCATACTGGGTATTCTAAAGTACATGCTGCTGAATGGTAATCATTTCTGGAGAAGCAGTGCCTCTTTGATGGACACTCAGTGAACACAGATGTCCATCCATGGATATGCCCCATGGTGTCATTTATAATATGGAGCCCTGGAAGCAATCCTCCACTTCCTTGGTGAACCAAATGACATCAGAGCCCATAAACCCAGCTAACTATCAGAAGTCAACACAGTTGATCATCCACGTCCACATAGTCTGTCTACGTTCCTTCAAGCAAATGCAACTGGAAAACATACAAGCTGAATGTAGTAAATGCCTGAAACTCCAGTGCCTTCAGGGGGAGAGGAGAGAATTCAAGGAAGTCTTCTGCCACCTAGTGAGCTGAGGGCCAGCCTGGCCTACATTTTTCTTAAAGACATCGTCTTTAAGAAAAAATGACGCAAAACAAAAGGAAATAAAGAGAAGCGAAAGAAAGAAGAAAAAGATACTTCTCTGCTTGTGGTGGCTCATGCTCATAAACCCAGAATTCAGGATTCCCAGAATCATAGACTTCTAAAGCAGGAGAGATCCTATGAGAATTATAGATCATCCTGACTTCAGAGTGAAATTGTCTCAAAAAAAGAAAATCAAACATGCAAAAAAAAATTGTGCATGGAGCATGTTATTAGTTCTTTTTTTGTTCTTTTTTCTTTTTTACCCCATCTTCTCCCTCCCCCTTCCCCTCCCCAGTTGTCCCCCATTGCACTGTCTCCCCTTCCTTTCACCCTCCTCTTTCCCTCCCCCTCTCCCGGTGCCTCTCCCTTCCTCCCTCCAATGCTCTGGATGGAGCAACCATTTATGTGAACACCAAATCTCCTTCTCATTCCTCCACCCTAGTGAGGGTTCAGGACTCAATGGCATAGCCTGGAGTCCCTTCTTGGGCTCCCCGTTAGTATGGCAATTCTATCTGACCGTTTAATGTTATTATTTCTTAAATAGTGACATTCTTACTGAATTAAACATAAGAAAGTTAGAGATGCTATAGGAGGTATCATGATTTGAAATGTGAGTTATGCTCCCCCCAGACTCATGTTTTGAGTCTTTAGTTTTTGGGAAGGTCATGGCAACTTTAGGAGGTGGAGTCTTTCTGGAGGAAGGCAGCCATAGGGGATGGGCCTTCAGGTTAGTTAGACCCTCTCCTCAAGCTAGCTATGCCTTTTCCTCCATAGAAGATTGTATCTCCCCTTTGGAATCATAAGCTGAATAAATCTCCCTTTCTCCCCATAAGTTTCTCTCTTTCTCCCCATAAGTTGCTTGACTTTGACTGGTGTCTCATAGCAGCAGAGAAGAGTGACTAGTACAGAAATTGGTATCAAAATGGGGTGTTTCTTTGGGATTGTGAACAGTGTGCTAGAAAGCTTTTGTGAAGTTAAGAGATGACACTGAGAAGTTAAAAAATATGATTGTCACTGAGATGCAGCTGTGTGTCTTTGGAAATATTTGTTGGGAGAAATATGGAGAACTTTAGGACTTGGCACTGGGAAAGCCTTTGTATCTTGGAGACAGGGCCAAAAGGGCCATTATAATGAGCATTTGGGAAGAGACAGATGCGGTCAGAGATGTGGACAGTGGAAGTCCAACTTGTGATGGTTCAGAAGAGAACAGAGAATGCATTTGGAACTGGATGGGGGCAAATGGAGTGATGCTTTGGAAGAGTGTTTGATTAAATTTTTCCTTATCCTGAAAGCTTGCCTGAAGCTAAATTTAAGTGTTTGATAAAAGAAATTTCAAGGCAATGTAGTCTTGACAGTGTGGCATGGCTACTTTTTAGTGTTCTTGCTCAGAATTATAAGGAAAAAAGCAAGGAATCAGAGAGAAAGAACAAAAATTGTGAAGTTTGATGAAAAACATGAGAGCAAGTTTAAAGAGAATCCAGACAGGAAAATGGCACTTATTGTCAAAGAGATACACTCCATTGTTGAATCAAAGACTGCTCTTAATTTGGATAATAGAAGAGGCCCTATCCTGAGGGTAAATTCCTCAGGGAAGACTCCCACTCATAGGAATGAAAATTCTTTGAGAAGGGAAAAACTAAAGGGCTCAGGTCCAAAGGATAGGTCTGTTCCTCCAACTGCCAAAGAGAGATTCATCCCAGTGTCGGCATAGAAAAAAGAACCAGCTATAATTGCAGAAGGCCAATCTCCACCTGGATGTTAAAGTAGAACTTGGCAAAGTCATCCACACAGTCTTAGATTTAGAGGCATCAAAGATGCAAGAAGGATGGGGTTGGAGTGGTGGCTCAGGGGTTAAGCCCCTGCCTTGCAGGCAGAAGGTCCTGAGTTCGGATCCTAGACCCCACATATAGACGCTGAGCAGAAGCGGGGGTGGCCTATGTTTCTGGTTCTGGTAGGGCGGAGCCTGTAAATCCTGGGGCAAAGTAAACAAGGAGGAGGTGGAGGTGATCCATGGTGGTTCCCAAATTTGCCCATGGTTCTACACACACACGCATACACACACACAAGTGCATACATGCACAATTGAATAAATAAAAAAAATTTAAAAATTAAAAGATGGAAGAAGGAGGAGGTCATGGATCCCTCCTCAAAGGTTCCAGAGAATGGCAGAAGCCAGGCAGTATGTGGCAGAATTAGAGGCTCAAGGATTGGGCCTGAAGTCTAGAGGTCCAAGGAGGGCATTTTTGCCTGTGGAGTTAAAGCTTGGGTTTCCATTGAGAAGTAGAGATGTTAGAGATGTCAGACCCAATGTGTGATATCTGCCAAGGAAAACTATGTATCATGGGAGGAACGAGTTCAGGAAAATAGATAGGAGAGGGCAACCCAAGTGAATGATGTGATTTATGGGCAATTTTGTTGCAGGGGCGGAACTGAAAAACATTGGGACTGACGTGATTTCAATAGGAAGTTTCATTTGTTGAATTTAGAACTTAAGGATTTAGAGTCTGTCCTGCTGTTTTTCAGTCTTGTTATGGACTGGTCTTTCCTGGATATGCCCCCCTTCCTCCCTTTTGGAATGTGAATGTTTATTCTGTGCAATTGTATGTTAGAAGTATGCAACTTGTCTTTTCATTTTACAGGAAGCTTTTGGACTACACTGGAACTACTGATCTAGTCTGTGGGACTATAATTTGCTGAAGTTGTGGGGGCCGGGGTTGGAGTGTCATGATTTGAAATGTGCGTTGAACCCCACAGGTTCATGTGTTTGAATCTTTAAATTTTTTGGAAAGGTGGCGGCACCTTTAGGAGATGGAGCCTTGCTGGAGGAATGCAGTCACAGAGGGTGTGCCTTGAAGTTGGTTAGCCTAACCCAGCTTCACTTAGGTAGTCTACTCTTACAGTTGGCAGTTTTGCAGCTCTAAGCCTCTTTGATGAATGTTACTTAGCCTACCTCCAGCTTCTGCCATCAGTGAAGCCTTTTTCCACCACAGAGGACTCTATTCCCCCACTGCCTATGAACCATAAGCTGAATAAATCTCCTTTTTCCCCCTAAGTTGCTTGACTTTGAGTGGCACCTCACAACAGCAGACTAGAGTAACCAGTTCATGCAGCTTATTTTCAAATGAAAGGCCATTTTATTCAGGGAACAGCAGTACTTGAAGATGTTAGTGTCAATGAGGGATTTCGGAAATAATCTCCTCAGATAGGGGAAGAGGAGATGCATAAGTGTCATGTGAATTGTCAGAGAGTAGGGTCTACATCTACTCCAAAATGCAAGCAACCCCCAAACATTACAGCATCTACATAAAGCATATACATGTGTGGTTATACTTGTGCATCCAAGGATATTTTAAGGATTTTTACCATTTTTTTTCCTCAATTGCATTGGTCACATGATTTCAATAATGAAAACACACTGACTTCAGAATAAATAATTGGCAAGTTCCTCTAAGTGAGAGTACAGACTGCCCTTCATGGCTACTTTTCCCTTAGAGAATGTTCTAATAGAGACTTAGACATACAGACTAAAATGAAAAATGAAGAGTAGAGGATTCACAATGGAGGAGGAGGTAGGCAGGAAGAGAATAAAGAGAGGGGCTCTTACTCTGTAGATTTTCAGAGGCAGAGAAAAAGGGAAAGGGAACTTTGTAGGAGCTGCTATTCTCTGCCAGACCAGTGACTATATACCCTGGGGAATTAATCAGGCTTCTAGATCTAGCAACTTCTGCATCAGTGACATTGCTATAGTTCCACAAGCTAAAAGGAAAATAGGATCCTGAGTTCTGGAATTAGAGTTTATTATTGAATACATATCAAAACTCATTTATTCACTTAAAAGTACAGAATATAGTTAAACTAGATGGTTACTGTTTTAGTTTATGTTATGTTTTTGCATTAAAATACCTGACCCTGACCACTTAAGGGAGAAAAAGATTTATTCTAGTTTGCAATGTCAAGTTATATCACAACAAGGTAGTAGGAGCAGTAGGAACTTGAGACAACATGGCATCCACTGCCAAGAGCAAGCAAGGGACTGATGCATGCAAGCCAACTTTCCAGTGCTCATCTGCATCCTTATACCACACAGAGCATGCGCCACCCTCAATGGACAGTCAAGGCAGTGAAGACAATCTATAGGCTTGCCCAGAAGCATGCTTTAACTAGATAACCATGAGCCTGCAGGCTCACCTTCTGCGAGTTAAGTTGATATTTGAGACTAACTCTAATAGTTACTATACTTTATATAATCACAAAGTTTATCAAAACTTCTATTTTGGAGTCCAGTGAAATGTCTCATAAGGGCAAATGCAACACAAGTCTAATGACGTGAGTTCAATCCCCGGAATCCATGTAAAGAGTTAGATATAAAACAGCACATACTTGTAATCCTAGCACTCTTATCATGAAATGGAAAGTCACTCAGAAGCGTGTGGGCCATCTACCTTGGAGTCCTCAGTTGGGCAAAAACAAGGGGATCTTGCCTCAAAATATAAATAAATGATACAAGATGGAAGAATAAAAGCAACTCCTAAGAGTTGTTTTCTGAACTGCACATAGATATCATGGCATGCACATGCTCGCTCACTCTCTCTCTTTTTCTCTGTCTTTCTGACACACTCACACACACACACAGAGAAAAAAATCTTAAACTTCTATTTTCTGAGAAATGTGTGACTTATCCACCAAGAGTACTTTAGAGACCAATCAAATAAAACTTTGTCTAAAGCTCACACTCATAGCTCTTTACATAAACATTGTTGAAGCAGCATACACACTCTCATATTTTCAGGGGGATTTACTAGCCCTAACCAAGGGGATATGACAACCACTTGGTCACGAATCATCGTATGATGAAACTTTGTTAGTCAGGGTTCTCTGAAGAAACAGAATCTATAGAATGTAATATATATATATATATATATATATATATATATATATATATATATAAATTTATTAAAATAACTCACGATAAAATATAGTGTCCTTCAAAGTAGCTGCCTGCAGCCACCTTGCTCTTGACCAGAATGTTCCACAAAGCCAAAAGATCCCAGGAAGGTCTCAAGCCTTTACTTTTCTGGAGAGTCAAAGATGCTGGGTTCCGACATAGGTGAAGAACAGCTGGGCTCCGACATCAACGATGAACAGCAAACAGCAGCAAGGTCTAGAGACCAGGTTCCAAAGGCAGCGGAAACAGCAACAACATGGTGGAAGAAAGGAAGCTATGAGTCAACCAAGGACGGAGGCAGCAGCAGCAGCAACAAAAAAGGCCACGATGCTCTAAAAGCGAACGACTCTCGAGAGTGGACTCCACGGCAAATCGACACAGGATAAGGGAAGAGCAAGTCCCTCCTCCTTGCACCTCCTATTATCCGGTCCACCACTGGAAAGTACCACCTACTATGGGCTGGGTTCTCCACAGCAATCAGTCAAGTACCTGCAGACTTGTTCAGGGGCCATTCCAACCATTAATCCTCCACAGTTGCACCCCAAACAATCTGTAACTCAAGTTGACACCAAAATGCAACCGTAACAGAAACTTCATATTTGAGGAGTACAACACATAATTTTATAAAATGGAGAATCACAGGTATCTTCCTTTATGAAACTGTATAAAAAATTGTGAAAGAGACTATGTCATTCTGTTAGTTGTATCACCCTCAGAAATTTCAACCTGCATGGTCTGGATGAGATTGTGGCAAAGAAATGAAATATTCGCACATTCGCACACTCAAGTACCCTATAATCTTCTGTCTTGAGGCAAGTTTCAATATGTTGTTGCAACAATGCAGTAACCCAAGGGTAATGTTAAAAAAAAAAAAAGAATACACAGTAGATATTCACGATCCGACAAAGGAAAATCAAACAAGTTTTAGCTTTGGAAGTTAAGAAAGAGAAACTCCAACCTCATGTTTTCAGTAACAGCATACATGCTTCTTTGATCTCTGACGGTCTAAAATTCATGAAATCTTTTTCATTGAGTCAATCCAGAATGTGAGAAAGAATAAAGTGAACAGATTCATGTCTGTGGACAGATGTAAAGGTACCAAGCCACAGGCTGAGCAACACAAGACAGTAATGGAAACCACATCAAAAGAAGTCTAGAGTCAGATGGTTTGAGTAAACAGCCCGTCTAAAAGATCACCCTGGAGGAAGGAGAGGGCTCAGTGGGCAAAAGTGCTTCCGGAGCAAGAGTGAGGAGCTGAGTTCACGTGTCCAGAACCCACATTTTAAAAGCTCAGCCTAGTAAGACAAGTATGGGAAAAGGAATTCCCCAGGAGCTTGGTATGGATCCATTTTCTCCATGAAATAAAGGCTTATTAAGCATGAAAAGAGTTGGAAATATTTATGCTTCCTTTAAAATAGACAATAGGACCAGATACTGGATTTAAGCAGCTGGGAATCCTGGGAACAAGCAAGTGTCCGTGAGGCAAAGTTGAAATTAGAGGAGTCCTCAAAGAGAAAGTAGAAAGTTTTCAATACTAGGGAGAGCCTGTCTAAATTTTAGAAATTTAGACAAAAATACAGAAGAGAGTTTTGCTCTTTGAAAGCTTTCAAAAAGCAAGTTGCTGACAAGGTGACATCTTGGAAGTTTTGTTCTCCTTGTGTCTCGCTGAAAGGAAGAAGAGGAAAAGAGACTTGGGGAGCGCTTTGAGATGGCTTTTAGGGGCAGAGAAGGCAAAGCTTGCCCATTTCTTGGATATGTGACCCTGGGTATCCCAAATTCTCTGGGAGATTGACTTCAGAGTAGAGGCTGAGATTCCATTGTTATGGGGAAACAAGACTTGGTGTCTAGATAAAACTCCAGCACTGGCTTACACAGTATGAGTATAATTAATCAGACTCTATCTTAAACAAGATGGAAGGGTAGAACTGACACTCAAGGTTGCCCTCTGACCTCTACATGTGCGCCATGGCATAATGGCTTATGTACATCCACACAGGAATGTGCACATGCATATGCACGCATACACACACACACACACACACACACACACACACACACACACACAAAAGCATTATCAAATCATCATTGTGACTATGACTGTTTCTCCTTTTTTGTAAATAAATTACCTGCACTCCTTTCCCAAAATGTAATCCTGTTATGTATTTCCCATGTCCCTGAAGAGAGAAACAAATCTATTGGTTAGTGTCTTTGTATGGCTCTAATTGTAATTGGAAAGGTACTTGAACTGAATGTCAATCCCATCTGTCCATATTGTATGCAAAAAGAGAGCGTTGGGCTGTTACATCAAGCTCTGCGACACTCTTCATGGATGCTCTCATTGCAATCCCGTGTTTCTAACCCAACATTTTAGTCCTCATCCTGTGCATTGAATCTGAGGATGAGGGAGGACAATAATTGAAACCTGAAGTTTATTTTGTGTGCCTGGAGCAAACAACATTTCACAGGATAATGCAATTCAGAGTGATAATAATCTTATTTTGAGAATCCTTATCTTAAAAAAAATAAGGCTTCTTCTCTTATCCGGTTGTATCTCAGAGGTACTTTGCTGTGAGGATCACACACAGCTATGGAAAGGATTGTTCTTATATGTATTGAAGCATGGGTTAAGCCTCGTGTTACCTGACTTTATTTTTAGAGTTGCTTCATGCCCTTTCCATACAATTGACACACATTCATGTGATTCATGTCACTTCTGTGTCTCTAACACATGTTCACATGATTCATACTGCTTCCATGCATGTGACACCCGTCCATGTGATTCAGGCCGCTAACATACATGGGACACAAGTTCATGCAATAGGGTAGGACTTTTTCCACTTGTGACCCTTTTTGTCCCAGAAGTTTTTGCATAGCCCTGAGTATATTTGTTTATAAAATAGGTCTAAAGGAGCCAAGGAGTTGACTTAGTGAGTAAAAGGTGCCTACTTGAAAACCTGGATATCTAGGTTCAATCTCAGAAACCCACAAGGTAGGATGAGAAACATGACTTCTGAAAGTTGCCTTCTGACTCCCATTTGTGTTGGGCTGCAGTCAATCTCTGTCTCTCACTTCTCTCTCTCTCTCTCTTAAATAGACAAAGAAATATAAAATTTAAAATTAGGTTTAAGAATCAAGTATTTACTGATAATAAATCATAAAGAAATTGATTTTAAAGCACTCTTTGGTATGAGTATAATTTGACCATTTTTTATTAAAGACAAAAGCCAATTTGCATACTAATGAGTTGGCTATGCTCCTCTGTTTTTACATAAGTGATTACATCTTGGCTGAACATTTGATACTACAAGATATAGAGGATCTTCAATGTTTTTCAGATTTGATTGATACTTTAATTTTATAATTGTCCAGGCTAAGAATGTTACTTGACATAAATGCATAGTACAAAATGGCAGAAGGATGTTTAGGGCCATTTCAGAAATTACTGGAAATTATGCCCAAATCCCAAGCCAAAATTCATTACACATTTTTTAATGAAACTTGAAAATTACAACTCAAACAACAATTTTCACAAATTAAGCATGCTGAGGTTTGAGACATGGCTTGGTGAGAAATAGTGCTTGCTTTGCAAACATGAGGACCATGAGTTCAAATCTCTAGCACCCACATAAACAGCTGGCCATGACAAGCTTCCAGTTCAGTGAGAAACTGTCTCAAGGCAATAAAGTGGACACCATAGAAGAAAATACCTGACCTCTTACTTTGACCTCTTTGTGAATCACACGCACCTGTGTATTCACATGCATTACACATGTGCACACATATGCATGTGTATACAAGAGCACATACACACATGAAAAGAAAAATTAATTATTTTAAAGCAATGCAATCCAAATGAAGAGCGATAGATGGAAATATTAAAGTTCTTTGTTTTCTGTGATTAAATGATTATTTCTCTAAGAGCAGAAAACTGCCTTGCGGTAAAATCACTGCAGTTCATAACATCCCATGGTCTTGGATCTGAGCACAAGTGTTTCTGGCTGCGTTGGGTGGGATTCTTTGGCACGGCGGCATGCATCAATCATAGTGAGAGCATTGAGCATTCAGAACCCAGGCTGCAGTAAAGTTGCACAATGCAACATGGACAAACACCGCCAGAAACACCCTGGGTTCATTAACATAGATTTTGAATTCATTTGTGGTCATGGTGTGTTCAGCAGCCTTCTGCTGATGGAAAATTTTCATGACCCATGTGGGGTTTCAAGTTATAATTTAAGAAGCCAGTCACAGAGCATGAGTGCGGCGTACTGTGAGGTGACAGGGTACAAAGCAAGAAGACTATTGAATCAAGGCAGAAGGCTTTGGCAAAAGTTTGCCAAAAGAATCTAAAGAGAATGTTGGGAAATGGCTCTCTGTTGGTGAGAACAGAGAGTCAGTCCTCTGCGTTGTGCAACTGTGATGCCACTGTGACAGCTCAGACTGGCATCTGGCACCTATTCTTTGTCTATGATATATCTATCACTTATTTATCTATCATCTATTCATCATTTATCTAGTCTACCATCTACCATCTATCTACAAGGTATTATCTATCTAGCATCTAGTTATCTAAAATCAGTCTAGCTATCATTTATCTATCATAAAGTTATCTATCATCTATATCTATCATGGATCATCTACCTATTATCTAGTCAACTATCATCTAGATAGCTAGTATCTACAGTCTGTCTAATTATCATCTACCATCTATCTAGCTATCATCTCCCATCTATCTATACACTAAGAGAACACTTGATCCCTTTCCTGTTTCTTCTGTGAGATTACCACTTACTATCATTGAACTGAACTCTTCCACTACATTCCAATCTCCTTTCTACTGCATCAGAACCGCCTTTTTCCTTCCTTTCCTTCCCTTCCCTTCCCTTCCCTTCCCTTCCCTTCCCTTCCCTTCCCTTCCCTTCCCTTCCCTTCCCTTCCCTTCCCTTCCCTTCCCTTCCCTCCCCTTCCCTCCCCTCCCCTTATTCCAATCTCCTTTCTACTGCATCAGAACCACCTTTTTTCTCCCCTCCCCTCCCTTTCCTTCCCTTCCCTTCCCTTTTCCTTTCCTTCCCTCCCTTCTCCCTCCCTTCCCCTTCCCTCCTCTCCCTTTCCCTCCCCTCTCCCCTCCTCTCCTCCTCTCACCTCCTCTTCTCCTCCCCTCCCCTCCTCCCTCCCCTCCCCTTTCCTCCCTTCTCCTCCCCCTTTTCCCTCTCTCCTTCCCTCCTCCATCCTCCCTCTCCCCTCCCTTCTTCTCTCCTCCCTCTCCTCTCCCCTCCTCCCTCTCCCCTTCTCTTCCTTTCCCTTCCCACGATTCAGTGAAATGCTTCCATTTCTGATCTTCATTCTCTTCTCTCACTGGCCTCGTGTCTCTGCCATCTAACTAAGGGTCTCTTTTATTTGCTAAATCCCATAAAGTTTCTGACAGCAAGAACCATTCACTTTCTGGAAGCTTCTGATCATAGAGAACCCACTAGAAATGTTCTCTTATCTTGGCTGTTGAACCTTCACTATCGTTCCTATAGTTCCGGAGCTGTACTATTCTCCCAAAGCTCCTTACTGAAGCCATGGTAACACAGCAGGACTGGGAGGAGTCCTGGGGAGGTGACTGGATCCTAAGGCTCTCCTCATCAAGAGAAGAAATTAGAAAGTAGAGTCTAGACAGAGTCTCCCCGTCACTGTGAGACGAGCTTGGGTACCACGCACTCTTCCCCACGATGAGGCTCTGCCTTACCACAGCCCAGCAACAGCAGATGGAAGCAGCAGAACCAAAACCACCCGACCACCAAGCCCAAGTGAAACTATGTTCTTCTCTGTTAAGTCCCTCCAGGGTCCCGTCACTGTGAAGAGCGCGAGAACCATTCTCTTCCTTCCCTGACGCTGGCTTTTGTTCTTCCCTCCCATCACTCTTTCTCTTCAGTTCTTCTTTCTCTAGTGCTGGTGCTACCCCAGGACCTGCCCGTGCTATAGATAAGCCTCCGCCATGAGTCACATGCCCAGCCAATCTCTTCCTCTTATAACGGACCACTCTTCTCATCATCGATTTACCTGCATGGTTTACTCGTGACTTCCACCATCGCACCACTGAGAGTAGACTCCAAAATTACTCTCCAGGACAAACTTCCTGCCTCTCCACCAATCTCTTATTTCCAACTATGAAATATTTCCTCTTGGAGTCCCCCAGCAGGCTCAAGGGTAAAACAGCCAAATTATTCCCTTTTTACCTAGTGTTCTGTGAAGTCAAGAAAGAAAAAAGGAAAGATGGGCGGCACTCATGGGACATCTGCCCTTGGAATTTTCGGGATCGCAGTGAGAGAGATGACAGACAAATTAGGCAAGAGAAAAATCTCCATCTGCTTCTTTTCGATCCATTTTTCTTCATCCCTGCCCTGAGACAAGGGCCATTAAGAACAGAACAACATGTATTGTGCATGAGCAGGTCCCAAATAGCAGAGATTAATCCCATGGAAGTAAGCTTGAGTCTCAAAATAAGCAAACCAATTAGCTTGGTAAACAGAGTTTGGGCAGGATGGTTTGAGAGGCAGAGATCCCTTGAACTGACTGTTGGCAAATTAAATGGAGTTTCTAAAGTGAATGGAGAGGTTTTGAGAGGGCTGAAGCCATCAAGAAAAACCCCCAAGCTTAGAGAGTAGTGGCTTGTGATTGATTGAAACTGACTGGGAATGTCACAAGGGCTAAAACCAGGACAAAGCACAACGAATATCAGCCCCACCGTGAAGGGAATGTCTACGAGGATTCTGAGACAGACAAACACACTTAAAAATTGTTCCTGGAATCCTAATAAGAGTGTAGAGCACTTGGAAAAAACCACTGAGCCAGCCTGGGCAAGTGGTCAGATTTTCTAGCCAAGGAGTATAATTTAACTGCCAAGAAAGGCACCTGACAAATTATTTTCCATAATATCTCTGCTTTCCTAATATTTAGCTCTCCTATCCAAAAGATGCAAAATGTGATTGATGTGATTCTGACCTGATGTTTCATCCTGGGGCTTCTCCCCTCTTAAACAAGCAGAGTTTTTAGTTTAACTGACTCGTGTTTGTTTCTCCTACTGTGGAGTTTAACTGGGTTATGCATCGATGTGTTTTTGTGTAGGCACATGCACACATGGATTAATAGCCAGGGTTTTCCTTGTGTCTTTAATGTTTTGGGGTTTTTTTGTATCTTAATAAGGCTGCCATATCCGTTTATAATATCCCTCTTATTTATTCTCCTCCATTAATACATGTGTCTTATGAGTTTCATATTCCATTACTGTAATGAATGCATGACCCAACAACCTAGAGAATAAGGGGTTTATACACGCTCACAATTCCAGGTGACAGTAAATTGTCATGGCAAGAGAGATACCAGCATAAGGAAACTGTCCATATCATATCCACAGGAAGATTAGAGAGAGACACAAAGACCAGTCGATGGACCTTCTAGCTTGCCCATCTGCCAAATTACAAGTAGCTCTCTCTATTATATTCATCTGCCCAGGGAATGGTCCCTCTCACACTTTGAGTGTATGCACCTGTGGAGGTCATCGAGAATCATCCTGAATGGCTCTACCTCATTATTACTTTGCTCTGGAGTTCCCCAAGCTCTGCCTTCCAGGGCTGGAAGTGTAGGCTGCTGCTGTTTGCCTGGCATTTTTACTTGGGATCTGGGGATCTGAACTCAGGTGCTTTTGATTGGGAGGCAAAGCTTTAACCCCTGAGCCATCTCTCTAGTTCATCACCTCTATTTTTAATTAGATTACAAGCTCTCTAATGAAAGTCGTCACCTGTCACTCCGTAGAACATAGACTGTTCTTTCATAACACATACATGCTCAGAGACTCGTTAGATCTGTTTAAGTTTCCTTTACAAAACCAAAAGGAGATTTCATTATGAATCTGCTTATATATAATTCTCCTTGAATATCTGTGAATTCTGTTATTCAGATATTCAGATTTGTAATACAATGAGCTTTTATAAAGTTAATAAGAATCTGCATGCATTAATTCCACTTTATGTATATAATTCTATTTTATATACAATTCCATTCTATATCTAATTCCATTTCATATGTAATCCCATTTTTATAATTCCATTATATGTAATTTCACTATGTCATTAATAATAGATATGGAATTCCATTACATATATATTTCCATTATACACATGGTTCCATTCTATATATTCCAGTGCATATATTTTCCATTATATAACATATCATATATTCTTTATCTGTTTATTAAATGGTGGATACTTGCATTGCTTTCATATCTTGGCTATGGGAATTAATGCTCTACTGAACATGTATCTTTTCAGTATCTTGCTTTAATTTCCTTTAGATGTGTACATAGAAATGGGATTAGTGGACCATAAGGTAGTTCTATTTTTAATTTTTTGAAGCCTCCATATGGTTTTCCATAATGGCGGCACCAATTTACATTCCCACCTGCAGTGTACAAGGCTTTCTTTCTCTCCACATTCCCTTCAACGCGTTCTTCTTCACAGCCCTCCTAAGAGGTGTGAAGCAACATTTCATTGTGATTTCAATTTGCATTTCCCCAGCGATTAGCAATGCTGGGCATTTTTCATGCACCTGTTGTCCATTACTATGTCTTCTCTTGATGAGTGTCGACTCAGTTTGTTTGCCTGTGTTTAACTGGCAGATTTTCCTTGCAATGGAATGTTTGAGTCTCCTCAAACTACTTTGAAGAGTTCCTCATCAGATGTAGGACTTGTGTGTGAGCAAGGGCTGTGAGGACCCAAGTTGGGGTCTCAGAGCCCACATCAAGACCAGAGAGTCCTGCAATCCCAGTACTTGGGAGACATAGACAGGGGATCGCCTATGCAAGATGACTAACTAGTCTAACCAGTAACTGAGCCTTGGGTTCATTTCAGAGACCCTGCCTTAACAATAAAAGTGGACAGCAATTGAAGACACCCAATGTTACCTTTGGGTCTCCACATACACATGCATTTTCTTTTAGTAGTTTTGCTATCTTTAATTTTATATTTATTTTATCCATCTCAAATCAGTTTTTTGTCACTAGTGCAAAATAAAGGTTCAGTTCTCTTCTGCATGTTGATATCCAGTTTTCTCACATTTATTGGAAGGTTTTCTTTATTTTATGCATGCTTTGACACCTGTGCAATAGAGCAATTGATTATAAACATTTGGTTTCATTCTATACTTCCAAATTTGTTCCATTGGATCTTTTAATGTCTTTACAATGCTGCTTTGATGAGTGCAGCTTTGTAGCATATTTTGGAGCAAGGAGGTTTGATACCTTCAGTTCTGCTCTTTGAGCTTGAAGCTGCTCTGTCTGGATTGTGTTTGACACGTTTTGGTTCCATAGGAATTTTAGGATTCTTTTTTCTGTGATGAACATATGAAGTTTTTTTTTTTTGATAGTGGTTACATTGAATTTAAAGATCACTTGGGTAAGGATGAAGATTTTTAACAATAACTCTCCCAATCTATGAGTCCAGCTAGCCAAGAAGCTAGATGTGAGGTAACCAAGGAAACCACAGCAGATTCTTGGTAACTATGTCTACAACAAGAATGTGGTTTGTGAATAAACATCCCCAAAGCTATAGTCAAATTCTCCCAATCACATCAGAAGTTGGAAGGCACTGGTCACTTTTCCAATTGCCACAAAATGCACTAAACAAAGCCCTATACCCTCATTATAATATCATTTGCATTTTGTTGAAACACACCCCCTCATGTGATTTGCAAGAGAATCATGGGAAGAAATATCCTAAAAGAGATATCCAGTACATTATGATTTGGGAGGGGGGAAGGATTATCTTATTTCATGAATCTGTCACCTATCCCATGCATAGTCATGAAACCCCTTCCAATGTAGCTAATCCCAAATCCACTTCTACTAACCTACCTAAGTCTGCAGGAGCATACTATGTTCCACTAAATAAGCCTCTATTGAATTTATATCTCTCTGCTGACTTTTTTCCCCTTTAAAAAGAGAAGCAAGAAGGAAAAATCCTGACCCAGGAACAAACATCTTTCCCCCTTTGTGTTTTCAGTTTCTACCACCATCAAGGTCACTCTTTAGTGACCTTGATCAAATGGACCAAAAGTGTTTTGGGCACTAGTTTCTTAATTTTCTTTCCGAACCATTTGTTTCTGGTGTGTAAACCACAGATAGTTTGTTAATTTGGAATTGGCACCTTTATTGACTTCACCTGTTAAGTGGTAACTTTTTTTTTTTTCCCGAGGAGTCTTTTTTGTAGGAAAGATATCTGGGGCTGGAGAGATGGCTCAGGGGTCAAGCCTCCGCCTCACAAGAACAACCTTTGTTCAGAGCTCAGATCCCACGTAAAAACGCCGGCAGAAATGGCAGCAGCCTGCACTTTGGGCCCTAGAATGCTGAGCCTTGGAAACTGCAGGACAAAACGGCTGTACCAAAAAGAGGTACAGAAATCAAGGATGATTCCCAAAGTCACCCTTGGGCCTCCACAGGCAGGTACAACTGCAAAAGATAACCTGAGCGATCATTTTTCTTCCTTTATAAATTTGAGGGTTTACCTTTTTTTTACTTTTATTTTTCTTTCTTCCTCTTAACCTAAATGCTTATCTATGACTCTCAGTATTGAATCAACATGTTAGAAGCCATCGTCTCTTTTCTGTTCCTTATTTTAGAGGAAACACTTCCAGCCTTTCACTATTGAGTATGGTGGACTGGCCATATGTGGCATTTATTATATTAAAATGGACTTCTCCTATTTTTTTTGAGAATCCTTACCCTGCACTCATGTTGCTATCTTTTTAAAAATCTATTGAGATGATCAAATAATTTTTAACCCATCATTCTAACTAAGGGGTTTCATATTTATTATTTATAGAGGTTTTATTTCACTTGATCATGGAACATGGTCCTTTTAATGTGCTTTTGAATTCAATTTGTTAGTATTTTGTTAAGGATATTTTCCTTCTCCTTTCTCCTTCTTCTCTTTTTCTCTTCCCTCTTCTCCTTTTCTTATTGCTCAAATTTGGGATTCAAGGGATCCAAAAATAAGACCCCAAGAGAGCACACTGCTAACCTGGGCCTGCTAAGAGATGATTTCCCACACACTGTAAAGAATTCTTATGCCAAGTAGGCAGGAATATTTCCTTTATCTCCAAGCTGTTGAGTTTGTAGAGTTGTCAAAGATGCAATCAGTAGATAGTGAACTCCCTGAAGAAAACAACTGAAGGGACGTTCTTCATTGACTCTTGTTAAGGAAAAATAAGTAAGAGACCATTAGCCTGGTATCTAAAGCAAAGCCAAAAGGCATCCTTTAGAGCTGGTTAACTTTGTATTGAGCATCGGTCATGAGCAGCTTACCATCTAAGCAGTCATGTAAGGAAAGCTCTCCCATTTCATGATGCCCAAGTATGACAAATACCCAGCTGAAACCAACTGGGCGATTTCTTCACTTTATTCCCCTGTTCAGCAAATAACCTCTGGGCTGCGAGTTAATTGCTTAAATAAATGCCGTCAATTTTATCGAGCACAGTTTTCACTTAACACCTCTTGATATTGCTGAGAAACTATTTAAAGAATATGTCTGTTTATTCATATGTCTGTGCTCAAGAACATTCAGCACTAGGAAAGTCCACTGTGTTAACAGCAAGACAAATTTTACCAATAATAACTAATATTAATTAAACGGTCAAATGAAACAGCCCTAATAATGAAGGAGATTGATACCAGGTGTCTCTGATATCACACACTGCGGACATAGTGATAACCTAAACAATATCCCTGAACAAAATACAAAAAATGAAAACTTAATTCTAATTAAGAAGTGAACACCAAGGAGGAGAAGAAGGTAACTCTCCATGGGGACACGCCCACTGTATACTGTTCTTGCTCCAGCAAATGTCCAGACTCATGTCAGTAACAGATGGACAAAGTAAACCATAAACGTACAGAAGGAGCTGACAGGGGAAGAGAGATAGGAGGGTAATGAAAAGACCTGAGATGGGGGAAAAATGGAGATAGAGATAGGAGAGGTAGAGGTGAAAATGATACAAACATATCTGTAAATCCTTAAAAGAATATTAATTAATTTTGTAAAGAGAAGTAGTCATTAGACAAATGCAAACAGGGGACGTTATGCAAAACAATCAGCCTGAACTCACAAGTTATCAATTCACTTAGGAGAAAGAGTCTAAGGCAAAAGAATCACCATGAGTTCGAGTCCAGCCTGAATTACATAGCAAGACTCTGTCTTGAGCAAACCCACGCAAATAAGCTAATATTGTGAAAGTTTATAAAAAAAAAAGGATGTAGAGAAATAAACAGATGATAGATAATTAAATCTTTGTCTAGAAAAGTTGCAAATTAAAAATGATGATTGGAAAACTCACCGACTGAAGAGAAAGCACAATTGATTCGATGTGGCGACCTTGAGTAGATCTGACATGTTTTTCACAGGCAGTAAAACTCTGAATAGAGACTGTGAATCAGATAATAATGATATATTTCCGTTTCTTCAAGGTAATAACTGATTTTCTCCTGAAAAAAGATGATGTATGGCAAGATACTCAAATTTACTCTTCAGTGGTATGTATGTGTGTACATATTTTATATGTGTTGGTTCAAGAAAAATGAAGAAAATGCTTTTATTTTAGCTAGTGCATCTGAAATTTTAATATGAATGGATATGTGAACAGTCTTAGTCAGCTCTGTTGGGGTAATAGTTCTGTTCAAAATTTTTCAACAAATTTTCCCTATATCCTTAAAGCTGCATTGTTTCAATGGTTGAATTCTACAATGTTTAAATTTCTTGTAAGCTCATCCAGTAATTTTTAACAAAGACAAATTCCATTTTTTTAGCTCTAGAAGTTACTGAATTAAAAATTTCCAATCTCTCTTTTTATAGACTCACATTTCCCCTTAATTCTGCGAGAATGCTAATAGCCATTTCTAAACCCATGTTTACTGATTGCAATGCCTTTGCCACTTCCATGTCTATTTCAATGCTCTTTGAAGTATTTCTTCTCGTTATGGTTGTATTTTCTGTTCTTTGTATATTCACTAAGTATTGTTGGATGCTTGATGTCATCAATATCACTTGGTTAAATATCAGGATTTTGCTGGAAAGCGTTGAATTAATGGAGTTTGATAAGCAGTTCACATCTGTCAGGACTCAATCCTTTACAAGCTTATTTTGAGTCCATTAGAGCATGGTAGACCTACCATGGTTACCATGGTCTACCAGTACTGCTACTTTAGTACTGGTTTAGCCCCACTATTTAAGACCGATTCTTCCGGATTCTCTACTGGACACTTCCAATATTCAACAATGGCTCTGGGAACCCATCAGAAGCTGAACATTCATAACCCTGCTTGAGTGCTTTGCTTAGTCCCCTCTAATGCAATTACAGGCACGTTCTTCCTACTAGAGGATTTTTAGACAAATTCCTGAAATGCTTCCTCTCTGGTACAAACTCTAACAGCCTCTGCCTCTAGCTCCTTAGTTCAGGAATAATGCTATGTTCTATGGGCACTTTCTTTTTTTTTTTTTCTTTAAGAAAATTACTTTCATCAGAAATCTAGGATATTCATGGGAACAATCTTGTTTGTTTTCCTTTTCTGAGGAATCTCAGGTATTTTTCTGCCCATCATCCAACATCTGAGCACAGTTACTTAATAGATTTAGCCCAGTTATTCTGTCAGAGCCAGATGCAGAAATATTTGAAACTTAAAAAACAAGATAGGCATCTTTAAATTAAAAAAAAAAAACCCTTTGGTAGTCATCTGCATTGACCCTGGTTTCCTTTCCATTACAGACTCAGCAAAAATTCATATCCAGAGTGACCAGCCAAAAGCACTGTCATAGTCTACATTTCCAGATAATCTATGCTAAGAGTATTACAGTTATTTTTTGAGGGATAGTAAAAATTTATTTATGCACTTCTGGTTTTTTAGTTCAGTGAAGAATTACAGTCCCACGCCCACTCCATTACCTGAACACTCATAAATTATGTCTTATTCCATTACCTTTACCAGAAAGAATTTTTGATCATTTCTATTTTTCCATACTTATCATGTGTATGTTTTCATTTTCATTACCCCAGGGCTGTGCGTGAAGGTGAAAATAGATTTTTCATGTCTTTGGTAAGTTGCCTGGGGGATAAATTCCGAGTTTTCTTTCTGCATGGACGAGCAAGGAGCACCATTATAAAGAGTCACATTTATTTCCCCAAGTAGACGATTGTCCGCAGTGAATTTCTCAAAAGAGTGTTGTACCTGGACAGGAGACAAGAGAGCTTGTCGGGCCAGAAGGAAACAGGGAGCAGGTGCCCCGGTCCCCTGAAGTGGCCTCCTTGGCCCTCTCGGCAGCACGTGGCCCAGTTTTTTCTGAAGATTTTTTTTTGTTTCTGGTTTCCAGTTTGTCATTTCTGTAATGGGCCTTTAAATGACTTTTTCCTTCAGGAAAGCAGCATTCATCATGTGAACGCGAAACAGCTCTGGGATGGGGCTCGGGAAGCAGGGTTATGGCTTCCCGGCTGTGTGTTGCTGTGCATGGTGTGATTTGGGGTAATTATTTGCCTTGCCTGGGGTGGAGAACAAGGGTTTTTCACTCTTGTTGTCCGCATGCTTGTTTAAGAGGGAGAATACTATATGCACGCACCAATGAGTGACTTTGTGAGAATGTGGGAAAGAGGGGAAAGTGGTTTTCCCAGGCTGAAGGGAAGCTTCAAGGCTCCCCTGAGCATCTTCTCTGGCCGGAGGGAATGGAAAGCCAGCCCAGGGCTCACGGAAGACTAGAAAAACCAGGAGATAACAGGAACGGCCTTCTAGGCAGAGCTCCTGTTAAACACAAATTTCTCTGGTGTTCATTCACTATACGCCTTTCAGTGCTTGTAAAACAGAGAACGGTTCTCACCTTAATGGAAGAATGTACTATGATGCTGACATTAAAGCCATCCTTGCATAATGGGGAAAACATTAAGATGGAAGTAAACTCTACTCCTTTATACGTGAAGGACCACAGAGAGATTTACCTCTCTGAACTTTGGTTTCCTATCTGCAAAATGGGGGTATCAATGAATCCCATTTCATAGAATTAGTGTATTATGTGAGCATGTTTGCCCAACACCAAACATTTTTCAAGTGTTTGCTTTTTTTATTAATGTTTAGGAAAAGCAGATAATGAGATGAAAGAGAAATGCTGAGAAGCCTGTCAGAAGTTACTACTGAGGTAAGGCAGATTGAGAGGAGAATGATTGGGGATGCTTTGGGATAGATACTAGAAAGGAAAATGGTGCATCACTGTATATAAGAATCAGCATTTGAACCACACATTTTAAGTGTGGCTTTTGTTAGTGGTCATGTGATTTTCCTCCACCCCGCTCTCCTCACTGGTAAAGTAAAGGAATGCAGAGTTAGAATGAGGATTCAATGATTCAAAATATGTAGAACTCTTTAAAAATTTATGCTTTGATAGTTTAATATATGAATACAATGAATTCATGTTATTTTTACCCCTTTCACATAATCCCATATACCTTTTTTTCCTCAGTGTAAACCTTTTCCTTTCCAACCAATCTCCCTCCTATTTCCACATCTTTTGGCATTTGCATTTGCACTTCATTGGCATTGGCATTCACGGGCTCCCAGGGTTCAGGTTCATGAATCTCAGCCATGCTGGCTATGGGTCAAGCAACCTTTTGGTGATGTAGCTGCCTTTGAACCATCTCTCTTCCTGTAGAATAAACTGTAGTTATGGTTTGACCATGGAGTTTCCCCGATGGGCTCATACACCTGAATGCTTGGGCCCCAGCTCGTGGTGGTGATTTGGAAAATGTGTGAGACCTTTGGAAAATTAGGGCCTAACTGTAAAAAATAGATTTTGGGGTAGACAGGGTGCTGAGGTTTATGGCCCTTCTGACTCGTTGTCTTCCTCTGTGGCTCAAAGTCTGCTGAGATGTGAACAAGCAGCTGCCACCCGTTCCCACCGGCATGGGTTGCCCGACGTCACACCTTCCCTGCCTGATGGACTATATCCCTTTGAACTGTGGGACAATGTGAACATCCGTTCTAAAGCTGCTTCCCAATGGGTGCTCAGTCACAGCAATGAGATAAATAATAGTACAGGAACCTCGGTAAAGTGTCAGAACTTGATCCTATTGTGACCTAATTATATCCTCCTGAAAGTCACCTGTTTAAGTTCCAACCTCCAATACTTCACGGTATAACTATTATGATGTAAGACCTTAAAAGTGATTCAGTGAAAATGAAGTCATGGCTGAGCAAAGTGTCTAACTTGGGAGGGTGAGGTAAGAGAATTCTATGAGTAGTCTGCTGTACCACGAGACTGTATTTTAAAAAATCTGAAATAGGGCTAGGAGGATGATCAGGGGTTAAAACGTTTGCTTCAAAAGCAAAAGAATTCAGATCACCAGATTCCATATAAAAATGCCAAGCAGAAATGACAGTGGCCTATAATTCTGGCCCTAGAAGGCAGAGCCTGGGAAACTCCAGAGCAAAGCTGTAAGGAGGTAGAGCAATCCAGGATGATTCCCGATGCTACCTTTGGTCATGCATACACACTCAAATGCTGCCCTGTACACACACACACACACACACACACACACACACAGAGAGAGAGAGAGAGAGAGAGAGAGAGAGAGAGAGAGAGAACAGAGTTCAGCAGACAAAGGCACAGCAGAAAACTAACTCCACAGTGTTGTCCTCTGACCTTCACAAATCACTGTGGGGCACATGCCCACCCATGCATCACACACACACAATTATAATTTTAAAACAGAATATGTGTGTGCGTGTGTGTGTGTGTGTGTGTGTGTGTGTGTGTGTGTGTATGACAAACAAAGTCATTAAATTAGCCTGCAATTGGGGCTGGAGAGGTGGCTCAGGGGTTATGCCTCCGCCTTGCAGGCAGAAGGTCCTGAGTTCGGATCTCAGATCCCACGTATAGACGCCAGGCGGAAGCGGGGGCGGCCTGTGCTTCTGGTCCTGGTAGGGCGGAGCCTGTGAATCCCGGGGCAGAAGGAGGTGTAGCGTCCATGGTGGTTCGCGAATTCGTCTGTGGTTCTACACATACACAGACACACACACACACACACACACACACGCGCGTGCGCACACACATACACACACACATGCGCACAGTTGAATAAAAAAAAAATTAAAAAAAAATTAGCCTGCAATCTTTCTGTTGTCTTCAAAGTAAAAAATTACAGCACAGATACATATAGAGGAAAAAACATGTGAAAATATGAGAAGATGGCAATTTGCAAGCCAAGAAAAGGGCCCTGAACAAACCCCCTCACCCTAGCGACCTTGGACTTCCGTCCCCCAGAACTGTTAAAAACTCCAACTCTGTTGTTCTAAACCAGTCTAGGACTTTAACAGGCGTCCTATGAGATCTGAATCCTCAGCCAGAAAGAGATCGATGGTTCGAATCCTGCCTTCTCGTGCTGGGGCTGGTAGCTCCTGAGTCTTCACACCTGCCAGCGCTCAGGCAGGAGGTCCAAAAGTTCAGCACGGCCGCCCAGGGTGAACGTGTCGATTGTAGCTCAGGTCTGTGTCTGCCATCTGTTCTCATGCTGCTCCTGAACAAACCTGAGTTGTACATTGTGTCTTGCAACCACGGGAAGCCCAGATACCTAGTTTCTAACACGGGACATGGCAGTAACTTGCTGCATGGAGAGGACACGTCAGCTGACGTCTCAGTTTATTCATCTGTGCAAAGAAATGAGATGGTTTCCCCAGCATGGAAGAGAACAAAGGGCATGCTAGCCCTCACATTTATTAATGACCATTTAAGAGAAAAAAAAGAAAATTCTAGGAAACCGCTGTTCAGGGTCTAAATCCATCCTGCTGTTTCTTGGACTAAGCAAAAGCTAAGGATGGTTTTACAGGATTATGTTCAGAATCAAAAGAAGAATCACGTTCATGTGGATGCTTTACAATATGTCATGCACTCTTCTAATGCATTTGATTAGTCGTTTGATATTTATAATAGTCTTTGCAATACCCAGCTAGGTAGCCTCATTCAATATATAGACAAGGAAGTTGAAGTGCGCAGCTGGGGAAGCACTGCTACGGAGTTCAGGTCTGCTGGAATACCACTGGGCAGCCGTAGCCCACAGCCTGACCTGCTGACCCGCTTTCCCATGCTGGAAAAGAGCCAAGACTGCAAGGGTTGTGTGTGAGTGCCAAAAAGACAGGAACAGACAGTCCATGCCTGTGTGATCCTGGAAACACACCGCTCTGTTTCAGAGAAGCAAGGCGTGGCTCCGTGGGAGAGCCAGACTGCACTTCAACACTCCTCAATTAAATGCAATCTCACTTTACTCCAAAGAATTTCTCAGTAGTAGACTTCTATTTCAAAAAAATCACTTATTATACTGTGACATGGATTAACAATTATTAGTATTTTAAAATATAGGATGGACAGATGGTTCCATATGGGAGATGCTTGCCTTGCAAACTTGAGGAACTAAGTTTGCTCACCTAGTATCCACATGAAATCCAGCTAGGGTCATGCATGCCTATAATCCCAGTACTGGGGAGCTAGAGACAGGAAGGTGGGGAGCCACTCTTGCCAAATCCGCACACTCCAGGTTCCGTGAAAGATTCTGTTTCAAAATAAGCTGGAGAGCAATTGAGGAAGACAACTGATATCAACACACACGCACGCACACACACACACGCACACACACGCACACGCACACACATACACACACACACATACACACACACACACGATATGCTAGTTTCATGCTAGTTTAAATGAAGAATTTAAACATCTTAAGGGAACAAGAGGTTCCCTTCATCAGTCTGACAAGGGAATTCACACCAACATCAGGAGCCAAAAGAACTAGCCAAACTGTGTCTACACAAAGTTTTAAGATAAGGAAATGTTTTCTTGCTTGTCCATATACCTGAATTCTGAACCAGCTCTCTCATTTTATCTACCTTCTCAGGGAATCGTCTCATCCATTATGAGCCAGGTCTTCCCACACCAATTAGATAACTTCTGACAGGCTTCCTCAGAATCATCTTTAAATAATTCCTCACAAAAGTGTCCAAAATTCAACCCTCATTTGTCAGGTTGACGCAGTTTTTAGACATTTCTTAAGTTTTATATAAGTACATATACAATATCATAAAACCCACACCGTTCAAAATATTATCTGCTTTTTTACACAAAAAGTTTGCTGACCTCTGCTCAAGAATATTAGGATGGGAAATGAATTTGGGTGATTGGACAGATGATTGTACTGTTAAAATCAGCTTTTCATTTATCAGAAAGTTAGTTCACTAAAATTAGATGTATTTCAGCCATTGTGATGTTAATAGTACTTTAACTTTTTCATTCAGTATTTCTTGTTGGAAAGACAGGATGAAAATGTCTTGTGAGCAGAGACAAAGTGAAATGAATGAGTGAAGCAGCAGGTACTACATTCAGACAGACAGTCATTTTTTTTATTTTGTGGCCACAGGGCAAAAGACTCATGAGAGGATGGGAGCATTATATTGACACAGAAGGGAAAAAGGTCAACATTTGTATAAGGTATTGTCAACCCAAGCTCCATATTCAATCCTCTTGGGATTATTGTTCATATATTGTGTGTAGACTTACTCATTTCTCTGGATAGCCTCATATGGAAATATTTTACTCGTAATTGATTTTCAGTTTTTTAAAAAATGCGATTTTGTTTTGTTTTTCAGAGAGTCTTATGCAGTCCAGGATGGACTTGAACTTACTATGTAGCCAAAGAATCACCTTGAATCTCTTATTCCTGCCTCTATCCTCCCAAGTGCTGGGATGACAGACATGTGCCCCCTACGCCAGCTCACCACTTACTATTTACAAAATTAAATGTGAATAAGAATACGAAAACAAACACAAACAGGTCCTATAACTTCAGTTAGATTCTTATGTCTTCAAAAATGTGCCATCCAGTGAGCTGCAAAGACTCAGCTCTGGTTCTTTCTCTACCAAGCCAAGGCCCATGAAAATGTTACAAATCTGTTCTTTACCCTAATCAGGACATTTGTGTCTCACTCACACCCAATGCAAGGTTCAGGCAACATCTTGGAAGAGGGAGTAGTAAGAGTGTAAAGCCTGAAGTGGTACAGTGGCAGAAGAGACATTACCTCCTAGAGACAACCGGACTCTGGAGCCATCATTCTATCAGGTATGTATACTTCACAAGAACTGCATGGGGGACTGGAGAGATGGCTCAGAGGTGAAGGCTCTGCCTCACAATCAGAAGATCTAGAGTTCAGTTCCCAGGTCCCAGGTGAAAACACCAGGCAAAAATGGCGGTGGCCTGCACTTCCGGCCCTGGTGGGCGGAGACCAGGAAATCCCAAAGCAAAGCAAAAGGGAAGTAGAAACAATCCAGGATGATTCCTGAAATCACTCTTGGCCTTCCTTCTACAGGACACAGTACACTCTGATACACACACACCACAGAGAGAAGAGAGAGAGAGAGAGAAAATAAATAAATAAATAAATAAATAAATTTAAAAGAGAATTGTATGAGAATTGCTCTATCAGCATCTTTCATAGTTAGGCACAGGTGTCAACTTGACAGTTAAGGGTTTGAGCTCTGGGCACATTTGTAGAGAATTAGTGGTTGAGTTAGGCTCAGAACAAACCTGCAGGAGATTGTCTAGCTGATGGGGAATGTCCAGCCCATTGTGGGTGGGACTGAGCCCTGGAATAAAATACAGAGAGCTGGTTGAAAAAGTTGGCATCCTTGTGTACACTTGGCCAGACATGCTGGTCTGGCAAGTTAAGGATTGTCCCCCTCTCAGCTGTTATGTGGTGGTGATGTAGCCAGTTCCCTCAGCCCTGGTGTTGGTGCGTGCTCTCCCGTCAAGCTGGACTGAGAACTGTAATCAGTAATCATAAGAGAAAATAAACCCCTCGTTCCCTTAAGCTGTTTGATGGTCATTTATCAGCAACCATGCAGGCAAACTGCAACAACACCTTACCAGGAAAGGGGAAAGATCTCAAGAAGCTCCACACGCCCTGAGACACGGATAAGGACTAATGCTGATAGGGAAGAAAAGGAAGATGGTTTCCTCAATGGTACACCCGTTAATCTATGATACTTGCTGGCACGCGAATTATGTCAATCTTGTGTCATCCAAGACAAACTAGATGAAGCATAGTGAGTCCTACAAGTGACAAGATTTGAAAATAAGACTCTGGCAAGAGAAATAAAAGCTTATAAGGAGGAAATAAAGAGGGATAGGATTGGAGACTAAGGGTTGAATGTATCATAAATTCACTATGTTCATGTGTGCATATTTAAAAAGTAAAAGAACGCATCTGAAAAATAACAAATCTGTTCCTCGGAGAATCTGACACACTCTTATATCTGTCTCTTTTTTCAGTGTTAGAAACTGGTTTCGGGGTTCTCACCAAACACACTGCGTATTTAGAAATAATAAAATATCAGAAGAAACCATTTCAGGAAGAGGGAAAGACCAGAACAATTTCTCTTCTCTTCATACTCAGTGTGGACGCAACACAATTTAAACACTTCGCCAAGCTGTTAACTCCTCTTCTTATCTCTGTACTTCTAAGTTACTCCCCAAATCCATGCCCGGATTCAAGCCTACTGTTTTTTTAACTCTTTTCATACTATTTCCACAACTAATCAGTGACTAAAGTTGTAAACTTCTATGAGTTTGAACTTTTAAGCGCCAAGCGCATTGTTCTATCTAATTACCACGGCAATCTTGCAAAGTAACTCCTTAAATGTAACTGAAAAAATAATCTCAGTTTCATAGCGATGAAATAAATTCATTGCATTTTTTCTGATTTAGACCCAGTGTATCTGATCACGAAGTTTGGTCTTCCCAAGGTCAGCTAATTTCTTTTCCCCTCCACAAACGCTCTCTGTGCATCTGCTGTCCTAGGATTGTGCTCCCACATCTAGCGCAAGGGGCCAGCACCACCCCTCCACGAATCTCTGGGCTGCACCATTTGCGCCCTGTCCACCCCATACCTGTTTCCTTATGGTTGAGATCAGCATACCTTGCAGAATCTATCTGCTAGTTCACAGGACAGAACCACTCCTCTGAAACTTCATAGTCTGGATTCTCCTGTGTTTGTCCTTGGATGATGATTTGCCACCTCTTTTCTCCTCGGTAGCAGAGATTTTAGCAGACAGGACTAAATAGGAGCGAACATCTGAAATACTCATTTTTTTCTGCGACCCGAAAGGATTGATATGATTGATTCTTTCTTTCTGTTTTTTCATGATTTCCCCTTCCTGAAAGTCAAAAAGTCTTTAAAGAAAATGAAATCACAGGAGAACCGTATCATGAGAACGCTGATTTGTAAATGTGTCTGCTGGCAGGAGAATGCAAGTCTGGCCCTCTTAAGGAGACTGTGTGTCATGTTGAAGAACATTCAAATGACAACTCTCTTAAGCATTTTCATTAAAGTTGGGCCGCCAGGGAGTTCAAGGTGAGGTGTCAGAATAAAGCCACACCCAATCCTCTCCTGAATTCTCAGAGATCACTTTACACTGTCTAAGCATCTCAAAATAGCACTGACCGTCCTGGTTGTGGCTTTGCACTGTGAACTCCTGTTCAATTTGTTCACTATCATCCTCCCAAATCCCACCCAGCATGACAGCTTCCTAAGTAATACCCCCGTCATTTGAATCTGTGCTGAGAGTTATTTTCTCGCAGATGCATATATTATCTTGAGTATCTTTCTATTAAACCTCATCTTGCTTTTGTGCAGCCTGTGCCCTGAATCGTCTACGTCCCACCGGGTTTGTAATATGTTGTCTTCTTTATCTCCCTGTCTGCCAGACCTATACTGTTTGCAAATCTGGTCAATGTCATATTAACCTTCCTTTCAAGGTGGGTGAGTTCAGGACTCATGGTGCATTTAGGACCCCCATCCCCATCCTGGACTCTGTCCATGATATTCACCCTTTGTGTCTTCTTTGTAAGCCTTCCTGGTTTTTCCACCAAGTCTCTGTTCTCCAGACAATACTTCTGTAATCTCCCAGTGAGTTGTGTCTGATCAGGGGTCAGGTTCCCTGGGAAGAGCAGGAAAGAAAAAAAAATCCAGGATTATTGTAAGCAGCAGGGTAGAAAGGAGTGAAGTGCAATACAACATCCAAGCCTCTGTAACTTGTCAAATGCAGGTGTAAGAAGAAGGCCCAGCCCTGGTTAATCAACGACTGCTTCAGCTGCTACTTCAAGTGCTGGGTGTTTCAAGAACTCTTCTGGGTTTTTTTTTTTTTTTTTCCTGTAACCTATGACTGTACTTTCATCTTACAGACCGTCATGGAAATTGCTCGTGGCCGAAGGTTTCTGTCTGTCGTACCCCTATCTGTGGTCCCCTGTCTGAGATCAATACTTCGCCACCGATGTATTTCCATCATTTTGTGAGATTTCCTTATCTAGGTCCCCTGTGCCCTGAGACTTCCCAGATGGAAGCTGCTGAGATGCAAATCTGAGTTCTCTGAGTGGGAAGCTGAGCTGAGAGCCCGGACGAGTTTCTAACGATGGCTTAGTCCATTTTGTCATCAATATTCTTCTAAAAACTGCCCTGGGGTCATTTGGCACAAGATGTCATTTAGGTAGATTTCTTGGTATTTTTCATCGCTGTGGATTGAGTTAAATTGCAGACAAGAGAAGTGAAATGTAACTTTAATATCCACCTCACTGTCATCTCCACACTCCCCCTTAGGCTTCCAAATGTATTGTTTCAGACAGAAACGCGTCCCCGAAGGAAAGCTGTCACTTCCAGAGAAGTCACGGATTTCCTGACTTCTGTTCCCTCTACTCAGGAACTTGGATCAACCTAGACTCCGTTAACCTAGGTCAGTTCACGATGAAAGATACCTCTGTTCTACTTTAGCCTCCCCAGATCATCATATTACAGACATCGGTGCTTATTCACTGGTCGGTCTGCCCTACAGCATGGTGCTTCGCAATCGGGAGCAGCCGTGTCCACCAAGTACCGCTCGCCTCTTAATGCGCAGAGGCCAAAGACGCCGCTAAGCATCACATCACACAAGACTTGGACTAACCTTTATGCCCACAAATACACAGCACCCATTAAGCCAAATTAACTCATTTTTGTGGTTCCCCAGCTCTCAGTGCCTCCCAATGAGCCTGAAACAGTCTCCCTTACTCTTATTTGACTATTCATTTCTGTTCTAATCTCAGCCACAGAAGAACATACAGCCAAGTCTCAGTAAGGGCCTCTGTTTGTCTTTCTTTGGATGTAGAAACTTCTTGCAAAAATCACTTAGACTTTCTTTTCCCTTCTGGTTCCCTTGACGCTCTGGGTTGTGTTTTTATGTTTTCCTTGAGAAAGAACAAAAAATGTTACCTGACCTATGGCTGCCCCCACAGCTGTACCCCTGGTGAAAGTGTTGCATGAAAGGTGGGAGAGGGTCTGAAAGAAGAAGAGACAGGAAGAAGAGGAGGAGGGAAGTAGGGCAAGGCTGGCAGGGCGGGGACCAAGGTCAGGGATCCAATGGCTTCATTTCATTCTTTCCTGGCGATGAATTTATAGAATTTCTTCTCATCCGGTCAAGTCGCCATCCCGGTTACCTCACACCTTCATGGGAGTCTCTTCTCCATCTTCTGCGATGAAGACCGTCAGCAGGTGTCTGATCAGCAGTGCTGCCGAGCTGCGGTCGCAAAGGGCCGACACTTGTACTGTGCCTGGGAGTGCGGGTCCTGGCAGCTCCAAGCCAGGAAGGCTGTGTCGCCTGCTCAACCAGATGCCACAATGACTTCTGATAGTGCTTAGGCCACATGTGGCACTGGACATCCTTCAAGCTGGAGGCAGGACCAAAATGTGCATGCAGTTGGTAGAAGACACGGGGGTGTTTGGTCTGTTCTTCTCCATGACGATATCTGATTCCTTTGCCAGACAAGCTTTTTTGTTCCCTGAAATTCACACATCAGGAAGCTAAGATATTAACAAAATTGAGCTCTTCTTCCCATTGGTCATGACGCCGCTTTGATAAGTTGTATCTCGTTCTACCAAAGCACAGTGTGGCTCATCATTTACAAATAATCAAATTTTATAGGCTCCTTTCTTTCCTGCCAATTAAATCAAAGGCCAGTGTTTGGCTCAGTAAGCACACGTTCAGTTTCTGCTTTTGTGGTACACTGTGCAGAAGAATGGGAAACAGGCCAACAGGCGTGAAAGCCACAAAGTCTCAAGGGCTTTCTGCAAGTCAGGAACTGTGTTAGGTCTTTTATGATCTTCTTGTCATCCATATGCACATTAAACTTCCAAAGAAAGATTTTCTTGTCTTCTCTTTTAAGGACACCTCTAACTTTCCAAGGGAGCCCGTCGTCAGGATGGATGTCTAAGGTAAGATCCGAAGACCGCATGGGATGATTGTCTCTTAATTCAGATGTGCCAACATGGTGACTTTTCATGTAAAATGTTGTCTCTGTCCTGCTTTCTGTAAACTAGCCTGCCCAGCTGCAGCGGCAAGAAGCCTGAGTCATCGGTGAAGGGGGAAAGGTTGGGGCTGCTTGGGAAAGAATTTTCAAGGTCAGAAAGTTTTGCTGCACAAAAGACGCGTGAAACAAAGAACAGAGCCCAAGTGTCGGTGCACAAACAGTCCTTGCTATTCTGCATTTCTGAGCACCATTTGTTATTTTTCTGTAGCAGTGCCAGATGTTAAACGTCACATGTTAAAAGTTCAACTTCATTATCAACTTGTTTGTGCATTCCGCTGGATGGTGGGGTCTTTACCCGGATAAGTTTGGGGCTCGCTCCCATTCTGGGGGTGACTGTAGCACCTCAGTGCTGCGATGCAATGAAGATGAGGTAGAACAGTATCATTTCTGCCTCATACATCGTCCCACTAACTTTCCATGGTGGTCCATGGACTCTCTCCTCATTTCTCACATGAGCTGGAGGCCCAATCAGGGACTGAGGAGGAGGCTCAGCTAGTTCCTTGCACAGAAAGACCAGAGTTCAGACCACCAGAACCCACCTAAAAGGCCAGGTGGGCGTGATGAGCATCCTGTAGTTACAACCTCGGGAGCAGAGACTGAGAACCCCGCAGCAAGCTGGCCAGCAAGACTAGCGCTATTGGCAAACTGAGAGTTTGGTTAGAGACCTAGTCTCTAGGAATATGGCTGAAGATTGACTGAGGATGATTCCCAATATCAACCTCCACATGTATGAAGGCATCTCTCACACCCACACACACACACACAAGCACACACACACACATACACATGCACACACATGCACACATGTGGTAAATTTACATTGCGCAATTTCCCTTCTTCTCTGCCTACCGAGGAACTGTGGAGCTGAAATTCTACAGCCCTGTCACCTTCTTGAGATCATTCTGAGATGCTGCAGTCCCCTAAAAGGGACATTCAGGTCTGGAGGCTCCATGCCCTTTCCATGCACTCAGGTGAGCCCCCAGCTGGTCCCCCTGAAGGCTGTGCCCCCCAGAGGTGAGATGCAGCCTTCCGCATTAGCACGACTCTTGGTCTTCTCCTTGGGAACCTGGGTCTCTTCCCCTCCCCCTTCCAGTACCTCCTCCTCATCCCTGTGGCTGTCCTCTGTGGGTGGTGAACTTCTCCTGTGCTTCCTTATTTTCTTTGCAGCCTGACCTTCCTTGAGGGCGAGGGATATTCAAACATTGAAACTCGGGGACAAGCTTGTCTGCCCTTTGCTTTCTCTTCTTTGTGGGAGAATAAGCAAGACAGCAATAGCGTTTGTTGGCTGAGTGAAACGCATCACGGGGCCTGTGGGAAAGAGGCTGCCTTGGTGCTAACTGGACAGTAAAACTCACGTTTAGGCAAGGCTTTCACACGGATGGAGCATACTGTTTCAAAACCTATCAGAACGGGCGCACAGTGGCTCAACTAGTAAAGATGTCCGTGCACAAATAAATGTTTGATCTCCAGAGCTCACAACGTAGAAGGAGAAAACCAAAAAGGTTGTTCTCTGACCACTTTCCTTTCTCCCTCTCCCTCCCTAGCAACTCCTTAGCACCATCTGAAGGTCCCAAGAGATTTGTCCAGCAGGCTCTTTTCTTCAGATTCCTCCCACCGCACTGACCCCAGCAGCTATCTTCCTATCATCTCCCACCGTGTCCTCTGACCATACGCTCTTGCACCTTAAGGCTGAACTATGCTTGCTTTGAACACCAGGCCTTCAGCTCTAGCAAACTTAGCTTCTTAAGTCTCTCCCTTGTGTTGTCTCCTTGTTATAATGACCGCCCTCTTTGACTTCACACCTTTGTCACTCAATTACTTTTCCCCTGCCTGCTTAACACCATCAGCCTTTCTCCATAGTCACAGCCTTGAAGGACAGAGGCAGCAACATTGAGCAAGAGGTGGAACCAGAAGATCAGAGCTCAGTGGACAACATGTCCTCACTCTAACGTGCTTTTTCATGCACACACAACGTGCTGGAAGGAAAACACCATACCAACCCACTTCAATTCCATGCATGTCTGCTTCTCACAAATGTTCATGGTATATTTTAGACCCTTTTATTTTAAATGGTGGTTATTATCCTCAATTTGACTTTTCAAATTAAAGAAATCGAAATGTTTCAAATACCTAATCAGGGCTATGGTTTGTTTCAAATGAATTTAAACGCCTAAGCACTTAGATTAGGTGATGGGATATATATTTTTCCCAGTATTGAGCTCTAATTTTTAATTAAAAAAAACAACAGCCTGATTAGTCATATACCATGCGCTCTTCACTAACTCAGAAAGAATGTAGAAAGAATTATAAATAAATTCCTGAGGAGGGTCTATGACTGTGAAAGGTTTATGGTTCATATGAAACCTTGGTTTGCTTGTTTTTTAAATTTTTCTTTCTTTTGGTATTTGTTTTAATTATCTGATTTGTAGAACTCTTAGCAGAGATGCAAAGCTGAGAAAGTTAGTCTGTCAAAATGGGCTGTTTCTAACTATTCTTCCTATTAAAAAAAAAAAGAGCCATTTTTTTTTTAAGTTTGGAAAAATGGGTCCCTTATTGGCCTGCTCTGTCAGGTGTTGGAGAAACTGATGCCCGCCGGCTGTCAACTTTACAGCACCCTGAGAAGAAGGTAGGAGCCACGATGGATCACTGCTGGTTAGATCCAGGTGTCGATTAAAGGCTGAGATCTGGGCACATTGTGAAGGAGTACTACGTAGGGCAAGCCCTCAGCAAGTGTGTGGGGATTGTCTAAATGACGAGGGAAGATTAAGGCCCTAGTGGGTGGGACCCTGCCTTAGGCAGATGGAGCAAGCTGATTTGGCAATTTGGTGTATTTTGACCGACTTGCAAAAAGACAAGTGAGGTTTGCCCCTCTCTCAGCAATTCCCATAGATATTATGTGGCCAGTTCCCTAGACTCCTGGCGTTGGTATGAACTTTCCTGCCAAGCTAGATATGAATTTCATAAACAAGAGAATAAACTTATTCTCCTAGGTTATTTGGTTATGCACTTACCAGCACTATGCAGACAGATTGCGACAACCCCCCACACTTTTAGGGGTCTTTTTGTATGATTCAGGAAAGGGAAACTCGCCCTTATCATCAAGATTCCTGAACTGTCTGGTTTTAAGGCAGGTTCTTAAAATTACAACCACAGATAAAAAAAATACTTTTAACTTCAAGGTCGAAATAAGACCAAAAAATGCAAACAACCTTCCCTTCATGCACATATGAAACACAGTGACCAAAATGTATACTACAGCGTTAAAGAAATACACGCTGGAGGCTGAAAAGGTGGTTCAGTGGTTAAAGCCTCACAAGCAAAAGGATCTTGAGTTCGGATCCCCGCGGATACCATGTAAAAATGTAAAAATGCTTAGAGAATCTATGGTAGCCTGTAATTCTGGCCTTGGAAGGAGGAGTCTGGAAAACCTCGGAGCAAAGCAATCATGAGGTAGTGCAATCCTGGATGTTTCTGGATGTCACCCTTGGGCCTCCACACAAACACACATTCAAGTACCCTCTTGTACACACATCTACACACATGTATACTCATCCACATGCAACATACACAGACACACACCTACACACACAGGCACACACATAAGGTACTTTATAGTATTGAAGTCTGATTCCAGACCCATTGATGGATAAAGATTTTGAGAGAGGAACAGGGGAGTCATCACGTTGGGTACTTAAGATAGGAAAAGTCTAGTTGTGGTGTGTGTGTGTGTGTGTGTGTGTGTGTGTATACATGTGTGTGTGTGTCCACCTGAGAAATGACTAGCTCTAACACACAGAACAGAGATTGGTCTGTCTGGAGTGCTCTCAGTCATTAGAAACTTTATAAACTGTATTGTCCTCATGAGAGTCATTTGTGCTCAAGTGTTAAGCCCCTGGCTGTGCTGTGTTCGTTAGTCCAGTTCCTGGTACCAGCATGGTGAGATCATGTCCTACACCATCAGGTAGGAAATGTGATGTAGGAACAGGAATACAGAATCCCATAAGCACTGGCCCAGGAGGAAGACAAGGCCGATGCAGTAACACCAGTTTCCCTCACAGTCAGGATGCACTCTTCAGTGGAAACAGCAAAGGTGAACTTTGGAGCAAGGCCACCAAGAAGTGCCATCCTGGGCTATTGTAGTTAATCTTCTGTCACTGTGAGAAAATACTCTGGCTCAAGTAACTGAAGGGAGAAGGAGTTTATTGAGTTGGCCCATGGTTCCAGAAGAAATAGCATCCTTTATGATGGAGAACACATAGTGCAAGACATGGCAGCCAAAGTAGGAGGCAGGTTCATGGCCGGAGGCCATCAGGAGACAGAGAGGGCCAGAGAGGGGGTGGAAGATGGTTATCAATGGTAAGGTCCACATTTAGCTTACTTCCTCCAATCCAGACTCCGCCTCCTCAAGGTTCCACAACCGTCCCATGAAGTGCCACCGGCTGGTGACCCATTCCTCAAACACATGAGCCTGGAGGAGGACAATGCACATTCAAGCCACGGCAGGGTATAAACATACAGTAGGATGCCCACATAAGGATCATAATGATTCACAGCAGAAAAAATATAAAACCATTGATCCAGGTCCCACAAATAAGGAACAGTCTACATCAGGATCCATGTTACTTTCTTAGGACCCGAATCAAGTCAAACAGGAACCCTTGGGGGCCCATGTCCAGTATTTGACTTAGTTCATAAATATGGGGCCGGAGCGAACGGTTCCGTTAAATTCAAAACTTGAAAGACTGCTTAGATTTCCTCCTGGCTTTGATGAATTACTAGATATTTTCCTTAATCAAGTCCCAGGGCCTCAGAAAAGCAACCCAAAGAAACAGAGTCTGAAGACAGGCTAACAGATTAGTGGAAAGGTTGAAGAGTTGAGAGAGAGGGCAGCAGGAGATAGAGTGAATAAGTAACTAAAATCTCAGTGCCAGGCTCTCTCTAAGAGCCTCCTGGGCTGGGGGCAAGTAATCTCAGCTGATTAGATGCCAGGACATTGCAAATACACGGGCATTTAATTACACCCAGAGCTAGGCCAAAAGGCTGTGTTCTGAGAATTTCTAGTATCTTTGGAGTAGTGGTCCTAAAATCGTGTGTGTGCGTGTGTGTGTGTGTGTGTGTGTGTGTGTGTGTGTGTCCTTGATAGCATAGCTAGGTAACATTCAGCTATGCTTCCATGATCCAGTCTAGTGGTCCGATGGAGAGGGGAAGTGAGTCTGGCGTGATTTACTCCAATAAGAGTGCTCCTTCCATGCCTCCTTCTCTGAATATTTTTAGGTGCTTGTTCTTCCTTTGAAAGTAAATCAAGTTTGGAACACTGGACTATGTCTTACTTTCGTTGTCGGTTCCTATGATAAATACTTGATCCAAAGCATTTAGGAGAACAAGGGTTTTTTTCTATTTTTACAAGCATATTGAGTATTCATCCGAACTTCCCTCTTTTCCCACTCCCCCCCCCCATTCCTTTCCCTTCATCATTCCTTCCCACTCCCTCCTACCCTTCCATCTGTGTTCTTCTACGGAAGCCAGGCTTCACTCTGGCATGTCTATTCTTGTGGGGCTCAGGCCTCCATGGTATATCATGTTACCTCTCTTCAGGCCACCCCACTGACATATGCATGTCCCTTCACTTTAGACCCAAAGGTTTCCACTGTAAGTTCCCATTCTATGACTATAATAGCTACCTACACAGTAGTTTGATGTACTGTCTTCCTACCTAAAGGTTTATTGGCTCTCTTCCCTACTGATCTTTTCCTTCCCTTTTTTTAGAGGGATTTTCATCCTATATGAACATTTCCTATATGAACAAGGGATTTTTATTCATGCTCATTAGTTCAGGTTAAAGTTGATCAGGATGGCAGGAGAGTGGCCAGCAGAGGCCAGCCAAGGGCCCTGGCCACACTTATCCCCCTGCAAGAGTGAACCAATACTGCTTTCTAGCTTTCAAGCATGTCAGCTTGCCCAGGTCCAGCTCCTTCTCTCTCCATCTGGTCCATCTGCCCAGAGAACTGTCCCACCCACTAAGGGTTGAGTCTTCCTGCATCAATTAGAAAACCTAAACTAGATAACTCCTCAGAGGCATGCCTGAAGGCTCAGTAGTCAAGTGTCAAGTTGAAACTTGAACAACTGAAACTAACTGCTACAACATGTACTTTCATTAAATCCATCTTACAGTTTAAGTATAGGCTTCTGTTTCTTAAAAATAAACTGGCCTATTGTCTTCCGTTTCTGTCATCTGCCTAAAACTTCTTATTTCCTCAAAAAGCACTAAGTAGCATTTGAAAACAGTAACTAAAAGTCCTTGGAGTTCTGGAATGAATTCCATCTTTATCAACACTCAAACTCCCCTCTCCTGGTTCTTAATTCCCTACTAACGTCTTGTGTGGTTTTACTTCTAATGATGATTTTTTTTGAAGGAAAACAAATAAAAATCTAATGATTCTCATCCATGGCCTCCCAGATCAAGCCTGACTTGGTTACGTTTCTTGTTGCTGTGGCTCAATCTGCAATGAGAAGAAGCACCATCGGGAAGCAGGTGGTCTTCAGTCGGGGTCACAGCCGGACAGTGCAGTCCATCGTGGGGGTGAAGGTCTGGCAGCAGGAGGGCGAGCCTGCTTGCTCACATCTGGGCAGACCAGGAAACAGAAGAGCAGGTGGGCTAGAAAACCTCGAGGCCCATACAATGGGACTCCCTTCCTGCTGAGTGCAGCCACACAACGGGACTCCCTTCCTGCTGAGTGCAGCCACACAACAGGACTCCCTTCCTGCTGAGTGCAGCTCTCGTTGACTTTCCAAAGGTTTCATAACCTTCCACCAGCCCAGGACCAAGTGCTCAAACCCAGGGATCTATGGGGTCGTTTCGCTTTCTAACCACAACACATCCTAGGCACAGTTGTTTCCTTAAACTCTTGAAATAAAATTGTTGATAGAACAAGTCAAGAGTTTGTGGTGCCCCCTCTTCTCCCGGGATGCTTGGGTCCAGGGAGGACACACTGCCCCTCAGGTAAATCCCCCCAGCCCCCAGGTCACCCACTAGTCCCAGCTCCTCCCACTAGCCAGATGGAGCAGTACCCTGTCTGCTCCAGGGTAGGGAGGGCGACCAGGCCACACCCCAAGTCCCAGGTGAACTGTGCTGTCACCAGCAGCTCTGCCCTTTCCGCCCAGATGCTCATGGTCCAGGGAGGACACACTGCCCCTCAGAATTCAACAGAGTCCAAAAGAAACCCAAGGAAAGCTCTAGGGGACAATGGCCATACATCTGAAGTCCTCTAAAAGCATCCTATCACATGGGAGAGATTCTTCACATCCAGCCTAAAGATAAGTAAACCCCTTTTTACCATCCTGTTCCCTGTTGGGCCTCGTCAAGACCCTGGACAAGGCCTGTTGGAACTTCCTGAGCCTGGTTAGAGTTCCATGATCTGTTTAAGCTGCCTCACCAGCATGACTCAGCACAGCCTTGTGGCTGATGCAATATAGCCTTAGGTTGCAACAGCAACTGGCCCATAGTAACGCCCCATTAGCCCATAATAATCTCATGAGACTACAAATCTCGCGAGACTATGCCTTCTACAGTTGGTGCCATTAAACTGCCTAGCTGAGAGGGCCAATCAGCAAAGACTCACGCTAGGACTTATGGGTGGGGTATATAAGGGCCTGACTGTTGGAATAAAGTTGGTTCCTGCTTCAACAGAGCTCCCGGCCTGGGGTGTCTTTCCCAGGTGGTGAGGGGGGTCCGGGCCGGCAACACTCATCATCTTACTCAGCCCCAGGTTGTGCCTGGCTGGACCAGCACTCCCTTCCACACTAGCTGCCAAGAGCCCGGCAGACTGGTGCCCCGTGCGAGGCAATGTGAGGAATTCCCCTCAGATGTTTGCTGACAGGCTAACTGGTCTACGGGTGAGTGTACCCCCATAAGTTATGAGGCAGTCTTTCCTTAAACCTGACCCCACGCTAGACTCACTCAGAGTTTTACTTAAGAGTCGGGCTCTCACCCTTACTGATGCTCAAGCTTTTCAAGCTTGGGGCTGCTTACTTAAGATTGCTCCATGGCTACCTGAGAGCAACCTCTTTGATTGGGAAACATGGGATCGAGTTGAGGGGCTTATCCAGCGAGCTCAGGTAGAAGAGGGAGAGATCCCACCCCTGGGAGCTGTCCCCACCATCTCCGCCCTTAAAAGGTGTTTTCCCCTAAAACCGCCAAAGGAAGGCCGGATCCAGCCCAAAGAGACCATTATGAGGGAAACCGCTGATGCCTCTCTGGACCCTTTAGGCAGTGCTTCATGCCCTCATGGGGACTTCTCTGGCCATGATCGGTTCAGCATTCCTCCAACAAATTCTTTTTGGCCTCCCTCCACTCCCCCACCATATCCCCCGGGGGTGGGTTGACGGAGCTGTTTCCTGTTAATCCTGGTGGGAACCGCCCTGCTGCCTGGTACCCCTGGGAGACTCATGACTTAAAAGAACTAAAAAAGGTCATTGCAGAAGATGCCCCTAATTCCCCCTGGGCAGAGACTATTCTCCGAGGTCTATCCCACCAGCCCTGCACTGCCCAGGACTGGAAAGACCTTGCCCAAACCGTGCTCCCCGGGCCAATGTATATTAAATGGTGTGCTTTCTACCAGGACAAATGTCGCATCCAAGAGGAGCGAAATCAGGCCGCCCAGCCACCTATCCCAATCACTTTTGGGATGCTTTCTGGTGACAATTCCCAACCAGGCTACAGCAGGCAGCCATCCCTGATCCCTATAGGGACCAAATTAGGAGACTGGGAATGAATGCATGGAAGAGATTAGAGGAGGACCCCACTGAGCCCCCTATCACAGGCATGACACAAAAGGCCAATGAAGATTTGGCCACTTTCATAGAGAGGGTGGAAAAAAGTCTCGCCAGAAAACTTCTGCCTGGCTCTCTACAGGAATAGTTTGCTAGAATCCTAGTGTGGGAGGGGATGAACTATGGTCATAAAATAGCCGGCGCTGGACTAAAAGATCACTCTATATCCAGATGGATCATAGCCAGCAAAGATGTGGGATCCACTTCCCACCAAGCTAGAACCATGGCCTCTACCACACAGGCAACTCAATGTGAGGAAATGTCTGCCCTGGTCTGTGCCTTACAACAACTAGTGGGAAACAAAGGAAGGACATGTTTTGGGTGTGGAAAAGAAGGCCACTTTAAGAGGGAATGCCCTCATAGGGCTGGAGGGGTATACCCTACCCGGGGTCCCACCAATCTACCTTATACACCCTGCCCTAAATGTAAAAAGGGCTTCCACTGGGCCAAGGACTGCAGATCTAAATTTAACATCCAGGGCAAGCCTTTAAACTCCCTCAGGGGCATTCCCCAGCCCCATTAAATAATGAGAGAAAGACTGTCAACACCCATTGGACCTTGCCCCTGATCCCAGGACTTAGACCTAAAAGGAGACTCACTGTGGGAGGTAAAGATTTCAGATTTCTTATCGACACCGGGGCTGATCACACAGTTATTAGAAAAGAAGAAGTGCCTTCTTCTTGGAAGCTGGTCCCAGGCCCTCCTTTACTTGGTGTCGGAGGACAATCCACCTCTTGGGAAACAGCCAACTACCAACACTGGGGCGACCCAGATGGTGGGACCGGAGAGGTGCACCCCTGGTGTTCCTGGGCTTACTGCAAACCTCCTGGGCCAGGATATCCTTGGCGAGGCAGAAGCTCATATCACCACTGACCACAAGGCCTTATATGAGGATGAACAACAGTTTGAGGCTGGGAGAATCAGCCATCCCAACTATAGAGAATATACGCGCCTCCTGACTCACCCCCAATCCTACCCAATCCTAGAGGCCACTGCTTGTCCGCTGATGCCAGGAAGCCCCATCTGGGTTGAGCAGTGGCCCACACCTACCTTTAAGTTACAACAACTACATATTCCAGTTCAATCTTTCTTACCGTTGATACTTTCTCCCATGCCTGCTGGGCATCAGCCCACACAGGAGAAAAATCCAAACATGCCATTAGCCATATACTTCAATGCTTTGCCACACTTGGTCTTCCAGATCAAATTCCATCTGGGTGTGAGGAAAGACCCATTGATGGGAGCCTGGAGAGGGCCTGACCCCCTTATATCAGCAGGGTGAGGATTTTGCTGTGTCTTTCCCCAGAGTGAAAAACGCCCCATCTGGATCCCCACCAGGGACCTAAAGTACCTCCCACAGGATGATGAACACAGCTCCAGGGAGTCTTGTACCCCTGAGGATCGCCCCTGTGCTCTCTCCCCAGAACCAGAGGATGACATCGCTGTGCCTGACCATCCTGGTGCTGACAGCCCTCGTCTGGCCCTGTGACAGAGGATTTGGAGATTTTCACACATGAACTTCGAGAATGGCCTTCTCCCTTATTTCCTCCCCCTCCTGGGCCCTCTCCTTGTCCTTTTTCTTGCTCATTAGGCCCTGCATCATTAATACAGCCACTCAATTCATCCAGCAAAGAACAGAGGCTATTAAACTTCAGCAGGTCAAGATTCATTACTCACCACTCAGTATACCAACTGGGGCTATGGCCACCACTCATATACCTCCCCTGCCCTCCATGCTGACCAATGACGGGTAAGACCCCTAAAGCTAGGAACAACCTAAGACAGGCCATGGAGAGGCTTGCCTGGACCTCAAAGTGCGATACCCAGAGACGGTACGATCTCCAAAGGGAGACGACCTAAGACAGGGGTCACACGTTTGGTCCCAAGGCTTACTCACAAAAACAAAAGGGAGAGATGTTGGGCCTCGTCAAGACCCTGGCAAGGACTGTTGGAACTTCCTGAGTCTGGATAGAGTTTCATGACCTGTTTAAGCTGCCTCACCAGCATGACTCAGCACAGCCTTGTGGCTGATGCAATATAGCCCATAGTAATGCCCCATTAGCCCATAATAATCTCATGAGACTACAAATCTCACAAGACTACACCTTCTACAGTTGATGCTGTTAAACTGCCTAGCTGAGAAGGCCAATCAGCAAAGACTCAAGCTGGGACTTATGGGATGCCAGGTGGGGTATATAAGGGCCTGACTGTTGGAATAAAGTTGGTTCCTGCTTCGACAGAGCTCCCAGCCTGGTGTGTCTTTCCCAGGTGGTGAGGGGGGGTCCGGGCCAGTGACACTCATCATCCTGCTCAGCCCCAGGTTGTGCCTGATTGGACCAGCACTCCATTCAGCAACAGCTGCTAAGAGCCTGGCAGTTCCTTTCAATTATTAATCACTGTAGATTAACTTTTCCATATAACCACCCCCAAAACATATACAACTTCAGGGACTATACCACTCACCCTCACATATCACCAAGGTACTAAATCATAAAAGTGCACTACCATACTAATATTCATTCCCGTCCACTAACCCTGACTTAATTGATGTACTAACAGTCTAATAGCCTCATCTAGGAAGTAACAATAACAATAGACAAGCGTACCAAACTCCAAAGCAAACACTAGTAATAACTGCTCGAGAATAAAAATACCAACTAACTCAATTCAGTCAAAAACACACAGAAACTGAAAGAAGGTCTTAAGAGATAAAACAATGCCCAAATCACAGTGCAAATCCATGAGAAACAAAACCCAAGAAAACAAATCCCATAAAGATAGATTCCAATGAGAACAAATTCACAGAAAATAGCCAAGAAAGCCAGACCCAAGATAACAACTTTCAAAGCATGATCATTACCATGATCAATACTATGAAAGAGGAAATCCAGGAGGAGTTAATTAACCTCATCAACCACTTTGAACAGGAACACAACAGACACTTGGAGGAGTTGAAAAAAAATAGCTCAAGAAACAAAAATAGGTATAGAGCAGTTAAAACAGATTCAAGCAGAGTTTAAAACTGAACTAAAAGACAAGTTATTTTCAACCCAGAACTCAACAGAGAGTCTTATTAGCAAAATTAATGAAGCAGAACATAGAATTTCAGATCTTGAAGACAAAGTGGAAGAATTAACTAGCTCAGTGGAAGAGGTTGTTAAAGCCAAAAAGATACTTGAGAGAAATATTCAAGCATTATGGGACACCCTGAAGAAGCCTAACATGCGGATTCATGGAATACCAGAGCAAGAACCCCAAAATACCACACCTGAGGAAAATTTTCAAATTATCATAAAGGAAAACTTTCCTCATCTAAAGAATGAGAGGCCCATCCAAATACAACAGGCATCCCACATCCCAAACAGATATGACCAAAATAGAAACTCACCATGGCAAATAAGAGTCAAAACACTCCACATTCAAAACAAAGAAAAGGTGCTGAGAGCTTCAAGGGAAAAAAAAACAAGTCAATTTTAAAGGTAAACCTATTAAAATAACAAATGACTTCTCAATGGAAACAGTAAAAGCAAGAAGAACTTGGAGAGACGTATTTCAAGTATTGAATGAGCAAAATTGTCAACCCAGGCTGATATACCTAGCAAAACTATCTGTCATGGTTGAGGGAAAAAGAAAAGTTTTCCAGCACAAACACAACTTGAAGGCTTACATGTCTACCAAACCAGGCCTTCAAAAAATACTAGAAAAGATACTCAAGCTTGAAGAAAAGATCGAGCATATCCAGGAGGACAGAAGGGAAGTATAATACCACCAAACCTAAAAGCCAAATAATACACATACGAAAGCCACTGAATTAAAAGTAATTTCTCCATTATAACATTAGATGTCAATGGAATTAACTCACCAATCAAGAGACACAGATTACAAACTTGGGTTAAAAATCACAACCCATCAATCTACTGCCTTCAGGAAACTCATCTCACCATAAAAGATAGACACATCCTAAAAATAAAAAGCTGGTCAAAAAATCTGCAAGCTAATGGAACCAGGAAACAGGCAGGGGTAGCTATTATGCTATCGGACAATGTTGACTTCAAACCAAAAAAAAATCATAAGAGACACAGATGGATACTACATTTTAGTCACGGGTACAATTCACCAGAAAGATTTCACAATACTGAACATATATGCACCCAATACGGGCACCTCCACATTTATTAAGCAAACACTATAGCATCTAAAGCAAGAAATCAACCCCAAAACAATAATTCTTGGGGATTTCAATACTGCCCTCTCAATATGGGATAGATCAACAGGTCAAAAACTTAACAGAGACACATTGTAACTTAATCAAACTCTTATTGAAATGAACCTTACAGATCTCTATTGAACTTGTCATCCACACACCAAGGAATACCCATTTTCTCAGCAGCAAATGGAACTTTCTCCAAAATAGACCACGTATTGGGCCAAAAATGAATCTCCACATATACAGGACCATCATGGTCTAAAGCTTGACATCCGCAACACAACAAACAGAACACAACACAAACACAACAGAAAATACATTAACTCCTGGAAACTAAACACTATGATGCTGAATGAGAATTGGATTCAGGAAGAAATTATAAAGAAAATTCAAGATTTCCTGGAAGTGAATGATAATGAAAATACAACTTATCAAAATCTTTGGGACACAGTGAAAGCTGTCCTAAGAGATAAGTTCATAGCTCTTAATGCCTATATCAAAAAAATAGAAACATCACAAATAAATAACTTAGCAATGCAGCTTAAAGCTTTAGAGACACAAGAGCAATCTAACCTCAAAAGTAGTAAAAGAGAGGAGATTAATAAAATCATGGGAGAAATATCTGAAATGGAGATAAGGAAAATGATACAGAGAATCAACCAGTCAAAAAGCTGGTTCTTTGAAAAAATCAATAAGACTGATATACTCCTAGCTAAATTAACCAAAAAAAAGAGAGAGAAAACCCAAATTAACAAAATTAGAAATGAAAATGGATTATCACAATTGATATCCGAGAAATTCAGAGAATTATAAGTTCATATTTCAAAAAATTATACTCTGTGAAATTTGATAACATGAAAGAAATGGATGAATTCCTAAGTAAGCACAACTTACCTAAATTGAATCAAGAAGTTTTTGAATTATTTAAATAGTCCTATAACATATGAGGAAATCAATGAAGTAATCTCAAATCTTCCCACCAAAAAATGTCTTGGATCAGATGGATTCAGCACAGAGTTCTACCAGACATTTAAGGAACAGATAACACCAATACTCCTTAAACTCTTTCATCAAATAGCAAAGGAAAGAACACTACCAAATACATTCTATGAAGCTAATATCATCTTAATCCCAAGGCCTAATAAAGATACACTTAAAAAAGAAAACTATAGGTCAATCTCTTTGATTGAACACAGATGCAAAGATTCTCAACAAAGTCTTAGCAAATTGGATTCAAAAACATATCAAAAAGATCATTCATGGTGATCAAGTAGGCTTTATCCCAGGCACACAAGGTTGGTTCAACATATGCAAATCAATAAATGTAATTCATCATATAAACCAGTCCAAAATTCAAGACCACATGATACTCTCGATAGATGCAGAAAAAGCTTTTGACAAGATCCAACAACCTTTTATGATCAAAATCCTAGCGACAGTTGGAACGGAAGGAACCTTTATCAATATAATAAAAGCTTTATACAACAAGCCCACAGCAAGGATTATGCTCAATGGGGAAAAAACTTGAAGTATTCCTGCTTCAGGAACTAGACAAGGCTGTCCACTCTCACCACTTCTATTCAATATTGTACTTGAAGTCTTAGCTGGAGCCATAAGACAAGAAAGGGAGATAAAAGGGATTCAAATGGGCAAGGAAGAAGTCAAGCTATCCCTATTTGCAGATGACATGATTAACATGATCATATACCTGAGTGATCCCAAAAAACTCCACCAGGAAACTCCTGAAACTAATACAGAAGTTCAGCAAGGTAGCAGGATACAAAATAAATGTACAAAAATCAGTGGCCTTCATCTATGCCCAGGATGAAAGAAGTGAAAAAGCCCTAAGAGAAACAATCCCATTTATTATAGCCCCTAAAAAAATGAAATACCTTGGTATAAACATGACCAAGGAAGTAAGAGACCTTTACAATGAAAACTTTAAAACCTTAAATAAAGAAATTACAGAGGACACCAGAAGGTGGAAAGACCTCCCATGTTTCTGGATTGGCAGAGTCAATATCATAAAAATGACCATCCTACCAAAGGCAATGTACAGATGCTATACCAATCAAAACCCCAAAGCAATTCTTTAAAGAAATTGACCAAACAATCTCAGAATTTACATGGAAGCACGAAAGACATAGGATAGAAAAAACAATCCTGAGTAAAAAAAAAAAAAACACTGCTAGAGGTATCACCATACAAACCTTAATCTATCCTACAAATCCATAGTAATAAAAACAGACTGGTACTGGCTCCAAAACAGACACACAGATCAATGGATAAGGATTGAAGACCCAGATATAAGCCCACACAATTACAGCCATTTGATCTTTGACAAAGGGGCCCAAAGAATCCAATGGAAAAAGAACAGTATCTTCAACAAATGGTGCTGGCAAAACTGGATGTCTACATGCAGAAGATTAAAACTGGACCTGTACTTGTCACCATGTACAAGAATTAATTCCAAATGGATCAAGGACCTCAATATAAGGCCAGAGACTATAAAAACCTTAGTTGAAAGGGTAGGGAACTCTCTCGAGCTGGTTGGATTAAGCCAACAGTTCCTAAATGGAAATCTAATAACACAGTCACTATTACTCAACAGATGGGATCTTATGAAATTAAACAACTTCTGTTCAGATAAGGAGATTGTAACCCAAGCAAAAAGCCAACCCACAGAATGGGAGAAAAATCTTCATTAACCACATATCTGAAAGAGCTCTATCATCGAATGCACAAAGAACTTAGAAAACTAAACACCAAGGAAACAAATGGCCCAATTAAAAAATGGGCCTTGGAACTTAAAAGAAACTTTACCAGGGATGAAATTGAAATATCTAACAAATATCTTAAAAAATGCTCTGCATCCTTAGCCATCAGAGAAATGCAAATCAAAACCTTCCTAAGATATCATCTCACCCCAGTCAGGATGGCAAAAATCCACAATACAAACAACACCAAATGCTGGAGAGGTTGTGGAGAGAAGGGAACTCTCCTACACTGCTGGTGTGAATGCAGGCTTATGCAACCACTCTGGTGAGCAGTCTGGCGATTCCTAAAAAAGTTAAAATTGAAATGCCATATGACCCTGCTATTCCACTTTTGGGAATAATCCCCCACACAGCAAAAGTTCACCTCAATGGCACAAGCATGACCATGTTCATAGCAGCACTGTTCACAATAGCAAAGTCATGGAATCAACCCAAATGCCCAACAGTTGACGAGTGGATAAGGAAAATGTGGTACATTTATACAATGGAATACTACTCAGCCATCAAAAATGATGGATTAATGAAATTTGCCGGGAAATGGATGGAATTAGAAAAAATTATATTGAGTGAAGTATCCCAGACACAGAAAATTAAGCATCATATGTACTCCCTAATAGGTGGATCTTAGTACCAAATCCACTTAATGACACACTCAAAGATAAATCTCTGTAATACCTACAGTAATTGCAAAGATTATAAACAGGAAGGAAGTGGAAGAAGGACCCTGCCAGAAACAAGGAGAGAGGAGATCATGCTACAGCAGAGAAAATAGGCCACCATCAAGGACTGCAAGTAAGTAGTGAGACATCTGGTTAAGCTCACAGACTTTCCTTCCAGTCACTTGCAACTGATGGGGATTGATCTCAATAGTCAGGGAGGGCATAGAGTCTGGCAGATAGATAGTAACCATCCTGCAAATGGGAAACTGACCCCCCCCTCACCGCAGTCTCCTACTCTTTTTCCTTTGAATCTACTCTTATATTAAGACTCTATTTTAACATCCTTTTATCTGTGGTTAGGAGGTGACTGACATCCAATACTCATCAAGATGGAGTCAAGAGCAGTGCAGAAACAGCAAAACTGGAAAAAACCATAATTCAGAACATCAGAGACCCTACATTAATCACCTGGAACCAGGCCAGCCTAATTTCTCCCCATCCTAAAGCTCAAGGAAATTTGTGGAAGAGAGGAGTTGTAAGATTGTAAGAACCTAAAGATGGGGAGGACCAACAATATGAAAGATACTCCACACACGTTAGGGCCGAAGTAATCATAATAGGACTTTGCATGACCTGCGCAATGACTGACATATCATTGACCCCCCCCAAAGTCCAGCATGGATCACAGGCACTAGGATCCTTAGAGGCAAGGGATTAACAGCCACAATAGTGTTCCTATATTAAAGAGGAACACAAGAAAGAGCTCTAGGCAATGCTACTGAGTCCTTACACCTCATCAGAAGAGGAGGACCCAGAGGGAAGTTTGACATGCACACTAAAGGATGCTCCAGAGATGGGGGGAGGGGGCACTGGGAGAAAGGGAGGGCGGAGGGAAAGGAAGGGGAAAACAGGGGAGGCAGCAAGGGGATCCAGGGAGGGATGGAGGAAGGAAGGGAGGAGACCAGGGTACTTATTAAGTTTGTATGAATGAAAAAAATAAATAAATAAAAAATAAGAATTTGTGGTGCCGTGTTTTGTCTATGTGTGTTGCATCTGCTCGGTCACAGTGGTCTGAATTTTAGCTTACCATTTCCCTTTCTATCTCTGGTATGAAGTACTCAGCAATGCCTGGTGCACAAGCCTCAATAAATGTTGAGTCCCTCTACTTTATGGAAAACTGAATATGAGGGAGGAAATGTCCAAGGAAGTTGAGCCTGCCATTCAAATTCTCCCAGACTCTATCCAAGAGGAGTTAAATAATGCAATGTCCGAGCCCGTTGAGGAATTCTGACCAAGAACTCTGAGGGAGAGATTCTGTCTCAGATGAAGCTGTCTAATTATAGCATTGTAAGAATGTGCTTCTTGGTTTCTCATTCACATACACATGAAGTAGGCTGAGAATGGGAGCAAAGGAGGGCTTCCTATTCGCTGACCCTCTGTGTTAGAAACAGTGGAGAACCTTCTTCTGTAGGTTCAACCTTCCTGCAGCAGCCAATCACAGCACTTCTCTCTTCTAAGTGTCCAGAGCTTGTGGTTATAGTTAGACAGATCTTCAGCAGAAAAGTAGACATAACTTTTTAAAGTGCACTTCTGGTTCTAAAAAGTCTATGCATCCATAAAGAACTTGAAAAAGTCTTCTGCTACTTTAAAAAAAATGCTTAGGTGTCCTTTCTAGTTGGAAAGTGCTCTGCTGGGGGCTGTTAACCTATCTGTCGCTTTGAATCTGCAGCTGGACCACAGAACTATATACAACCAGTCAAGCCCTATCAGTCCCGTGACCTGTAAGTGCCTAAACAAACTACCAACCCCACCTGCCGCCTGTCGTCAATCTCAGAGACTGGCATTTTATCCAGTACGGCAGTCAACAAGGAAATCTGGCCTGGAGATGTTGGATCAGTGGTGGTGTGAATGATTAGCATGCACCTCACATTGCATAAGGCCCTGGGTGCAATCCGGAAGGGAGGTGAACATCTGGCAGATGTCACAAATTTTTTTCTTCTCCTTTACCAAACATCATCTTTAGGCCACTGATCTACCAGGTCCTGTAGAGTCATTCCATTTAATTAGTATAATTGGCCTTTTCTTTCTTTCCACTTCCAAGTGTTATGTGTGTGGATATGTGTGTTTTTATGTGGGTAGACACAGCTGTGTGTGTGGGTGTGCATGCATGTAGAAGGCTGGGTCTCTAAATCCAGAGCCCAGAGATAGGGCTGGTCTAATTGACCAGCTTGCTCTTTGGGGAGGGGGGCGGAATCCCCAGGCTTTGCTTTCCTGCATTGAAATGACAGGCAGGCCACCACACCTGCTGTATGTTTTACCTGAGATCTAGGGATCCGAACTCTGACCTTCTGCTTGCAGACCAGAACACTTTAACTGTTGAGTGAGCCATCTCACCAGCCCACACCCACTTTTTTATCCTGGCCTCTATTAAACGCTGACCCTTCAAAACTGTACTTCGGCAACACTTCCTCCAGGCAGCCTTCCTTATTAACAGTCTGGCTTCCGTGTCCTAACACGAGACCCGCTTATACTCGTCTTTATATGGTCATCTCGATACAGTGACAGTCGACGATCTTGCCGCCCCTCAGTGACTCCGTAAGCTCCCCAGAAGTATCGCAGCTCCCGGGTCCAACACTCAAGGATGTTTTCCGACTGAAGAAATGAAGCATTCTTTGTTCTCAGATTCTTCTTTCTATACTTTCTGGTTTGCAGGTGAAATCATTCCGGGTGAACCCCCACACACACCACCACCACCACCACTGCCTTTATGGCCTAGAGTCTATGACTTCTGGAGCTACTAAAAAAAAATTCAGATTTTAGGCCTGTGGAGACAACTCAGGGGTTCAAGTCTTCGCCTTGCAAAAGGACTTGAGTTAGGATCTCCAGATCCCAAGTCGAAATGCTCAACCGATATGTTGGCAGCCTACAATTCTGACCTAGAAGGGAGAGCCTGGGAAACCCAGAGCACAGCTATTAGGAAGTAGAGCAGCCCAAGATGATTCCTAAAGTCAACCCTCAGGCCTCCAAAGACACACACACTCAAGTAAGTAGCCTCCGGTACATATACCTGCACACACATGCAGACCAAAGAAAGGAAAGGAAAATCAGGTTTTAAGGCAACTCCTGGCATACAAACAGGTCCCAGGTACAGCCCTTGGTTCCCGGTGACTAAGTCACAAATAACGGCCCTAGAAGTAAGTGAAAATTAAGTGTCTGTGTGTTTATGAGGAGAGTCTATGTCTAGAACCTTTTTTTTTTTTTTTTTTTGAGGTCTCACTAATGAAAAGGGCTCATGCAGTGATTTTTCCTGAGCGCTCCATAATGGACTGGATGTCTTTCCCATGGTCCTTTGCCAAGACAGCCAAGAAGCCAGTACTAAGCTGCTGGACTGTTAAAACAATGGGCCGGGGCAGGGTAGTCCAGAGAGTCACTGCTGCTGATGAAGGTGCGCTTCCATTTCCAGCCGCCCTCCCTCCCTTCACGAGGCACCTTCTCCCTACCAGCCCCGTGCCAAGTTTCTCTTGGAAAAGGTCGATCCCCTCCTGAGACAAATCCCTTAGATCAAAAAGCTGGTTTTGTTTCCGCTCATGGAGACAGATCGCAGTGAGACATCTCAGTCAATAGGAAACGGTAATAGATTTACTTTGCAGGGGAGGCCGGCGCCCGTGCGCGTCATCTTGTGGCTGCTTAATTAACATTTGTTGGCATTACTTCTGCTACTGTTAGCACAATGTAAATATTTAAATGGCATGTATTTTTCATGGAGCACAGAACCTGAGGCGAAGGCCTGGCTCTCAGACAGTACCTCCTTAGCGTTAGCAAGTCTTTCACTCCCTGACACTTCTACCTCCGCTTTTTCACCTGTAAAAGACAGACGAAGGGGTCAGGGGGCCAGTGAGAAAGTTCAGAGGGTGAGTAAGACGATCCCAGAAAGCCCACATGGTGGATGGAAAGAAATGACTTCGGAAGGTTGTCCTCTGACCTCTACCAATGTGTCATGGCATGCATGCACAGTCTCTCTCTCTCTCTCTCTGTCTCTCTCTCGCTCACTCGCTCACTTGCTCATTCACTCTCCTTCTCCCTCTCTTGGAAATAAAAAATTAAAATATTTCAAGAAAAAAAAAAAAACAGGTGGTGAAGTTCCAGAAAAGGTTAACAAAATGTGTCACTAACTCCATGGTTTGAAAGCATCGCACAAGTGCTCCGGGAGGGCTGTGTGCTGAAAGCTTGGTCTGCCTGTGGTCGCCCTGGGAAATGGTGCCCTATGGTGGGGTAGTGTTGAGCAGAAGACAGTTAGCTCCTTGGGAGAGTGGCTTTGAAAGGAATGTTGAAATCCTGACCCTTCTGGTCTCTCTCTCTCTCTCTCTCTCTCAAATGAAATATCTAAAAAAGCTAATAAAAAAAGAAGCTGCTATCATATTCACGCTTATTCCTTTTCCTTCTCACTGTTTGGAATCCCTCAGAAAACTTCATTTGAATAATAAATGAATACAAAGCATCCATTGCAAGCAACACACTACATAAGTGTGAGGTATAATTCTATTCAAGGAGACCGGACCCAAGAGTCTGAAATATGGCAGGCAGAACCTGCCTTGCAGCTTATGCTGTGAGCTGGCACGTGCCCCGGACCTCACGGGAAGCATGTGCCATATACCGTGTGAAAAGCACGTGTCGTGCACCTCATGGGAAGCACACACCTGGCACCGTGTGTGAAGCATGGCTCAGCGCATCAGAGCCAGGTGTCAGGAGGCCCCGTTGCTTTCTACAGCACCACCGTTACCCTTTCCGCAGCTTGCTCTGCCTCAGTTTCCTCCCCAGCAAAACTTCTATCAAAAGTGCCCTGACTTTCCCGGCCTCCTCTAGGTGGTGTGTGCGGAGCCGGAGGCCACTTGGAAGGAAAGAAAACCCTTCTCTGCTCATTGAAGTCCCTTAGAGGAGCAGCCAGCGCAGGACAAGTGCGAAGGGACGGTTAGCTGGGAGACCAGCAAGCCCAAAGCTGCTTTTCCTGCCGCAGACCTGGGAGACGTGAAATGGCAAATGAAAAAGAGAAATGGCGGCTACTGGCTCATTTGGTAGAGCAGATAGAAATGTCAGTCTCAGGTGAGAAACAGAAGTGACTCCAGCTTTCTCTGAGTGGACAAGATATTGAGCCCTTATTCCTACACTGGGAGAGGAGGCTTCAGGCCGTTCCTAGCCCAGCCTTGCTGCTGTCTTGCACACTGCACAGTGCTGTCCAAACGTCTCTTCATCAATAAGCTTTCCCACCACATTCTTCAAGATAGCGTCCTGATTCGCTCCTGGCTTCTCCCTCTGCATTTCTCTTGACCGTTGTTCTGCAGCCAACCTGTTGCAATTTGAGATGTTGGATGGTAGACAGATGATGGATGGATGGATAGATAAATAGATGAATAGATGCACAGATGATAGATAAATGGATGCACGAATGGTTGGATATATGGGTACACTGAAAGATGCCTTAATTAAATAACTCTTCATTGTGTGTCTAAAGGCTCAGCCCTCACTTGTCTAGTTGTGTCCTATTGGTACACGTGGGTTGATTGTTTTAGCCAGTTTATAGGCTGAAGCAGAACCCAAGAAGAGGAAAGGCCCGTAATTCATACAGGAATTCTTCACAGGGTCAGGAGAAGGGCATGGAGGGTAAATTTCTGAAACTGCAGAACGGAGCATGTATAATGGCCTTCTCAGCAGAGTTCAAAGGTTTCCTTTTTGAGGGAAAGGGAAGGAGTATCCCAGGATCTTTACCAAGAGGAACTTCACGTGCATAGACATAACATGGAGAATGTCGTGTGTGCATGCGTGTGCTTGCAGTATAGTGGGTGGTGTGCTTTGTAAAGTAGGGACTTTGGTAGCATATAGTATGTGGCATGTTAGGAACTTCCCGAGGTCAATTCCAAAAGCTAATAACACTGAGAAGCAAGCAGGACGGTGAGGCAGACATGTAGAATGGTCTCCACTTGAGATGTAAACCTATTTTCGTCTTTGGGTCTGCAGCCCAGATGCATCAGAGGAAAAGTCTGATTTGGAGGACTACATCAACTGTGCGAGCAAGCACACTTGCCAAGCGACTGACATTTGCAAGAGGTTCTGGAGACTTCCTAGTTGGATTCATTTGAAACATTCTATACATGCAAAATCACTGCAGTAGTATTCCAGCGAATTGCTACCTAACATATTCCAAGCCTATGATAACTTTTGGTCATAGATGTTAGAGTTAAAAATAAAACGGGGTGATGGTGATGGTGGTGGTGGTGGTGGTGGTGGGGTGTGTGTGTGTGTGTGTGTGTGTGTGTGTGCACGTGTGTTATAGTGGGTGTCACGGTGTGCATGACAATGTGTGTGTCACAGTGTGAGTGTGGAGGACAGAGGAGACTTTCTGGAGTGAGTTCTCTTCTTCCCCTCCCGTCACAGGGATTCTAGGGATGGAACTCAGCCACTTGACTTGCAAGGCAAGAGGCTTGAATTTAACCTGCAGATAGACATCTTGCAGGCCTCCCACAATGTTCACGATGAAGTTGCTGATCCTGAGTCCAAGCCAGTCAGAGACCAAAAAGCCAAGTCCAGGAAAGGAGTCCCTTAATCTAGCTCTGTATTTTCCCAGCTACATTGTATATTTTTTTATCTTCCACCTCCTGAATTCTTTCCCTTCATAGAAATCAACTCTCTAGTTCATTTTCGATGAAAACCACTATTTGTTTTAGCACTTTTAAAAAGTATATAATTTCTTATGGAAATGGAAAGATATTTTTCCTAGATGGAAAGATGTTTTAGTTTTTCTGAAATCGTATCCATTAATCAGATTAAATATATTTATGAGAGAAATGTAGCTATTAAACGGTCAAATGATTTATTCAAGGTCAGATTTAAATCACTGTCACAACTGACTCACACTCAGACTTTTCAGTATGTTCCCTTATATGCCGTTTCAATTTGAAAGAATTTTTCATGATAGAGTGAAAATTTTCAGGATAAAGAAATATTGAACTACACACATGTGGTAAGTCAAAGGTCATGAAATCTTTAGGTTTACAAATGAATTCACCATAAGCAAATTGCCTACTTTTTTATTTATTTATTTTTAGCTAGAAAGTACTTGTTTCACAATCATAATAGGACTTTGCATGCCCTGCGCAATGTCCAACACACTATTGACTTCACAAAGTCTAGCATCGGCTAAAGACACCAAGATCCTTGGAGGCAAGGGATTGACAGCCACAGTAGTGTTCCTATGCTTAAGGGGAACACGGGAAAGGGTTCAGGGAAATGCCACTGGGTCCTTGTACGTCATCAGAGAGGAGGACCCAGAGGAGAGTTAGGCATACACAATAAAGGACTCTCTGGGAATTCGGGGGGGAGGCACTGGGAGATGGGGAGGGAGGGAGGGAGAGCAGGGGGTTCGGGGGGAGGAGGAGGGGGGAGGGAACTGGTCTACCTATTAAGTTTGTATGAGCGGAAATAATAATAAAAAATGTTTAAAAATTTTTAAAAAAGGAAAGTACTTGCTTCAAAATTCCCACTAAACATTTTGAAATCCTTTACACCCCACCCCGCTCCGCCGGTCGGGACGCGCGCGGGGTCCAGCCGGGCCTCACCCCGCGCCCTAGGTAAGTCTCCGCCCCACGCACCGCCCACCAGGACCCCAGGTCAGCCCACAGGGACCCGGCTCCGACTCCCACCTTCCAGCCGGAGCCACGCGCGGGGCCGAGGGAGGAGGAGGACCTCCCCCTGCCCCCGGACCCCGCCCCAGCTGCCCTCGGGTTAAATAGCTCCAGGCCGATGCCCCCATCCTCCCTTTACACCCCATCCCACTCTGCCGGGCCTCACCCCGCGACCTAGGTAAGTCTCCGCAGGCGCCCGCCCACCAGGATCCCAGGCCAAATAATTCAGTTTAGTGAAATTGAGAGATCTTAAGAGTTAAAATGACAATGCCAAAGTCAAAGTGCAAATCAATGAGAAGCAACACTCAAGTAAACAAAGAAGAAATTACTCAAGTAAACTGAAGAAATTAATCCCATAATGTTACACTCCAACAAGAACAAACCCGGGGAAAAAGGCCAAGAAAGCCTCACCCAGGATAAAGACTTTCAAAATATGATCATTACCATGTTCAATACTATGAAAGAGGAAATCCGGGAGGAATTACATAATCGAATCAATCGCTTTGAAGAGGAACACAACAGACATCTGGAGGAGTTGAGAAAAACAGTGCAAGAAACAAAAAGTGGCATAGAGCAGTTAAAACAAACTCAAGCAGAGTTTAAAACTGAGCTAAAAGACAAGTTATCTTCAACCCAGAATGCCACAGAGAGTCTTATCAACAGAACTAACGAAGCAGAAAACAGAATTTCAGACCTTGAAGATAAAGTGGGAGTACTAACCAGCTCAATGGAAGAGGTTGTTAAAGCCAAAAAGATACTTGAGAGAAATATCCAAGAGATATGGAACACCCTGAAAAAGCCTAACATGTGTATTCATGGAATACCAGAGCAAGAATCTCAAAATACCACCCCTGAGGAAATTTTTCAAACGATCATCAAGGAAAACTTTCCTCATCTAAAAAAAGAGAGGCCCATCCATATACAAGAGGCATTCCGCACCCCAAACAGATACGACCAAAATAGAAGCATGCCACGGCAAATAATAGTTAAAACACTCCACATTCAAGATAAAGAACTGGTGCTTCAAGGGAGAAAAAACAAGTCACTTTTAAAGGTAAACCTATTAAAATAACAAATGACTTCTCAGTCGAAACAGTAAAAGCAAGAAGAGCTTGGAGAGACATACTTCAAGTATTGAATGAGCAAAAATGTCAACCCAGGCTGATTCACCCTGCAAAACTCAGTTAAAATGACAATGCCAAAGTCAAAGTGCAAATCCATGAGAAGCAACACTCAAGTAAACAAAGAAGAAATTACTCAAGTAAACTGAAGAAATTAATCCCATAATGTTACATTCCAACAAGAACAAACCCACGGAAAAAGGCCAAGAAAGCCTCACCCAGGATCGAGGGAGAAAGAAAAATCTTCCAGCACAAAGACAACTTTAAGGGATACATGGCCACCAAACCAGGCCTTCAAAAAATGCTAGAAATGATACTCAAGCATGAAGAAAAAAAACAGGCATATCCAGGAGAACAGAAGGCAAATATAACACCATTAAAAGCGAGGCAATATACTTATAAAAGCTACTAAACATAATAAATGTCTGGAATTAACAATAGTTTCTCCATTATAACACTAAATGTTAATGGAATTAATTCACCGATCAAGAGACACAGATTACAAACTTGGATTAAAAATCACAATCCATCAATCTGCTGCCTGCAGGAAACCCATCTCACCACAAAAGATAGGCACGCTCTAAAAATAAAAGGCTGGTCAACAATTCTACAAGCAAATGGAAGCAGAAAACAGGCAGGGGTAGCCATTATGCTATCAGACAAAGTGGACTTCAAACCAAAGAAAATTATAAGAGACACGGATGGATACTACATTTTAGTCACAGGTACAATTCACCAGGAAGACTTCACAATATTGAACATATATGCACCCAATACGGGCCCCTCCACATTCATTAAGAAACCCTACAGCGTCTAAAGCAAGAAATCAACCCCCAAACGACAATTCTTGGGGACTTCAACACCGCCCTCTCAACATGGGATAGATCAACAGGTCAAAAGCTTAACAGAGACACTTTGGAACTTAATCAAACCCTGAAAGAAATGGACCTTACAGATCTCTATCGAACTTTTTCACCCACGCACCAAAGAATACACATTTTTCTCAGCAGCACACGGAACTTTCTCCAAAATAGATCACATATTGGGCCACAAAATGAATCTACATACAAGAAAGTTGAAATTCTAACCTGTGCCCTATCAGACCACCACGGCCTAAAGCTGGACATCCACAACACATAAACAAGAGAAAATACACTAACTCCTGGAAACTTAACACTATGATGCTGAATGAGAACTGGATTCAGGAAGAAATTAAAAAGGAAATTCAAGATTTCCTGAAAGTGAATGATAACGAAAATACAACTTACCAAAATCTCTGGGACACAATGAAAGCTATTCTCAGAGGTAAGTTCATAGCTCTTAATGCTTACATCAAAAAAATGGAAACATCAGAAATAAACAACTTAACAATGCAGCTTAAAGCTTTACAGAAACTAGAGCAATCTGATCCCAAAAGTAGTAGAAGAGAAGAGATTAGCAAAATAAGGGGAGAAATATCTGAAATCGAGATTAAGAAAACGATAGAAAAAATCAACCAGTCAAAAAGCTGGTTCTTTGAAAAAATCAATAAGATTGATACACCTCTAGCTAAATTAACCAAAAGCAAGAGAGAGAAAGCCCAAATTAACAAAATTAGAAATGAACATGGAGTTATCACTACTGATACCCAAGAAATCCAGAGAATTGTAACATCATATTTCAAAAACTTATACTCTGTGAAGTTTCACAACACAAAAGAGATGGATGAATTTCTAAGTAAACACAACTTACCTAAATTGAATCAGGAAGTTGTGAATTATTTAAATAGTCCTATAACATATAAGGAAATTGAGGAAGTAATCTCGAATCTTCCCACCAAAAAATGTCCTGGACCAGATGGATTCAGCACAGAGTTCTACCAGACATTTAAGGAGTTAATAACACCAATACTCCTTAAACTGCTCCATCAAATAGCAAAGGAAGGAACACTACCAAATTCCTTCTATGAAGCTAATATCGTTTTAATCCCAAAACCTAATAAAGATTCACTTAAAAAAGAAAACTATAGGCCGATCTCCCTGATGAACACAGACACAAAAATTCTCAACAAAGTCTTAGCAAATCGGATTCAAAAACATATTAAAAAGATGATTCACGGGGACCAAGTAGGCTTCATCCCCGGCACACAAGGTTGGTTCAACATACGCAAATCAATAAATGTAATTCATCATGTAAACCAGTCCAAAGTCCAAGACCACATGATACTCTCGATAGATGCAGAAAAAGCTTTTGACAAGATCCAACAGCCTTTTATGATCAAAACGCTAGAGACAGTAGGAATGGAAGGAACCTTTATCAATATAATAAAAACTGTATACAACAAGCCCACAGCAAGGATTATGTTCAATGGGGAACAATTGGAAGCATTCCCACTTCGATCAGGAACTAGACAAGGCTGTCCACTCTCACCACTTCTATTCAATATTTTACTTGAAGTCTTAGCTGGAGCCATAAGACAAGAAAGGGACATAAGAGGGATTCAAATCGGCAAGGAAGCAGTCAAGCTATCCCTATTTGTGGATGACATGATCTTATACCTAAGTGATCCCAAAAACTCCACCAGGAAGCTCCTGGAAATAATTGAGAAGTTCAGCAGGGTGGCAGGATACAAAATAAATGTGCAAAAATCAGAGGCCTTCCTATATGCCCAAAATGAAAGAAGTGAAAAAGCCTTGAGAGAAACAATCCCATTTACTATAGCCCCTAAAAAAATGAAATACCTTGGTATAAACCTAACCAAGGAGGTAAAAGACTTTTACAATGAAAACTTTAAAACCCTAAAGAAAGAAATAGCAGAAGACACCAGAAGGTGGAAAGACCTCCCTTGTTCCTGGATTGGCAGAATCAACATCGTAAAAATGACCATCCTACCGAAGGCAATATACAGATTCAATGCTATACTAATCAAAATCCCAAAGCAATTCTTCAAAGAAGTTGACCAAACAATCTCAAAGTTCATATGGAGGCACAAAAGACCCAGGATAGCAAAAACAATCCTGAGTAACAAAAACACAGCTGGAGGTATTGCCATACCAAACCGTAGTCTATACTACAAATCCATAGTTATAAAGACAACCTGGTACTGGCTCCAAAATAGACACACAGATCAATGGATAAGGATTGAAGACCCAGATATAAACCCACAAAGTTACAGCCATTTGGTTTTTGACAAAGGGCCCAAAGAATCCAATGGAAAAAGAACAGCATCTTGAATAAATGGTGCTGGCAAAACTGGATCTCCACATGCAGAAGATTAAAGCTGGACCCGTACTTGTCACCATGTACAAGACTTAATTCCAAATAGATCAAGGACCTTGATATCAGGCCAGAGACTATAAAAACCATAGTTGAAAGGATAGGGAACTCCCTCGAGCTGATTGGGCTAGGCCAACAGTTCCTAAACAGACATCCAATGGCACAGTCACTGCTACCAACTCTCAACAGTTGGGATCTTGTGAAATTAAAGAGCTTCTGTTCAGATAAAGAGATTGTAACGCGAGCTCAAAGGCAACCCACAGAATGGGAGAAAATCTTCACTAACCACACATCTGATAGAACTCTGCTGTCCAGAGTGCACAAAGAACTTAGAAAACTAAACACCAAGGAAACCAACGGCCCAATTAAAAAATGGGTCCTGGAACTTAAAAGAAACTTTACCAGGGATGAAATTAAAATGTCTAACAAATATCTGAAAAAATGCTCCACTTCCTTAGCCATCAGGGAAATGCAAATCAAAACTTCCCTGAGATATCATCTCACCCCGGTCAGGATGACAAAAATCCACAATACAAACAACAACAAATGTTGGAGAGGATGTGGAGAGAGGGGAACTCTCCTACTTTGCTGGTGGGAATGCAGGCTCATACAGCCACTCTGGTGAGCCGTCTGGAGATTCTTAAAGAAATTAAAGATTGAAATGCCATATGACCCTGCTATTCCACTTTTGGGAATAACCCCCCATACAGCAGAGGTTCACCTCGATAGCACAAGCACGACCATGTTCATAGCAGCACTGTTTACAATAGCAAAGTCATGGAATCAGTCCAAATGTCCAACAGTTGACAAGTGGATAAGGAAACTGTGGTACATCTATACAATGGAGTACTACTCAGCCATCAAAAATGATGAATTACTGGAATTTGCTGGGAAATGGATGTCATTAGAAACAATTATATTAAGTGAAGTATCCCAGACCCAGAAAATTAAGTGCCGTATGTACTCCCTAATAGGTGGCTCCTAGTACCAAACCCACCCAGCCCACCTAGAGACAGTAATTCCAAGGATTATGAACAGGAGGGATGGGGTAGGAGGGCCACACCAGAAACAAGGAGAGAAGGGACCATGTTACAGCAAGGAAAATAGGCCTCCACCAAGGACCCAAATAAGTAATGAGACATCTGATTAAGTTCCTGATCATTTACTACTGAGGGGGTGTGATCTCACCAGAAGAGGAGGGCATATAGTCTGGCAGATAAAAAGTAACCATTTTGCAAATGAGTGATAGACCCCTCCCTTACTGTGGTTTCCCACTTTTATTACATCTACCTTTGAATGTGCTTTTATCACAAGACTCTAACAGCTTTTTGTCTGGTCAGGGGGTAACATACAATGCCCACCAGGATGGAGTGAAGGGCATTGCAGGAGCAGCAAAACTGCAAAAGAAAATCAACAAACCACAATCCAGAACTTCAGAGACTCTATATCAACCACCTAGAACTAGGCCAGCTTAGTCTCTCCCCATCTTGAAGCTCAGGGAAATTTGCGGAAGAGGGGGTGGTAAGCGTGTAAGAGCAAAAGGATGGGAGGAGCAATGATATGTAAGATACTCTATACTAGTTAGGGCTGAAGCAATCATAATTGGACTTTGCATGCCCTGTGCATTGTCCAACACATTGTTGACCTCACAAAGTCTAGCATCTGCTAAAGGCACCAAGATCCTTGGAGGCAAAGGATTGGCAGCCACAGCAGTGTTCCTATACCTAAGGGGAACACGGGAAAGGGTTCAGGGAAAGGCCACTGGGTCCTTGTACGTCATCGGAGAGGAGGGCCCAGAGGAAAATCAGACATGCACAAGAAAGGACTCTCTGGGAATTGGGGTGGGAGGCACTGGGGAATGGGGAGGGAGAAGGGTGGGGAGGGGGAGCAGGGAGTACGGGGGGAGGAGGAGAGAGGGAGGGAACTGGTGTACCTAATAAGTTTGTATGAGCTGAAATAAAAAAAAATTTTTGAAATCTTTCATATCATATTAATTGAAAACAAAGTAAAACAGATTTAGTAATCTGAGACATAAATATTATAATTTTTAAATCTTTTTATTAGCACAATTCAACACACAAATAATGGGTCTAATATGACATTTTTCATGTGCAGATATTATGCATGTTGATCACATTCACACACACCCCATTTCCTATCTTACCACCGTTCTCATTTCTGCTGTTCCTTCATTACCTCAAGTGGTCCCTCTTCTACTTTCATATCATGTATGAAGATATGAGACCTATTCTAGATTGTGCACACGAGAGACACATGCAATATTGTCTTCCTGAGTCTCATTTGTTTTAATTAGTGTGGTGACTTCTAACTCACTCTATTTTCTTGAAAATGACATTTCATTTTTCTTAATGGCTAAACAGAACTTCATTTTACTGTGTGCGTGTGTGTGTGTGTGTGTGTGTGTGTGTGTGTGTGTGTGTTTTGCGTATGTGTGGGTATACAGGATGGCATTTAAGCCTATGGATGATATGAGAAATCATCCTGGATTGTTCTGTCTCCTTATTGCTTTACTTTCCGGTTTCCCAGGCTCCACCTTCTAGGGCTGGAAGTGTAGGCCATTCAGCATTTTTATGGAGGACCTGGGAATCCGAACTTATGTCCTTTTGCTTGTAAGACAGAGACTTTGACCCATGAGCCGTCTCTCCAGTCCGTAAAATATCTCTCTGTGTGTATGTCCCACATTATCTTTACCCATCCATCTGTTTATACCCACACAGGTTGACTCCACACCTTGGGTGTTGTGAATGGCGCAGCGATAATTGTGGATCCATCGGTAACTCTCTTCCCTGTGTTGATTCTTTGGGTCTTGTGATGGATGGTTAGTCTTAGTTATTAGCTTGATGAGACAGCATCACGTGACAGGAGTTCTGAGCATCCTTATGAGAAATCGTCTTGATCAGGTTAATTTGAGGTGAGACGGGCAGCCCATTGTGGGTGGCTCCGCTCCCTGAGCAGGGGGTCATGCACAATGAGGCAGAGCTCTAGCACCCATTAAATCTTTGCTCTTCAGGTAATAGTGGATGTACGGTGACTAGTCCCCTCAAACTCCTGCATAGTGACCTACCTGCCACTAGGGGCCGTACTAACCTGGAACTCCAATAACCCTTCCTCCCTTAGATTACTCGTGTCCGAATATTTCATTCCAGCAACAGGAAAGAAAGTAAAGCAGAAATACAAGCAGGAGTGGTGTATCCAGGTTATATGGCAGTTCCACCTCTGTGTTTAAGGACCTTACAAAGTAATTTCCCTGTAACTGCACTGATACACATTCCCAGGCTTCCAGGGTTCCTGTCTTCCCTGTCTCCTTGCCAGCGTTTAGTGGTTTCCCTAATGCCAGCCTTTTGGCCGGGGTATGATGGAATTTCAGTGTTGTTTTGACTTGAATTTCCCTGAACATGTATTTATCGGCCATTTCTACTTCTGCTTTTAAGAACTGGGTGTCCAATTGCCCATTCACTGATTGCGATTACTCTTTCGGGGGTGTTCTCTCTATATTCTGGGTATTTTCTCCTAGTCTGTGAGCTGAGTCTTTACTCTGTTGTTTCTTTGCTCTACAAAAGCTTTTCACTTCATGCAATGTCACCTGTCACCCCTCGCTCTTACTTCCTGGGCTAATGGAGTCCTATTCAGAAAACCCTTTCCCAGAGCTTATGTCCTGAAGGGTCTTTACCTGTGCTTTTCTGTAGCAATTTCAAAGCTCCAGGTCTTGCATTAAGAACTTGATACATTTTCACTAGGATCCTTTCTGCGTTCCTTTTCAATGGACTTCACAAGCAATAGATTGAATTCTAATTGTGCGCTTTTTGAAGCAAATGATGTGTTTAGGCCTCACAAATTCTTGCCAGGCTAAAAATAAATAGAATGTGTGGTATGGAGCACATACGGAGCTCAGAAGACAATTTTGTGGAGTCAGTTCTTTCTTGCGACTGTGTCGACTGTGGGACTCAAACTTAGGTCACCAGGCTTAGCCCCAAGCACCTCCATCCACTGAGCCATCTCTCTGGTCCCGTTTCCTAATTTTTGAAACACTGGAATCCTTACTCTGATAATAACTATGATAAAAAGTAATAGAGAAGAGAAGATGACTTACATAATTACACTGCTTTTAATTTTTAGGTTTCTTTTTTTTTTTTAAGAAATGGAGAACGGAGAGGAGGACCCAGAGGAAAGTTAGGCATACACAATAAAGGACTCTCTGGGAATTGGGGGGGAGGCACTGGGGGATGGGGAGGAAGGGGAGGGGGAGCAGGGAGTTCGGGGGGAGGAGGAAGGAGGGAGGGAACTGGTCTACCTATTAAGTTTGTATGAGCGGAAATAATAAAAAATGTATTAAAAAAAAGAAATGGAGATCAACCATAAGTCACATAATAAGTACAGAATTAATATGTATTATACTTAATCCTATTTCAAGACTATCAAAATCAATGACGTGCAGAATTCAACAAACTTCTTGATGTATCTACTGTTACTCGTGAAGATACATTTACAATAAAACTCGGGATACACAGAGTGCTTACCCTCAGGGAATGGTAAATGGAAATTCATATTAAAAAAGTAAATATGATCAGCTGTACAATCAGTGTGGTTGACTGATAGATGTTTCTCAGGAGTTTTATGAATAATTTTGAACTCAAGACGGGACAGTAGTATTTCAGCTCAGACTGATTTTCTATGATAAAATAGATTTAACTTGAGAATAAGTGACATTTTCAGGAGCTATATGGCAGCAATATAGAAGATGGCTCTTCTTGTAGTTAAAATCATGTTTGAGCATTCTAAGCAAAATTCAGCTTAAAATGACCTGAGGTTGTGATCACATCTTTTAAGGTAGTTTTAAGGAAAAAAAAAAAAAACAGAAGTCCACAATCTTAAAATTGTTTTGGTACCATGATGTATTTTAAAAATAGAACATTCAGGGACAAAGATCGTGCTCATATTCTTCCAAAAGTTTACATATTTATATATCAAGCACCAATACTATCAAGGCACCACACTGTTAGCCAGGAACAGTCCTATGATATATACAATTACCAGCCCTCTATGCAAGTGTTAGGTAACTAATAATGCAGAATGCTTATTACAGGTTTGATAGTAGCAGAGCTATGTATTAAGAACTGGCACTGCAATGATAGACTGAACCACAGAAGGGAGACTTTGAAGCAATTACTAATCAGGAAGAGATTCTAATAAATCAATCAGCATTAAGGTTGCTCTTCATCAGCTAGATTCATGGTATTGGAAACTATTTACATTTTTAAATGGCTCACCTGGCTTAGCAATGATATTCAGATAATTTCCATAATGTTACTTGACAAGGACATCTCAGAAAATTGCTTATTTAACTCTGAGATTTTTATGGAACAAGAAGTGAGTGTATGTGTGGAGAGAGGGGAAGGGGAGAAAAAAATACACACATACACACACACACACACAAAGAGAGAGAGAGAGAGAGAGAGAGAGAGAGAGAGAGAGAGACTCACTAAGCCAAGTAGAGCAAAATATAAAGGAAAAAAATTACTACAGAATTTTTAAATGTCTACAAGTACACTCAGCCTATGTATATTGAATACGTCTATGTGGAATTCTATATTTCTGTGCTAGTGTACCTATAATTTTTACTATAGAATAAGCAGTGATCTAGCATGAACATTTTCATATATGTGGTGAAAACTGTATGAAACTCAGGCATATTTGCACATTGTAGCCTTTCTGATTGGCATATATTTAAACTTCACAGCAGAAAAATATAGATTATAATATATCATAAGCATCACCTTGCAAGACAACAACAATGGAAACTTCTCCATGTTCTTGAAAACTCTCTAAGGTGAACAGAGAGTGTGCATAGAATTATATAGTCAGCTCCACAGAGCATTTGGATGTTTCCCTGTGGTAGAATTTCATTATACTATGCACCTTGCCAGAAATTACTTTCAAAATTACTCTCTGTGCTGAATTGAAGGGAAGCACGTAGGCAAAAGAGGAAAGGGGCTTAAACAAAGAAGCAGAAAAGGAATAAACTTGCTAAGCAAATATCCTTTCAAGGTGGAAGCAATATCTTTTGCTCTGGGGCTTGTAGCAACCTGCACAGGAAAACTCAGCCCTGCCTTCCATGAATACACAGCCTATTGTGGCACAAGAGCTGATAAAATAGAAAACAGATTTTAAAAAAACAAGACCACTATCTCTCCACTTTTTGGGTAGCCTTATCCATTCTGCTTGCAGCTCAAAGGACCCCCCTCCCAAATATTAGCTACATTCCACATCTTTTCTGTGATTCACATGAAGTTTTTAAATGTGAATGTACTAACATGGAACTATCATCCTGTATAAGATCTGCTTCTCCTAGTACATGCACATACGCATAATAGCTTATGCTGTAGTTAGCCTCTCTTTCTGTTGCTATGAGACAATACTCAAACATAGTTTAAGGGGAGAAAGGGAGATTTATTTGGCTCATAGCTCCAGAGGGGAGATAAAGTCCACTCTGCTAGTGGCAGAAGCTGGAGGTGACTCAGGTCCCTGCAGCCGCCATCAAGCAGAGGGGGAGCAAGCAGCAGAAGGGAAGAGCAAATTGATAGGGGAAGCAGGGCAGGGCTAGGCCGGCCTCAAGGACTGTGACTTCCTCCAGCAAGGCTCCACCTCCTCAAGGTGCCTCCAGTTTCCCAGACATGAACAGCCGAGGATGCAAACACAGGATCCTGTGGGAACAAGTCACATCCAAGCCATGACGGCTCTGACCACCGGCTCTCGCTCTTCCTTCATGTCCCCAGTCAGCCCCCAGCCCGTCTGTGGTATCCACGTGCTTCTATCCATTCACACCACTGGAGCCAGGGGTATCATTTTACCACCACAGGATTCTATACATTTTGCCAGCTGTTCTCAGCTAAAACAGGGCTCTTTGCTGCAGTCCTTCCTGAAATAATAACTTCCTGAAATCTGGTCACTTAAACCCTTATTTAAATATTCAGTATTTCTATCTAAAGACAAAACTAATATCTTCAGTCTGGGCAGAGACCGTGCAGTTTCTCATAGACAACTTGAACTGCTCATATAACCTCTTCCTGTGAGTCTGCACTGATTTTCACTCTACCGAAGATGCTCCTCACATACACATCTCTGCCTGACACGTGACTACTGATCCCTCAAAACCTCATGACTGTCACTTCCTCTGTGACACACACACTACACACACATACTCGTACACACACTCATACACACACACTGCACATACTTCATATACACACTTATACACACTACACACACAGACATTCGTACATACATATGCACTCATACACACACACTACACACACTACACACACACACTGCACACACTCACATACACACACTTATACACACTACATACAGAGACATGCATACATACACACTCACACAATATACACACACTACACATACACACACACTGCACACACTTCACATACACATACTTATACAAACTACACACAGAGACATACATACACACTCATACACACTATACACACACTACACATACACACACACTGCACACATGCACATACTGCACACACACATTCATACACATACACACTGTATTTTAAGCATGGTGAAACAAATGCTTTATGCTTTCTTCACTAGGTTGTGCAGTAAAGCATTTCTGCAGTTTTTGCTTGAAACAACGTGGTGAGTGATGCAGGTAAGTTTGTGAGCAGGGTAGAAGTCAGGGAAGAATTCCAAGTCAGTTCAATCCTGGGAAATGTACAAATCAGTAGATTTGAAATAGGACCGTCCAGGCAAAAGGATGAAAGCATGCCAAGAGTGAGGTTTGGTGATCTGTAAGTACTTTCTAGGGGTAACGTTTGAAATACATTACCCAGAGTAAGGGAAATGGAGACTAAATCCTTGGTTACAAAACCCAGGAGATTCAAGGAACCCAAACTGGTTTTCAGAAGTCAAAGAGAATAGAATGAAAAAAATCAATATGTAATTCATGGATACAGCAGATATTTAATAAACATTTATTATGGGCTACAAACTTTTACATTCTAAGGATTCAGAGGAGGTGGAAAAAACTCCAAAAAACTAACAAACAAAAAAATGATAACATACAAGATGTTTGTTGAAGTTCTGTTTTTAAGAAGTACAGCAGTTTGGGGAAATGCAAGATCAGGCAGAGCAGAAGTTTGTACCCCTCGTGGAACGGTTACTGTTAACTATTGCTGTGAGAGAGCATTCGAAGTCAATCAACTTAAGGGAGAAAAGGAGATTTATTTAGTTTACAGTTCCAGAGGGGAGATACAGTCTTTCAAAGTGGAGGCAGCATGGCTGGCTGACCAAAACTGGAGGAGGCTATGTCACTGCAGACATCTTGGAAGCTGAAAGCTGCAAGACTGTTTGCTGCAAAGGCAGACTTCTCCTGGAAGCAGGGTGGAACTCATCCACCTCAAGGCCCACCCCTTGTGACTGCCTTCCTCCAAGGCTCCACCTCTCAAAGTGCTGTGACCTTGCCAAACACATGAGACTGTGGGGGACACATTTCAAACTATGACACCTTGTGTTCAGGAGAACAAGAAACTTTAAGGAGAACCTGGATGCTTCTAAAATAAAAAGGTGACAGAAATTAATGGGAAGTCAGAAGATGTGTAAGAAAGACAGGCCCGGAGCAAAGTCTTCAGTACAAATGAAGGTGTGAACAGGAGGGTGTTAGCCTGACCAAGGAGATGGAGTGAGATGCAGCGTCAGTCCGGCAGCACCTTCACCTGAAAGCAGAGCTTCTTCCCAAGCTGCGAGGGGAAAAGGACTCGGAGCACCTTCAGGCTGGTTTGGAATGCAGGCAACACGAGGCACAGCGGGGTGCCAAGACTGGTGGGACAGGATCCCAGAAGCACTAAGGATACAGAGGGCTCTGTCTATGATGGGCATGGGAGCTACAGGCCCAGTGGGAAATGCCTGGACAGAGTGACTTGAGGACCCAGCTCGTGAGGGAAGGAGGGAGGAGCGAGTGTAACAGCGAGACTAGATGGGATGTGAGCAGAGCCCAAGAATGGACTTAACCGGCTCAGATGTCGCTAAGAACACAACGCAACCAGCGAAAGAAGGACTGTAACTTCACCCAGACTTTGGAATCAGACTGAAGTACTCTGTGCTCACTTTGCATGTAGCCATTCTTAAAAGACAACTGTCACCACCAAGTCGAAGCCCAAGGGAAGCCACAGGTCCATTTGTAGATGTGGGCGGTAGCAGCAAGGGTAGGTTTCCCTGGAGACGAGAGCAGAGCATTCGGACACCCAGGATGGACAATGGATGGAGGGCTCACGGCCCTGAAGTCAAGAAAGTGAGAAGAATGGGCAAGTGGGCAGAGCTAGAACAGACTTAGATACTGAGGTGACCTGGGTTTTTAGGCTAATGGATCTTGAATTCAGTGTGCTGGGCCCCACCCTTTCGGGTAGTTTCTAATTCAGTAGACTTAGCGTATATCATGAGCAGTATTGTTAGAGTTTAAATGTGAGTTGTCTCCCACGAGGTCTTGGGCTTGAATCTTTAGTTGTTTGGGAAGGTCACAGCACCTTTAGGAGGTGGAGAGTTGCTGGAGGAAGGCCGTCACAGGGGCTGGGCCTTGAGGTTCCTTAGACACGCCCTGCTTCAGTTAGTAAGCCTGCTCTTGAGTGTGTAGCAGTAGCTCACGACTTCCATGATGGATGAGATTTAAGCCTCTTGCAGCTTCTGCCAGCCAGTACGCCGTTTCCACCACGAAGCTCTATCTGCCCTCTAGAACCATAAGCTAAATAAATCTCCCTTTCTCCCTAAAAGTTGTTTGAGCTTGACATAACGTAACAGCAGAAAGAGTAACAGGTATAAATACATACTTATACCAAGTTTCTGAGTAAAGCTAATGTTGGTCCAGGGGCTAAAACAGAAAGAATCAAGAAGTAACAACCTAAACACAGATGCACTCCTGGCAATTAGACATCAGTAATGCAAGATCTGTGGATAGAAGAGGTGGTGAAGCAACGAATGTAGAGGATAAAAGCACTTGGTCACTAGCTATCAGATGAGGGCACTGCAGAAGCAGGAGTGGATAATGACTATGGAAAGATATTAGAGCTAAAGGAAAGTGCTTCAGGAAAAGACAAAGAAAATCCTAACTCGAAGAAAAATAGTATATATAGTTAGCAAGCACTACTGGAGCTGAAATTGAGTATAACCATCTCATAGGTATAACGCATCCCTGGCCAGAAGAGGGACTGAAATTCTGATGCACAGATTCAGCTTGAATGGTCGCAGCATCAGCAACTCACACCTACTAACGAGAGAGCCCTTGTTCTGTGGCCTGTTGCAAGATGCCCAACCCTAGGGCATTTGGGGCAGGCAGCCAACAGGACAGGAGGGAAACACAGATGTGCTGAAAGAAAACGATGCATGTTTACAAAAGCTTGACGCAGCGCGACCAGCACATCTGCAGGCTAGGAATGGGGGGGGGTGGTAGTGGTTATGGCTGAAACGCGGGGCCAGGCTTTGTCGTAGGCGACATGATGGAGGTAGCGGCACCTACAGAGCTTTGTTTTCTTCAAACACACGCCACTTATTCTCCCCATCCTCGCAGAGCCTGTGCAACTGACGCACATATCACTGGAGACTCGCCTCACCGTTTTTGTTGTAACTTTCAGGTTTTATGCTTTCTTATCTTCATTTTACAGGAAAAACGCTTTGAATTAGCATTTAGAAGTCAACACTAGGCGTTCATGGGTCCGTCTGTCCCCTATTTAAAGCACCATTGGCCTGCAGGGTAAACTGTGGCGATAATGCAGCATTACTGAAAAGACAGCTTCCTTTCAGTGGTTTTCTACCAAGATTTATTTATTTTTCTTTCCGGTTTCTTTTTTTTCCATTTTATGTATTCTTATTTTTAACTTTTTTAAACTAATATTTAGTCTTCTTAATTACAAACATAATGGGTAGCTGTCCCTGACACCCTCCCTTTCTCACCTCCCGTCCTTCACCAGTCCATCTCTCTCCCACCCACTCTTCTGTCTGTCTGATTGTGTGGACCATTGGTATTTCATATTGGTATGAACTTGGATCTCTGTGGCCGATTACGTGGCCCTGCTTAGGGTAGACCCATTGATAAGGGCGCTTTCCTTCATCTATCTAGCTCTGGCCGGTAAGGTTCCACCTGCATGTAATTATTTCATCACTAGTCGATGGGGGAATGTTGATATGTCAATCACACTGCAGTCAGGTGAGGGTAAGTCTTATGGTAAGTTTCTGGATGCAGCAACCCTATCTTTAGTGGAATGACTTGGCCAGCTGTGGACCTTCCCACCTTTAGGCTCTTACAATCTTACCACCCCTCATCAGGAAGATTCCCTGAGTCTTAGGATGGGGACAAGTTTGGTTGTCCAAATGAGCATTTTAGGATCGCCAGTACTCTGCACTCTGGTTGGTTGATGTTGTCTATTTCACTGCTCTTCTGTTCCAATACTATTTATTTGAAAAAAAAGAAATAAAAATTAACATTAAGTAGTATTTCTTTAAGAGAGCGAGTTAGAGAGAAGGAGAAGGCACACACATGTGCTACACAGATTTCCAGGGATTGAACTCAGGTCTCCAGGTTTGCAAGCTGCTGCCCGCTGAGCTATCTCACTGGCCCTCCACCAAGACTTTTCAGAAGTCCTAATTTTGCATGTATGTTTATTATTATTACAGTATTTAGAAGGCAGAACAGGCATACATATGCCATGGTTGTGGCGTGAAGGTCAGAGGTCAACATTCAATGAGTTCTTGTCTTCTTCCTTCAGCTGGGCTGCTCGCAGACACCTTTACCCTCTTGTGGCCCCTGAGTTTGAATGTTTAAAATTATCAAGGAGTACGCGACTCCTTGACTTGCCTACTTGACAAGTCTGTTAGGCAAAAGGAAAAAAATCCAGTCTTGCAGATGGTATGGGCACTGAATACAGCCGAAGTTCCCTGCAGATGTCCGGCCTGGAGATATGGATCAGATCAAGTCTTTACATGAGTCCTCTCATGAAAATTGGCCTGAAGTTCTGTATTCTTGTGCAACAGATTCTTTGCCTTTGTGCCGAACAAATGCCTACTCTGATCCCAGGTGGGTGCCAGAGTTTTGGCAGAGCTTTGCTCACTCAGGTCTCTCCACCCGCCCTGAGACCAGGAAATGAAATAGGCTGATGGGACACTTGGTGCCCGTGTGACGGGCCTGCTCAATGGTGAAGGTGTGAGCAGAGGAACTGGCAGAGGATCTGGACATCTGACCTCACCCTAGGAGGGAGAGGGACCGTGGGGCAGCACCGATTGCATCAAACTGGCCTCGCCTTGCAATGGGCTACAGGTGAAGTGAGAATTCGGCGGGAGGAAATCTTTCCCATCTTCTCCCTGCCCACCACAGAGCAGCCTGGCTCTGGCCCACCTTCTGTCAGTAGCTAGGCTTGCAAGGAGTTGCTGGAAGGGACCCTCACACCTTACCTCCCCGTCACCCCTTTCCCTTCCCTTTCCCTGCTTTCTCCTTTTTGCTTTACTTTAGCACGGCTGAAGGATTGAAGTTCCTTGTCTAAATCTTAATGCAACCATAAAATTCAGTTAAAAAGATTTTAAAACAGCAGGCTCCTGTCTGTTCCCAGACTCATAACTTGCCTCTGTGTGAATTCGCCTTCCCCTCGGCCAATGGACTAGTGGGATTGTGCAAGGCTGCTTCTCTCCCCTTCCCTTCAACCATTTAGCAGCTGTCCAAACAACCTGGCCAGCATCTGCAGCTGCAGACTCCCAGAATGCCCAGCAAGGCCCTTCTGCACACTCAGGTGAATGAGGTGCTTGGGGGAAATTGCTCTAAGGAGAAAGAACTTGTCCTACAGAGAACAGAGGATCAATGAAAGCTTTGCTCTATTTTTTGCCCTTCTCAATAATTAAATGTAATTATGTTACATGTTATTTCATTGTCTGCCATGGCCAGACACCTGTTTCTAAGGGTTTGGGGTAACATTTAAAATGTGCCCATTTATATTTTAAAAAATGAAATCTACACTATTATGGTTAGAAAGTTCTCCATACCTTATTTTTAAATCATATGCATGCATAAGGATGCATAAGCATAATTTCTTTTTTAAAAAGTATTTGAAGTGAGCAGCAACTGTAGGACGCACTCTACAGGTTTTCTATGTTTGCAAACGCAGAAATGAAGGGGACCGGCAAGGACGCCACAGTAGTTTTCTGCCAACTGTTCACCTCCCAATAACTGTATGGAAACCCTTTGTGCAAAGCCTCTGGTCCTGGAATGCACTGCACATCGCTGCATGGCTCATTTTCTTTCTTCAGTCTAAACCCATTTGTCTGTTCATTTGGCCAAAACACCTAAGCTAGTTTCTCCAGGATACAATAATCTTGATTGTATCAAACAGTCCTTAGCTTGCAGAGGGCTACAGGTTTCGTGATTGAAAGTTGTGTTTTAGTGCCTGTCTCACCTTTATCAGGCTGAAGATCACCCATAGGTGCTTATCTAGTGATTTTCCCAGATGCTAGAAGATGAGAGTGACTGAAGTCAAAATTTTTAAATTATGATGTTTATGAGTCGAAACCCTTGTTTTCAGGGGTTGTTCTATTTGAAGGCACAATACCGGGCATCTGACAATCAGACTTGAAGGCGAAAATCTGCCTTTTCTGGTGATCCCTTGTAGTTAACAGTTATTCAGTAAGGAATGAACAGAAAAGACTTGTGTTCTGAGGTTGAAAAATCTATTTGTAGCTCTTCATAAAATCACATGAGGACACATGGACTTCACATCCATTTTAAATTATCCAGTAACATCAAATATGCTGAGATGAGCTCGTGTTTTTATAGCGTTACAGAAAACTGACTACACTGTGTCTCTATTTGTCTTTGTAATCCCTATAGTAGACATAGATAGCAAGTATCCAAAACTTGACTTTTGAAGATTTAAAATAAGCCAAAAATTTGCTTGGAGTGGGGCTTTCCTTTCATAGGTGGAATGCCAAATATTCTCTCTAAAGGGGGACAAAACTAACAAAAGGCCAGAATTGTATTTCACAGAATCTTAAGTGGTTTTTCTATTTTGTAGATGAGAAAATAAGAAAAGCTACTGTGCACACACAAGGTTTGAAGTATAGCCTCATGTCACAGTGCTCATAGTCCTTATATAAAATGTACTTACAATTAGGTCTATGTTTACATGAAGATATTCCAGATTAAGAAGGAATGAAACATCTACAGCAATGTTACTACTACGTTCTTCCTGCAGCTAATTTCCAAGAATCGTTACTCCATAAACTGGAATCACCTTTTAGAATTATAATTATTCTTAAAGGAGTTCTTTAACCCAGTTCTTTGAATTTCTCTCCTAAAATTGACTGCACTTGGGACAAAAAGAAAAAGAAAAAAAAAACCTGCATGTACGCTTCAACTAAAGTTTAGTTTCTGAACTAAAAAAAAAAAAGTAAAAAAGGTATTAAGCCAAACCAGACAAAATACAATAAAATGCATTTTAGATGTAATGCATTGTATTTTGTCACTTCATTAACCAAAAATTTAAAAAATGTCATTGGTTAGTTAGCTACCCAAAAAGCCACGAGAACAAGGAAATTCACTTCAAAGAAGAAAATGACAAAATAGTGAAATAAGCAGTGTGGTGGGTGGCTGAAGCAGAGACGGCGGGGGGGCGGGGAGGTGGCAAGGGGCTGACAGGGGAGACACTGCAGCAGGTTGGCGAGTGGTGTGGGCTGCTGCCTGGAGAGTATACGGCCAGTCAAGGCTTGGGCCTCTGTGTGAGTGAGAAAGGACAAGTGCTAAGTGAAAAGAAAACTGCATCTATTGAAAAAGACCCAAGGGCATCATTTTATTACCCCGCATCAAATAATAAACGAGTTGGGGCTTAAGAATATTAATTTGCAGTTATTTTAAAAAGTCAATTCACATGGAAATCCCTTTCCTATTAGGCTAAATGTAGTGTGTAGCATTAAACAAAAGATCGCATTGATTTTAATTATCAAATCTTTCCCTATCAACTTATATACTGGACGAGTCTGCTATTAATACCAACAGAAGGCTTCTGATCCCTTACCATGCTTGGGGGCCCTGAAAGAGGGGCCCCGCCTGCCACAGCAGAGTCACTAGTATGTCTTCTCTAACTCGAGATACCAAAAAAATTTCCTCCAGGGACAAAAAAAACCCAAGAGCCTCAATTATGTCCTACTACAATGTTCTTCACTTGCTTGCCCAATGGGATCATTAGCATATGTCCACATGCTGACAGGAGGCAGAAGCAGGACCAGAGTCCCTAAAGGTCCCTATCTACACTTTGGGCAAGCAAGGAAGGACTACAATTAGTCCAGACTTTAGAGACTGACAAGGAAAACACAGCACTAAGTTTCTTGACACAATACGACTGGCAACTACGTTGACTGGGGGATAAAATGCAAAATAAAAATTCCTTGACTTTAACTCCCTATACAACACCAATACCCGATTAGGGAGATGAAGAGAGATGCCAAATGCTCTTTATGTCCATGGAAACAAGAGAAAGAGGAGAAAGCACTGAGAAGCTGGGGAAAGGCAGCCACAGCGAAGGACCTTCAAACTTCACTTTTACATTCTTCCAACGACAACTTGTTTACTTTCTCTATTTAAGAAAACTGTGAGATTCAAATAAACTAATATTCACTGAAAAAAATTTCAAAATCTTACAAAAATCAGTTAGGCGTGGTGACACTTGCTAAGAGCAATGTGGTATCTCACGGTCCCAAGTGCCACATCAAACAGAGTTTCAGTATTTGCAGCACTTGTGCTAACCAGGAAGAAAATTATACACAGTGCAGAATATATGATAAACTCTTTGAAAAGCAAACACTGAATGAAACATCTAAAGGTAATAATTACCAATGCAAGAATGAGGGAAGGACAGAGATCAGAGAAAGCTGTGAGATTTCAGTTCAGTATGCATGGTCTCTGAAGACTTCCACAAAACAAATACACTTACAACAGAAAATGGTGGGTTTCTGAAAACAGCTGCACATTAAGTGTATAGATTTTCTTCTTTTCTGATTTTTAAAGATTTTACTTTGTTTTTACTTTCAGGAATTGGTAATTTAACTATAAAGTGTGGACCACCTGCAGTATCTTAGGCAAAAAAAATAATTTATGGTAATAAAATCAGATTAAAGGATAATTATGTAAGATCTTAACAAACACTGCAATACCATAGTTTTATAATTTCTGAATTCTTACTAGATTTTCTACACACCAGTGTCTAGTTAGCTAAAGGCACCTAAGTGAAGACTGATGTTCCCTTCCAAGACAGGAAAGAAGTCAAAAAATCTTTATAAAGTGTTAGAATCACCCCAAGATTCATATCAAAATTTTAAGTTTTTTTTTATTATTTTTCTACTTTTACGAACTTCTCTCTCCCCCTTTCCTCCCCTCCATCGCCTCCCTTCCCTTCACCATTCTCTCCCACTCCCTCGTACCTTTCCGCCCACGTGCTAGGGATCCCAGGGTTCACTCTGACCTGTGGGTGCTCAAGCCTCCGTGGTAAATCAAGTCACCTCTCTTTAGGCCACCCCACTGATATGTGCATTTCCCTTCACGCATCCAGCTTTAAACCCAAAGGTTTCCACTGTACGTGCCCATTCTTTGGGTATAATAGCAGCTGCCTACAGAGCACTTTGACCTATTGTCTTCCTACCTACAGGTTTATTGGCTGTCTTCCCTATTATCTATTTCCTTCCTCTTTTTTAGGTTCTTGTTCTAGTTTATAGTAACAGGGCTGCATATCCTTCTGACAAGCAGGTCTTGAATCCAGTCAGAAAGCTGTTGCTTGTCTCCTTAATACTCTGCCACTATTACTCTGGTGGTCACCTGTTGTCATGGTGATTTATAGTGCCACTTATAGATGTCATGCCGTTGATGGAACTTGTGATTTCTCTCCCCCAGCAGCTTCTTCAGTATTCCTCGGTACTGTGTAAGCTGTCCAGCAAGGAGAAAGTCCTCAGACCAGTTCCAGTTGATACATTTTGCCCATGTTCTGTGATTCATCTGTGTTGCATCTTAATGGGAGCTTACTGACAGTTTTTGGAGAGCAACTAAGAGCAACGGCAAAAGTCTATAATGTTTGGGGGCCTTTAAGACCTCTCTGGCCAACATTTTATCAGGAACTCCACATTCTTGTTACTTCCAGTATAATTTTGTCCCAGAGTTCTAAGTGGATCAGTTCAAGGCTCCCCCTCAACACCCTCCCCCGTTTTTCTCTCTATGCTCCTCTACAGAAGGACTGCCCATGTTTGTTCCTTTCTTTCAAAGACATTTTTCTTTTTTTTTTTTATGTATTACTAGTATAGGATATTCCTTTGGGGTTACTTCCCACAATATTTGGGTTTTTAAGTCCCTCTGTTCCTATCTCCTACGTTCCCATCTCCTATCCTTTCATGCCCACTCGTAGTTTATTCCCTCCCTCCCCCTTGTCCTGGGATCCTAAATCTCCCTTCAAATCTTTCCACTCAAATATTTTCTTTTCAAATTTTTTGGCTCTTACAGTGTTTCCAATCCAAACACACTGACGAGGGCATTAGTTCAATCGCCTGCATATAAGAGAGAACATGCAGCGCTTGACTGCGTCTCAGATGCCCCACCCAATATTAAAGTCTCCAGGTCCAACCATTTACCAGAAAATGCCATCCTTTCTGATGGCTGAGTAGTATTTCATCGCGTAGATGTACCACATTTTCTTCAGCCATTTCCCTGTTGATGGGCATGTTTGCTCATCCCATTTTTTTCACTATTGTGAGTAGCACTGCAATGAACACAAATGAACAAATGTCTTTGTAACAAGATGCAGTCTTTTGGGAATATTCCAAGGAATGAGTGAATTATGGATCTCCACAGAGGCTGCATCAGTGGTTTACATTCCCACCAAAATTTTTAAAGTGCAAAATCTCATTTTTATGTGGAAATCTGTAAATACCTGTACTTTTTTCTTGAGCTATCAGATAAGTGGAAATCCAAGATTAAATCCAAAGGCTACATTTATTTGGTTGTGGAATGTGTTATGTAACTGTACATTTTTTTCCTTCAGCAGACTTCTACTTGATTTTGAATTATGAACAAATATTTCCATGTAACAATGAGACGTTAGGACAGTACTTCCTGTCTAGCCAGGACTACTTCAGACAAACCCAGAGGCTGAAGACTTGACATGTTCAATGTCTATTCACAGCATAGTGCCATAACAGTACTGCCTCAAGCCCTGAGTGCAAGGCACAATTTTCTTACTGTAAGTTTCCCAAATCACAGCACTTTTTAACTTTATTCATATTTATTGTGCGTGTGTGTGTACACGCACATGCGTCACAGGACCCTGTATGTCCATGTGGAGGACCAAGGGTGACTTCAGGAATCACCTTGTATTGCTTCTATCTCCTTTTTGCTTTGCTCTGAGATGTCCCAGGCTCAGCCCACGAGGGCTGGAAGTGCATGCTGCTACTATTTCTGACTGGGGTTTTCTATATGAGACCTGGGATCTGAATTCATGATCTTCAGTTTGGGAGGCAGAATCTTAAACCATGAACTATCTCTGAAGTCCAATCACCTTATTTCAATGTCACAATAACTCTTAAGGGAAGAGAACTTATGACTCTAAAAAAAATATTTTTCTTGTTAAAGACTATGCAAAACAAATACATTTGTTTCACGACTGTATTAGAACCTTGTATCTTAAAGCTAAAATGTCTCCATATTGTTAATAAAATGTATACAGTGTTTTCACAAAATGGTTTATTACCCTCTTCCTGGTTAAGCAAAGGTTTCCTAAACTGCTTTCCCATACAAAAATTGGTTTCTATTAATTAAATATAAACCTGTGAATGCACTTAAAATATATTTTCAAAACAAACCTTTCTTCATGTAAGAAATGTCTGTTATTGAAAAAAGTTGTCTCTAGGTTTTGCAACAAAACTTCCATTATAATGAAACAGTTGTTAATTATACTAAAAGTAGCTGAGTCCTAATACTTAAAGGTTAGCTGGTTTGTTATCAGACATGACTAATGCACAGAGTGGTCACATACAAAGCTGATTAAGTGTTGCCTACCATGTTCTACATAATTTACTATATTAAAGCCCAGATTAACTCAGTGTACTAAGCTCTAAGACTTCTACAATATAAAGTTTCTACTTCACTGACTTTGTTCAGAAAAGCTGGATTGATGTCAAGTAACTATTTTACAGGATTCGACCTGCCACATTCTCATGTTGATCTCTGATCATCCCCATTCAAGAGAGAGATCCTGGGAGCTCTTTCCACGTCAGCAAATGGAGCAACCTGAGTGTTCAAACGCAGCTCAGGGCCTTCATCTTAAGTCCCGCCATAGAGATGCACTTGAAAAGGGAGAAAACATACTCTCCAACATGACAAGCACCATGCAATACTCCATCTAATGAACTTTGTGCAATTACCAGTCAGCACCATCCACGAACTCAGTTTACAGACTCAGGACCTATTTAACGTCCCTACACAGACCCTCTCTGTAGTACCATTTTATTTTACGGAAAGAACAAGACAAAGCAGCTCCCAAGCCTCACTCAACCGTGCTGACCTTCAGTTACTGCTGTTCTTTACTGGACGGAAGTGGACTGTTTACTGCATCAGGCACAGTGCCATTTTTTTGTAATTTTTTTTTATTTCTTCCACTCATACAAAGTTGCTAAGTACCCCATTCCCCTCCCTCCCTCCATCCTCCCTGGATCCCCTTGCTCCCCCCCCCCCTTCCTGGAGCATCCGTTAGTGTGCATGTCAAATTTCCCTCTGGGTCCTCTTCTCTGATGAAGTGTAAGGACTCGGTGGCATTGCCTAGAGCTCTTTCTTGTGTTCCCTTTAGTATAGGAACACTATTGTGGCTGTTAATCCCTTGCCTCTAAGGATCCTAGTGCCTGTGATCCATGCTAGACTTTGGGAGGTCAATAATACGTTGGTCATTGTGCAGATCATGCAAAGTCCTATTATTACTTCGGCCCTAACTTGTAAGGAGTATCTTGCATATTGTTGCTCCTACAATCTTATGGCCCCCTCTTCTGCAAATTTCCCTGAGCTTTAGGATACAGAGTACTTTTAAACATACACCCCTTCACTTAAGTCCCAATGTCTGAATTGTGTGGTTTTTTTTAAGATATAAAGTTTATAAGAACAGACCAAAAAAACAGATGTAACGCCAAAGTTATTTCATACCAATGTATCTGTGTAGGGAAAGTCACCCAAAATACTCTGAATAAGTAGCATCCCAATCATAACTATATAAAAAGTGAAATGTAAAAATATATGCAGCTATTGAGTTAATTAAGATCTGTTTAAATACTAAATACAAACCCTTCCATCTAGTTCAACCCAGATGATATGCTTCTTTTGCTTTTTAAGAACACCAGTTCCCCTGATTGTCCAAACTCAGAGTGCTCAGAATAGTCGCTAATGTGAGTGGGAATCTTTAGCAGACACGAAAGATGAAAGATGAAACTGCAGCAGAGAGCACGGCCAGTCCAAAGATCTGTTAGTGCGAAACCCACTGGAGAAAACAACAACAACAACGAGAGAGAGAGAGAACCAACACGCTAAGCAGAAGTTATGTCTTTGAAGCAGATCATTAACAGGGTGGGAAACGTTTCATGTGTCCTCTTGAAAAAGCAGTTGCATCTTTACATTCAAAAGAAGAACAGCTGGTGCATTTTCACAGCATCTAGATTTATTGTGGTAGAAAGCCATAGAATTGTGGTATCACTACTCCTTTCCCACCCTGGCAGAGAGTAACATGAATTCAGAAGCACAGTGGAGTGAAACAAAGGAGAGAGAGAAAAGGCAGCAGAGAAAGACAGAAAAGGTGAATACAGAGCTACAGAAGTGTTTATTGAGCATGCTACAGAGGTAAGCAGAGTACACACAAAAATGAAATTAAACAACCATCAAACCTCCCAACTTTGTTAGAAAATTAATTTTTAATTGTGCCGCTTTCAAACTATACTGAATTTTACATTTCTAAAGATGTAAAAACTCAACTAATAGAAAATATACATGACCATTCTGTCTACATAGATAACAGAATCTATGAATCTTGAAACTAAGTACATCAATTTCAAAAAGTATTGGTCATTTAACAGAATCAATTCAGATTGACAAGAACTGTTCAAATAAATTTGACCTGTAGATTCTGAGCCATGTTTTTATTAAAGTCAGATCTATTCCTAAATACAAAATATTTGAAGATTTATTAAAACTGAATATTACAATGCAAGGTAAATTAAGACTAAAGGCACATAAACTTTGGTCCCACCTGGTTGTCAGTTTTAGGAAACTGCCACAAAATTAATCTTCCTGCAAATTTTCGCAGTACACTTTCTTTGTCTTTGAAAAATACATGCACCAGTTCCTGAACTAGCTAGACCAGTCTGCACATGCTCAGAAATCCACAACCATTTTCCAAATCTTAATTACAAACTAAGGATGGCAATATATATTTAAATGCACATAAGTCATGTCAACTTCAAAAACATCTACGAAAAATATTCAGCCACAAACAAGACATTACTTAGTGCTGACATTTATATGACACGTCCCACAAGAGTGTGTACGAAAAGGTTAAGATTCCACAATGCTTTCCACATAGGGCTCAAACTTACAGAAATCACTTGTTGTCTTAAGAAATTAATACTCTGCATATCTTGTTAATTTTAACTAATGCCTATATTCATAACTGAATCTAGACCAGAATTGTGATACAAAAGGCCAATTTTTTTCAAAAGCAATAAAGCCTAAGGTAGTAAAAACTAAAAATGCTGCTTTATTCTCTCAATATCAAGTATCATATTTGATTAAAAGAAAGAAATGTGATAAGCCAATAATTCAAAATAAGTTCCAAGCAGGAGAAACAAAAACTTAACCTTTTTACACACCCCTGCCTAAACATATTTTAATTCCCACATAACGATGTGCCCTAGACAACCAATTCCTTTTTTCTAGTAAATGCACAACAGCAACACTAGTTTTCCTTTTTAAGGCACGTATGTCAACTAAGTTGAAAAAAAAAAAAAAAAGCAAAATTAAACTGAAATTTTAAACAGACATAAAAATGGCTTCCCTATAGAACAAATGAATACAGCAGTTAGTAACTCTGCCTTCACACACGCCATTTCATTTAATAACAAGGAATGATAACAGCATGAAGAAAATCAAACTCTGGTCCCCACTTTTCTGAACAGTCAACGGTGATGACAGCGCGCGACGTGGCTCCCCACAAGTTGCACCTTCCCTTCTTAGATCGTTGACTTCGAGAAAGACACTCTCAGATGATGGTTCTCGCCAAGGTTGTAGTTATGAAGGTCAATCAAGGCCTGGATAGCTTCTTCCACTGTTGCCATCTGAAGAAGAGCCATTTTGTGATCTCTTCTGAAACAAAATTATGAAATTAGACACTTCATAAAAGGGGTTTAAATACTCGAATTTTGCCTATATGAAATTAAAAAAAAAACTTAAAAAGACTAAAAACTACTTCAAACAAACAAGGGAGACTGCTTACTGAAAAAACTTAAAGGCTTTCACAGTGCCCCCAGTGTTAGCGAAGAGTGTCCGGAGATCCTCTTCTGCGACTGAAGGACTAGGAGAGTAAGGGAAAGATCAGTAAGTAATACATTTTACCTTCATTACCCAAAAGGTTTATTTCTACTTGGCTAGTTTGAATACTTACGGGATATTAGACAGGTGGAGGGTGGCAGATGGAGGGAAAATGTTTTGGAAATTTTTGGATCCAGGCTTTTTGAAGCGGTGCAATGGGGAATTACCAAAATCCTTAGTCAGGCCCTGGTCATCCAGTCCCTCTCGAGGTAGCTGCACCGTCTGATGTTTGGAGAGAGTAACACGAATAATTTTTCCATACATTTTCTGTCCATTAAGATGATTCATGGCTATGAAAAGAAAAAAAAAGTCCATTAAAAAAATCACACTTCAATGTGAAAATCTTTTAATTGTAAAACAGTTTAAAAATCTGAATTTTCTAATATTTAAAAACCAAGTCTTTCATAAGATTGAAATTCCACTTTTACTTCTACTAGATAAGGCATTACAGCAAAATGCCACTTTCACAGAACAAGAAAAAATCTTCATTACTCATCCTTCTTAACAATTCTGAGGACAAATCATACTTTTAAATATCGAAGAAAGAAACATAGCAGTTATTTCTAACACTTTCTCTTCTGTTGCTCACATCCTAACTGAATCCTGGAAGATACGGGGCTGTTCTAAATTATCTCTCAAATTCATGTTTCCTTCTACTTTCCAAAGCTCATTCTTCAACACAGTTCATCCATCCCCAGTGTGAGACCTTCCTAGCCTCTGCAGAAATGCCGCTCAATGCTGATGTAACACCAGCACGGTGCTAGTGGTATGAGTACAGCAGCGAGATGCCACCCGAGTCATGTGGCACTTCTACCCAGCACTGTTGTCTTGGCACTACATGTCCTCTGGCTAAACAGAACACAGCTGACACACTCATGCTTTACACGTGTTCTTTTCAGGTCAATTTTTCTATTCCATTAATTTCTCTCTAATCTTTCTAGTCTAATCATTCTACAAAATCACTTTCCCTGAAAGGCCTTTTCTTTATCCCTTTAAAATCCAATTATCTGTTATTTTCTCCTTCAGACTCTAAGACACCCAAAGACAGAAGAGCTGCCTCTGCCCACAGCACTGTGGGAACCTGAGCAAACCTCCCGTGGCTCCTCCTCGAGGTACTCAAGCACCTGCGCATGCCAGCCAACTGGTGGGACGCGGGCCTCACTGGGGCGGCCCCGCGCTCCACGGGCTGCGGCCTGCACTGAGCTGAAAGAACACTGCCGCCCAAGCACAAAGCATTCAGTGCTCTCAACTTGCCTCTGGGAAACTCCTGTTTCCGTGATTTCCCGCCTTCAAGGTGAAACTCTTAAGCTGTGAGCCAAACGAGTGCAAACCCCCCTCCCTCCGTCCTCCCTCAGCAAATTGCTTTCATCAGGAAAAACTAATACCCTTAAATTAATAATTAATTAAACTGGTGGAAATATGAATAGCGGAAAGGTGAAAGTGGCTGTCTAGTAACCCATAAGATAGTTTTCATTGATATTCAAATGACTAGTACCTTAGTCTAGCACTAGCATCCAAAACTTGAGAAAACAAATTTTCGTTGTTTAAACCTTCCAGTAGAGTACACTGTTATGGCAGCCAAGTACAATGATGGAGTAAGGTAAAGATTAAAATGTTACTTGCTTAAAACAGTCTTTACAAAAACGAGAAAAGCTATTCAGAATTAGTTGAAGCCCAAGATAATTCACCTCAATAATGTGCTATTATTTCAATGAAGCTACTCTATGCATACCTCAAACAGTAATGGGGAAAAAAACAAAATGTTCACAACGCTTTTCTTTTTCGATGTACTATCAAAAGCTATTAACATGTACACTTAGCGGAAGAGGCTAACTTAGCCCACGCAAGCTCATAGGTTCCATCTCCAGAACTGCAACACATACTCCAAGCAGAAGAGAGTCAAACCACCAATGGTGATGACGCCCTCCACAGAATGAACTGCAGTCAGTACATGAAACACCTCTGCAGTGACAAGCACTCTGGGTGACTTAAGATAGGTTCGCAGCTAGAGTCAGACATGAAGCTTTGTGCCTCACTGAAGCTGAGCATTAAACTCAGCATTTCAGACAGAGATTATCGAAAATACATTAGTCTGTATACATCAAAAACAGTAAATTTCAAAAGTTAAAAATGTGAGCCTAATCAAAGTTAAGGTAATATTCTTGAATCTCGATGAATACAATTATAAACTAAGAACTTAGTCATGTATATAGGCACTCGCATTCTGATCATTTCAGTTTTAGTCCAGAGTTAAGTGAAACAAAAAATGATCATATGTGTAACTAAATTACACTTTAAGGTCTCAAAGGATTAACTACTTTATTTTTTTTCTTTAACTTTGTAAAAACTTGCTGTCTGTAAAAGACATTTTCCCAAGGCTTGATTACCAAGTTCAGCAAACACAAGTAACTTCAGAAAGAGTGAAATACTATATTATTTGGAATTCAACAAACATAGGAAGCAGCTGGAATAGAAATCCTGTCTGAAAGTCATCAGTTTCCCCATAAGACTGAGCTTAAGAAATGGTAGGAAAAGAGCAAAGTCACAAACTCATCAGGTATAATCAAGATATAAAAACTGAAGTAAAATTTTGTGCCCTGGGCATTAAAAATTATAAATGATTTCTTACTGAATTACAGGACGTAATCTCTACCGCAGACACACACTACTGCATTTGAACTCAGAATTACAAATGTGAAGAACATGCATTTTCATCTTACCAAGCTGTGACTGGTTTCCATCGGCCATCTGTATCAGAGCACTGTCCTTCTTATTGTACAAAATCTTCACGCGCTGCACATCTCCATAAACACCTTTTTTGGAGTCACAGAGAGGTAATCCAAAATGGAATTAATTTGCTGTGTAGTCAGTTTCGGATTATCTTTCTGACATATCAATGAAACACTCAGACAGCAACATGATCACACACTCGATCTCATCATTCTCACAAATGAGTAAAGAAGATCAAGATTTTGAACAGTGAATTTAGAAAAGAATAATTTTCGATAAACCCTCAAAGCTATGTGAATGATATTAAATTAAAAACCATGCAAAATAAACCAGCATGCATTAAAACAAACTTTGTGTCTATGGAGAGTTTTAAATAGCAAAGAAAAATAGCAAAAGATTTACTATTCAACTTTAAGCCAAAGTGCTAGCTACAAATAAGAATTAAGGTGAAACAAAAATGAAATCAATAATAAAAGTATAGTGCTAACAATAACATACCGAAGAGGGTAAACAGACTTTGGGGCGTAACCATCTTTAGAAGGAGAGAAGAGCAAGCAGCGTAAGACAAGAAGAGAGAAGAGTCGAGGAAGAGCGGAGATGAACAGATCATCCATAACGAAGGGTGGTTCCCGCAGAATGGTGAGGTGGTCATGGATCATGGTTCAAGGCGGTTAATTGGGGCAAGTTGGTCCGAGGAACATTTGTTCAAGCACAGAAGCATGAACATAGGGAATGGAGACAGGGAATGAGGACAAGGACAAGACAGGGAAGACAGGGGAGGGGATGGACATTTGGGAGGAGACAAGGAAAGGGGAGGTGAACACACAGGGAAAAGGATGAAATGGGGAAGGGAAACAGCAATGCAGAAGAAAAAAATAAGGAATTGGGGAAACAAAAAAAAAATAAAATATAGGTCAGTACATAGGAAATGCAGGAATTTGGTCAGAAAATGGTTGGTTTATGTACTGTACAAGAAAAACTGAGTAAAATGTAGTCATCCAAGACAAATATGGGTAAAGTACATCTATATCAGAGTAAATTACAGCATTTCATCTCAACATAGGGAAGGAAAGCATGCATAGGAATTTTAAACTTTGAACTTTAACTGCATAAGCACGGCTGGCTATGAAATGCAGGCAACAGTCTTAAAACAAAGGCACTCTGATTCAAACAATTTAGCATGCATATCGGTGAACACTAACAGTGGGGAATAATAAGATAATGCTCATTATTAACGGAGGCCAATTGAAATGAAAGAAGTCTTCCAATTAGACAATGTAAACTGATACATGGAGCTTCCCACATTTCATACACCAGCTTTCATAGCAATCAAAACAAAATATACTAGACATAAAATGTACAACTTAAGAAAATAACAGCAATTTTATTTAACAAGGAAAGGGGGAGGGGGTAAAGTTGAAAATTATTTTTAGAAGACAATGACTAATAACTGCAAAGAAAAAATTACTAAGAAAGACTGAAGAGTGCCTCGTCAAGATCTTTGGGAGAACCTTCAAAGAAAAATGTATTAGAGTAGTTCACACAAAATAAGATTTAAAAAAATGCAATGACACATAAGCATGAAATGAACAAGCAAATAATTAGAAAAGGCAAAGAGCAAAATTGTTTACAGTTACATTTGCAAAATTAGAACACATTGCCTTTGAGAACAAAAAGATAAAAAGCCAAACTAGGGTACTTCACCATATTTTTCTTAGGAAAAATAGGTAGTTACATTAAAATATATATATACATATATAAAGATATGACTGTCTGAAGAAATATTACCTAAACAAATACATAGATTTTATCAAGAAATAGAAACACAGAAAAATACTTAAGCTAATGAATATACATAAAAAGAAAGGCAAGTGCAAAATGAAATAAATATGAAAAACTTTCACAAATGAAATGGAGCTGAATGAACATTAGAAACTGTTTCACTAACCTCTTCATTTAGATTGCTAACCAACAGGACTGTGTTGCCACCAGCTGAGACTCCAGGCATACCCGCTCGGCCGGCAGCTGCTGCGGCAGCCGCCGCGGCAGCGTTTGGAATGGCCAGAGGACTGAGCGCTCCTGGGACAGCTGCAACAGGAAGCCCTAATTTTAAAATAAAGCATATTTTACGAAACACACACAAGTCGTTCACAAGAGCCAATTTAAGTACGGTGGCCGCATGGTTTATGGCTGACTGTTCCCAATGGTTCCTGCAAGTTAATTTATCTGGTGTTTAAGAAAGATGACTCGTTGGTGTGTAACAGAGAAAAATAACTGATTTCAACAAAATCATTTATTATTTGAACTACGGTACATACCTGAAGACTGTTACAAAATTATACATATATAATACTCCTTATCTTCCTATGGAAAAGCAAACAAAATATGAAGAACATTTCCTCGTCAGATTTGAAAAAATTCACTTCCGTGGTTTATTGTGAGAAAAAACATACATTAAAAAAATAAATAAATAAAACCACCTTAACAGTAGCTCATTCCATTTTTGTGAGTTCTTCATAAACTCTTTTTAGAAATTTTTACACTTAGGAAGCAAATACATGAATTTCTTCAGTTCCTACAGACAAATCACTGAACAATTCATGCAACTGACAGAGTACCACAGCAAAGCTTGTTTGCCTTTATAAATGAACACTCGATTGGAACATGTTCTTCCAACAGCATCACTGTGCGGAAAGAACAAGGATTGCCACTCTGTGAAGACTGTTTCCAAGTTGATGTTCCTTGCTTATCACCCTCTTTCCAATTGTTCAATTCAGCCTAAATGAACAATTCTCAGGGAAATCCCTTGTCATCAACTATTTTTGATTTACTGATGAACCTTGAATACTTCAACCTTAAATTCTTCCGTGTTGTCACCGAGTCCTGGCTCACTATTTTGACCTCCCCATGCCTAAGCTACAGACCTCACAAAGCCCTGCTCAGAAATGCCTCTCTGCACTGGAGCTCCCTGTCCACATGCCGTTGCTGCTTCTGTCTGCAGCTTTCTTGTACATTTCCTTAAGATCTGCTGTTACTTTCTGTTTTCAGAAAAAAAAAATTAGGTAAGTTTGTAGATACCCTTCAATGACAGTCTGAGAGTCAAACACCTAAACAAAATTTCTGACAAGAAAAATTCCCTACAATCTCTTTGCTTAGTCTTTCTCCCTTCTCTTTGGGCATCCACTCCAGACAGTCAAGGTTTCTCCTTTATACATGTGTTTTCCAAGATGGCACTCTCTAGCTTTTTGTCTCTTCTTTGTCTTGTCCTTTTGTTTTGGAGATGTTCCACCCTCACCCAAAGCAAAGGAACCACACACCCAAAGTGAGTAAAGGAACCACTGGACAGGCACCACCATCCTGGGCTAGTGATCACCTTATGAAGAATCACGTTTCTTTCAGTATTTTGAGTTTAAAATAAATGCCTCCTATAGCATCTTACTTCAAAATAGGAAACTGTCATATATGATATTTACCAATACACAGTACTTTAAGTGTCTTTTTAGATACAACAGTGTGAATCTCTCCAAACAACTTTTACTGCCTACCAATCTCACAATCAATATAGTTCTTATGACACGACATAGGTTATTTCAATTTAACATTCACAGGTTTTTTTCCAAGTCAGTATACATTTATAATCCCCAGAGAATATTATTTTTTCTTTGCATTCTCTTGAAAAGTGACCTCCCCTACTTTAAAAACAATAAACAAAAACAAAACAAAACTGTGTCAGGCAGTTTGGTTGCAAAGAGCATTCAACTTACATTGACAGCACAATTATTAATACTAGTTGTAGCCATTATATTGTCAAATCATTTGTTTTCTGACTTCAAATGGCTCCTCTTCAAAGGAAAAAAGTAACTCAAAATGCTGTTAAATTCCATGGTCTTTATGAGATCCAGAATAGCAAAAAGCCAACAACTAAAAACAAACAACTAACTGCAATATATCCAATGCAAGAAAAAAAATTTTTTGTTCAGTGTCAAGCCTCAAATTCCCTTTGACAACATAAAGACTTTTAAAAAAGTTATTTGACCAGTTCTTTCCCACAATAAGAATCTAATCAGTTTCACTTAAGGATCCATTTTTCAATTCTAATAGGCAAGAAAAGATTCCCAAGGTGGACTAACCCAGAAAATCTTTACTGAAAAATTAATCATACTGATGCCAAAATTAATCTCCGAATTTTCCAAATCACTTGCATTCTCTCTTTAAATCTCTTGACTCGTATATATTATCTCCTGTTTATGGGAATTTTTTTTGAATTCTGTATCTGACAAAGAAATTCTGCAACTTTTGGGTTGAAAACTAGTTTTATATTGCTAAATTACTGAAGACAATATTTATCATAATAAAATAAAAACTAAAAACTTTGTTTAAAAAAGCATAAGAATGTGGACTAAAACATTCTGCTATCTACTTGAGTAATACCTAAAAATTATTCTACACTAATAAGAAAATCAAGAGTTGAAAAAGGCAAAACCTACTTAGTGTAAAGAATTTTGATTCCTGGGGCCATGCTCAGGTATCAGGTAGCTTAGGACACTGCATTGTCAACACAACTTGGTACAGCACTTGACCACGAGCATGCTATGGAATTTAAAAGGTAAGTTTAAGTAACTCCACAGGTAATGCTGGGAACTGAGCTCAGTATCAGAACACACCTAACGGCCAGAGGGAGCTATTCCACCAAGTACTCTTCTGACACAAGTGTGGATGTCCAAACCCACACATAATTACACAGGAAAAAAAAAAAGAATGCTAAGGTATGTGGTTAAATTATAGGCTATGGACACTTCCAAAATGTGAGGCCACATGGTGGAAAGAACAAACAGATTTTTTGGACGTTTTTCTCTGATTTCCACGCCTGCACCATGATATGAGCCCTCCACTCTACATATTTAAAAAACTAGAAGCAATTGACCTTCTCTCAGCAGGGCAGGTAATGAAAATATTACCAAACAGAAGAATGTCACTTTAGAGGCCCCACTACAGTTAATGTTTAAATGCTAATTCACAGACTCCTCCCTTTCCCATTTATTGTCAATGTTCTGGGCACCTGGACTAAGCAAGAGGGTTAACTGTGCCAAAGAAATGCTCTGTGGCATAATTTAAATGACCTGTGATGTGGTGCAAGTGCTTTGAAAGAGTGGCAGTCACCATTTTTTCTTAATAGCACTACTTGCAGTTTTCTGTTATTACCTCTTGACTGGTAGGTAACAAGAAAACTACTAGCTACCTTCACAATTCTAATCTCGGGAGGTATTGTTCAGCTTTTGTTGGACTTTCTAAAGTCTCTGGGGAAATTTTTGCTCAAAATATTGTTCTCTGAAAAATTACTTTTTGGATTTAATCTATGTATCTATTGCAATAAAAATCCAACAAAATGTTATGATGCATTATTTTATCACTAAAACTATAAACGTTAACTTCCAACATTAAAAATAACTGTCCCTTTGTAAAACTTATTTAAAACTTGCCACATCCATCAACTCCATTATTTTTAGCTTACAAAGTCCTAAGTGGTGAGGAAGGACAAGCGCTGTCACATGACAAGCGTGGTCAGCATGGACATCCAGCGACACGGCACCTGGCTTACGCGCTGGCTCTCACTTATCCTTCTTCCACCTACGAATTTTTCTTTTTATTCAAATTTGGTATTTATTAACATTTTATTTTGAGTAATTTTAGATGTATAGGGAGCCGCTATATACACGCAGGCACTTCATGCCCCATCCTATTACTAATGCCACGCAGCAGCACGATGCCACTGTCACAAGCAACCAGCCAGCTGACTGAAGCCCACGCCTAGGGACGCGCTCTGTGGCCGCGGTCCTTCGTTCTATCATCTCCTCAGGCAACTCGTAGCAATGAAGCTTATCCTGGGATCCTTAAAGGTGGAGAGCTTGCTGTACCCTTCCAATCGGTATTTAAAACGTCCATTCAGAGTCACCTAATGATTTCTTCTCTAGCTTCACTTTGCTGGCAGCTAACAATCCTGTGCGTTATGTTGCATGAAAGGGAATTGGGGGTGAGCCTCGGAGGCTTCTTCTAATTCTTAAAGTAAGGGATCCTATGAGTAGAAGGGTCTTACATTATGTTACTTCGTCATGTGGAAGTAAAAACATTAGTTTTGGGAACAGCGACACCTCTCATATGGCCCTGGAACAACTGACCCATTTCATCGCAGCTTGTGTTCTGTTTTCTACCAACATGTATTTTCAACTAAGTCTGTTCTTTAGAAACCCTTTCTGTAGGTGCTAGCGTCACTCCTAGGCCAACTGCATGCTGTACACTGTACCACTGAGTCACATCTCCAACCCTTGAGAAGTTTCTGACTTAAGTTTGCTTTGTTCTTTGGTTTTGCTTGTAACCCCAGCACCTGGGAAAAGGATGGCAGAATCAGTCTAGGTCATCTTTGACTACACAACAAACCTAAGCTCAGCCTGAGCTACATTAAGAAGGGAGTGATAGAAAGAGGGGAAGAGGAGGAGAATGAAGAAAAAAAGAGCAAAGGCGAGGAAGGAGGAAAGAATGAGAAGGAGGGAAAGAGAAAAAAAAAAAACTTCAAAACTTTTATGCAAAAGTCACATTTATTTCCCTAAACTATTCTCCAAAGAGAAGAAAAAGAGCAGATTACTTACCACTCAATGACAGGCCTCACTGAAGACTTTAGCAACTGGCTTTATTCTTTTTTCTTTCTATTTTTTCATCATACGAGTGATCCTTCCAATACTCTGGACACATAGCTTAACTTCTACTTTGATAGTTTGTACCAATCGATCCATTTTTGTAAATTCTATGTATCTTTGACTTTTCCCCTCCTTTCCTATCTTTGTTCCATGAAATTTCTAATACTTCCCTTTCCTAACTTTATTCTTATTCCTCTACTTCCAGAGAACCCACTTTTGACCTTTCCAACAACTGTCTACACTTCTATCCTCTCTTGACTTTGCACATAGTTCATTACTGCTCTACCTAATCTCTCTCTTCTCACCTCTTCAACTCTAGGCTGTTACGACCTCCTACCTATACCCATCATCTAACTGTGACCAGTAATAGAATGGAAACACAAACCAATGCCGGTGCGACAATTACTTTGCTAAACACGTTGAGCTGATTTCCTCATCCACCTTTTAAAAAGTTTTTCCATAACTCCCAGGACTTCAGTACTTGAATCCCACCTTCATCTTCCTTATACTCTCAAGCATCTTATAACTTCACATAAGGAATCTTATCAAATTGTCCTGTCAACTTCCAAGTTCTCCTACCTTTTTCATCCACTCCCCTTTCCTCTTGCTTAGTAGTACTATTGTTTTCTGTATGAACATGATAAACATCTCTTCTAGGTGACACACCAGTCTAAAAAAGCTTATTTTGTGAGCCTCAATATTCTTTATCTTCCACTATAATCATTTCTAGAATTTTAACCTCAAAAACAGTCACTTTCAGTATGCTGCTATCACTCAGTGTATCTAGGTGCTTTGTAAAATAACTTACTTAATCTTCACACAAGCCTTTGGAGACAGAGCCTGTCAAGTGTCACAGGTTATAAGGGAGACAGGTCTGCCCTTGACGACAACGGCTGCCCCTCATGCCACTCTCCTTCCTGCGGCGCATGCTCTGGCTCCGAAGTACATTCTCCTCAGTGTTCGTGTCCTATACCCACCTGACGATACTCACCTGACTGAATTACCTGGAGCTTCGTTCTATTTGTCTTGGCCATTGTTTTGGGAAGAGGGCAAGGGTGTGCCAGGGATGGCACCTAGGGCCTCGCACAGGCTAGACCCCAATCTCACTGATTTTTATACACCATATGACTATTTACCCCCAAGCCCCAATTTCAACGTTTAATCCTATTTTCTTGTAGTTGGAAAATTATAGAGCAACATTTTGAACATAAACCTCTGGCCTCTGAATTCTTAACTCCATAGCATGTTTACAAAACTGAGACTAAAACTCTAAGCACGACACTGAACTAAGATTTCTACAGTCTAGTAGAGTTCTCCACATTTCAACTTTGCAAATAATCATATCAACAAGATTCTATGGCTGCTTTTACACTAAATTTTCCCTGTATGTTTCTTAAGTTTGTTTCCTCATTTCATGCTCTTACTTTAAACTTACAATTACAGCTTACTCAGATGGAAAACTAGAATATTTCTGGCCTCTGATTTCTCCAATATACTCTTGGAGCCAGAGCTATTCCCTTCAAACTCAACTATATATAACCTTATTCAACTGCTTAAAAACAGCTAGTGAAACCTCACAGCGAGGGTTCATAAACAATATTTTGGTTAGTTATACCACTGACAAAGTAATGAAAGGTAAATTCCTAAAATTCACTAGATGATCCTATGAGACAGTTACAGGATACTTAGAAGTCTGTGTTGTGTTCTCCAGTATAAAACATCATGTTTCACAGGTTAACTTCATTCCAGATCTTGTTCTCTAATAGGATCTCCAAGCCTCACTGCTTTTGTATTTTCCCAATTACTATACATGCCACTTAAATGTCACTTCCAAACTACAATCCACATTTTTTCATGTATGTTCATACTGCATTGCTGATCCATAAAGTTCCAACTTCTCTTTTTGATGAGGAATCACTTCATCAGACTTTAAAATCGCACTAATGTTGTATACATTTCGAACTATACATTTAAGAATGACTACTTGCATTGAAAACTTAATATAAAATGCTGCCTTTGACAGTTAAAACGTGGTCTGGGCAGTAGGTAGGCCTGGAGTAATGAACTAATTTATTAAGTAGTAATAGCAATGACCTAATTTTATTGAAAATGCAGGCCAATATACTCCAATGTAGTAAAGCTTTACTTCTAATGTGTTTATCACATCCATGGCTCATAATATTTCTAAAGCATTCCCTAATCACCAAACTTCTTTGTTCAGAAGTGGAAAATCACTACAGAATTAAGACACATTCTCTGATACTAACTAAACTCAGAATTGAATAAACTACCTGAAGTGTTTAATTTCACATTAATTTGTGAACTGCAATTTTAAAATTTTAAAAGGGAAATTCTTTCAGCTCAGTTTTTACAACCTGTTTGTTTGTTTGTTTTCCTTTCATTGTTGTTGTTCAACTGCTTTATTGCCTTGCTTTATTTTGCCATCTTTGCACCCAGGCTGGCTTCAAAATCACAATCCTCCTGCCTCAGCTTCTTCAGTGTTGGGATTACAGACATGTAGTCACCATACCTGGTCCCCCAACTTCTTTTCTAAACAGAAATTAAGATTTGAACATTAACAATTTTTAAATTCAGCCCAAAGGACTCTGTATCATTTTGTAACGATCATCTTTGCACAATCACCCTACACAAGCATGAGATATTTAAGACTTCTGCTGGTGCAATGTGGTATATAATTTAAAATAATTTTTATAAGTCAATCAAGTATTCTCTATAATATTAAAACATTAAAAATAACATAAAGAATAAATAAATAGTAGAATACGAATCAGTAAACCACTTATTAACATTACCGGGCATTTATTATATAATATCCATAACTATTATGTGATATGCTCAATTCAACTTGTTTTATATCAACATCATTACAACATCTGAGTAATGCAATAGTGGGTGACAGAAAAGTTTGCTACCATCTTATAGGAACACCCTCATGAACAGGCAGTTATTGAAACACTTCTATTCAGTAAAGGGCTAGGATTTCAAATGGTTTACACACACACACACACACATACACACACACACACACACAGACACCTTTAAAAAACACAAATGAAATATAAGTAATAATTTTTAAAGTGGTAATGTTCCAGTTATTCTGAGGGTAGAAACTATCCTAAAAGGATCTGTTTAGGCAATTTTGAAAGTAAGCCAAAATTTTATATGGAGAGTAAGTGAGAAGAAAGAAAGGTGATCCATTCTACCACACAATTATATGGAAAGACCCATGAATCTGTACTCTTTCCCTGGGTTTTCTTTTTAGGAAAGCACTTCATTGCCTGCACCACACTTAGTAAGCGACACTAAGCAGTATGGTTAGCAACTGTTCTGCTGCTAGTAGGTCATTAAAAAAACTTCAGTGATTGCTTTATGGAAGATACTGAAACTCCAAAAATTAAACACATTAGTTAATATCTAAAAGATGATAATGCATCTTGTTTTCTACACACACACACACACACACACACACACAATAGGCATCAGTGAAGAAAATATGACGTGCTCTACCACCTCACTGCTACAGAGCTAATTTCTTTGTAGTTTTCCCCTTCCTTTATCCCACAGCATTAAGATTGCATATTCAACATAATGTCTCACAAAGAGTGTTTATTTTCATAGCAAATCTCATAGAATAATACTTTTAAAAAAACTGAATTTTAGGGGGTAATTAACAAGAGAAAACTATCAGAGGGAAAACACTAAAATGTCCAAATAATTTTGAGAAGAATGTAAAATGACAAAAATTCTTTCTCACAGTAATACTTAGTGCAGAGCTATGGTAACAAAAGCAACTTGGAACTGGGAGAAGCACGGACAAACACATCAGTGACTGGAACACAGAAGAGAAAAATAATAGGGTGAAACAAATATCTCCACGTAAACCTTGAAAATGGAGCAATGAAATTTTAGAAGGGTCCTACAGAAGAACTAGAGCAATTTCCCCACTTAACAAAAATGAACTGTCCTAAATCTCATTCCTCACACAAAAAAATAGCTCAAAACAAAGACCTAAATGTACAGTAAAAACTGATAATTTCTAGGAAAGAGAACATATGTATAATCTAGATCCTTTGCTACCAAAGCACAATTCACTATAAGACAAATATTAATAAACTGAACCTTATCAAAATACGTCTCTGCAAAAGATTTTGTTAAGACAATGAAGGACATCTATTTCCTCATCAGTGGAATCTAGATTTTTAAAGAAAGCATGGACAGAGAAGAACTACTTGAAAAAGCAGCAGCCTGCAGGAAGGCAGTGGGTAACAAGAAAGGGTACAAAAAAGTTCTGTGTGATTAAAGTATATTATATACTTAATCAAAATATCACAATGAAATCCATTGTTCTACACAACTAATACATGTCAATGAAAATAATTCTTTTTATAAGGAGACAGCTAAATATTAAAAGATGGAAAGAAAATATCTTACATAACTAATCTGTACAATAAACTATTCTCAAATGCAACAGACTAAATGTACTAAAATTTAACCAGTCACATAAAGATACAATAATGGAAAATAATATACACAGAAAAAAAAACCACGAAAGGTGTTGAGCCTTTTTCTAATTCCTAGTCATACTTGAGTTATTGTTTTTTATTGCTTTCTCACATTAAGTATGAGACAGAAATTATGTATAATCTCATGCTATTTATTGAGAAAATATTAATGCTTTCTGGTCTTTCACTTTATGGGGATCAATCTTTTTTTGAATGAAATACATTTAAATTGTAATTAACTTCCTTCCTTTTCTGACCCACAGAAAAAGAGTAGCTGAATAAATAATTTCATAAATAAAATTGCTCACCTACAAGATAACAACTCTGGAGCTACCAGAGTCTAGAAGCAATAACTCTTGAAGTTGAAAATAGATGCTGGACACAATCTATCCTGTTGGACACAATCTACCCTCTGCACATTCATAAACCTCCGAAGAATTAAAGCTATACTCATTCATAAACTGATTTAAGAACCCAACTAAATGCAAACAACAGTACTAAGTATAAACTCCTTCCACCAGCAAATATGTCTAAGTATCCTACACAAAGATCTAGTTGTAACAGTTGCTTAACACAAGTGAGGTCCTGAATCTAATTCCCAATACTGAGAAAAAGGAAAAAAGAAAGATGAGACTTGTTATACACAAACAAATGAAAATATATCACAAGACAAATGGATCTAGTTTATGAAGGAAAAAAATCTATTTTAAAATATTTTCTTTAAACTAGTTACTACAAAAGAAATAGGAACTGATGATTAACAAGTTCAACAACTTCTTTTTTCTCCAATAAAATATGTGAAACCAAAATGCTTTAGTCAAAACTAAGCCCATTAACAGAAAAATATAATCAAGAATGGCCATCACGCATTGAAGCCACAACCAATTTTCAGTCAAGACTACAGTGGCTAAATATGGCACACACCTTCTGATAAGAGACCAACACAAACAGCGGATGAAGGGAGAAGCCGCCTGACACAATGAGGAAGCAGGAGATTTAAACTGCCCACTCTAAAGGGACGCTGCTGGCTTCATTCTGCCAATGAGACTGGGTGCAAGGTGGGAAATTCTGAAAGAAATTTAACAGCAGACCAACAGCCAATGCCAAGCGTCACCTTTGACAGGATCCTGCTTTTTAAAAGAAAGAGGAGAGGAAAGTAGAAGAGGCTGTTTTGCAGCTTGTGAGAGTCTGGGAGAAGTATGTAGCAGATACAATCAAGATGCATTGTGCACACTGTGCAGATATATGAAACTGTCAAAGAATATTTAAAACAAAAATGTCTAATGCTGGAACTCATTACACAATCCAGGTTATTTAATTACATTAAGAAATTATTGTTGCCAAACATGGTGGCACAAGCATGCAGGAGACTGAGGCAAAAACAAAACAAAACTAAACTAAACAACCCTGAGTTTGAAGTCTGCCTGTGCTATAAATTTCCATATCAGACTGTGGACCAGACCATAGAGCAAGACAGTCTACATTTAAGTAACAAGAAATTTTTTGACATGGAAAATATACTATGCATTGATAAGAAAATTTAGATACATTGTGGGAATATTTCAACTGACATGAAAGCAGAGCTTTGTTTAAAATGCTGTGACCGCTGCTGTCGACCTGACAGCACGTGGCTTCAGGCTGCGGCCACAGACGTGGAACATCAATAGAAAGCTAAATATTACCACACACAATTCACTCAAAACTAATTCTGAGAAAAGGCTTGCAGAAACTACTTTAAAATAAATTTACTAAATTATTTTAGGCATTACACATAGAAAAGGGAAAACGAAGTAAACAGCTCGACAATATTTAAATTACTTACAAGAGTCAAGTATTAAAATACTGCTATCCAGCAGCCTTGAAGGGTCTTGTAAGGACACATGAGCTAACCCTGCAAAAACTAAAACTAACACATAAAGCTGCAAACGCCACTCAGCAGCAGTGATTTTCTGTTCTTGTTTCACTGACATAACCCTGGCATCTTTAAAATCATGGACATGATGCCTTGGGGCCACTTCCAAAGGTTCCTAACTTGGAGAAGGGGCTGGCTTGGTGATTTCAATGGGCATCAAGTTTGAGAAACACTCCCATACAAGGGCAGAAATATAATTTAATGAATCAAAGTTTCTTAAATACCTTTACAATGATCAGTATTTTAAAACCAATACATTGCTTGTAAAAAGCTTGCTTCATACCTTTTTAGTAAGATTATAAGAACAGTCACTATTTTATTCAACTATATAGAAAGTGCCATTCTTTTGATGAATTAACTACTTTATTTTTTTAAAGTGATGGCATGAACATGAAAAATTACTTCTAGCAATTTTCTAAAAGTGATCCACCCCTTCATAAATTTAAACCACTTTTTAACATGACAAAAATGATCATTACAATGATGTCTCAATTTATAATTGGGAATTTTTGGTCACCTTATTCTTCAAAGTGAGCATGTGAATGAGTAATAGTCTGTCAATTTTGCAATTATGTATTTAGGTGTCAGATTCTAACTACAGAGCACTCTGTCTCCCTTCCTTTAATAAACTACATTTTCAGAAACACTATGATTCTTACCACTAAAAGAAAACCAGATACACGATAGCTTTGAAAAAAACTTAAAAAATAATGCAATTCAATGAACAAGATACAAAAAAGATAAACTGAACCCAGAAATTGTCAACAAAATAGAAAATTTAAAATCTTTGGAATAAAAGTAACCCTTTCAAGTGTTTCATAAGTTCTAAGGAAGACTGAGTGAGAATTAAATCTCTCCAATAAGTTTGTTTGTACTCTAATGTCATCTGATAAGATATCTTAAGAGGGGGCTGGTTAAGCCTCTGCTGAGTTTAGCTCCAGATCCCATCTAAAAATGAAGGGCAGAAATGATGGGGGCCCACAATTCTGGCATAATTCTGAACCAGTAAGGAGGAGCATGGAAAATGCCAGAGCAAAATAAAAAGGAAACACAGATGACTCCCAAAGTCACCCTTGGGCTTCCACAGGCATATTTTTCTTTTCTTTCCAAATTATTTTTATGTGTTTTAATTTTTTTTAATTTTATGATTTTTTTTTACTTAGACATTTCTAGAATGGCTTTGAAAATAATTGAGTTATAACTTTCAGAAATCTTTCAATTTTAAGTAGATTTATAAAACATTTTTGTTTATTATTTTGTATGTATGCATGTGTGCGTTTGTGGAAGTCAGAACAAGCACCCTTTATAGAGAGATCCAGCAAAGATCCTTTCTCTATCCTGCAAATTGCAGAAATAAAACATATTATACTAAAAATGTTCAATTCAGAACTGGAGAACTAAGGCAAAGTTGGAGGCTTGACTTAATGACCAAGCCAATGCTTAGCATACATGGGAGTCTGGTTTCAATCCTACGAAAAAGAAGAAAACAATTTACAAGTTCATAACGTAAAAATTCACTGAAGACAATGGCTAAAACATAAAGTAAGATAGAAGTTAATTGTGTTACAGCTTCGTAATCTTTGTGTGTGTGTGCGCGTGTGTGTGTGTGTGTGGTGTATATACAACTTCATGTGGGTGCGCAGGCACATGGAGCACATGTGTGCATGTGTGTGCAGGCATGTGGAGCACATGTGTTCGTGGGTGTGCAGGCAAGTGGAGCATATGTGTGCACGTGGATGTGTCAGGTATGCTTTTCAATCACTTTCCATTTTTTTCCCACAACAGGGCTTCAGTTAGCCTGGAGCTCGCTGGCTGGCAGGCCAAAGACCTCCAGGGACTTACTCCATCCCCACACCCCTTGTTCCCTCACTGATGTGACACTGTGCCCCCACTTTTCTTCAGAGGATCCAAACTCAGGTCCTCAGCTTGTCCAGCAAGCATGTTACCTCCCACCAAACCCAACTCCTTCGTAATTTTTTATGAAAAAGATTTTATGATTATCTTTAAGATAACAAAATAGCAATGAGTACTATAAAGTCCAGGAAACCTAAAAATATGCCTCTAGTCAGGATCCGAGTGCATCCATTTACACTTGATGGGCACACATGGGCAGCTTCTTAAAATCCTACCAAGTGATTACATGGTCTACATTTATTGTTAGTTTGTTCGTTTCTATAAGAATTTGAGTTTTATAGACACTATAAAATTTTAATGCTCTTACATCCTTTATTTAGTTAGTCTGAGGATTTGATAATGTACCTGAGGAATATTACCTGTCAAGTACTTAGAAGAATGGCTAAGACCCACCAGAAGCTACACAATAAAAAATTGATTCTTTTTTCTTCTCTAACACAAGTCAGCAAGGAATTTAATAATCTACAGTGAGAACTTAAAAACAAAATCTACATATTATTTATTATTGTCTCAGTTTTGACTTTGGCTTTGAAAACTATGAATTAATAAGATTTCAACCAGACCCACACAGCAACATAGATTCTGCCAGGAAATTGTTAACAACCTACAGCATCTATTATTTCAGTCATGAAGAATAGCAATAGCTTTTGTCAAATAGATCAGAAAATCAGAATAAAAACTGTTTTGTTTGAAGTTATTGTCAACTGCCTTTGCATATAAAAATGTTGCATTTCACACATACCATACATCTGAAATACATACAAATGGACATCATTACTGCTATATAACCATGGTGAATAAGCATTCTTAAAATGGACCTCGTTACAATCATTTTTAAAAAAAAAAAAATGGTGGGCATAAACTAAATTATAAGTTACTTCCTCAGACTAAAATGCCTAACAAAGATAATTTTATACATACACACACACACACACACACACACACACACACACAGACACACACACACGCACATATTTACTGAACACATTAAACCCATGAAACTACAAAATTACACCTGGAGTTATATATACATCACTTTGCTTATTTTCATTGTGAACATTGTTCCTCAATCTTCATTCTATCAACTCTCAGATGTTTATTTTTACACTGTACTTTTAGTAGGTGGTCCAAATAACTACAAAGTAAGGTAAAATATACATAACAAGAAGAAATGCAAAGGAAGAGCTAAACACATTTTACAGGGTTTTTTTTTTTTTTTTTTGGAATCTAATTCTTAAAAAGACTTAAAGATATACTGTGCTTTGGGAAGGAAAAAAACTTCCTTTTTTTCTGAAACACTTCACCATTTCCACATACTGCTGAACTAACCAGTTTAGTTCTAAAAAACAGGCAGAAGGTGTTAGACGTAGTCTTAAGAGGATGCAAACTTGAAATATAGATATGTTAAAAAATAATAAAATAAAATAAACCTTAACAGTCATCTTTTTCACTGGAGAGATTCTGTTTTGAGAATGTGGTAGAGGAAAGAAAGCAAGGTAATATAAGGAACAAAACTGATGTAAATTATTTCTGTGAAGAACATTTAGGTCTGCATTTAAACAGCATTCATATCCCTTCACACCTGACAAAAACAAAACTCATCAATACACACACGGTCTGCGAGTTTCAAATAAAAGGTGATGATACTTACTGGAATGTACGGGCAGGTGTCCATTTAGCAATGCGGGAGAAAAGTGGTACAGACAGTAAAAATCCTACCTAAAAGGGATGTCTCCTTGGCAAAGGCTGCAGCAATAGCTGGGTCTAATGCAGGCTGGCCGTCTCCAGAGGGAAGATCAGGGCGAGTATAATCCCTACTTTTATCATTGTTGTATTTTACATTCAAATTCACCAGTTTGGAAAAATCAATCCTTAGGGTACAGCAAGCATTGTAAATATTTTGACCATCTAGGGCCTGTGAAAGTGAATAAAGTGTATCAGACACTTTCATATGAAAAATCAGCAAAAAAAAAAAAAAAAGAGAGAGAGATTCTATTTCATACATCATGCTGTAAATATACATTCATTTCCACCAAATATTGCCTTCTTTAAACAAACGAACAAAAAAAGCTACTTAAATAAAAAAATCCAACCAATTCATCCATCAGGACTAATACATTTTAATTTGGGGAAAAAAACAAAAACCTGGAAGCATTTTTTTAAAAAAAGAGAAAACTGGCAATACACATTGCTATATCAAAGACAGCATTTATGACTTTGCACAATATATTACATACCTATTTTACTCTGGAAGACATTATTCATGTGATTCTATATATTTTGATAAAGTAATGCTACTGGGTACCACATTGAACGAGGTTACCTCAACCAATAAATGTACCACCAAGATAGTGGCAATGCCCATGAAAGGGCAGGGAACTAGTACTTAAGATGAAATGTCTGTTTAATGAGAACATCCTGATGAAGCCAGTGCAGGTCAATGTCATTCCAGGAACTTGCTGGATCAGAAAGAACGACGAGTTTAGGGTTAAATGTCTAGATCTCGTTAAGTCGTCTTAAGAACATTATTTGATTCTCTGGATCTCAATTTCTTAATCTAGAAAACAGAAATGAAAACAGCTGCCGGGCTTCTTAACAGGAATTAAAATTAAAGGATCACACATGTGGAAGTTTATCATTAATCATTAACTATTCTGCTGTGTGTCATGTTTACTTCAGCGGCCGTATCATCATTTCTAGTCTAGTAAGATAGAATCTAGAAACAAACCAAAGATGGAAAAATTGTGCTCGTTTTTCACTTAATCAACATGTTTTAGCAGAAAACGTATGCTTTCCATAGCTGTTTAAGAACATGAAGCATGTAAGACTTGAAATTAACTCGTATTAAAATATTCTTACTCTCTGGAAAAACTATCCTATCCTTTTAATATACAAAAATTTCTGACTGCATTTACTAAGCTGAAAAGTAACAAAAAACAAATCATAACCCAGAAGCTTTGGGGAATGGTGAAACACAAAGGTATTTCATATACACCAAGATTGGGTTAAAAGTCCTGCATGATAGTAGATGTCTAAAATCAACTTTATCAGCCAGTATAATATAAATTAACCCAACATCCCACCGTAAACACAAACACCACCTTCTATTCACTCATGTACCATTCCTGTAGGGAAAATGTGAGCCAGATAACACAATCTGTGATTCACATGACATCAATGACATTATGAATATCTACGACACCAAATTATAGCAAAAGATTTATTCTTAAGGAACTATATTAACATTATCAAAAAGAAAGAACTGGCTTTACATCACAGTATCTAGGTTAATGCTATAATAAAGGGCTGACAGCAAAATATTAAATCTACAATAATCAAAATCCTTGGAAAAGTGCACTATCTTCCAGCAATATTAGGGCAGAGTGCCAAACTATCCTCAGTGAATTTACAAATTGTTAGAAAAACCTCTAGAAGCCTTTGTCTTAGAATATTATCTTTATATGGCTAGAAGATAATACAAGTAACAAAAATCAAGAATGCAAGATTAAGCTTTTAATAGTAGTTAAATTCTTCAGAATAACTATTTATTAATATAAAAAGCCACACTAATAGTTCACACACAATTTCTTTAAAACCAATGATTCACCATACATCTTCTATTCACGTCAATGTGGAATATATAAAATATAGAAGCTAAAAAAGTGATTTAAATGAGACCCTACTAAAAACTCTGCCCAAGAAAACAGAAAATCCCTCCAATAGATTTTAAAAATTTGCCAGTAAAACTTGAGTACTATGTAAGGACCGAATGACCTGATGTTACTGCTGCAATATTTTTACCTTGTTTTTACTGTTGCTTTTTGATAACTAATGATGTACAATTTCCTGAAAGTAATCAATAATAAAAAGTAACCCACATGCATGCTAAAATGGCACACAATGACTTTCAGAAGAAACAGTTACCATTAACCAGCGCACAAGAGGACATAATGCTCATGAAAAGCCATTTCTAATCTCAAAAAAAAGAAAACATTCCCTAGCGATCTGTGTTATAAGTTAGCTACAAAAACAACTATGACAAGCTAAGTGAAAAGGTGACTATATGACATATCTTATTTAAAAACATGTTTTTATATATCAATAAATTTTCTTCACTTTAAAAAGTATTCCAAACCCAAAGGAAAGCTTATCTTTGTTTTCCCAGTGTTCTGTGTGCCAATGAAAGCAGTTAAGATTTTCCAAAGGTGCCAAGAGTGCTGAATGTGAAGATCTTTCAATTTTTGGTAACTAGCATTGTTACTACCAACTTCGCATTCATCCTAAATGTCAATGCTCAGTAAAGACAGCAAAAAATAAAGCAGATGTAGTATCTACTAATATAATTTATAGGCTAATAGGAAAAAAAAGACAGTTTATGAATAACTATATAGACACAAACTAGTTGAAAGAACATTAAAGGCGTCTCTGTGAAGTACTTCAAAAAAGGAAAGGTAAAGCTGGGTAATGGAGTCAAAGAGAAAAACAGTGTTAACAAATGCAACAGCAATGGTAATTCTGGGTGGTCAGGTAAAACAGGACTACTTGAAGTCCAATTTTGCGATCAAGGGAGGAGAAGAAATGAGGAATGCGTTAAGTCTCACACGGACTCTACCCTAAGAACAAGAGTAGTGAGGTGATCATGGAAGTCACTAAACACGAACTGGCATAACTGCAAGGCGATACCAACCTCAGCAGTCTGCAGAAAGATAATGAGGTGGTACAGGATGCTGAGGTATGTTCCAGAGAACATGGACAAGCAAGCTCTGCAGGAGGATAAGCGCTGAGACCACATTCTCACACTGAGTTGCAAGGACTCTGCAAAAAGGTGTGATGTGTGAACATTTGAATCAACATCAAAAGGACACAGTCGGTCTGCTTGTCGGACTGCCCTCCGGACACTTGGTGGATGCCCATGTCTCAGTGCTGCTGCGGCCTTGTGTCAGTCACAAAAGCTGCTTTCTGTAGTGGGCAGCGGCTACTACAGAGACACGTGACTGGTCCAAGTGCTGAGAAAAAGAAACTGTTGATGCTCAGCTCTAAATGGAGTTTTGTATTAGGATGTGTCCTCTCCGAGGCACGAGAACACAGAAGAGGGGATGTAAGAACTAGGGGATGCCTTGCACTCTTGAAGGTCAGCAACTGTGAACATCTGCACGAGAGGCACACAGTAGAGAGTGCACAAGGTGGAGAGAGCAGTCAGGAGCCTAGAGTCTAGCTCGGGACCTACAGGCAGTTGATGGTTACTGGGAACAGGGAGATGTTTTCTTCAGAGGTGCAGCCACTTCTCTAAACACTGTGCCCCTGTAAGTGACCCTAATAAAACTCCCTGGTGCACACGTACACACGCAAGTAGCAAGGCCATCAGTTCACAAGTAAGTCAGCAGAAGTGGGTAGGTGACAAGGCAGAGAGTAACAGGATTTATATGACTAAAATACTTTGTACATATTTGAGGGTTTTGCAACAAAACACACATCTAATTTATATATAGTAATTTTACATGTACACTAATAAACTTAAAAATACATAGGCTTGTTTTTAAAGAATTTAGCATTAAGCATGACTGTTTAAAAAATTTAGCATTAAGCATGCTAAAGCTACAAATGCATCCATTTGTGTATAGCAAGGATTAGAAGCTGCCTGTTTGGTTGTATGGTGGTAGCAGAGTTTGAGGAAAAGACAAATTCAAAAGAAATTCGTTAGGTACTAAGCTGGTTTGAAAGAGTGACCACTTCATGTTTCCTGACTTAATGACTTAATGTCCACACACAACACTAGAAACAGAGGCTGTGCTGAACACACTAAGCTTGAAGATGTCTAATGACTGGCTGGAGCCCTCATTTGACCCTTTAGTAAAGAGCAAAGAAAGCAATGTGAGCACTAAGCATCACTAAGGTGAGGAAGTCAGTGACTGCCTGGGCAGAAAAGGAGGTGTGTGGTAAGGGCGGAGACAGCCAGAGAGGCAGTTAATTCTAGGTGAAAAGTGTCGGGGCGCACTAGAAAAGAATATGTAGGCTCAAGGGGACTAATGCCCTCTACAGGTCACATGAGATAAAATCTAGCTGTTAGGACTGGGGCTTCACTCCTCTAATCATCACTGTACCTTTGGGAAAACAGGGCCCACACTTCCCTGCACGAGATAGAGAAATGAGCACAGAAAATGTACACATAGCAAAAAAGTTTTTATAACATTCTGGTTATAAAGAAGCAGGTTACAGACACTAAGAACATAAGGGTTATAGACGGTGTAGGAGCTAAGGTACATTTGTAATGCAAGAGGCTTGGGCATGCTTGAGATATTAGTGAAAGGAAATCAAAGCAGAGACAACTGCAAGACAGAGATGACAGGAAGGGGCCACCTATCAGGAAGCACACAGCAAAGGACTATTGCTTACTGGTATTAGAAGCATGTGGCCTTTTTTACAAAGATAGTAATGGGTATTAGGAGGAGAAATTTCTGACAGAATTCCTGTAGAAAATAGAACCCACTAACTAAAGGAATGTGAACAGAGTTTTCAGGTGACAGGTACTTTTGGATGATGCTCATAAAACTTCAACTGCCATATTATATTAGCCTATATAAGATTTTCTAACTGCACCCTACATATAGGCATGAAGATGACTGGAATCTTCAAAAGGCTCCCCAAGCAGTCAGGTAACAGTGTAAGAAGTTCAGAAAATAAGTACTCTTTTTGTCTCTGATAGAGGAAATATAGTTAAGTTCAGCTACCAGAATATATACTTCACTGAAAAAGTTACTTAAAATGGAATCTCTTGAAATTCATTATGTTTGCTGACATTTTGTTATAAAGATCCAAAATTATAAAAAAATCATAAACACACCTTTATGTTTATTAGCACAAAAGACAGATTAAGTGAAAATATCATTTAAATCATGACATTAAATGTTAATTACAGATAATTTCAGACAAGGTATGTACCCAAACTATTTTCACAGTAAGAAATGTAACATAAACACTTTGGGGCTTGAGATGACTCAGCAATAAAAGTGCCCCACACAAACCTGGCAACCCAAGAGCCCACATGGGAAAAGAAAGAAACGATATCTGAGAGCTGGCCTCTGGCCTTCACAGACAAGCGGGGCCCCTGTACACCTGTGCACTCTCTCTCTAGGAAGTAAATAAAATATTTTAATGCAGTATAATTTCTGATAAAATTCCATTTCATGATCCTTTAACAAATATTTTCCTCTGGATCAGGAGAGCAAAAAAACGAACAACCCACCGCTCCAAAAAAAAAGAGAGAAAAGAGTCCTAACAGTTAAAGTCTGTAAAAGAAACAGAGTAGTAACCTGAGAACCTGAGGAAAGATTATCTGAAAAAAATCTTCACATCTTAGGACTGCTTTGTAACAATGGAGAAGAAACTTGACAACATAAAGTCAAGAGAAAATGAGATAAGAATTCCTGACAAACATATTACAATTAAACTATGATTACTAGGATAAACTTTATGCTACCTAAAGATACTTGAGATATTGAAGACAGAAAGAAAATGAAGCAATCAAAAAATTGGTCTGAGCTTCATATTAGAAATCTTAAACTGGGAAATCAATGAAGTACTGTAGACAATACTTAGTATGAAGGTAAAAGAAAGTAAATAGCAAATATTTAGGTAAGACTAAGGCAAAATAGTTGACTTAACAATTTTTTATAATAATGATCAATATAAATGTTAATGGCTTAATAACTGAACAATGAGAAAATATGGCCTAAAGAGTAAAAACATAAATAAAATCATATCCAGGCATTCCAAGGCAAAGGGATAATATTCAATTTCTAATGAGGTGATGACAAGGTTTCGAAATAGCTGCTTTTATAAAAAATAGTTTGATGGTGTCCATAATTAACAATGATAAAAAAGTGAATAAAAAACCCATTAAGAAACTTTTTTAAAAAAATGTAATATACAGCCATACCAGAGTCCATCAAAGAATTTGAAATATAGCTATACTGAGATATTTCAGTCAAAGTACCTTGAAAATAACTAATCTGAAATTCCTACTGAAAATTTTAGGCATGGACACCAAAATCCTGCTATCTCAAAAACAAACAAACAAACAAAAAAACCATGAAATTGTGTTTTACACCTAACAAAAGAATAACATAATTCTATGTACAATTCACTTTAACTCTGGCTATTCTCAAAAGTACATAAGAAAATCTCCTAAAATTATACACATGACAGGAATTTCTACCACATAGCATATTATACAGCACTGCTAAACATCATCAGGATTAATACCATTTAACTATCTCAAAAGAAGCTCAGACTTACTAGTTTTGCTTGTTGAGCATTTACTGGATCACCATATTGCAGCAAAGCTTGAAATTGGTTATTTTTTGTAAATGTAATTATCTTCAGTACAGCACCAAACTTAGAAAATATCTGTGAAAATATTACAATCAAGGCATTATAGTTGTATCTTATGCACAGTCATATAAATGCACAGTTCTTCAATGCATAGGTGTGGAAACTGTTGAACTTACTTGGTGAAGAACATCGAGTGTCACAGGGTAGTACATGTTGTCAATGATTATTCTAAGGACTGGACTCTGGGCTGGAGTCACCGCGCTCTCGCTGACTGCGGTGCCACTGAGAGGCGTGTTTGCTGTCTGGACGGCGGTCACGGCCTGAAGCACGGCTTGGGCACGCTGGAAAGAGAAGGCGCACCACTCACAACACGCCCGCTGCCCGCCCTCAGGGCTTGTCGCGCGGCGTCGCCACCTCTTTGGGATTCAACTTTTCTACTCATGTTTGTTCAAGACAGTTATCTAAGCTCTGGTACCAATACTGAACAAGCCAAGGTAGGCAATGTAATTTCTTTTCAAATAATATAATGTACCCTAGTAGAGCTTTATAATGAGAAAATATTTTAAATGGAAACTGAGGAATGACAAGACTTTAGCTTCCTATTATTCTCTATGAAACAGGTATATATATAGCAATAACGGAAAACTATTTCTGATTATTTACAATAATTCTAATTTAGTATTAATAGATGAATACTAAAGATTAAAATAAAAAGTATGAGTACTATAATAGTATAATTTGCATGATTTTTAGGATCCGTACGTATAAAAAAATGAGATTTAAAAACAGTATTCTCCAAATATCTTGCCAATTAAATATCAAATGTTCCAAAATAAATGTTCCATCATTATTATTAATGACTTTTCTGCTGTGACAGACTTTTCCAATAAGGAAATAGCTTTTATTTTATAAAGGATCAGAAAAGATGCCCAAAGACAAAAGATTATAATTGTAAAAACGGTAGATACTTTCATATTTAAAAATAAATGTAACAAAGTGATAAATGTTAAGAAGGAAAGACACAGCAAAAATATAAGAAAAATTAAAAGACACTTCAGAGAACAGACAATGAAACTAGAATTCATGCAGCACAAGATACAAAAGGTCTTCATGTCCATCTAAATAAATCCTATAATTTAAATGCCAATTAAATGTAAATCTATATATAAACTAAAGTAATTCAATTTAAATCCAACATTTTATGATGATATATATACTTAATATTTTATTACTACTATGGAAAATACAGCTGCAAAGAAAATAAAGATTTCAAAAGTAACATTTACATAATTAAGTATCTGAAGTATTTTAAGCATTTTACACAACATTTGGCAATATTCTTTCTTCATAAACATTTTCCTCAATGTATTTACCTTCAAGAAATACTACCAGGTGCTACAAATATGTCTCCCTACTCCTTGCATAGTGACAACCCTTAAGTAAAATGGTGCAGTATTGTAGTAACTCACCATAAACTCCTGTGCTTTAAAACATCTGATTACTTCTAATACTAACAACATATAAACCATTATAATGAAGCATTGGCTAGGAAAAGTAAAAAAGTACAGATGAAATTCTTTAATATGTCATCAACTCAAGGTTTAAAAATACTATCTTTCAGATAGAGAGTTATTTTTGTAAGCGTGATCTATGCTATATACTTTTTAAGTATAAAAACGACGTAAAAACTTTTTAAAGGATGCTCATCACTACATGTGGGAGGACGCTTACATGTAGCATCAGGTTCTCAGAATCTGGCTTGGAGGGACAACTCTGAGTACTCGCTGCCTGGTTAAAACAATTGATTAAATAAAAGTAAGTCCACAGCATTTGGATGAAGTACACAAAGAAGGGTGCATGGAAGTAGGGAGGACTAGTTGGGAAGAAAGGAGTCAGAAGAGTGGAAGGGAATAAGAAAGGATAATGGGGGGACTGAAAATTATCATAATACATTGTGCATATGTATTCAATTTTCAGAAATTAAAAATAGAAACAATTTGAAATGTTTCTATCAAATAGGAATTAAGTGACTATGGCATAAAATTCAACTCTTTCCTCTGCCACCTGAGTCTCCTTTTCTGTGCCAAGTGGATGATACCCTTCTGGAAATGTCCTAACTGCATGTATTTATGCCTCACTTTTGCCCCACTATTCAATTATCTACCTTCTTGATTTTTCAGATTAACAGCTTTGTTCTCTTCTATCAGTAACAAAAGACTCTCTACATTTAATTCATGAACTACAGTTAGTCAACTTAGAATTTAACTTACCGATTATATACACACGGAAAATGACTCAAATATATCATACAGAGCTCAGTAAAATACCAGGAATTGGGTATTTGTGAAATAATTACCCCACGAAAAGCAATACCGGGACAGAAGTAATATAGGAGAATCTTGCTATCTGTGCTGCTTTGGATCCTTTCCATAAGCACCACTTATGTACGTAAGAACGTGCCACAGACGACAGCTCCGCAGGTGCGAGCGGCTTACTCTCACTGCCATATGGTACTCTAGTAAATGAACACGTGACGACTTACTTTCCTGCTATTTGAACATTTGTATAATTTCCAACTTCAGGTATTACAATGTCATGTTCCATCTTTCTTTTGTGTATCTTTTTTTCACAAGTGTCATATTTAAAAGAATATAATCTTTTGATGCACATGTCATGCTTTTTTAAATACAAAACCAGGAGTGGCTTTACTAATTCACAGAACACAGAAATGGTCAATTGTATTTGCTATTTCAAGTTTCAAAAGTTTTCTACTGACATTACTGTCATTTTTACACGTACAAGTTCAAGATTACTATCTTCAAACCAACATTTGGTATTACATGTCTTTGTGGTTGCAGACAGGTCCTCTCGGCTGTGCAGCCCTGACTAGTCTCAAAGCTATGATCCTCCTGCAATACTATGAACAAGGTAGGAATCACAGGTGTGTGACCCTAGGTCTGGTTACATGTCTTTAATTATAGCCAATCCAGTATTATGTGCTATAGTATCTTACTACAATCTTAACTTACACTCCATGGATTAGAAAAAGCAGTAAGTAACTAAAGGAAAGGCCATGTGAAACACAGAGTGCAGGAGTGTTGTAAAGACAGTGCCAACGGCACCCTCCATATTAAGGGAGAGAAAGCAAGGGCCCAGGCTTCAGTGAGAGAAACCTCATCAGCTTGGAGGAACCATCAAGACAGACAAAGAAAAGTCCAGGGCCACAAACAGAAGTACAACAGCCAGCCAGACATCTCTGGACCTGTATCTTGTGCAGGAAAAGACCCTGCTGCAGGAGAATAACTTAGTTGGACTTTATGAATTTAGAAAAAAAAATACGCTTGGCTATAACTAAAAAAAGAATTTACGGGGTAAAGAAAGAAGCTAATTAGTTAAGAGAGCTCCTGCTATTAATGAAGTTAAGAGAAAATTATGTTATCCAGGCAAGAGAAGTAGCAGGAAGAACAGATAAAGCTACCGATATTTAAGGAGATAGAACTAACAGAATTTGGTGATGTTACAGATGGTTATGGTAAAAAAATGGTTAGAGCTAAAACACATCTTCATTTGCCTCTCCTATTATGAAACCTTAAAATTCCCGTAAGTCAATATAAACATGAAATAAATATAAACACTGAAGAGAGGGGAAAGTTACTCTTAGCTGCAAATAGTATTTGGAGTTCCCAGGATAGAACAATAAATGGAACCAAATGGACTAAAGGCATCATGACCACATCGACGCAGAAGGTTACTCTGGCAATAAACTCAGGAATCAGAGCTGAAGCTGACGGGTTCAAGAAAGCAAGCTCAAAAACAAAAGGAATGGAAAAGTCCCAATAACAAACAAATGGCTGATCTTTTCTGTGCTTCCTGACTCATCCCCTCACCATTAAAAACAAAACCCTCCCTCTAAAAGAATCACAGGTCCTAAAGGGAATCTGTGCAGCTGGAGGAGAAGAAAGCTCTACCTGGGAGGAAAGTACAACCCAAACCCAATCTAGTTGTGCATTTTAAACACACAGAAAATGAAGTAGGGCAAGGAGGGAAAGTGAAACCAAGATAACTGAAAGCCATCCCTGAAGAAAAGATATAAGGCAAATATACTAAGTTATTTAAAATATACTGTACTTAGAATCCTCAAAGAATCAGAAAGTTTTATGAGCTACAAGAGAAAAAGACAAAGAAAACTGAATGTCTTTTTGAAATTAGAAATATGATTTCAAACAAAAGAAATTTAGCATTTACTATGCTTTCTGCTTGGCACAACCTAGACCGGATTAAGTGGCTTATTCCCTAACCACTTACAGTGTCCCATCTCCAAAGGCTACTAATGGTCATCTCTATTTAACTGCACTTCTCTCCCACGTCTATGCGTAGACTTCTGGGTTTTGTTCCCTTATATATACTTTTGAACCTTTTCACATTGAGGCTGTGACCCTCAGGGCAGTGATGGCTTGGTGCTAGGAAGCTTGACTAAAGCCTGGGTTCAGTACAGGCTCTACAAACAGGGCACTGGCAAGTCTCTCTTCAATGACACTGGAATATAAAGTGCCAGTGTAAGATGACAGTTACTAAGTGAAATACACTGAATTCAGAAAGACAAATACACAATGCAGAATCTAACACGACCAATTTCATAAAAGCAGAAGGTGGTTTCCAGAGGCAGAAAGGAGGTGCTGGGGACAGTCTGGTTAGAACAGGCTCCAGTAGCACACAGAGTACTTAACTGTTCAAAGGATTTCAAACATTCTTACCACAAAGAAATGACAAAGTGTTTTGACGGTAGACCTCCTGATGTGATTTGATCATCTCACAAAACATACATATTTCAAAAAAAACCACTGTACTCTGTAAGAATACACAATCATCATTTGACAACTAAAACAGTAACATCCAAATAAATAAAAAAATAGTGAAAAATGTAGAACAGATAATTCCTTAGGCATAATTTATAACTTCACAGACATATCTTCTTTCTCAAAGGGAATCAGAAGTTTGCTTTAACTTAAAATAAAAAATAAATGAAATGTTAATCCCATCTTTTGGGCAAAAGCTTTACAGCCTGTTTTCTAAACTCTTAAAATGATTTCTAGATACTATTTACAATGTGTGAAAATCTAAGAAAATTTCTATCCAATATAAGAAAAAGAGCATGTAGTCTATATTTTACTGAAACGAAATAGTATAATTAGCCAAAAAAAGTTGTATTGAAAGTAAAAATTCTTAGAGAACACCAGTAATGATATTCGGTCTAAAAAATTCTTATTTTAACACAAATTTTAAATAATATCTTCTCTATTACATTTTGGAAATGTTAATAAATTTATATATTCTTCCTTAGGCTTTTCCCCTAAGAAAATTATTAATACATACCCTTGAAAATTTTTCCTGAATAAGACAAAGAATCAAATAACGAAGACAATGAACTCTACAACTTCAAAGCTAAGCAGCGGAGTGGCGTAGCTTCTACTGCCAAGCTTCATCCACCTCACTAGCAGCCTGAGTCTCTCGCCCAGCCTCTCCCATCACCAGCTCGGCCCAGGGCTGCTCCACTGTTCGTCCCCGATGCTGGGCTACTCCAGGGTCCCACACATGCTTAACTACACCCACCCGAGCTTCTGTATAAAAATTTTAGTTAATAGCAAAAACTAGAATTAATGCCCAGAATTTAAAGAAATTCTGAAATTCACACAATATTAATTTTGAACAAGAAAATTGCAAATGAATGTAATAATATATAGGGACATAAGCACTAACTTACCTTAAAAAGAATAAAAAATGCATATTAACATCTTATTTTCTGTTTCATACTACATAACAAAATTCTTAGGGTGTTCCAGTTTTGTAATGTACCTACATACTCACTTGGTTTAATGTATTATCTGTCTTCAGTTCTTTGTGATTGGAATACTGGATGTAAATTGGTTGGTTACGAAGGTGAGGTGTGACGGCAGAATAGTAATTAACCATGGTAATAGCTGCTTCTTCAGTGGCCAATTCCAAAAAGGCCTAAAAACACAATACTATGAATTAAACTTGAATAAACCATTATGAAATTTAACTCAAATATTTCTACAAGCTATTTGGCTGTTTAAAAAAATATATTACGTAGAATATATGACCTTCAAGTCAAATTTCATTGTTCTGGTGCATAGAATAAAAAACACCTTATTGAAAATTTATGCGTGCAACCAAAGCTAACCTCAAAGAGTACATTTTGAGTGCACATAGCTTCTCTAGCCCACCTATGATTTAACATGCCCCATAAACTTAGATCCTTAACAAAAGTTAAAGAAAATTTAAACTTTTTCTAGCATCAGCATTTTAGCACTACTGCCCTACAGGCCTCATGTGAAACAGTCAATTGAATTATCTAAGGAAAAAAGTGAAAAAAAACAACAAAACTAGATTAGCTGTAAAGTTAACTATATTCTAGGATTCTCATTTTTATGAATAGAATCTTTAGAAATTTTAAGACAAATTTCATATTTCCTGCACATGGGTACTAATACTACAATTATGATTATACCAAGACTGAATAAATTTTCCAAAATGAAAACACAATTTTGCTAATGCTACCAGAAACTATTTCTATGGATAAGGTAAAGTATCAGCCACTTCTATTATCACAAAGAAAAGAGTAAGATTTCTTTCATATCTGTCAGAAGGTGAAGACTTCTATCAGCTCAACACTAACTCACACACAGACAGAAGCGTACCTGGTTCTTTCCCTTCAGCATAAGGATGTTAGTCACCTTGCCAAAAGGTAAGCCTAAAGCAATGACTTCAGTCTCGGTCACTTCACCCGGTAACTTTCGAATATGGAGTACGCGAGAAGGAGCACCATCCATTTTATCTTCTCCTTTAAATTTCTTACTATCATTACCATTAGCTGAAAGACATTTACAACATCTTCATTAGTAGTAAAACAAAATCCATCAATTTTCCTTATTTCTATACACAAGCTAAATTGTAAAAATAACTTTAAAACACAGATGAATAAACCTGAATTCTTGAAAATTAAAAAACTGGACTTTTAGAAGAATGGAAATGGTCATTAAAATTACCATTGTGCAATGTTTCTGAAGAATATACAGAGTGGAAAGTGACAAGCAAAAACATTGAAATTATAAAGAAACTGTATGATGACTAAATAATTATACTGTAATTTAATTACATTTTTTGATAAACGAGAAACACAGCAGACTTTCCCTTATCTAAAGGAGAACCTTCAGGAACATAGAGTATCAAACCATACATAGCCTGTTTCTACACATGCCTATCTATGGTAAGGCACAGTAAAAGATTAATAGAAACTAAAGATAAAACAGAATTACAACACAGTAAGTTGAAAGCTTGTACTTTGGGATCATTCAAGTAAGCTAGCATTATTTCAATAAAGAAGAGCTACTTACCTTCATTCCCTCAAAAGAAAAAAATATTAAAAGATTTTATAATGCCCTATGTACTCAAGGAAAGCTCTAAGATTCCAGTCAAAATGAAGAATTTTTATACAATATTAATGGACACTTTATTTTTTATACAAGTATTATATGAAAACATACATTCCCCAGAACATTCTTAATACTTTCTATAAAACTCAAAGATTATCTTGATCTCTTAATGGTCCTCGAAATTCAATCTTACTGACTCTTGCTTTACCTATGTATTGGGGGAGAATATGAGTAAGCAGGAGGTGAGAATATGTAGGCCCAAGGTTGGAAAAGAAAGGGGGCAAAGCAAGCATGTGGCTGGTTTCATGAAGCACACAAGCCATGTGTCTCCCTCTTGGCTACGTCTGTGACCCTTCAGAAGAGACATTTTTAACTTACCAAATTTGGCAATTTTTAAATTGCCAAATGAATTTTTTTCTAAAGTCATTCTACGATTTAAAAAATTTATACTTTCTACGTATCACAGTTCTTTTACATTCTTTCCAACACCTGCTGCAGACAGACTTTTTAACTTTTTTGTTTTAATAATTTTATTTTTCTTTTTTCTCTCCCCTTAATTTCCATTCCATCGCCCCTCTCCTTCCCCTGACAAGCCTTCATCTCTCCTGTCAGTTTTAAATTTTATTTATTTATACTTCATTATAGTTTTAAATTTACATTTATCTAACCTCTCTCATGCTTTTTATGTGCAACATTATATCACTTTGTCTTTATTGTCTATTTAAATATTTTGGCCAATTTTCAAAATTGTGCTGCTAGTCACCTTACTGTTCCCTTTGAGTTTGTACAACCTGAATTTATACATATTCTGGATTATTTGTTCTTCACAGCTGTATGTTTTGTAAAAGCATTTGGTTACCCAATACTTGCCCAATACTATTAACTTAATAGTCTATTAAGAGATTTTGAAAAAGGGCTGGAGAGATGGCTGGAGAGATGGCTAAGAGGTTAAAACCTTTGTCTTCCAAGCTGAAGAACCTGAGTTTGGATCCTAGATACCATGAAAAAATGCTGGACAGAAATGGAAGCAGCCTATAATTCCAGCCCTTGAAGATCAGAGTAAAGCAATTAAGGAGGTAGAGCAATCCAGGATAATTCCTGAGATCGCCTTGGGCTTCCATAGGCACACGCGCTCACATGTGCTCTATCTAATACATATACAAACAGGAACCTCCCTCCACCCCCCAAAAAAAAGGCTTTGAAAAGCCTTTTGTTTTTTCATAGATTATGCTTTAGCATCATTATCTAAGAAATTTTTGCCTGACTCAAAGATTATGTTTGCTTCTATAAATTTTAAAACTTCAGGTTTTACATTTACAATATAATATATGTGAAGTTTATCTTTACATGCACTAAAGATATAAATCAAAAAATGTTTGGCAGGGTCACATAAGACTATATCCAATTTCTACAGCATTATTAAATTACTATATACTGTTTCTTCACTAAACTTTGAACTTAAACATCAGCTGTGCAGAAATGTATGGTTCACTTTAAAATACACTACATTCTGTCCTAACCCAATACTTTATGACAATATATTTTGATTATTTTTATAACTTTACAGTAATTATCAAAATCAAACCATGTTGCAACCTTCCTACTACTGGTGATTACCTATACTTCTTTTCTTCACATGGACAGTACTGGGATTTTAATACACAATCTGAGATTATCAGAGTGTCTTTTTGGAAGAACATTGTATTGTCTCTGTCAACTCTAATCCCAAACACACACACACACACACACACACACACACACACACACACACACATTATACATACATCAAACTTCAATTATATTATGTATACACATATACATGATATGTATGTCTAGATGTGTTTTGTTTTGTCGAATCAAATAAATTTCATTCTTACTAACCATATTTCAGCTGTTCGGCTAGTAACATTTTCATTTCAAATTCTGTTTCTCAGAATACTGTATACTTCCTTTACAATTCCCTTTTTTGGAAATATGACTATTTTATTCCATCTGTCTCCATAATTAATAAAATGCTAGAAAATGACAACACATTCCTCTGCCCGTTTGGTTCACTTCAATCTTTTCCTTGAAAGCTTAAAAACATTTAGTTTTTGACTACAGATTCTACTTTCTGGGTCATTTTGGAAGTGTTCCACCTAGTGCTTTCTTGTCTACTTTGCATCTTCATCCTTCTACATAGACTTCTAACAAAGATTGTTGGCTGCTGAGGTTACCGGCCACAGTCACAAGACAACCTCATGCTATGGTCACTTTGGAGCTGACCAGATGACGCAGCAGCTAAGGCATCTGCATGCACACCGGCAGCCTTTGATCCACAAAAGCATGCGTGATGAAGAGGGCTTTCATTCTCTCTTTTTCTCTCCCTCCCTCTCCCTCCCTTCTCCTTCCTCTCTCTCTCTCTCTCTGTCCCTCTCTCAGAAACAAGTAAAATATTTTGAATTTTTTTAAAAAACAAAGCACCCTTTGAAAAAAGAAAGAGCTGTTGTTTTGCTCTACCAAGCAACTGAATTAGAGATGAAGCTTACACACCTCTCTATTCACTTTAGATTTTCACTTTCTTAGGTGAGTGGCACTTACTACAGATTATGAGTCTAATAGAAACCTGAGCTTTTTGTAGTCTAAATTTAAGTTAGAGATACTTAATTATGAAGATGTCTAAATTCTGACTTTTCCAAACGCAATGTTTGCTCAGTATTCAGTTCTCAGCACTTAAATGTTATTTATTTGTGTGTGTGTGTGTGTGTGTGTGTGTGTGTGTGTGTGTGTATCCCTGTGGAGGACCAAGAGTGACTTTGGGAACCATCCTGAATTGCTTCTACCTCCTTTTTGCTTTACTCTGGGATTTCGCAGGTTCTTCCCATTACAGGCCTCTGCTGGTGTGGGACCTGGGATTCAAACTCGGGACTTTGTGCTTGGGAGGCAAAGTCAACCCCTGAGCCATCTCTCCAGCCCTCAACACCTGAATAAGGCAATTTATGATGCTTACAACGCTATGGCCTGCAAAAATAAATGCAACCTGTCATTATCCAAGATCTGCTATGAACCCAACACTAAATTTTCCACTCTAAATCTCTGTAAATTTTCCTTTTCTTCAGGACCTCTGCCCCCAAATCCCAGACCTTTGAACACCTTTGAATTCCAGTATCAAGTCTCTTTGGCGTAAAGAAACCTCTATGTTTTGCTTGAATGCTATTACAATAAGATACTCCCCAATGGGAAAACCAGAAGAGCATGAGTTTACTCAACAGTAATAAATGACTTTGCAATTTCTACTCATCAATTCTAAATGGAGGTTGTCCTGTGTTTTATTTCAATTATGTAAGCTTTAAGTTGGGGATAAGATTAGGAAAAGGAATAAGATTATATCTGTTACTTGCTCATTGCCCTGCATAACTATTTCAAACACATTTTATATATTTAACACTATTTATTGTAAGTAAAATCTAACAAAGCAGAGTTGCAAACATTTGAACCTATTTGTGCACTTGCATGTCATATTTTATCAGAATCGGTCTTGCAATTTTGCTTTGTAATCAATTCGTATCATTCTGACTATACTTGATAACTATTTGATTATAATTTTTAGTTGACTGAATGGTTGGGAATGTGTATGAGTGCACATGAAGGTATATAGATACACAAGCTATAGATAACTGAAAAGTCATTATGTTCTAACATTTTACGATTTTTACAGAAGAAAAACTGGTTTCAGAAAAACAATGAAATGTAGGATTACAAACTGAATATATCTAATAGTCATAAGCAAAATGTAGTTGGTCAGTCTTTATAAAACTAAAGCCTAAAAAATTATCTATGAGTCTCTATAAACACTAAAATGAAACTTCAAGCTTACACTAATTAAGGAAAATTTTTAAGATTAATCATCTCAGTTTATTAAGCGGGTAATAAAAAATGGAATCAAGTCAAAGAAGTATTGTTACAGTAAAGAAAAAAGATGAAATTACACAGAGCAAAACTATGCATTTCAAAATTTGAAGTTGTACTTACAGCTAGGCACAGGATTTGTGAAATAAAAATGTTAAAATATGCAAATCTTGTAAATGCAAAAGTTAGAAATAACGGAAAAAAAATGCAAAAAAAGTATAAGAGAAAAGGTTATGTTTTTGTGGTTAAAAAGACCTATCAAGAGTGAGTGAGGCTGTGAACAAATCCCAGTCAGTCAGGGTGGACACAGGAGGACCAGTTTGCCACTTGGGCCCAGGAATTCAAGGCCAATCAGGGAAACTTCCCAAAAAGAGAGAGAGACAGAGAGAGAAGTAGGGAGACTAAGCAAAAAAGATGAAAACATAAGCATTTGAATGAACTGCAAATAAATGCAGCATTTGTGGTAACAAAATATGCCGATTATCATGATCCAATCATTACGCATTTAATGAAATGCCACATGTACCATATTAAATATGTACAAAGTCTATGTATCATTTAACAACAAACTTTAAATAATCAGTCATGTACTCAAACACAACTAGAAAATAAAGAAAAATTTTAGGATTGTTAAAGCTCTTGCCTAGCATGTGTAAGAGCTTGAATTCAAACTCCAAAACCAATTAATTAGTCACTAATTTTAGATTTCTACACAGCATCAAAAAATGAAACTTACTCTAGTATAAACTCGCTCTATTTTAACATTCTACCCTATGAAATAGCAAACAATAGCTGGAATGTAGCTCAGTTAATATTTACCCAGCATGTACACAGCCTTCAATGGCCACCACCACACAAACCAACAATGGTGGCACGGCCTACAATTCACAGCATGTGGAAGCGTAACAGGAATTCACTCACATCATTCTTGGCCACACAGCACACTTCTAGTTTAGTCGCAATGTATGAGACCCCTTCTCAAAATGTAAATAAATTAATGAATGAACAACAGGAACACTCACCTGTAACTACCATGCCACTCATATTAGAGTTGGGACTACTGAGAACACTTCCTGAGAGTAGTTCGTCAGATCCCCTCTGTAATAAACAAAAGCAAATTTGCATTAAGACATTTTTATTAAAAAAGTAGTATATAAGCTTGTCTGTAACTTTTCAAATATTCACTGCAAGATAGGTGGCAAAAGTAACACCCTAATAATTAAACACTTGAATCAAAAAAAAGGCTAACAACATACAGCTCTCCACTCTTCCATGCAAACCTCCCTCTCTGTTTCTCCTTTTATCCAAGTCTAAAAGATACAACAAAGTCCCACAATCATTTCATGGGAAAAATTAAACATGCATTTACATAAAACTTATGCTAGAGGAATACAATAGAGACAGCCTGAAAAGCATTTTGTGCATCTTCTATTGTAATAAACCTTTGTTCATTTGGATAAATCAGATACTTTGAAATTGAGGAATAGATAATGGGGAGCCAGACATTACCAGAATCAATCAAAACTGCGTAGACATCAACATCAGCAACTCAAACATTAAAGATTAAAGAAAATCTAAAGAATGAGAAATTTCTTTGTGCAAAAATAGAACAGAATGGCTGGAGTTATGGCTCAGGAGTTAAAATACTTGGCTCACAGGAAAAGGACCCAAGTTCAGATCTTCAGATCCCAGATAAAAATGCTGACTGGAAATAAAAATGATGGTCTTTAAATCAGTATTGATTTTTAAGTATTAGTACCCAGGTATGTCAGTGTGTGTGTGTGTGTGTGTGTATTCTTAAATAGGATACACTTAAAAACACTTTCAACTTTGGAGGGCAAAGCCTGGGAAACTCCAGGGCAAAGTAATAAGGGAGTAGAACAATCCAAGATGATTCCTGATGGCACCAGACACACGTTCTCGATGTATGTACACACACACAAAATGAAAAGTGCTTGATACCCGTGTGAAAGTAATTTAGGAAAATGGTTACAGGTTCTTAAGCTTCACATTTGTTTACGCCAATCAGTGAAGATTTAGCTATTTTGAAAATGTCTATATTTACGAAAATATGCATGAGTAGACTAATATTTAAATTAAATCACTTGTTTTACCTATTTAAGGATACACACACACACACTGACATACCTGGGTACTAATACTTAAAAATCAATACTGATTTAAAGACCTCATTAGTATAAAGGAGAACACAAAACCTACAAGGAAGTAATGTGCAAAGATAATTTGTCAAAGTATTAAAAAAGTCCAAATCCCAAACCACCATAAAACATATGGTAATTTGTATTTAAACTCAAAATATATGAAAGCAAATATGGAAACGGTAAACAAAAATAAATTCAAAGACTCATAGGAACTCTCCCTTGAGTTTTTTTTTTTTTTTTTAAAACCCTGGACTCATTAACCGCAAATGCTCAGAGAAATACAAGTAGGGAAAAGTAAAAACCAAGTTTCAAGGCCCATTAATACCCATATTTGCACAAAGTCAAATTTGTCACCAAGAGAGGAAAATACTCAGCACTGCACAGCCAGGCTCGCTAAGGACCCGAGGAGCAGCTAGCTGTGCCTGTGATGTGCAGCGCACTGTGTAGACAAGCTGGACGGTGCGTGCAACTAGCTGTGCCTGTGATGTGCAGCGCACTGTGTAGACAAGCTGGACGGTGCGTGGAACTAGCTGTGCCTGTGATGTGCAGCGCACTGTGTCTACAAGCTGGACGGTGTGCGCCACACGTCTGCGCCAGGGAAGCTCTAAGATAAGAGACCTGAAGGCTGAAGTTCTGCATTGACTTTTCTCAAAACCTCCAGGTTCAAGGCTTACACATATAAAATTTAAGAACAAATACACATTATCAGTACAACAACAAAACTGTTTATCAACAACAAAAATGTTGCCTAGTTTAATATTTTCATATTCATTAGTATTAAGAGAAATAGGCTCCACTTACCAACTATTTTAACTGTATTTAACTATTCTAAGCCTTAAATTCATTATAAAATTGGGATAACATCTGCATCACAGCTCTTTAAAATTAAATGTGATAACATATGCACAGTGATTACCAAACAATGTGGTTCTCAGCAGTGTTCACTACAACATTCCCAACGGTCAAGTAACCCTCAGGTTTGCACATACTTTCTAAAAACGCTATAGGTTGAGTCAGTGACTCTGAAGGCCCATGCACAGGCGAAGTGTGAGAGGTGAGATATCTCAGAGGGGAAGCCTGAAGAAGGCCTGCAACATGCACCTACAAAGACACTAGGACCAAGTTCCTTTCCCTTCTCTCAATTCCCAGTGGGGGCTGAAGAGCTCTCCGCTCCAGGGCACTCAACAGAAGAGGGCAATGAACTGGTCACAGGCTGAAGCCTCAAAAACTACCTGTTTCAAGGATGTGGTGGTATATGCCTAGAATCCTGGACAAACCTCAGCTACACAGTGAGACTCTGTCTCAAAAAAAGGGGGAGAAATGTAAAAGATCCTTCCATTTTAAGTGGAAGAAATCGTTAAACAGAAACAAAAAGCCACAAGCATATTTAAAAAGTAAAGACATACTTATTACTATTAAAACCTGCTAATCAATACCAACGCCTGTGGAGAGAGGGAGGAACGTTCTCAGGGCCTGCAGTGGTGCCTGAAACCTCAGACAGTACCACCCTGAGCATCCTGGCTCTCCCTCTGCTCGGCAGCAGTGAGCTGTCCTTCCACGTGCTACACCCTCGTTCTTCCTTCACTTCACTGAACAGTAACTCCGGGGCCATGAGAAAATAAAATAAAGGTCACCTGAGCATAAGCACCAGGATGCTACAAGACGACTACCAGGTGAGCAATGGGCTGGATAATTTTCAGAGCCTGGACATGCTCAACAAAGGGCTGCCTCGTATCCTCAGACAAGAGGATGCAGCTGGATAGGACATTTAACCGCATTAGTCAGAACAGCACACTATTTTAAATTGACAATTTGGTTCTGGAATATTCCTTTAATACTTCCCAAAGGAAGCTGACGAAGGATAAATTAAACTGTGGATAAAGGAGAATTACTGTAATTGAGGTAGACTTTGTTCTTGGATCAAACAATAAAATCAATCATTACATACAAAGTTGATCTTCAAATACAAGACAGGAATAGTCCTTACAGTGAGTTAAAATGAGTTCTTCTATAAATTAAGGGAACTCCTCATCAGATTCTAAAAGTAAAAATTAAACATAAAAGATACATTAAAGAAGGACTAAAGGGAAAGAGACAGTTGTGGTACCACAGTGCTTTTATACTCAGTTTGGCCTTAAGGGAAAGGTGTTAAAGGAGAGAGACCACCAGTGCCTCACTTGCCCGAGTCGGAGCTACCGCATCTTAAAGGACAGGGTCTCACGTCCTGTTACTCAAAACATTCTGACTTTCACAAGTCACCATTTCCAAAAGCAAAATGACACCTTTTTAAATGTGTTATCAGTACTGTTTTTAGCTGTTTGCTTACATGGGATTGAAACCTATTCTGCTTTACTGGATGAAATTCTGGTTTTGGTAAATAAAAAGAGAACCCTAAATCTCACTTCTGTTCTCTTTTCCTTCTTCTGCTACAATCCTCATGTAAGCAGTATCTCCAAGTTTTCTTCTAAAAAGTTTATACTTCACACTTGCTGAGAATACATTTAACAGATAATTGAGTCAAATTATAAAATTATTTACAATCTTGAGAACTGACAAGGATTATTTAAGTGTATTTTTACAGATTCCACTCATAAAAGAATATTTGCATATGCAAGATACTCGACACAAGTTAGGGCCAAAGCAATTATAACAGGACTCTGCATGATCTGCGCAATGACCAACATATCATTGACCCCTCAAATTCTAGCATGGACTAAAGGCACTAGGATCCTTAGAAGCAAGGGATTATCAGTCACAATAGTGTTACTATACTTAAGGGGAACACAAGAAAGAGTTCTAGGAAATGACACTGAGTCCTTACACCCCATCAGAGAGGAGGACCCAGAGGAAAGTTTGATATATTCATTAAAGGATGCTTCAGAGGGGGGGGGAGGGGACACTGGGAGAAAGGGAGGGAGGGAGGGGGGGAAAGGAAGGGACAAAGCGGGGAGAGAACAAGGAGGTCCAGGGAGGAGTGGAGGGAGGGAGGGGACAGGGATTCTTATTATGTTTGTATGAGCAGAAAATAAAAAATATATATAAATACATAAAAATATAAAATAAATATAGAGAGAGAGAAAAAAAAAGAGTATTTGCTTTTTCAGTAAATAGTTTACCATTATTATGACCAAAAGTAGTGATTCTACAATACTGGTGTTACTATCATCACACTGACTGATAAAACAATCTAACATAAAATTATTTCAAGTCTATTTGTTTAACTTGGACCAAAAAAAGTGAATCAATCAATGCTATTGACTGATGGTTATTCTAATTTGTGAAAACCAGATTTTAAAAATCTGTGCTAACAATAGGTACTCTAAAAAACTTAACCCATCTAAGATGCCAATCCATCTCAGATTCAGCTACAAGTAATAACATGTTGAGATTGGCATATTTGTCTCTCACTAAATAAACCTGACCATGGATACTTTCCATCTGTGTTGTGTTAAAGACCAATTCAAAAACCATTATCCTAAAGAAACAATTAGGAAAACGTTCACTAGAAAAACATTGGCCAACCAAAAGAAGAAATGAGGTTTCAATAAAGTTGAGAGGCAAAAGCCATTTGACATTAATTTCAAAGATACAAGTTTGTTTTTACTTCTGTTATTGGAAATTCTTCTGCCTACAATAACTCAAGCCAACTGTCGCTGATTTGTCAAGAACGCAAGCCACCAGGCTGAGGCTGGAAAGGGTCCTTGGCTCTCAGAACTCAGGATGGACACCTGGTCGGACCCTTTTACTCTGGAGAAGATGCCAGCCTAAGAAGCCATGGCATGGGCAAGGCAGAAAAACAAGTTCCTGAGGAAACTATCATTCCCAAAGGATGGACGTGAGGAGGCTGGCCGAATGCTCTCGGCGTCACAGGATTATAAAAGTACACAGAACGACGACGTACTGAGAACAGAAAACCCTAAGGTTAACTTTAAACAGACGACAAAGCAAGACAAACAGGCAGGGAAAACTACTAGTACAGTCACACACATCGAGTCAGGTGAAACTACTCATACCAGTAGAACTTTTCTTTATGAAAGAAAGAAACTTCTGTTTATGCCACAAGAGTCTCCATTTTGTCTTCCTCTGTCCCCACCACTTTCCTTCTTGGTGCTGGAGACAGAGCCCAGGGCTGAGCCCCACTGAAGGAAAGCCTCAGCTCCTTAGGCCTTAAGAAAAATGACATGCGGAATTGAATTTAAATGGCTAATAGAGGCAAAACAAAAAAACTGGATCTCTTCCTAATATACAAATTTTTAGATAAATAAAAAGACAAAATTCCTTCTACTTGAAGACTGCCAAGATAAAAGCTATTATGATCTCTATGACATTACGAGATGCATACAAATACACATATAGAGTCTTCCCCTCCATTCCCTGGTTTAACACTGAAAACTCCTCAGATTTAAAAAATGACACAATATGCTAGTTAGTGATGGTTGGCAAGCTCTAGAGTTCAAAGTGGGAGCAGCTTACTGAAGGATGGACTAGAAGGCTTAAACTTCCATAACCCGGGGAGATGGGTAAGAGTTTTAAAACCAAGTGAATCACAAACCAATGGCTTGAGCAATCATGCCTATGTAACGGAGCAACTATAAAGCTCCAAAGGTTAGGACTCAGCAAGTTTCCAAACAGCTAGACACAAAAAGATCCTGGGATGGGCACAGGAGCTCTGCAGCCCTTTTCTCAGACCTCACCTCTTCAGCAGAGCCATCTCTATATCCTACCCCTCCGTAAAACTCTTTTCAAGAAACCAGTAAACCCACTTCTCTAAGTCCTTCACTTTGGTAAATTAACAGACCCCAGGCTGTTACAGGGCCCAGACATTGAGAAGGCACTCGCAAGTTGTTGAAACAACTTTGGCTTCTGACTAGCATCCCAACGTGTAAAGAGATTTGAAGACCGAGTCTCTGACCTGTGGAAACTAAGGCATTCTCAGGTAAATAATGTCAGAATTAAATTCCAGAACACTCAGTTGGTCTCTGTTACTGAAGAATTAATTATTTGCTTGTTTGCAAGGAGAAACCTTGAAACTTTTGGGGGTAAGAGAAGTTGTCTGTGTGGATTTTGCCAATATGTGAAAGGAGAAGAAAAGCAATTTGATTTTCCAAACAGATTGCTACAAAGACTTTCAACAATCAACAAAAGACATTCAGAACAGGGAAAAATTAACATCTGTAAGGAACAGGCTCATAAAATTTTAACTGGCATGCAAATGGCAAAATATATACTCACTTTAAAATGTTTTATTTATAACTTGTGCTCACCACATCTGAAAGAAGTGATCAGGCCACCAGCTAGAATAAAAGAATTAACCACAGAACAGCTAACAGAATCAGTAGCCACAATGTATTCTTAAAAACTACCAATCAGATATGTGCGTGAATTTTTATTAAGGAAAAGACATGTACATGTGTTTCATAAGATTTCCTAAAGAAAAACACCAAAGATAACAAAAATGAAAAAAGAAAAAAAAAATCTACATCTAAAAATTAGACGAATACAGAGGCCAAAGCAATCATCACACACCAAATTAGCAAAATCTAAGAAACTGAACACATAAAGAAATGCAAGTACTAATTTGAAATAATAAAAATAGTGCAAGTAACCATTTGAAATAATAAAAATAAATAGTGAGACATCATTCATAGTAAGCACTGAAAAAGTTTAACAGATTCAGCTTCCAGCAATATATGTTCTTTGGCATGTCCTCAAACATACTCAGCCTCCAGCAATAGATACTCTTTGACATGTCCTCAAACACTGCCATAAACACACCAAGTCCTTGTGCTCCCAGCAACATTGCACTTAAGGGTAAAAAATCTTTTTCAAATATCCAGAAAAAAAAACAAACAGAAAAATGGAGTGTTTTCACACAAGAGCTCTCTATAGTATGCAACTTGCATAAAAGTTTGTCATTGACTCCAAAGAGAAACCACCGCCGTCACTGGTGTGTACTGTTAGGCAGGAACCGCTCCTCAGACTGGTAAATAATGAAGAGAGCAGGTTCTAGAAGCGCACAGTATGACCCCCACTTAGCTCTTTGTATGGACACAGCACACCAGTTCCCTGGGCTCCTGACTTGGGCATGCGCTGTGACTGAGCGTCACAGAGAGTGAGGCCTCTCATCCCCTAAGTTGCTGTGTCTTACATTCATGCAGCAACAGGGGAGTAACTGCAAATGTGATCTGCAGCGCACAAAGGGGGAAGCAGAACCCAGCCTCAAGCTGCCCGCGGACCCTGAAGCGCGCCGGCCACAGGAGCCCACATTCCTTTGCACTCGCCCTCAGAAAAGCATCAATAAAGACCCAAGTTACAGAAAACATTTTATGCGGGCTAGGGAATTGGATCAGGGTTAAAGTCTTTGCCTGGCAAGCAAAAAGACCTGAGTTCATATCCCCAGACCCCACATAAAAAATGCTGGGGGGAAATGGTGATAGTCTGTACTTTCTCAGAGCCTGGAAACTCCAAAGCAAAGCAATAAGGAGGTAGAGCAATCCACAATGATTCCTAATGTCACCCAGGACTCCACAGACCCTCTGTATAAACATCTCACACACACACGCGCACACACACGTGCAAAAAATAGGATATGGGCAAACTATTTTGCATAAAATTGCTTGTGCATACATGTTTGTATATGTACAGTAAATACATGTGTATATTAATATAGCTATACAGATATGTATCTACAGGCCTCCAATATTTAGGGTCTACAATACTACTATAATCCTGTAAACAGTTTATATACAACCTTCACATATCCTTCAATGTATATTAAGCTACTCTAAAAATAAAGAGTAAATAAAAAGCTTTACACTTTGTTTAGAAATAAGAAAAATGTACATATATTCAACACAGAAGCAACAGGACTCTTCAAATCCAAGTTTACTTGGATGCAGAAGCTCCAGCTGATGGTCAGTGCTGATGGCTCAGTGCATTTTTGAAAAAAAAAAAATTGCATAGCAAAACCACATTGGAAAGAAATCAAAATTCTCTCCAGTACACCTGTAGTAAGGTGAAGGAGGGAAAAGCATATAAACATACTCAACAATGCTTAATTCCTTTATGTGCGTGGTATTTAGTGATGTTAATAATGCTTGCACAAATAAATCTTGGAGAAGGTAATAAAAGATTCCAGAGAGAACAGAGTAAGGGCAAAATAGCAAGGTATTTATCACTCTCAAGTAAACTCCTTCTTTGAAAGACATAAAGCACAACAAGAAATAATCAAAAGTTTAAGATCCTTAAGTAAAACCAGACATACTTAACAAATTTAACAAGGCAAGTAGATAATGAGTTTACTCAAATTACAATCAAAATGGCAGAATAAGATATTAATCTCACAAATTATTTCATAAGTTATACAAATAATTGTAAGGATAATTAAACAAATTTGGTACTACCTGCATGAAATGACCTAACCTTTACTGTGCAGCTGTCTCCACAATGAAGACAGCCCTAGAGTACATGCCGATTTTCCAACCTTTGATGACCAAAATTTTTTCCATATTCTGGTCATCTTGCCTACTTACCAAGTTAAAACTTTTTTTTAAAAAGACAACAGATGCATATTTTAAAACAGGAATACATACACGTAGGAAGAAATATGGACCATACTCATTCTAGCCAGACAGTCCTAGCTGACATTGAAAACAACAAAAGTTCAAAATAGTAGATTATGGTATCACATAAATTAATGTTGACATTAACTTAAATGTGAATTATGTTAACATTAAGTTTGAATTAAAAAGTAGATTCCCTTTACTCCAAAGTATTTTTTAACTTTCACAAGATTCTTCTTCATTCCTTCAACACTGCACAGTAGGCTAACATTGACTTAAGTATTTTATTTAAATGTCCATGAAATTCATGAATGTACATAATCCACTACCTAAGGAATATTACAATAACTTTCATATTTAGCCTAATACTTAAGATGATTTTAATAAAACCGTGAAAAAGAAAAGCAGAGCCAAGGCTCATTGGCTTGGTTTAATCAGGTAAATTTTTGAAATAATTTTTAAATAAACCAATTAAAAAGGAATCTAAACCCCAAATATGGACTTAAAAACATTAATGACTACTTACTCTACAGAAAATCATACAAATCAAGTTCTTCATATAGCAAGCAAAATTAATTTGTAAGCAAAAAATCTACTTAATCTTGATCATAGTAATACGAATCCAAATTAATTCCATATTTGAATGTCCTCTTTCACCTCCAAACTAACAAGACTTCCAACTATTTTTCCCTAGGACAGAGGACAGTCTCTCAGTGACCCTAGAGTCACTGACTGGCCTAAACAGGCTGACCAGCAAGCTGTGCAGATTCTCCTGTCTAAACAGGCTGACCAGAAAGCTGTGCAGATTCTCCTGTCTAAACAGGCTGACCAGAATGCTGTGCAGATTCTCCTGTCTAAACAAGCTGACCAGCGAGCTGTGTAGATTCTCCTGTCTAAACAAGCTGACCAGCGAGCTGTGTAGATCCTCCTGCCTCCACTCCCCAGCACTGGAATTACAGGTATGTGCTGCTGTCCCAGCAAAATTCTGACAGAAAAGAGAGGAGGGGGTATCTGTCAGGCTATGAGACACAGGCACCCATTTCTAGAAAGCAAATTACAATCACAACACAGTTAAAACTCTATTAAATGTATCATGTCATGTCCCAGAAATTCCATATCTAGGACTTGTTCAAATAGAGTGGCATTTTTTTTCACATTAGTAAGAGTGAATCTGTGTAAGACTATTCCCTGTGACAATCACTAAAAGCAAGACTATTAGGAAAAAATTATTAAATTATTGTCCTTCAGTAGTGTCCAGGTTTCTTCCTTAAGTAACAGTCGTCTACCTGCCCTGGAAAGGACAAAGCCATGCGAGCACCTGTTGGAGGAAGAGGGCATAAAAGACCCAGCACAGCTTCGCTAGACTTCTCTCAGTGCACTTGGCTTTCGAATTTTCATTTTGGAAAATGTAGATAAATGAAAGCAAAGAAAACTGTAAAATCCAATATGGAAACAAAACTAATCATAATTTGGCCAGAAGCATGAGAATAATTTCAACAAACTTTAAAATTTGGCAACTATGCCTTCTTTGTGAAATATACTCTAAAAGATAAAAATGAAGAGAAAAAACCTTAAACTATATTCAATAATGTTTGTGCCAGGCTAATGCTACTTTTCAAAATACTAATTTTATAAAGGCTAGTGTCTTTTAAAGTGCATGATATACACTGTCAATGTTGGCAAGCTAAACTTTCCAGTGCGAAAGAGAAACAAACAGTATCAAATAAGCAAAAAACTGGGTAACCTTAAATAAGAAACAAATTATGTACTTAAGTACTTAATGTACTTCTAACAAAGAAAAAAATGCTAAATGTTCGCTGAAACATCCCTGAAGTATTAATGATCTTACAGCAATTAATTACAACCTTGGGATCCACATTATGGTTTTCAATGACTATTTTCCCATCAAAAGAATGAGACCTTTTGAAAAAAATGATTGCTTAAAGCAAAAAGAAAAAGATAACTAAAGCAAACTACTAGTATTTTAAATTTTAAATATTTAAATAACTACTAGTATTTTAAAGGACCCCAAATAAAATAATTTAAGCATTTAAAAAATGTTCATTTTACAGACTGTAAAATAAGTTGTCAAAATTCTTACTTCCACAACAATACTGGCAATTTTAAAAAGAAACTCGAAGTAGTTACACTGGATGTGGTTCATCAGGAAATTAAAAACAAAAATCAAGGGCTGGCAAGATGGCACAGCAGGTAGAGAGGCCTATGTGCAAAGCTGCAACCTGAATTCCATCCCAAAAGATGCATAAAGGAGAAAACCCACATCTGAAAGCTGTCTTCTGACTTCTATAGAAGCACACACAATTGTATGAGCAGTCCCTCCCTCTTTCAAATATTTTTAAAAATAAATGAAATTTTTTTTAAAAATCTATCCTGCTTTTGTTAAGTTTAAAAAAAAAATAAGTAGGGAGAACACTTCAACGTGCCCAAACAGCTTAGGGAAACCTATCTGGATCACTCGCGATGTCTTGTGCTATCAGAAAACCTGGAACTGCCATTGCGGCTGCTCCATGGAGTCAGCCCGCCAGGAGACCCGTCTCCTCCTCCCAAAGAACTGGGATTACAGGCATGGCATCACATCCACTGGGTCTTGTGTGGTAATACCCAGTTGGTCTATTTAAATGGCAAAGTGAAACAATCAATTTGGATTTAGACACATTAGAGAAAAACTATTCATTAGAGAATATTTGTACTTTAAAAGCCAACAAAGCATCACAAAGCAGGGGGTTTTGACCAACAACTTTTCATAACTATTATAAAGAATTTTTTTCAGTTATGGTATCATAAACTATTACTGATCTTTCATCAATCTTCAACCATAGTTAAAATTTTGTTATTTACAATTGATTTCTTTACCTGTTATTTGACAATTCCAAACACCTATATTCTCTCATATAAAAACAGATATTTATATTTCAAAGATAACAGAACTCTCTTTTTAAACTATATACTATTAGCACATTAATGACTTAATATTGTCAAATATTAAATTTGTGCTACAATTTGTAATTTCTCATAATGGTTTTTTAATAGGACTTTTAAGTGGGAGAAAGAATCTTATCAAAAGGACCCACTGAGTGGGTTATTATCTCTTAAAACAATCTTTTCATACGGTTCATCATTTTTAGAAATTATTATTGCATTTCATTTGCTTCACAGGCTGGTTTTTGCATCTACAGACTTGTCCACTATGTATTTATTCACTACATTGTGATATTCTGGCAGTTTCAGAACAGGGCCATGCTGGCGGGTCTCTGAAGGCATCCCCCCACTGCTGCGATTATCCTGAAGGAAGACACTCTATTAATCTGGATGAACAGGTTTTAATCCTCCACAGAGATAAAGTTGTTGTCATAGTTAGGTACAGATGTCAACTTGATGGTTGGGGGTTGAGTTCTGGGCACATATGTAGATAACTGGTAGTTGAGTTGAGCCCAGAGTGAACCTTCAGGAGATTGTTTAGTTGATGGGGAAGGCCCAGTGGATGGTGGGTGGGGCTAGTCCTGAGGCAGGTGAATAAACTAGAGGAACTGTTTGCAAAAGTGGGCATCCTTACATATACATGGCCAGATATGCTGGTCTGGCAAGTAAGGATTGTCTCTCTCAGCCATCATGTGGAAATGGTGCAGACAGTTCCCTCAGCTCTGATGCTGGTGTGAGCTCTGCTGATACACTTGATTAGGAACTATAACTGATCTATCCTAAGAGAAAATAAAACCCTTGTTCCCTTAAGCAGTTTTGGCATGATTTCCTCAGCAACCATGCAGGCTAACTATAACAGGTGTCAACTTCCTCCAACTTCCTATTCATGCAAGGTTAAGGAGATAAGTTCTCCATTGCAGATAAGCCCAATTCCTCCAAAGAAAACAGCTTGATCATGACCTCAGTCACCAGGTCTGCTGTGCTGGGCCCGTCATATAAACAGACCAATGAGATGTAGGGGACCAAAAGTTTTACACAGGTTTGTGGAAACTGGAGGTAACCAATAAGGAAAGCCACTTTTTCCAGGTCTCCCTCACCCTACAAATACTCCTGGCCCTGCCAGTCATCTTTGCTCACTTGCCCCTTGTGGACTCCATATCCGTGAGTTCTTTCTCTCCTCTAGTACAATCTGTCTTAATCCTCTACACATGTTCTGGTCTCAAACTTCAACTCCCAAACACAAGAACAAAGACATAAAACCAACCTTGTAACAATAAAACCTACTATGTTCTCTGTATCTCCAGTACTTTGGCAGCTAGCTAGAAACTTGAGTGGATTTCACTCAACCTAAATGGTTCTGTGCTGTTCACCATCTCTCAAACTATTTAGAAAGGACAGCATGACACAGCTTATTTCAAGGAGACCCCAAAAAGGCTCCTAAAGGCCCTTTGAATCTCCAGCAAAAAGTCAATAAAACTGATATTTATCTTTTACTGAATAATGGCTCATAGATTACAAACTAACTGAAGCCAAGACATGTTCACAGAATCATTAAGTATTGAGTATCTACTGCTTAATGCACACAATAAAGTAGTAATTAGCAAACTATCTCTGTGCTTTAAGCACATACTATCTCTAAGCACATATCATATTCCAGAGTATTTTAACCACAGCTAATAAAACTCACTAAACAAATAATCATTGAACAATACATGTCACTAAAGCATACAGCATTTAAGAAAAATATTCTAAGAAAAAAAATCAAAATCTAAAACTCCAAACACAAAGTTTTGAAAATAAGTCATATTAAAAAGTTTTATTCGGCTATTATCAGTTATGCTTACTGTAATTCATTTACAATTAACTAAGAAAGCCAATGATGATGAATTCTATAGTCATAATACAATTTAAGCTTTGAGTTCATTCAGCAGCCTATTAGTAGTTTCAAAACAATAGCAAAATCCAACTTAGAAAAAGCTAATTTATTTTACAAACTGAAATTTTTTTGCTCTCCAGTTACAACAATATATTGATTTACTTAACTTAAAAATAGAACTGCTACACATTTAACCATACTTAAAATCTATACTTAAAGTTACTGTATTAAGCAGCCATAAACCACAGGAATAAACATTTGAAGCTCCTGCATATTGAATGAGAAGTAATAGCAATAAACAGTAATAAATCTCTGCATTAGAAAAGGTATGTGAACAGTTATCAGCTTCGAAGTTAACAGAAGACAAAAACTAAACACAAAGCAGTAGATTAAAAACAGAGCAAGGAGACAAACAAACAAACAAACAACACCAGAAAGTCAAGGAAGTTGAACTTTGTAGGAGCCATTATAAAGCAATCAACTATCAAGATTGACAAAAAGAGAAGATGAACTGGAGAGATGGCTCAGGGATTAAGACTCTGCCTCCCAAGCAGAAAATACTGAGTATGGATCCCAGAACCCACATAAAAATGCCAGGTGGAAATGGTGGCGGACTGTACTTCCAGAGGGCTTGGGAAATCCCAGAGCAAAGCAAAAAGTAGGTAGAAGCAATCCAGGATGATTCCTGAAGTCACCCTTGGTCTTCAGTGGAACACATGGTGCCCTTTGATTCACATGCCAACTAGCTAACTAAACAAACAAACATACTTTAAAAAAGAGAGAAATCATAACTATAAGGAACCAGAGTGCTGGATTCTAAGACATTAAAAAACAGTAAGATATCATAAATAATTCTTTGCAAGTAAATTCACTTAGAGGAAATGCACTAATTCTATAGAAGACAAGGTCCATCCAAGAACAGGGAATCTGAATAGCTCTTCTCTATGAAATAAACTCAGTATGTAGTTTAAAAACTCCCCATGGAGGAAACACAGCCCACACATCTTCACATTGATCTTATAAAAGTAACAGTAATAGTCTTTTCTTAACTGTTTTGAACAATTCGCAATTGATGGTTAAGGCAGAAAATGATACAGTGTATGCACCTTAATATGAGAACTCATAAACACCCTATTTTCTCACTTCTAACTCACAAGGACTTTCTACATATCACAGGCAAGAAAAAGAAAGATGGTACTGAAATAGGAAAGAGAACATTTTCTATGTAAAAGAGAAAAATGTTCAGTGTGTAAAATCTGAATGAATCTGAAAGATTCCAAAATAAGTCTACAAAGAATGCAAACACAGAAGTATGCAAAACCCATTTGCATTTCTGAACACTAGCACCAAACAATTGATGTTGGACTTTGAGAAGCATTTACAGGAACATCAAAAGCTATGAAATACTTAAGAATGAATTCAACAAAAAGCTGTAAAACCTTAAAGGCAACACTGAAAGAAATTAAAGACTTGTGCGGATGAAGACATAAACATTTTGTCATGGGTAGAAACATTCATCAGGTCAACTTTCCTTAAACTGCTCCACAGATTCAAATCTAATCTATTAATTTCAAGTATGCTTTCTGTGACTCAGAAAAGTCAAAACAATCTTGAAAAAGAACAAGACTCCATATGTAACTATAGTGATAAAACAACACACTTTTGGCATCTAGATAGATAAAAATGGGTCACGAAAGAACAGGAACAGAATTTCACATACAACAAAGCTATAAGCTTACTTCATGAGGAAAAAAAAAAATCTTTTCTACAAATAGTGCTGGAAAACAAGTGAATGTTCACATACAAAACCTAAAACTTTGATATGGCACCATTTTAAAACAAAAAATTAACTCAAGATGATGTGCACAACCAAGTGTTCAGCCACAGCCCACACTTAAGGATTTGAATTAATTAAAACTATTAGAAAACAAAGTATCTTTATGATAACCAATAAAGGCTCAGATGACACCCAACTGAATCACCATGAAAGAATTTTGTAAACTAGACGGACCTGGCTCAGAGCTACTGCTGCTCTTCAGAAAGCACTGTGTGGAGAAGGAAAAGGTCAGAAAATATGTGCAAGTCACTTACTGGTAAGAGATGGTATCCAGAATAATGCGTCTCAAAACCCAAAAATGCAACCCATATAAAAATAAACAGCTGACAAAAGCACATTGAAATGTGAGGATACAGAAATGCAAATAAAAATCACAACAAAATTACCACTTCACACCCTCTAGACCTTAAGGAGCACAGAAAACTCTCTGGAGAAACTAGAAATTCATGCTGTGCTCATGGAAAGGTAGCAGAGGTTGAGAGGACTGTGGAAAATAGGGTACAGCTCTTCAATATTTAAACATATACCTGACATCAGCAAGAGATTCCAAGAGAAATAAAACCGTACAATGTTCACAGCAGCTTTACTGTAACAGCTCCAAATTGGAAACATGAATGTCCAGAAAGAGTTTTTAATCACCACCTGGTCATATAGCATAGTCTTGCAGGAAAGAATGGACTACTGACAGACAACATGTGTAAATCACTAAAAAACTGGAATAGACCAGATGACTTCCTTGCTGTGTAAAATTCTACAAATCTACAGTGACAGATCAGTGGGTTGGGGGGGGGGTAGAAAGGAGGATTAGGTCAGGATGGTATTTTCTAGGAGTGATGTTAGAAATCCTGATTGTGACTGTGATGATGATGTGGTCTGGACATACATACATAAAACTACTTAATTTAGGTAGTTTATGTCAAATTATAGGTCAATTTAAAAAAAAGGTCATGATGGGAAGATGTTTGCTGCACAGGCTACAGGAGCAGAGTCTAGGTTCCCAGATCCCACCTAGTGCACAGTGGTGTGGTGCCTGCAAGTCCAGCCTCTGTAGACATGAGCCCAGGAATCCCCAGAGCTCCCTGATAGCCAGACTAGCAAGTCCTAGAGGAAGCTCTTGGGTGATGAGATCCTGCCTCAAAGGAAGAGGTCACAGAATGATAAGGACAATACCTGACATCAACCTCGGGCCCCTGCAAACATGTGCACATGAAAATGGGAAAATGGGGGGGGGAGTTGACAATACACTACAAACCTGGTGACCAAGTCCCATCCCCAGAAGCCCAGCTGGTGGAGGGGAAGAACTGATTTCTGAAAGCTGTCCTCTGACCTCCACTTGGGCACTGTGCTGGTGTGGCTGCTCCCTCTCTTTCTTTAATAAATAAAAGAAAAAAGAGGGGGCTTGCAAGATAGCTCAGTGGGTGAGGCTCATGCTTTCAAACCTGGAGACTTCAGTTCAATCCCGAAGCCTACACGGTGAAGGAGAGAACTGACTGTGCTGTGACATGCATAAGCTATTTTCATCTCTCTAATGTTTAAAAAGAAAAAAACACTGAATTTTAAGAGTTTTACATAAAAGCAAAGACAGATGCATAGTAATAAATCAGCAATTTGGGAAAGCATATAAAATAATTATCTACACCTAAGAGTGTGCCTCATGAAGAAATGCGTATTTCAATTTCAATTGTTGTAAACATGTGGATCTTTTTTTTTAACTTTTAAATTTTAAATAATTGCACAGGGGTCTGATGCCAAGACAAATATACTTAAGCAATATTTTAGAAAACTATATAAAACTAACTTCAGCTATTCAAACTTTTATATTCGACAACTTTTTTAAATGGTTAGTAGTTACATTTATACCTTAAGTTACCATAGAGAAAACTGACAAAACCAACATATTTTATCAGGCGAAGAATCCTAGATTGTCTCCTCAAATTTTTCCTACCTACTCATCTTAGTCCCACATATAAACTTTTCTTAATTGCATATTTGTATCATTCATTCATGTAACTCATTCATTTGATTTGAACAGTAACTGCAGCATCATAACGCTTTGCCCACTTATGCTATCCCTAACTTCAGATCCTGAACTATTTGAACTTGAAAAACATCACTCCTCAAGAGAGCTCCTCACTTCATCCCCAAGTCTACATCATTTGAACTTAGGAAGAAGTAACCTTAAAATAAAGCATGGGCACCTACTTTGATAGCCAACAAAAGACACATACACATCTCTACATCTCTCTCTCTCTACAAGCCCACCTGGGGGCAACCTTCAAGAACCCCGACCACAGAGAGCATCAGCCCCCTGAGGCAAGCACGTGGACTACATCAGACCACTTACGGTTCAGCAAAAAAACTCCTCTGTCTCCCCACTTTAGGGCAGAGCTTCTGCTTGATGGCTGCTAACCCTTAATAGTTGGTGCTTGTAAGAGCACGTGCTTGCCTGACCCCCAGTGCTTGCCAGACCCTTAGTCCTAGCAGGGTCGAGGTCAAAGCAGGATCCTGGCCACACTTCCTGGTTTGGACAAAGGTCGGGGAAATCACCTCCAAACCTGCCCCTCGCAGCCTACCTCCCCAAACCTGCCCCTCTCAGCCCGCCCCCCCGAAACCTGAGGGTATAAAATCTGCCATTCCCTTCTCTTTTTTTTCTTTCTTCTCTCTCTCTCTTTCTAGACAGGGTCCGTGGTTCTGGAACTCCATTAAAAACTTCCATCTAATCTGTTTCTGAGATAAATGCATTTATATCTTACAGTTCTAGACTCAAGCGATCAAAGAGCAAAAGAAAGCTTGTGAACAAATATTAAAATATGGCACAATGCTAAAAAACGTTCGGTATTCAAGGAAATGAAATATGGTAAGCACTGGAACTTAACTTCAAGGAGACATTTTCCTTGTCAAAATGTGACTGAACGTGTATCAGTAAACAAAAAAGTTCTTAACTTGAATTTAACTTGAATGAGAATTCAAGCTTAAACTGTCTGAGCAACTTTTTCTTCTTTGGGGTCAGGACAACTGAATTCTAATATGCTTCATTACTAACCAAAAAAACGGTTTTACTGTGATAAGATAAAAAAAAACTACTTAGATTAAAAAACCTAACATCATTTAATAAAACTTACTAAAAGTTATTATCCATTAGAAAACCACTGATTCTTTTCAGGCAACAGCACAGAATTTTGTCAGAAGTTATGTAGGTAAAGCATTACTAGTTTCTTACAAACCGTTCATAATTAGCTTAAAATGTTAACTTTGGAGACTGTTCAGTACAAGAAAAGCTTAAAATCATTTATTTATACTATTCAGTTTTACAGCCATTTGTAGAATCTGATTTTTGCAAAAACTTTATGTATGAGGTACTGGTTTCGAAACTGAAATTTTCGATTATTCTTGAAAGTAACTATTCCGAGTTTCTGCATTACTTGTAAACATCATGTCCTACCTTCACACCAACAGCAACCTCGGTGACAATTCTGCAAAGGAAAAAAAAAAGTGTCAACTTCCTGCTAATCTATGGATCACTGTTGCACTTAAGGACTTTGATGCAATGTGTCAATTTCCCACACACCACAGACACACAAAAATAAACAAAGTCCAGTGATACTTCCTTGTAGTAGTAGCAACTTGACTTTCTGGAAATAATTTGGAAACGTGAGAAATTTGGAAACGTGTGTTAATTTGTAATAACTTTGACGAGACCGTGAAAATCCAAAAGACTATGCTGCTTTCCTACAATGTGGCTGATTAAATTGGTCATTTAAAACACCAGTTCCTTCCTTAGTGATCTAGATAGAAATCTAAGACTTGGAAAACAAGTTTTGCCATCCATTTCCTGCTACCGATGGGGAAGGGGTGACTCCAGAACTACTTTACATGTGTGTTTCACGTGGAAAATAAGGTCCCATTAAAACAGATCCTGTGAACTTTTGTTTAGTTTTTCTTGAAAATCACCCAACTGTGGGCGATCAAAACCATCAACTCAGATGTGACTTTGGATTCCTGGACACTAAGGGCAATAACTGCGGATTCTTTTGTCTTAAATCCTCCCCGGCGGGCTGTGTGCCCCGGTGGTCTTCACTCCAGCGAGTTGGACCGAGTCATTTCAGATGAGCTCGCGTGGAGCCACCTGGTCCTGCACGGCTCACAGCTGGAACCCACTCGGGCCTCGGGCCTCTGCCCACTGGGGCCGACCTGCAAGGCGATGCCGCCGCGCGGGGGAGGGGGGTCGTGAGAGGGGGATCCCGGGAGGGGGATCCCGGGAGGGGGTCGCGGGAGGGGGGATCGCGGGAGGGGGGTTCCTGGCGTCGCTTTTATTGCCCCCCACCATCACCCCACACACACTGGCCCAAGTGACCACCAGCTCCGCGCCGCTGCTGGCCTCTGCCCGGGGCTGATGGAGCCTCCGCCACTAGCCGGGGGGTCGGTCTTCTTGCCCAGATGGACTCCCTGCCCGGGTCCTTCCGGACAAACCTTCTGGAAGGTTCTCAGGCCCCCGCTAGCATCGCGAAATCAAAAGCGTTCGTGGGTCCTCCCGCCCCCGCTCGCGGCCCGGGGTGAAAACAAAGGAGTGTGGCATGTGCCTCCCTCGCTCGCTCGCTCGCTCCTCGCTCTTCCTCCTCCTCTCCCTTCCTCCCCCTCCTCCTCCCGCTTCTCCTCCGCGCCGCGCGCCCGCCCTCCTCGCGCCGCCGGCCTCCGAGCTCTCCGGGGCGGCCTGGGCGAGGCAGGCGAGGCCGGGGACGCGGCGGGCCTCGGCTCCCGCGAAGGGCCTCGGCTCGGCGCGCCCCGCCCGCGCCGCCGCGCCGCTGCCGGGTCCCCGCCGGCGCCCCGGGCAGGTGCGGGGCCCGCCGCGCCATCGCCCGCCCGCGGCCCGCTCCCCGCTCCCGCTCCCGCTCCCGGCGGCGCCGGCAGCCGAGCCGAGGAGGGGTGTGTGCGGCGCGGCGCGGCGGGGCGCGGCGGGGGTGGGGAGCGGCGGCGCGGGCCGGGGAGGGGCCGCGGCAGGCCGGGCCCCGCCGCCCCCGGCCCCGGCTCGGGTCCGTCCCGGTGTCCCCGGCGTGTCCCCCGGGCCCTCCGCGAACGTACCCGTCCATTGCCGAAGCGGACAAAGCTTCGCTCCCCGGAACCGAGCCACGCAGCCAGCGAGCCACACAGGCGGCGAGAAAATGGCGGCCGCGGCCCGACGGAAATTGCCGAAGGTGCCGGAGCGCACGGGGCAGCGCGCGGCGGCGGCGGCGGCGGAAAGAGCCGAGCGCGCGGGCGCCCGGCGGCGGGACGCGAGCGAGCGAGCGAGCAGCGGCGGGGCGCAGGGACCGAGGGAGTGGGCGCCTCCGCCCGCCGCCTCCGCGCGCCCGCGCCGGCTCCCGCCCGGGGACGTGCGTGCCACGGGAGCCGGGCCCCTGCTCGGGGCTGCGGGCCGGGGAGCTGCGCACTCCCGCGGCGACCGCCTTTCCTTGCAGACCGAGCCCCACTGCACTCCGCAAGACCACGCTGGCTGCTGTCACTCCCAACCCTCCATCGGCCCTGCCAAGTGCAAGGAGGAGTGGTGCTTCTTTCAGTTGATAATAAATGTGCACCGGTCAGATATGCTCATAGATAATACTATAGGTGTGTATTAACTACACGTGTGTGTGAGTTAAATATGCTTGTGTATATTTCTGTATTATATATGTCTGTATAGATACATATATATTCCCAGTGCCTTATGCTGGATGGTCACATGATTAAGTGGAGTATCAGTCTTTTATTTTTTTAGTTACAAGCAATAGAATACCATTTGGGAGCAAAAACGTGAGCACAGGAGTTAAAAACAAATGAGTTTTGCCATTGGCTAAACAGTATCATTCCTTTTTTTCTCGTAGGCCTCAAGTTTCTATTTAAATTTTAACTGCAGAGTGTAGACATTCTCCGTGTACACACACACACACACACACACACACACACAGAGGTTTAAGAAAGCTTGAAAAGCCACTCAGATTTATCGACGTTGCCCCGTGACTGTGTCGACTTCTCTCTCAGGCTTCACCACCTCTCCAGAGACCCACTAGAGAACTGGAGAAGCAAAGCAATCCCGACATTTTACTCTCATCTCTTCTTGAGAGAAACTTCTTTCAACTTCATCCATGGAATTCCACGATACTATAGGTAGATCGTGTCTAATATTTAATCTCGTAAGAAAGGACCTTAGGCAGATTCTGCCCCAATATTTTGTCATTAGCTGGACATGGCGTTATGTGCATGTAGTCCCCACTAAAGGGGGGGAGCTGTGGCCAACCTGGGCAACTCAATGATACCTGAGACAAGAGCAAAACACACGGCTTGTTGCTGTAAGAACTTTTCAAAGCCCCTAACTAGTCAGATTTTCCTGATTTGCCTCAGGGATTGTCAATACGTTTAAAAAGCAAACTAATTTTCTGTAATGCCTCCTGTTTGTCTAAACTATTGATTTACGATACATAAAGGACCTATTATCATTGCCATTAAGAATTGCTTTTCTCCTATTTGTGGTTTTGTACATGTGGTTCCACTCAACAATTAACTATGTCAGCTCCCAAAGGGCAGGAATACACCATTAGTTCTCTATATTCCACCCATTGGCTCAATCAAGATAGATTCATTGGTTCTTGCCTTATCGTGGCAAAGACAAACGGCTCCAGGAGGGATAGAGCTGCTTCTGCGAGGTGCTCAGTCCAGTACCTTCCTTGTTATCCCCCTAATAACGTCTAAGACGGCAAACATAATAGTCGATATGCTTGCTTATTTAAGCCAACGCTTTGTAGAAAAGATCTGTGGTAGTTTACAAGTTAAGACGCACAAAGGACTACAGCAGAAAATGAGAAAAGTCAAGAATTAAATAGTGGATGAAGCTAAGGCAATTCGGGCATGAGCTAATGCAAGAGTGCATTGCCATAGGCTCTGTGTCCATTTATCTGAGGACTCTTGGCTGTCCTTTCAGGGTAAACCAAAAACTGAGATTAAGTGGTAAATCTAGAAATAAACAAGCTAGATATTAAAGTATGTGAAGTTATGCATGTGAAGTCTTTTTTTTTTTGGTACAAATTTGATTTTTTCCCTTTAATTTCAATAGTTCGACTCCTTGTGTTCTTACTACAGCACAGATGCTGTGATGGTAGACTATGCAGTTGGATATTTAATTATGAACCAATTGTTTTTTTGTTGTTGTTTTTTTTTTTTGGAGTTTTGATTCAGATTTTCATTTATTTTTCCTTGAGTTTTTTTTTGTTTTGTTTTGTTTTGTTTTGTTTTTTTCAGCTCATACAAACTTATTAGGTACACCAGTTCCCTCCCTCCTTCCTCCTCCCCCCGTACCCCCTGCTCCCCCTCTCCACCCCTCTCCCTCCCCATCCCCCAGTGCCTCCCACCCCAATTCCCAGAGAGTCCTTTCTTGTGCATGACTGATTTTCCTCTGGGCCCTCCTCTCCGATGACGTACAAGGACCCAGTGGCCTTTCCCAAACCCTTTCCCGTGTTCCCCTTAGGTATAGGAACACTGCTGTGGCTGCCAATCCTTTGCCTCCAAGGATCTTGGTGCCTTTAGCAGATGCTAGACTTTGTGAGGTCAACAGTGTGTTGGACAATGCGCAGGGCATGCAAAGTCCAATTATGATTGCTTCAGCCCTAACTAGTATAGAGTATCTTACATATCATTGCTCCTCCCATCCTTATGCTCTTACACTCTTACCGCCCCCTCTTCCGCAAATTTCCCTGAGCTTCAAGATGGGGAGAGACTAAGCTGGCCTAGTTCTAGGTGGTTGATATAGAGTCTCTGAAGTTCTGGATTGTGGTTTGTTGATTTTCTTTTGCAGTTTTGCTGCTCCTGCAATGCCCTTCACTCCATCCTGGTGGGCATTGTATGTTACCCCCTGGCCAGAGACAAAAAGCTGTTAGAGTCTTGTGATAAAAGCATATTCAAAGGTAGATGTAATAAAAGTGGGAAACCACAGTGAGGGAGGGGTCTATCACCCATTTGCAAAATTGTTACTTTTTATCTGCCAGACTATATGCCCTCCTCTTCTGGTGAGATCACTCCCCCTCAGTAGTAAATGATCAGGAACAAAAGTCTGTGAACTTAATCAGATGTCTCATTACTTATTTGGGTCCTTGGTGGAGGCCTATTTTCCCTGCTGTAACATGGTCCCTTCTCTCCTTCTTTCTGGTGTGGCCCTCCTACCCCATCCCTCCTTTCATAATCCTTGGAATTACTGTCTCTAGGTGGGCTGGGTGGGTTTGGTACTAGGAGTCACCTATTAGGGAGTACATACGGCGCTTAATTTTCTGGGTCTGGGATACTTCACTTAATATAATTGTTTCTAATGACATCCATTTCCCGGCAAATTCCAGTAATTCATCATTTTTGATGGCTGAGTAGTACTCCATTGTATAGGTGTACCACAGTTTCCTTATCCACTCGTCAACTGTTGGACATTTGGGCTGATTCCATGACTTTGCTATTGTAAACAGTGCTGCTATGAACATGGTCATGCTTGTGCTATCGAGGTGAACCTCTGCTGTATGGGGGGTTATTCCTAAAAGTGGAATAGCAGGGTCATATGGCATTTCAATCTTTAATTTCTTTAAGAATCTCCAGACGGCTCGCCAGAGTGGCTGTATGAGCCTGCATTCCCACCAGCAATGTAGGAGAGTTCCCCTCTCTCCACATCCTCTCCAACATTTGTCGTTGTTAGTATTGTGGATTTTTGCCATCCTGACCGGGGTGAGATGATATCTCAGGGAAGTTTTGATTTGCATTTCCCTGATGGCTAAAGAAGTGGAGCATTTTTTAAGATATTTGTTAGACATTTTAATTTCATCCCTGGTAGTGAAGTCTTTTTTTAAAAAAGTTTTTTATGGGGCTGGAGAGGTGGCTCAGGGGTTAAGCCCCTGCCTTGCAGGCAGAAGGTCCTGAGTTCGGATCCTGGACCCCAGGGGCAGAAACGGGGTCGGCCTGCGTTTCTGGCCCTGGTAGGGCGGAGCCTGTGAATCCGGGGCAGAGTAAACAAGGAGGTGGAGGTGTCCATGGTGGTTCCCGAATTCGTCCGTGGTTCTACACGCGCGCACACACACACACACAACTGAATAAATAATGAAAAAAAAAGTTTTTTACTTATTCAATTGCGCGTGTATGGAACCCCCACCCCCACCCCCACCCCCACCCCCACCCCCTTATTCAATTGCTTGGATGGGGTCAGAATACTTGCCTGTGGATGGGGGGAACACTGCTTTATTAAATAGCATAAACATGTAAAAAATTAATTATATAAAGCATTATAATTAAAATTTAAAACTATAACCATAAAATATAAACGTTAATTATTGTGTAGGCTTGCATTTGAAATCTTTCATTTATTAACTATGTGACATTAGGCATGTTTAGTAAAACACCAGGGAGAAATATCCATTTCTGAAGAAGAGATTTAAAAGCATGATCCTAGACGGTCATGAAGTCTAAGTGACTTAGTCACCTCCTGCGCTCAGTGACCGGCTGAGTGTTACTTAATAAAGGGTTCAATCATCATCTTCATTATTTTTGTCATTGGTGTTACTATTCACGAAAGAAGGAACAGGCAGCAAATTTGGCTCTTGCATTTTTAACAGCCAACAATATTCACATAAATAAATGTATATAGAGATTTTCACAAAGGTTAGATATGTCTCTAAAGTAATTAGATTGGCAGGTATCTAGAGAAATAAGTCTGGGGAAATGTCACAGATGAATTTCTAACGTCCCATTCAAATCTAAATTTGTGTGATTTTATGAGTTAACTATGGGATAGATTATTAATCTCAACATTAGCAATGGCCAATCTTTGGAATAAGAAGCTGTGTTCTATTAGTATATAGAAATTCCTCACTGAAGTAAAGCTTTAAAAACTGAAGTGCCCAGACAGGATTATTTTCATAGGCATATCTTTTCTCAGTATCATGATTTGTACCTTCCCTTCTAAATGGCAAATGTTTTGACCTTCCATAGAGATTTATCTTTATGTGAAAAATGATTAAATCTAAATTTCAGTGTATGCTAAGCCAAAATGAGGTCTAATACTGATGTAATAAAACCAGGAAATGGGATCATGTTCATGACACTCGGATGTTGCTCCTAGGTCACCTGCTTGTCTGCTTACAGAATGCCATTTAGCTTTTCCAGAAGTCGGGTTTCTTCTTATGAGAAGAGAGAAAAATAGTATTGATCAGATAATATGTTCAAGTAAGCGATATAAATTCAAAGCAGGGAAAAGGAAATTCAAAAGATAAAAAGTACATAAAAATATCTGGAAAGGGAAAACAGGTACAAATAGAAAAATAGATATATGGCTTCCCAGCTTGGGGTGTGAGATAAAGAAAAATAAATGGATCCTAAGAGTTTTTTTTTTTAATTTTGTTTTTAGGATAATGAAAATAATCCCAAAGTAGAACTGCATACAAGTTGTACAACTTTGTAAATATACTCATTGAATTCAACACTTCAGTTCAGAGTATGTTAACCAGATGCCAATAAATCTATTACAAGAAGAAAAAGTATCTGCCTTGTTCGACTGCTCATCCAGCTGTTCAACTCTATAGGCCAGATGTGCTCCAACCTCTGTGTTGATTATATACATGTTATTTTATTTGAAAGTAGTAACCCCTATGTACACTGTTCTACATGTTACTTTGAATCTTAAAAATATATATCTCAGAGAGCTTAGATGTGTAAATATGTTTCAAAGAATTAATTTATCAGTGTATTTAGAACCTCCACGTTCTTTTCATATGGCTGCATAGTACTCCATGAAATAGATTATAACTTATTTAGTCATTTTGATGACCAGCTAGGTGACCTCTACTGTTGCTATTTACATACAGATAATTATGTAATTATTATCACTGTTTCTAAGCACTTGTCCATATCAATGCCTCTGCTAAGTAGTCCTATAAATAAAAGATCAGGGATGGGTACATTTTTCTTTTTTTTTTATTTATTCACTTGTGCATGTGTGTGCGTGTGTGTGTGTGTGTGTGTGTGTGTGTGTGTGTGTGTGTATGTGTAGAACCGCCGGCGAATTCGGAAACCACCATGGACGCCTCTACCTCCTCCTTGTTTACTCTGCTCCAGGATTCACAGGCTCCGCCCTACCAGGACCAGAAACTCAGGCCGCCCCCGCTTCTGCTGGGTGTCTATATGTGGGGTCTAGGGTCCGAACTCAAGACCTTCCGCCTGCAAGGCAGAGGCTTAACCCCTGAGCTACCTCTCCAGCCCAAGTACATTTTTCATTTTGAGAGATGCAATCAAATTGCCTGATATGGGCCTTGACTACTTGAGAAAAGCTATTATCAGTTGATGCATTCGCTGTTGCAATAAAAGGGTGGGGGAATCCCAATTCTTTTTTTAAGTATGAATGGAATTCTTAAAAATGAAAAAAGTCTGAAGACAACAATCAAATAGACTAAGAGAGTATAAGAATCTTCAAAGGTTACTCACAACTGCTATCTTTGGTCCACTTCCAGAAACTGAAAGAAAACTGCGTTGAGATGTTTCTTTTCCTTTTCCTTTTTTTGGCTTGTGGATATTCCCTCCAAACAGAGATAGCACCAAGCTTCTGAGTGCTGAGAAAAAAGATTCCAGTCAACGATATCAAGAACAGGGGAAGACAGAATAAAGATGCTTGCGGATGCTCCAAAGGTCAGAAGAGTTCTTGCACGAATTTTTTCCCCCTTTGGAACCTCTTTGATGATACATCTCCTGAAATTCAGGCAAGAAGAAGAATACCATAGGATCCAGGACATCTATGTGAGGGGAAGGAAACTGGGTGATTACAAAAGACACCCCAGCTACTGACTGAACAGCAGGCTTTGTGTTCCAAGAGTTCCAAGAGTTCAGGACCTTCCAGAAAAGATGTCACTAAGCAAAACATGTATGAGCTTCAAAAAAATCTAAATATATGAACATTTATAGTGTTGTTGGAAAGCTACGTGGGAGAAAGAGTGAGTAAAACAATATGGACAATTTTAAAGTGATTACAGAATATCTTTGAAAAGTAGTGTGGAAAGAGAGAGAAAGAGAAAGAGAGAAGGAGAGGAAAGACTTAAACATCTCAGCTTCAGAAATGAGAAGTCAGCAGAACACGTGTATTATTGGTAGGTAAAAAGTCAATAGCTGAGCAGGTGTTCCTTAGGCCCAGGGGTGGGCATTAGGGGAGACTGGGAGATTCAAAAGTCATGGTTTGGGATTTGAAACTTGAAGATGAGGAAGTTTGGGGATTTATTTATTTCAGGAGGAACCTTCCAGAACTATTGGCTTCTTATAAGCAATGTACACGTTTTCCTTTGATAAAAGAAAATAAATTTTGCATTAAAAAGAGAAGGGATTAGATGGCTGGGAACACATGAGCAATATTTGCGCTGAAACGTCATCTCTTTTGTATTCAGCGAGAGTGACTGCTTGTCTGCATGTTTACTGAAGAGATGCCCTGCATAGCTGGCTGTCCTTCCTATTTTGTGTGCATAATAAAGATTATTCTTGGAACAGAGCAAAATACTTTTGAGTGGATCAGCAGTTTTTAGGAGGACCACATATATAAACCTAAACTGGCTGGGGGAAAAAAGAATAAAGAAAAGCCAACTGTGGGGCGGGTGAGGGTGGGGGTGGGGGGGACATGAAATAGAAGGGAAACTTTGCAATATTATAAACCATATAATATTATAAAAACTGAAACGGGAATATAGACAGCTTTATGCAAAGTACTCACATAAATGAAAAAGCTAAGGACAAGTGATTTGCAAACCAAAAAAAAAAAAAAAAAAGTGTAATTTCAATGGAACTAGAGATTCCAGCTCATACCTGAAAAGTATAACTCTTCCAAAGGAAATTCTTTGATCATCTCAACCAAAACAAACCACATAACAGATGGAAGCCAATAGTCTTTTCAAAGTCTTTGGCTCTTTCTAGTTTTCGAAGTAATGCACATTCTTCACAATGGCAATGGTGAAAGGAGTGAGAGCTGGAGATAGTGCAGATTTGTTTGGCTCTTGTTTTATTAGTGTGTGTCTTCTACATCCATCTGCTATCTCACACCTTCCACCCGTCTTCAACCAAGGAAATAAAAAATATCCTTTTACAAAGAGGAAGGGAGTACGTCTCAGTCTGAATTTAAGTTGTCTCCCTCAGGCTTAAATCCTTAGGCGAGGGATACTTTCCTTACTAGTGAGAGTTAAGGCTGTTTGGTATAACTCTTAGAGGACAAGACCATGGTTTCTCAAATACAATGTCTCCACACAGGGCCAGAGATAGGATAGACCACCCCTCAAAGTCCAGAGGTTTCAATTCCTGGTTTTACAAGTTGCTGAGTAGGAGGGAGGATCCCCAAAGACCATCAAAGCTGCTAAATATCTGAGAGCCAAGTAGGAATTACAATATAAACAGTGCCACGCCCGAGAAACTCAGGCCCACTTTTGCAGCTACACTCATTTTTCAAAACACATATTGTATTCCGACATATTCCAAAGAGGAAAAGAAATCACAACTCTTACCTCTAAGGAAAAAGAGGTAGTTTATTCTGGAGCCAAATCTGAGCGACTATGGCCTGGGGCACAGATTCAGGCTGCCTCCATATTCTATGTGTTCCCTTGTTGGCATGGATTTTCAAGATTTTACAATTGTAACAAAGGAGAGCATAAGTCAAGACACTTTTCAAATACGCATTGGCAGGAGCATCAGATAGACGGGTTACAGCAAAGCAGGGAAATCTCTGTTTATAGGAATATCTAGTGATATTCTTGGACTTTTGGTTGGTGGACACCAGGGGTCTGATAGGACATTCCAAAGAATTTGTCTAATAGTCACCAGGAACAGCTGGCAATTAAGGAGGCTAAAGATGGACTCCAGATAATCTGGCCTTTCCAGGGACTTTCATTCACAATATGATACAGCAATCATTTTTATTTTTACATCTCTGGTTTAGTATCTGTCTCCCTTCCCTGTACTACGAACTCTAGAGTGACGGTTTGCTTTGTCCCGGATGTGCCTCAAATGCCGAGTAGAAATACCCAGTGCACAGTAGAGGTAGGTCTCTGAGTCTTCGTGGAAGAACGGATGAATAAGAGCACTGATGCATCACACATCTTCTGACGACTGAATCTCTTGTGAACCACCATGATTCTGTTCACTGCTTTATACAAGGCCGTCAGAATTTCTTAGACAACTGAGAGCAAACTACTAAAATCATGAAGGATGAGCCATCCGGAGGACACAAAGGATGTTTGAAGAAGTTGGGAGATATTTACCCTGGGGAAAACCAGAGGAGAACAATGTCAGCTATCTTCAAGTAAATAAAGAAAGGGCTGTCCTATCCTAAAGGGAATTAGGCATATTATTTTTTTGTTCTACAGAGCAGAATGGATTAAAGTTATAGAGAGGTAAATTTCAGCTAAGCATAAGACTGAATCTTCTAGCAATAGAGCTGCTAGGCACTGGAATAGACTGCCTCTTGCTGAAGTCAGCTCTCTGTTAGCATGAGCAGGCAACAGCAGCTGAGTGCATCTCATGTAGCAAAGAGGCTGCACGGCTGCGCCAGGCAGTGGCTTGGACCCGGGATGGTTTTGTAGAGTCTCTTTCTGTGCTAGAAGCATTTGATGTGGGCACATGTGGAATCTCCATGCACAAAATCTGTCTCTGTATTTTTTATCTCATCCCTAATTCCTGGATCCCTTCACATGGAGTAGCTTTAAATGGTACCACCCACACACTGTGTGTGAGCAGAGTCCCCTTGGCTGTAGCCACTTAGATCAGAAGTACGCAGCTTGTCATACATAGCATGTCAGTCACAGACTCTACTCATGAGTTTAAAGAGGAGAAAAACCTCCAAGGCTCTCAGGGGATTAGAAAGGCAACGGTCTCGTGATAGTTAGATACAGGTGTCAGCTTGACAAATTGAAGCCTGGAGATCTGGGCACATTTGTGAGGAATTAGTATTTGAATTAAGTCCTGAGCAAGCCTGCAGAAGATTGTCTAATTGATGGAGAAGGTCCAGCTCACGGTGGGTGGGGCTATTCTCTGGGCAGGTGAATAAGATGGGGAAGCTGACTCAGAGAAGTCTGGCATTACTCAGCATGTTTGGGCAGACTTGCAATCTGGCAAGTGAAGTTAGACCCTGTCTCAGCAATCCTGTGGCTATGGTGTGGTCAGTCCCCTTGGTTCCTGGTGTTGGTATGAGCTCTCCTGCCAAGCTGACGAAGGAAGTACAGCTGAGATTGTAAGAATAAAGCCCCGATGTGTCTCCCTAAGCTGTATGGTCAAGAGTTTATTGTCAACGTGTAGGTAAGCAATAAGAAGCCCCAAAAGACGTAATGGACAGCCACTTTCTAACAGGCGTGAGAAGAAGGGAGAAACGTGGCCTGAAAAAGGATCTTAAAAGAAAGAAGCAAAAAGACAAAAACTTAATAGAATGGACTTGAGGAACATGGAGCACACTGCCTTGGTTGCTGGTTCATAATTCATGTTTTTATTAAAGCCCAGTGATATTCCAGTCTCAAGCTTTTGTCTCTCTACTTCCTTCTCTTCCTCTTTCTCTCCATCCCACTTTCTTTGCTCTCCTCTCCCACCTCTTTCCATTTCCCTTTTCAAAAAAATATTTTTTAATTATTTATTATTTATTCAATTGTGCGTGTATGCATGTGTGCATGTGTGTGTGTGTAGAACCATGGGCGAATTCGGGAATCACCATGGACCGCCTCCACCTCCTCCTTGTTTACTCTGCCCCGGGATTCACAGGCTCCGCCCTACCAGGACCAGAAAGGCAGGCCGCCCCCGCTTCCGCCCAGCGTCTATATGTGGGGTCTAGGATCTGAACTCAGGACCTTCCGCCTGCACTCTCCAGCCCCCTTAAAAAAATGTTTATTCGTGAGAAAAACAAAGATAGGTAGAGAGAGAGAGAGGGAGAGAGAGAGAAAGATAGAGAGAGAGAACATATATGCCTGGCTTGGCCAGAGGGTAACTTTGGGAAGTTGGTTCTCTCCTTTCATCGTGGGGGCTTCCCAGGATCGAACTCAAGTCACCAGTTTTGAGAGCAGGCACCTTACTTGCTAAACCATCTCTCTGGCTTCTTTTCCTCTTTTTCTTAAGCTAATCAATTATATCCCAAGAGTCATAACCATTAAACATTTTATTTTGCTTTTAAGCTCTGTGTGGTATTATTTAATAATGATGTGACATAATAAGAAATTCTTTTATCATTTATATGAATCAAGGTAAAACTAAGATCCATTCTATGTACTAATTTGAATTATGTATACTCTAAATTTGAAAATAACTCATTAACACTTCTTCAGTGAATCAGTTGTTTTGCCACCAATTACTACCATCACCAATGTACCGGATAAAGTGTATTCGGGGATCTCGCAGATGCACTGTGCATTTGGTGCCTTAAAACAACTAATATGTTCTGCTTGGCCAGAGGGTAACTTTGAGAAGTCAGTTCTCTCCTTTCGTCGTGGGGGCGTCCCAGGATCAAATTCAAGTCACCAGTTTTGGGAGCAGGCGCCTTACTTGCTGAACCATCTCTCTGGCCCCTTTTCCTCTTTTTCTTAAGCTAATCAATTATATCCCAAGAGACATAACCATTAAACATTTTAAACATTAAACAACATTCGTTGCTCCTGTTTCTGGCCTTTCCATGGATCTTTTGTTCTTTCAAGTTCAGATGCTGCTGGTATTGGGAACGTGATAAGACAGATGTTATGATTCAAAGAGAGACCTAGCATACAAAGCAATGGGCTTCTTTATGATGTTTTCACATGTATCTGTGCTAACTCTCCTCAGCTTCCTTTTCTCCCTTGCTGCCTACCTGTTTTCTGCTAGTCTCTTTCCTGTTTCCCGAGTAGACCCTCCTTTTTTTCTCTTGCCTGCTGTCACATTTTGCCTGCATTGTTGCCGATAAATTCACAGCCAGAGGGCCTATGGGAACAAGGAGTTTTATGCTGGTTTATGATTGTCTAGTTACAATTACTTGTCCAACTTGGCAAGAGAGTCCACCAAGGGTGAGGGAACTGGCCATGTCGTGTCCATATATCTATAGGACCACTGAGAAAGACGCAATTCATTATTTGCCAGGCCATCATGTCTGGTCAAGTATACGAAAACATGCCAACTTCCCCAACTAGCTCTCTGTCTAATTCACCTCCCTAGAGCCGTAGCCCCATACACCATAGTCTGGGCCTCCCTATCAATCAGATGATCTTCTGTAGGCTTGCTGGGGGGTTGACTCAATTACCAATTCTTGACAAATGTGCCCAGAGCTACAAGCCTTCAACTTTCATGTTGACATCTATATCTAATTATAACACCCAGTCTCCTCCACTTAAGATCTCTTCATCCCCTTTTATGGTCTTCTTTCCAGTTTCAATCTACATCCATTCTTCCTGTAAATGTCATCATTTTACTCATCTCTGTGACTGAATAATGTTCCATTGAGTACATATACCATGTTTAATCCATCGGTTCACAGATGGTTAGACTGGTTCCATTCTTGAGATATCACGAAGAATGCATCAAATAAACATGCCAATATCTCTGTAGAAGAACTTATAATCCTGAATATTTACTCAGAAATGGTATAGCTGGGCCATAGGGTAGTTTTAGGTTACACTTATTTCCAAGGTGGCCGTACCAGTTTTCACTCCTACCAGCAGTATATAATGATTCTCTTCTCTCTCTCCATTTTCGCCTCTTATTTCATCTGCAGTGAGGCAGAGTCTCAAAGTAGTTTTAATTTGTGTCTCCCTGATGGGTAAGGATTTTGAACATTTTTAAAAATACTTATTGACCCTTTATGTTTCTTCTTTAGACAACTATGTATTTATAGTTGACCCAGTTATTGATTGAAAAAAATTTTCCCTTGCTGTTTCACTTCCATAGCTTTTTGTATATTCTAGATATTAATACCTATCTCATGTAAAGTTGGTAAGGACGTTCTCCCCATTGGTAGGCTGTCCCCTCACCAGAGTGACTAGTTCATTGTATGCAGAAGCTTTTAAGTTTCGTGTAATCCCATTTGTTAAGGCTTGGGGTTATTTCCTCTGCCATTGTGTTTCATTTTAGAAAGTTCTTGTCTATGCTTATATACTAAAGATGTTTTTAACCTATGCTACTCTCTAGCAGTTTCAGCATGGAAGGACTTATTTTAAGGTCTTTAATCCATTTTGAAGTCATTTTTGTACACAGTGAGAGATAGGGTATGTTGCAGTTATCTTTCTTTTATTCTCAATTCCAAAGGGCATCCTTCTTGCCCCTGACTTCAGCATTGTGGCCTTCAGCGCCTATCTCTCTGTTGGGTTGGCACTTCCTATGGTGTATAGCTCTCCTAAGCAGATGTCCTATACTAGCTTTGGCATCTCTAACATTTCCACACTCAGTGGCAACAAAGGCTTCAATTCCACATAACACAATATCCTCCCAGAGCCTCTTCATTGATACTCTGATTCTGCTTCACACTGCCTGACCTCAGCAGCTTTCTGAAACCTAGAGGTGGAATCCATGAGCTCCTCTAGCTTTCATTTTTAATGCCTTTGAATCCAGTACCACAGGACTTTGCCAAGTTCTGTGATAACTTCCAGGTTGAGATTGTCCCCCTTGGATCATAACCAGTCCAGTTTTTTTTTTTTTTTTTTTTTTTTTTTTGTACTGACTGGGGAGAATTCCTCTGGACAGTTGCTTTCAAGCAGAAAAGTCCCTTGGAGCTCTTCCCTTCAGTTCTTTCCAATCAACATCAGCTAAAGTTTCAAACACATGAGCCTGTGGGGGCCAATTCACATATAAACCATAACAGGGTGTAAAGCAATTTTTCTACATGTGACTATCCAGCTTTTCCAGCACCATTTTGATGAGGCTCTTTGCATTTTTGTGGGTAGAAGCCTTCCTTGAAGTTCTTTCTCTCAGGCTGCAGCCTTACCTATTTTTCCAAAGAAGGGTTTGCTTTGATTACTAGTAGAGTTCAACTTTTTAACAATAACAGCCACTTTGCTGTCTACATTCTCTGGACTCAACACTTTAAGTTTGCCCACACATTTTTTTATATCAAACCTCACAGTTTTTATTTTTTTCTACAATATTTGTTGTTTTTTCCATCATACATCTGAAATAAGAACACTAAGAAGTAGCCATGGCATAGATTGAAGGCTATGCTGTCTTGTGACTTCCTCTGTCAAACACAATTATTCATCTATTTTTAATTCAACTTCAGGAAAGCTTTCAGGACCAGGGGAAATGGAACTAGTGTCTCCCTGCCAAAACATCACTCAAGCTGTCCCTAGTTGGGTTTCCCAAAACATGCCCCTCTGGAGCATCAAATGCTAGGTGTTCACTGTGGGCATTTCTCTCGGCATTACTCTCTTCTGTGATCTCACTAGAAGTGAGTTCTATCTGCAAAACTCATTTGCTTTCCTAGCTCAAAGTTTTCCACATATTTCATCAAAACAATTCCAGAGACACAACATCATAGCAATGGCCTTACTTATCAGTTCCAAATTCTTTTAAGTTCTACAATGCGTCTCACATTCTAGTACCAAATTCCCAGTCTCACAACAACACCCCACTTCTGGTACCAATTTCTGTTGCATTTAGTTTACTTTAATTGCTGCTGTGAAATAATACTCATACACAATCTAAGGGAGAAAGAGATATATTTGACTTATGCTATTAGAGGGAATATCGTCAATTATGAAAACATGGCTGGAGGCAGAAACAGGAAGAAATTGCAGGTCACTTTAGCCAAGAAGGAGGCAGAGAAAATAAGAACAAACTGAGGGGAAGCAAAATCAGGCTACAAATGCCCAAGGTCTGCCTCCTATGACAAGCTTTCCTCCAGCAAGGTCCAGCTACTAACGGTGCCAAAACCTTCCCAAATATTAATATCATCTAAGGATTCAAACACATAAGCTTATGGGGGTGAACTCACATGTGGACCATTACAGAGTAGAAATTCATTCTTCTGCATGTGAATAATACAGATTTAGTACCATTTTGAAGATGCTTTTTGTTGACAATGCATGTTTCTGACACTTTGTAAAAAATTTTTCTCCAGTATAAGCTCAAAAGAGTTGTGTGGGTTTTATTTCTGGCTCTTCTATTCTATGACATTGACCTGCACTTCTGCTATTTGTTGTCAATACCATGGTGCCTTTGTCAATATAGTATTATAGTATAATTTGAGGTCAGGTATTGTGATACTTCTAAAATCATTCTTTGTACTTATGATTTCTTTGGCTATTCAGAATTCTATGTGTTTCATATGAATTTAGATAATTTTTTTTTAATTTCGGAGACTTCATGTACTCTGTAGACTTTTTTCCATAACATAACTTTTTATAATATTAATTCTTCCAATCTGTGAGTAGGAAACCTTTTCATATTCTACTGTTTTCTTTAAATTCTTTCTTCAGGGTCTTTAAGTTTTCATTGTAGAGATATTTTACCATGTTCATCAAGTTTATTTCAAGGTGTTTTAATCTATTGTGAATAGAATGCTTTTCATAATTTATTTCTCAGCAAATTCCTTACTGTTATACAAAAAACTATTGATTTTGTATGCTGACTTTATATATTGCTATTTTGAATAAAATATCATATCTGAAAGTATTCTGATGTCATTTTTAGGATCTATTAAGTATGGGGTTGTGACATATACAAATCGGAATGATTTTCTTTTAATATTTGCTTACTTTTATTTCTTCCCCTTTTCTTACTGTTCCAGCTAACCTTTCAAATACTATATTGAATAAAATTAAATTTTAAGCACTATATTGAAGAGAGAGGGCATCCAAGTTTTGTTTCATATTTTAGAGAAAATGCTTTAAGTTTTTTCCATTTGCCACAATGTTGTATTTGTCCTTTATTCTGCTGAGTATGTTCTTTCTGTTACATGTTTCTTAAAGGCTTTTATCATGAAGAGATGTACAACTTTTTCAAATGTCTTTGGTGCATATATAGTTACAATTATTAAGATTCTCATGAACTGTTACCTTTGTTGATATTTAAGTGGTCTTGTTTGTTTTTTTTCACTAGTTTTGGCTTGAGTATACTCTATCAGTTATGTAAATAGTTGTGTTAGTTTATTTTTGGCTTCTATTTTCTTGACAGATTGATTTCAATTCTATATTTTCAATCAGTGAGTGTCTTTGCCAGTATGTTTTGTAGAGACAACATACAGTTGGATCTTGTTTTGTAATATAGTCAGTCTTTGACTTTTAAATGTGAACTGAGACAATTTACGTTTAAGGCTATTACTTATCAGAATTTGCTATTTCTATGTTTTTTCTGACTGTTGTTCTGAATAACCCATCGTTTAAAGGCAGGAATGGCACATAAATACAAAGAAACATTTTTTCATTGCATTGTTTGGTGAATATAAGGTGCTGTGGTAACCATTAAGATTACCTCAAGTGTTGGGATGAGGGGAGATTGTAAAGGCACACAAGGAAGCTACAATGTGAGGACATAGCAAGGGCAGGTAGAAAGAGTATAACATAGTAAGAAAGGAGTAATTTTCTTCAGTAAGGAGGTATCATAGTTAGATATAAGCTCCAAGAAGCCTGCAAGAGATTGTCTCCTTGATAGGAAAGGCCCAGCCCATGGTGGGTGGGACTAGACCATGCAGAGGTGAATAAGAAGGAGGGAACTGGTTAAGGAAGTCCGCATCCTTCTGTACACTTGGTCAGACATGCTGGTCTGGCAAGTGAGGACTATCCCTTTCAACAGTCCTGTGGTTTTGGTGGGGTCACTTTCCTTGGCCCTAGATGTGGGGTCAAGGGTCACTGAGAGTGAGAGGTGAGGCTCCTTCTACTGAGTTTAGCTGACACTGTGCGTCTGAGTTGCCAGAGGAAACTGAGACTAGGATCAGAGAACAGGAAGGGGGAGACCTGCTGACTCAGGGCTGACTGTTGCCACACCTTACATTGCTGGCATGCTGTGTCCCCCCCTTGTCAGCCTGGACAAGAAACTGTAACTGGACAATTGAAAGCCAAAATAAAACTTGATTCCTTAAGCTGTTTCATCATGAATTTATCTGCAACAATGCACAGTAACTGCTACAAGAGGCCATGGTAGAAGATGCTAAGAGGCTAGATCGAAGCGAAAAACTTAAAGGACAAGAAAGAGAGTTAGGCATCTATACCTAACTTCCACATATTTCAAAGACCTCTCTTCCAAATACCATGAGCATGTGAATTTGAAAACGGTTTTCAAAATATCAATCAGTTTTAAGGGGCACTTTTAAAGCCATATTAATTAGGAATACATGCTCAACTTTTATGAATGGTTGGAATTTTCAAATGTCAGATTATCAGTAGGCATGAGAGGGGAAAGCAGAGTGGATGAGAAAACTGTGGGTTCAAAGATGGAGAGCAGTGAGAGAGGATGAAGTTGTCAGAGATGGGCAAAGAGCTCCAATGTTGTGGCTGTGAATGCAGGATGGAGAAGCATCATGACTGAACAGTTGGAATATGTCATGTGAAAGACTTTAGATTTTTATCTTGGGCTGGCGAGATGGCTCAGTGGGTAAAGGCATGTGTTGCATAAGTCTAAGGATCTGAGTTCTGTCACCAGAACTCACAGAAAGATGGACAGAGAGAACCGAGTCCAGAAAGTTTTACAGGAGGTCTATGAAAGATTTAGGTGAGAGATTTCAAGTGGACATTTGAGATTTTTACCTTGGTGAAGTGCTTGATAAAATAAACAGCCACTTGAAACTCTTGATATATCTGCAGAGGGGGAGAAAACTAATAAAATGAATTTATACTTCTCTTTAATATTGACAAGAATGAAACAAGAAAAACACAATTGTTTTTTGTTCTCATTTGTGAGCTTATTTATATTTCATGGAAAGCTATCCCATCTTTTCCATGAGCACAAAGAGGTTTCATTGACAGAAACAAGGAAAATCTTGACTCTTCACCGCTCTGGGCAGAGTCAAGCTTCTGCAATGCTGAATGTACTTTGGAACAATAAATGAACCATGATATCATATTTTTGGGGTAAATTATGAGTATAGTTATATAAATGTTGTTTGTATTTATTTTACTCATATCAGTTATAGGAACACATTCTTGGTTTTCAATAACAAAAACAAAACAAATACACAGAAGAAGAAAGAAGAAGAAGAAGAAAAAAAAGAAGAAGAAGAAGAAGAAGAAGAGGAAGAGGAAACAAAAACAAAACAAATACACAGAAGAAGAAGAAAGAAGAAGAAGAAGAAAAAAAAGAAGAAGAATAAGAGGAAGAGAGGAGGAGGAGGAGGAGGAGAGGAATAGAAGAGGAAGAGAAGAGGAAGAGAAGAAGAAAGGAAGAATAGGATAAGAGGAAGAAGAGGAAGTTAAGAGTAATAGAGAATAAGAGAAGAAGAAGAAGATAAGAAGAATATAAGAAAAGAAGAAGAAAGAAGGAGAAGCAGATAATCCTACATACGAAGGAATCCGACGAAGAAGAAGAAGAAGAAGAAGAAGAAGAAGAAGAAAAGAGTTTCTGGTCAGGGGGTCACATACAGTGACCATCATAATGGAGTGAAGGGCATTGCAGGAACAACAAAACTGCAAAAGAAAATCAACAAACCACTATCCAGAACTTCAGAGACTCTATATCAACCACCTAGAACTAGGCCAGACTAATCTCTCCCCATCCTGAAGCTCAGGACATTTGCGGAAGAGGGGGTGGTAAGAGTGTAAGAGCAAAAGGATGGGAGGAGCAATGATTTGCAAGATACTCCACACAAGTTAGGGCCGAAGCAATCATAATTGGACTTTGCATGCCCGGCGCAATGTCCAACACACTATTGACCTCACAAAGTCTAGCATCTGCTAAAGGCACCAAAATCCTTGGAAGCAAGGGATTGACAGCCACAGTAGTGTTCCTATGCTTAAGGGGAACACAGGAAAGGGTTCAGGGAAATGCCACTGGGTCCTTGTATGTCATCGGAGAGGAGGGCCCAGAGGAGAGTCAGCATGCACAAGAAAGGACTCTGGGAATTGGGGCGGGAGGCACGGGGGGACGGGCGGGAGGGGTGAGGGGAGGGAGAGCAGGGGTTGGGGGGGGAGGAGGGAGGGAGGGAACTGGTGTACCTATTAAGTTTGTATGAGCTGAAATAATAATAAAAAATGTATTAAAAAAGAAGAAGAAGAAGAACAAGAAGAAGAAGAAGAAGAACAAGAACAAGAACAAGAACAAGAAGAACAAGAAGAACAAGAGAAGAAGAAGAAGAAGGAAGAGAAGAAGAAGAGGAAGAGGAAGAAGAAAAAGAGGAGGAGAAGGGAGAAGATGAGGAGGAAGAAGAAGAATTTTTCATTTTAATTTTTTTGAGACAGAATCTCCTATGGCTCAGATGCTCTCAAACTCCCTATGTGGCCAGTGCTGACCTTTAACTGTCCATCCACCTGTATTTGTTGCCAAATTGTTAGGATTACAAGTTAGTGTCATGACAACTTGCTTACAAAAAAAAGAGAGAGAGAGAGAGACAGAGAGAGAGAGAATTTAAATGCAATCACATTTTAAAAATTTCTCAATATTCACAGCAATTGAGAATTTCTGAAGCTGAATTGGACTTGAGTAACATTAATGTTTTCTAAATATTTCTTTGCTTACAGCTAGTGCAATTTACTTCAAAATGAGATGTTTAAGGTAATGCATGCGATGAAATATTTCTAAATATCTTTAACATTTCCAAGTACTTCAGAAGTAACAAATTTACATACAATTGATCTGTTACTTGTGATCAATTTATAAATAATTATTTCTGTAATGGTTACTCTTTGCTATTGCTGTGAGAGAGCACCCAAAGTCAAACAACTTATGGGCGAAAGGTGATTTATTCAACTCACAGTTCCAGAGGGGAAATAGACCTTTCACTGAGACGATGGCATGGCTGGCTAGCAGACTAAGTCACAGCAGACCTCCACATAGCTCCGGCATTCCTGAAATGACTCTCCACCTATATTCTGTGGTCCTTTTTATATGGACCATTATTGGGAGGTTCCTATGGAATCTATGGAAGTTCCCATGGAATTTAGGGGGGGTATAATCCTTTTAGGTGGTCTCAGTTGATCCTTCCAGGTGTGTCAAGTTGACACCCAGGCTTAACTATCACAATTATCTATCTAATAAATCAGTCCTTGAGGATGTGTATTTATTATTACATTATTATATTATTAGTGTGCTTAACACATTTTTCCTTTAACATCTATTTGGAAGTGTTGCCTTAAAAAAAAAAAAGTGGCAAGTGAGTTTGGTTGCCTCCAAAGTACAAATTTGGTCTGATTATTGGTTAATCCAGCATTAGCACTGAGAGCATCAAACCTGACAAGCCTTTTCCAAACACTGTTCTGGACCATGCCAAAGCCTTGAGAGCCAGCACACACATCAAAGAATAAACATTTTGGATATAGTGGTATTTAGGTGGCTTTACTCTAGGTAGCTTTATTTTGAAGCTCGCCACAACAGTTTATCCTAAGGACAGAATATGCATATATTTCTGTTTATAGGCCCTGGCTCAGAGAGTTTCCACGTGCTATCTCAGTTCCCTGATGTTTGAAAATGTCATGCCCCTGTTCTATGAAAATGACAGGCCTGAGCTGTGTTTCAAGTTGTTTATTTGGAGGCAACGAAAGGTCAAGGAGCTAGTCACTCTTTCTCTTGAATTCTCCTTATCAAAAGCAGTGTACGTCCTTGAGAGATGGTGCTTGGAAATACTGTTTATCTAGTGAGTGTTCCCGAGGGGAAGGGCGGTGAGAAGAGGTCAAGAGACACAGAGGGAGCCATTGAATTCTGTCCCTGAGAAATCATAGTGCTGCCTCCCTGAAGCTGAGACGAACTTGGTGTGAAACATCAGAGCCCAGTTCTGAGAGTTCAGCTCCTTGCGATCCACTCTTCCTCCAGCTCTGTCTCTCCGCGCCCCGCTACTTAACACTAACTGCGCAAAAGTTTGGTTGCTTGCCTAGTTTACGTAATGAATCAGTTTCCATCAAGTAACCTGGATACTGTCTCCACCTTCTTAAGGGTGGATGACCATGAAGAGGTATAATGGACAGGGTCACATGTCTGCTATTTCTTTCTCTCTCCATGTCTTCCTGATTGTGTGTCTGCGTGTGTGTGTGTGTGTGTGTGTGTGTGTGTGTGTGTGTGTGTGTAAGAGGACACTTGCGTGTGTGTACCTATGGAGGCTCAACTGTGACATCAGGAGCCGTACTGAGTTGTTCCACCTCCTTATTGCTTTGCTCTGGGGTTTCCTGGTTCCTTCCTTCCAGGCCACCATCATTCTACCCAGCATTTTTATACAGAATCTGGGGCTCTGAACTCAGGTCCTTTCTCTTGAGATGCAAAGGCATTAAACCCTGAGTCATCTCCCTAGCCCATTTCTGGTTTTTAAAAAATATCTGTTATATTCTTTCTTTGTCTGTCTCTCTCTCTCTCTCCACATGCACATATGAAGATGGGAAACAACTTTTAGGGATCTGGCTCTCTCCTTCTACCTTGCTTTTGAAACAGAGTCTCTTGTTTCTGTCAATGCAGTGTTCGGGAGCTCCTAGATGATTCTCCTGCTCCCTCTTTCACATTCCCATGGGAGTATTGGGATGGCAGATGCCAGTTGTCATTACTTCTGGCCTTTTACATGAGTTCATCAATTGCAAAAAATAACACTTTCCAATGATCCCTTTCATCGCTCTCAAGTAGACCTCCAAGGGATACAGCCCCTTTCATTGCAGGAATATTACAGAGATTGAGGGAGGTGCCAAGACCCAAACCTGCCCCCTCAAGTTCGAAGTTGGCATATTCTGACACAGACAGTTGCAGGCAGATTTCTCTCCTTATTGAGGGTTTGAATCGCCTCCTAAGATCAGATCTGCCTTTCGTTCTCAGGGACAGATGACACCAAGACATTCTTCACAGTTTCATCTGTGTGCATTTGAGACCATGGGAATATGCTAATCTAAGGATCACAAGATTGTGTGTGTAGTCACCTCTAGGTGTCACCTCTGCTTTTAGTCTGCCTGGAGACACCATATCTGGTCCCAGCTAAGTCTCTCATCTACTTTTTCTTGCTAGCCTAGGTAAGTTTTACAATATATATTTAACATGGTCCCATTAAGAATTTGACCTGTTGATCTCTGATGTTTGCTACAAATAAAGTCAACTTGGATGATTTGGACTGAAGGACGTTCTAGCTCCCTTTGACTCAGCCTGGTTTTCTCTTCCTACCACTCCCACTTCTGTTTCTCTCGTCCAGCATAGGTCCATGCTAGTCCATGCACTCCAGCAAGAGACCGTTTAAAATAATAGTTTTGTTTTATTTTCACCATGAGGAAAATGTTGATTTTTGACAACCTGAAGAAAGAGTTTGTCTGCTGCTCAGAGAAACTCTGAAACCCAGTCCTCCCAACGCAACTCAATGAAAATTTCCCAATCAGGGCCTCAATTGGTCATTTTCTTTCCTGTACTGGAACAGCTGTGAAAAGTCTCCAGACATTAAGCTTCCAACTTCAGCTAGATCCTTAGCTTCTTTATCAGTCTTTTGATATATACAGAAGTGAATTACCCAAATCCGTTTATTAAGTCATGCACTCACTTGTAGATTTCTTTTATGGAAACAAAGAGAACCATAGGCTTGTAGTCCACATAGTAATTACCTTATACAAACCAGTCACACACTTTTCCTCTTAAGAATGAAGCACAATCATTCAGTGCACTGATGGCCTATCGCCTCTGACGCGTTCACATTCCAGCAGTGACTCTTTTATCAGAGGTAGGTATCACCTCTTCATATTGTCACTATGGTAACTTTTTGAGTTTTAAAACTACCATTATCCTTATTAACTCCTCCACTACATGTAAAATACATATGTTGTTGGAACAGAATCTCCTAAAATCCTTTAACAATGTCACTTTAGGTGATACTTCAAGTAACGTCTATCTTGCTAGCATTGAAACTTAACTAATTTCTTCTGTGCAGTGTAATCTGGATTCTCAGCTGATCCAATCTCAGTGGATGCAGAATTGTTTACCAAGGTGTCTAGAGGAATAAAATGTACAGAATGAGCACATGTTATGAAGAGGATTCATTAAATTGGTCTGGGTAATCTGCAAGCTGGGCTTGCTGCGATTCCTTCAGCTGCTCAGTCCATGAGGACAACTATGGCAGAAGCCCCAATCTGGAAAATGGAGACCCAAACGGAGACTTGTCTTCAGTTCGCTTTGGAAGGCCGAAGAAGCTGGGCCCAATGTCAGCAAAGGATGGCAGCAGTGACTACAACAGGGTAGATGTGCTGGTTAGCAGCCAAGGAAGGTCTGCAGAGAAAGAAGCCCTTCTTTCGCCTCAGGCCTCTTTATATTAGAGCCACAAATGAGATTTCCTTTCAAGAAATACCTGTCAGACCTTCCCAGAGTGTATCTCCTAGATACACTCAAACTGATAATCAAGGTTCACCATCACAGAAAGGAAGACAGACACCATCAATCAGACCAGTAAGTAATCAGACAAGTCAGCCACAGTCAAAAATCTGGTTCCCACATGAGCACTGTTTTGCTGTATTAGGCTACAAGAGATGTGGGACGGACAAGGGGGAGTGAGGAAGTGAATCCAGCTTTGTGCCCAAAGGCATTTTCAGGAGGGTGGGATGAGACGGTCTTAGTAAAACAATGTACAATGTAGTTCCCACGTGACTACTTATCATGAGAACCATTTTTTGAGAATAATATTCAAAGTATATGGTCAAAGCACATAACTGAAAGGACTGTGTTTATGAAAGTCAACACTATGTGCAAGGAATATATACAAAGAATAATAGTGGATCAGTGGATAAAGGTATTGAGTGCAATTAATCCGCGCAGCCCACAGGTAGAAGAAAAGACTGGACTCTGGTAAGTTGTCCTCTGATTCCCACACATGCACCATGGCACACATGTATCTATACACACACTCCGACATGTACATGTGTAAACATGTGCATGTAGATGAATGAAAAATTAAATTATTTATAAAAAGAATAATGGCCATTTCTTTGGACTTCTTTAATATGCTATCTTTTGTGCTAGGCACTTTGGCACCTCAAAATAAAATTAAAAAATAAGAACTGGACAGGGAGTTTTTTTTTACTTCATTAGTTGATTGTCAGTTTAATTAAAGCATAGCAATAGAATTCTTTCAACCCTTATAACAGAAAAATGAAACCCAGTTGCCTTCAACAATAAAGAAAACACACAGATGCATGAAGCCAAAAGACACACAGACTGGGAAGAAGAGAGAGAGTTTCTTCCCACAACTATTGATTAAAGACTGTTCTGTTTTCTCCTTTGGATCCATTAAGATAATGTGCCAATTCTCAAACAAATCATGGTAGCCTGTGTTTGCTAAATGCCTCCAGGTCAGGACAGGGACAGGGTGAGGTTGCTTTTACTCAAAAAGCGTGATCAATGGACTACTGCAAAGCTCTGTAAATATCTGCTGCAGAGAATGACAAAACTACAAGGGTTAATGGAAACAGCAGAAACCTTGACTAAATTGATCTTCACAAAGAGACGTTTCACTCATAGCGACTGTGGCTTTTCGACATGGGACATCTACTTTAAAGCTTGCCATTTTAGACAAAACTCATGTGCACAGTTCAAACTCCTGCACTGTGAAAGGGAATACACTTGTGCTCACGTGTGTGTGTGTTTATAAATGCAAGCACATGTGTGGAAGTCAGAGGGCAACCTTAGATGTCAGTTCTCCTTTGACCTTGTTTTGATACACAACCTTTTGTCTTTCACTGTTACAAAAGGCTTTGGAGATGCAGTGATTCTTGGGTCTCTACTTCCCATCTCCCTGTAGGTGGACACAGGGATTATAGGTGTTTGAGTTGCTGCATCTGGCTTTTTTTTTTTTTTTTTTAACTGCATTTCAGGGATCTGAACTCAGCTGGCTCACTTGGCAAGCGTTTTACCTGCCACAGTGACTCTTTTCTTGAGACAGGTAAATAGTACAAAGACAGAAAGGATCAAGGAGAAGTGGAGTTGAAAATTCAAAATGAGTCTAGTCATTCCACCCTTTCTATTCATCTGCCAGTACTTTTCACAGCTACCTTTACCTTATTTTCTGGGAGATCTTTGTAGCTTGAGGGATATAGTCTTTTAGTTCTGCAACTCTAGACAAAAAGATTCCCATTTTTTTCCTACGAGCTTCAAGGAAAAAATCCAAAAATCATTTTGCTCTGGCCAACCATGGGCCATATCTTCACTCCTAGGTTTATGGCTGGTGGGATGGTGGGATAGAGTCAGAAGGAAGGATTACATGGTCTGCCTAGCCTCGGGTCATCTACACACCTAGCTGTTGCTTCTGGTGAAGAAAAGGAGGCAAAATTAGGAACAAACAAACAAACAAATAAACAAGCAGGCAAACAACCCAAAGAATCCCCCCACCCCCCTTTGCCAGGTCAGCTTATCTATTCACTCCAATAACAAACGTTCAAAACTTGGTTTTGTGTAAGGCCCAGAGTTGAGTGACAGAACGGAGAACAACGCCAAGGAATGTAAGACAGATCTCAAGGAGCATGGCCCCCACCAGGGAGAGTCCCCCGAAGCTTGACAGCACTCTAAGAAAGATGAGTGTTACGATAGGCAAAGTACAGCACCATAGCTGTTCTTCTTGCATGGGAACAAAAGAGATCCTAGGACAGTTCTGTGTATTTCCAAGTGGAGTCAAAGGCAAAAGGAAAACAAAGCATGATTATCTTCCTGTGATCTCTCAAATCTATCACTGTGCCCTTTGAAGCCCAAATCTGAATTACTTGATATTTACATTGAACAGTTCCTTAGCAACCATCTCAGATATGTAGAGAATGGTACAAAACTGCTTGAACAGAGCTGGAAATTAAACACCTCTCAGCTATTTCAAAATATTATTAAATAAACATATTTCAACAGTTTTTTTTTTTTTTTATAAAAAATTCTGTAATGGGATGAAATCTACAGCCACTCAATACTTCTCAGAATGGTCAGTCACGTCTCAGTGACTGCAAGCTTTTGAAAAGTGACAGAGAATTCCACTCCTTGTCCTCACTGCTGTGGCTTAGTAAATGTACTGCAAGGCTCCAACACTGCAGCACAAGATGGACCTATGGTCAGACAACATGTTAGACACCAAGGAAAGTCAGCAAAGCTGAAAGTCTAGGGTGATTCGGAAGGACCAGCTTGATAAGCTCCTAAGTCCAGAAATGGCCTAAACCACGCAGCACTTGAGGAAGGACAAGGGACAGAGTCGACTGAATGATTCTACTCGAGGAAGCAAGTTCCATGTTCCTCCTCCCAGAGCTTCTTAGAAGGGACAGGAAGCTGCTGGCTTGCGGGGAGTAGCAGGAAACGCACACTCTGGCCTGGGAAAGAGCTAGAATTGAGGTAATGCTGGGAAGGTTACAGAAGGATTTCGGGCGGTCCTTATGTCTGGAAAGTGGTAAAACCACAGAGATTCACCTGAAAAAGGAATGGCTTTGTGACTCGTTATGCAACATGGTGAAAATTTTAAGCAAAGGAAACAATTCAGGGGGAAAAGAAAACATGGGTCAAATAATTTGACTGGTATGAGTATGATGGTTCATCTTGTTGTCAATTTGAAAGGATTTGGAATCATCTAGATAATACTCTGACCAGGCGGTGAGGGATTAGGTTAGCCTCGGCACGTCTCCGAGGGATTATCTTGACAGGGTATTCAGTGGGAAGATCCCTCCTTAACTGTGTGGCTCCAACCCATGAGCCAGGTCCTTGGTGGAATAAAAAGGCAGAGAGAGAGCTGAATGCTAGCATTCATCTCTCTCTGTTTCCCACTGGAGATGCAACATGACGAACTGCTTCAAGCTCCTGCCACCGCGACTTCCCCGCTGTGATGGACTGTTACTCTGAAACCATGGACCCGAGTAAACCCTTCGTTAATTCACTTTGGTCAGGTATTTTGGGATGGTAATAAGTAGAATAACTAATGTAAGGAGGTACCAGGCCAGGTGATGAAAAATAGAATAGTGATCACCGAGCCCTGGAGAAGAGAACAGGAGTCGTGGCTCAGCCGACCCAGAACTGCAGTTTTGGACATGAAAGAATCTGGAAAATAAATCATGGTGATACCTAAACAGCACTGTGAATGTGTTAAATGCCACTGAATTGCTGGAAAGATGATCAAAGCTATAAATTACACGTTACATATATCTTATCACAATACTGAAATATATATGTACATATGTGTTTTCCCATTCCGTGTTACTAACTGCCTATTTTGGAGATGCCAGTTAAAGTACAGGCTAACAACTTGCCCACTGGAGGGCCACTCACACTACCACAGATGCCCAGACTCCCCAAATGAGCCCCATGGACCACACGCGCAGAGGATCATGACAGCAAGTGGGATGTGACAAAATGGATGAACGCCAGAGGTGGGAGAGTTGGGTGAGGAAGGAGGGTGGGCTGCATGGACACGTACTCATTCTGGTTGCATACGAAAATTTCAAAGAATCAAGAAAGAAAAAAAAAATACAGGCTAACAGGACTGGGGAGATGGCCCAATGGTTAAAGTACCTGACATGCATGCAAGAAGAATGAGGTTTCCATCATCAGATACCACATAACATGCTGAGCTGATGTGGCAGTACACCTATAATTTCAGCCCCGAAAGGTAGAGTATGGGAATTCTCTGAGCAAACTGGCTAGCCAGAATAGTTCTATCAGCAAGATCAGGATTGGATTAGAGACTCAGCCTCAAAACAGGAAGAAGATGATGAGGGAGAATCCCCGGTATCACCCTTGGGCCTCCACAGGCACACACATTCATTGCACATACCCACATACACAGTTCATCCACCCATATGCAAACAAGCATATACACATACAAGTTCTCCATACATATATACAAATGAGAATGAAATAACATACAGACACCTAGTGAAATTTGAATTTTAAGCAGTGACTTATTTTTAGGGTAATTATGCCTTATAAAATTTCATTGTTTATCTGAAATGGGACATATTTATGCCAGAAGGAATATGCACTGATTCTTTGCAATTCAGATTTCATTGGTGGAAATATGGCAGTTTCATTTGCTAAGTATGGCAACCTTATTGAGCGCACATCAGGCACTGTGGTAGGCATGGGTCCAATAAAGCAGAGACGTGATTCTGGCCACGCATGGATTTTATTTTAATGGATTATGGTCATTCTTACATACATTGATAACATAAATTCTATCTGAATGTAAATGTTATGGAATGTAACAAGGATGTTACTTCCATAGAAGTCTCTGAGTTTTCAGTTTTAAATTATGAGTATTTATGAGTGTTCTCATTGCTGTGAGCTTTCTCATTGCACACCTTCCACGTTGGTTGCAGCGGGGTTTCACTGTCATTCATCATAATGCTTGATGGCCCATAAACCTCTGGGGATTCTCCTGTCTGCTTCTAGTGACTACTTCTTCCAGTTAACCAAGAGATTCACCAATGGGTGCTACTATGTCTGGCTTTACATGAATTCTGGGGATTGAACTCAGAACCTCGTGCCTGTGCAGCAAGCACTTTACACACTAAACTATCTCCCCAGCCCCTTTACCTTATAATTGCAAAACATCCCCACTGGAAATGATAGTTAATGATGTTCTGCTATATGCTGATATTCTAAAAATTTGCAATGCATTTTTCACACATATTTCCATTTTTGCAATAATGAATATTGTGTTTGCTCAATTTGAATTGCAAGCCCTCACTATCAAAATCTCACCTGCACTTCCAAAATCTTGCTGCAGTCTGTTACTGGTGATTTTGGTTTTGTATGCAACTCTGACTGCTGTTATTCTACTATCTAAAAATCTCCATTGGCTGGCCTAGGCTTCAGAACAATGCTCAGAATCTTTGGCTGGGATGTGAAGCACCTCTGCAGTCTGGCCCTTTCCTCACCTCATTTCATGTCTCCACCTTGCCTGATTCTTTAATGTGCTCTGTCCTGCGGACAGTTACTTTGTCCTTCAGCATGTTTCTATCTCTTGATGCCCTTGTCCCAAGTGAGTCCATTCTGGAACACTAATTTCCTTCTTGCAATATCTTCCATCGTCAAGTACAGCAGTTTTCAAATGCTTGTTGTGGTGTTAAGACTTACTGGGAGAATATATTTTGCAAAGCAACCCAATAAATATGTACGAAAAATTTAAAAAGAGGACAGGATTTTTTTTTTTGAAAAGTCTACTTTCTCTTATGATGGGCATGCATATTCCTTCATTGTACTGTGTTCTATTCTCTATGACTCTATGATATTAAAACAAATATGTAAGTTTCAGCCTATCAAATTGTTGCTTTGCCCAATTGTGAATTACTAGACTCTGAATGAAGATACTGGTTTAATGCTTACCCAGAATGCCTCCTCTTGTACACAGGCTTTAATCCTTTATCATTTCTTGCTGCTTTATAAATCTGTTTGTGCTTATTTTAGTGTTTTGGATTAGACACCAAGAACCTGGAAACATCTGGACTAGATCCCAGCCACTGGTACATTTCCTTGAACTTGTTCTATGTCCCACACAGATCTTGAATCTGCAGCCCTCCTGTTTCAGCATCCTGAGAAGCTGAGATTGCAAATCTGCCCTACCAGTCCTGCTTACATTTCTGTTTTGCTTACTTGTGAGTTGTTCATTTTTATAGTATTTCTGGATCTGATATAATACAGGAAGATGCTGGGAAACTCACTGTTTCTCTTATAGCACTTGGAAGAAGCTCTGGCTTCATAGCAATTCCATTTTTCTCCTAATAAAACAAAATAATCAACGGTATAGTAATGAAGATGAGAAAAGAAAAAAAAATCCACTGGAAGAGAAAGGAATATTTTTTCAGAGAATCAGCCCCTGGTATCATGAAAACATTCAAAGTGGGGGTTGGGGGGATTCCTTCAAATATTGTTTTTTTTTTTAAAAAAAAAAAAAAAAACTTCAAAGAGGATACCCAAGTCATGCTACTGTTTTTTTTTTTAACACGAAAATCTTCAAAGAATACATTTCCCATGCAATACTTAAGATTCTCAAAGGGGGCTCCTTAGGGAGGAAAACCCTTTGAAGGTGAAATCTCTTCAATCATATGAGTTTTTTCAAAGAGAAAACCTTTTCCAAATGTTCTTTAAGGAAGGGACATTTTAAAGAAGGTATTACTTCAGAAATAGGAAAATGCCCTTTCAGTAATGTGTGCCTTTTTGGATTTCTTCAAGTAAAGCCCTTAGAAATAATAAAACCAAATTATTGCCAGTAACATATACTATAGTCAATTTTGGAAACAGAAAAAAAATCAGTTAGCCCTAGCCCTAGGAGATGCCACTGTAATATTGAAAAACTGCAAATGTCTTGATATAATGTTGTAAGATATATGGATATCTAATTAAAATAATGGAAACAACACACATTTCCCTAAGATCCTCCTTTTGGGTAAAAAAAGAAAGCAATAACAAATTTATTGCATACGATTCAAGTTAATTTTTAGCTTTTACACTTCACTGCTGTTATCACACCAGTTTCTCTTCAGTGACCTTTGTTAAAGTTAATTTTGGCGGGTCCTGGGTCATCTAAGAAAAATTGCCAGGCATCCTGGAACCTGTTGTCCAAGAAACTTACTGTCCTCTTGATACTAGGAGCTGTGCTTTGGTGACCATCTTGTCACTTATTTACATAGTCGTTTAACAAATATTTGTTGCCGTTATTGCATGCCTAGCACTGCACCATGTGTCTCACCCTGTGACATCAATATAAACATTTGCACAGAAATATGCCAAACAGGCTATTTTTCTTTTCCAATTCTCCAGCAGCTATTTCAAGCAAAAAGGAAAACACCAAAACAGGGCATGTTCTTACCCAGCCCGTTCTCCCATCTTTGTAGATCTAGAACATGTATTCAGTTTTTCTGACAAATGAAAGAACTCTCTGCCAGGGTTTCTAAAATAAGCACATCAAAAACTTGCCATAAGTTTTACTTTGAAAAAAACCTTTTAATTAATTATTTACTTATGAGAGAGACAGAGAGACAGACAGACAGAGAGAGAGAAGTTTGCACATGTGTGTGGAGGTCGGAGAACAATTCTTAGGAGTCAGTACTCTTCTTTCACCCTGTGGGTTCCAGGGAATAAATTCAGCCAAGTTTGTGTGCAGGTGCTGTTACTCGCTGAGCATCTCTCTTGCTCTCTGGCAAGAGTTCTGATGTGTGTTGTATATGGAATGCAAATTACTTGTACTGCTTTAGCATACGAAAGCCTCACATAGCAATATCACTGGAAATATTAGATGTTAATGGAAAGGTACACTTCACCCCTGGAATGCAATTCTCAAAGGTCTATAGTCTCAGTTCTAGCACAACAGGCAAAACCAAATTGATGGGCAATTTATCGTATCCAAATGTTCAGAGGTGTCTTTCAGTCAAGATCATAAGAAACAAGGAAAGACCCTTCAGCCTCTTGGGACACCAAGAACATCTCATGAAATATGGTATGGCATCCTGCACAGGATCTTGGAGTTTCATAAGAATCTTAAAAACCTAGTGAGACACAGATGTCATGTCTTAGCTAATCATGTTGCACCAATGCTAATCTCGTGGCTTTGACAAATGTAACATGGTTTATGCAAAATGTAAGTGACAGGAGAACTGACGAGTTGTACATAGGACTCCTAGTGTCAGCTTTGAAACTCTTCTATAAATCTGGTGAAAAACACTTTGCATGAGTGTGTTAAGTACAGGACAAGTAGTAACTCTACAAGTGATACTTGAATCTTGAGGTCTTGGAAATGTTCTCCTGGGGCACACTCTGTCCTAAGGATTCTGGCAGCTTCTATGTAGATGTTGGAGAAAAATGAGCTACCTGTTCATTCTTGTTCTGGAACCTCATAGCTACACAAGCTTGCGGGACAGCTGGCAAACAAAAGACACACACACACACACACACACACACACACACACACACACACACTCTCACCCATGAAGCCCTCCTGCCCTCACTGAGACATAGTATCAGTGTCTTCTGCATTTGGTTGATTGACCATCCTGCTCAACATGCTGAATTTGCTCTTAGAAGCACTTCAATGCAGGGACAATGTGAACCAAAGAAGAAGAAAGCCACATTTCTCTGGGTGTTTCCATCTTTCTCTGTGTCAGCTCTTTTCCTCTTCTTCAATCCAGGGGTTTGGCATCTTATGCAAACCTGGAAGAGTGCTTTGGAGCTCACCTCACTGAGCCGTCCTCCCCAGTCCTAAAAAAGTTCCAAGCTGTTAAGTTGAATTCTATCTATCCATCCATCCACCCATCTATTGATACAGACTTATGTATCTACATTGACAGAATGAGAAGTCTATGAAGGTTTATATGATCCACAAGCCCTATTTCTATTGAGCTGAATTATTTCAGTTTGATCTTTAGGCATATAGTCTGAGAAGCAAACACTAAGGTGGGTTTTCAAATATAAGGGATTTGTTGAGGGTCACTTCTGTGGAAAGTAAAGGAAAAGGAGTCAAAGGAAATAGAAAGAACAATTAGATGTTTAGAATAGGCCTGGTGCCTATAAGGGAACAGCAGAAGGACAGGGTGGTCAGTGAGGAAGAGTAGTTGACTGAAGTGCAAAGTTTTGGTCAGGGCAACTGAATCCTTGATCAACTATTCATTTAAAGAACACCATGTATTTCAGTAGAAGCTCATCACCCACTATATCCATTCACTGGGAACATGGCCTTGGCCTCATATGAACAGTTAAGATGGATCTAAAGAGGTTTTGGGGACAGGACCACCAATGAATTCAGGTCTCCACAGAAAGGCTCTGAGCAGCATATCTCCATGATTGCACCAGGAAAATTCCTTCACAGACTATTTGAAAAACAAATGTGCTCATTTTGATGTCCAGAACATATGAAGCTGTGGAAAATACATTCATGGTGTTCCCATGTAAATGTCCTTAACTAACCTGCCTTAAGTGGATTCCAGATTTGCATATCAATGACAAATCAATAATTTAAAACAGTAGTGGTAGTGGGGGGGTGGAGGAAAGAATTGCTCAGGACATAGATCAAGGCCACTGCCAGTCTACAAATTTATCTTTAAATCTTTGAGAGTATTCATGCACTTTCTCTTTTACTAAATAAACTTCTGACTTGTTCAGTTGAAACTTTGTGAAACAAAGAGAAATAAGTCACATTTGTCTTTTAGAGAACTCTTATTCTCAGATTGTTGAGCACGTACTGTGGGCCAGGAATTATTGGGTAAGCATTCTACTTTTCCTATTTGTGTGTCAAGAAACATTACTAAATTGCCCTGGTGTGGAAGCTTCAGTTAAGTCCAAATTATGTACTGACTTTAAAGATTGCATGATAGGAATAAGAAGCTTGATTTGTAAAAAAAAAAAGTCTAAAAGACCATTAATGACAAAGTTTAACTCAAAAACACTAGGGGAAATAACATTACTAAGGGAGAGGGAAAGTGAGTGTCTGGATTTAATTTCTTCTTCAAATACTGAATGGTTAGATGTGGCTGTACACATTGGTAATCCCAGTACTTGGGAAAGCAGAAAGCCATTGTGGATTACATAGCAAGTTTCAGGTGAGCCTGATTTACAAAGCAAAACCCTGTCACCAAAATAAAACAAAATGAAATGAGCAAAGAAAAGCACTCCTGGATAAATTACTGGGACATTTTTTCCCATTGACCCAACTGCTCCAAATTATTGATTTATCATTAAAGCGTGAGTCGGAATTATATTTAAGTGACATATTTTAATATGTGGATATCGTAAAATTGTGTTGTATGTCACATAAGTTTATGGGGCTATGTATTTTATTTACTTACTGCTATACCCAAATTCCTAACTCCAGTAGCTTTAGGGAAAGGGTTTAGCCAGCCCATAATTCCAGGTTACACATCATCATCTCAGGGAAGTTACAGAAGCAGGAACTTGCCACGCCTGGTCTTATCCCATCCACAGCCAGAATAGAGAGTAATGAATCTGTGTATGCTTGCATGTTTGCTCAGTTTGTACCTTTTTTTTTTTTTTTGCATGTGTGTGTGCCTATGGAAGCCCAAGAGGAATTTTGGGTGTAATTCTGGATTGTTCTACCTTTTTTTTTTTTTTTTTTACTTTCTGTGGGGTTTTCTAAGTTCTTCCTTTCAGGGCCATTTCTGCCAGATAGTTTATGTGGGATCTGAGATCCTAACATGGGTCCTTCTCCTTGCAAGGCAAAAGCTTAACCCTGAGCCATTTTTCCAGTCCAGTTCTTACTACTTTAATAATTTTAATTTTATTTTTATTATTATTATTATTATTTATTCAACTGTGCGCATGTGCGTGTGTATGTGCGTGCGTGTGTGTGTCTGTGTATATGTAGAACCACAGACGAATTCGCGAACCACCATGGACGCCTCCACCTCCTTCTGCCCAGGGATTCACAGGCTCCGCCCTACCAGGACCAGAAGCGCAGGCCGCCCCCGCTTCCGCCTGGCGTCTATACGTGGGATCTGGGATCCGAACTCAGGACCTTCGCCTGCAAGGCGGAGGCTTAACCTCTGAGCCACCTCTCCAGCCCCTACTTTAATACATTTTAAAATACAGTTAAAGCTTAATACAACTTTAATACAACCCACAATGGGTTGGGTCCCCCATCAAACAATGCAATCAAGACAATTCCTACAAATGTGCTCAGAGGTCAACCATAATTTAAAAAAAAAACATTTCAGATATGTCTGGGCAGCTTGCCTTCTAAGTGTCAGAATGAAAACTACTACTAGTCATCACAGGCTATACATAAATATATTTGAATAAGTTATTGCTAAGTTATTTTCAATGTAATTGAAATATAATTATTGCTATAAATGCATTTTATAATGCTTTGAGGTCCATGCAACCCTTTGTGGGAATCATTGTATCTAGCACAGGCATGTATACCAATGTCAATCATCAAAATATGTACAGGTTTTAAAAACTTGTAAATTTTGTAGGTTCTAGAAGGTGCAGGAAAGAAGGTGAACAAAAACTTGTCAACAAAGTTCGCAAGAGGATATTATGGGACATTATTTCTTGGGTTGGGAATGGAAAGAAAGGATTGAGATAAGAAACACAAGTATCAAGAGAAAATAGCCTAATTTTCTTGTAGCTCTGCTTCAAATTTGCTTGCTAATTAATTTGAAATTCATCCAAAGTAAATTCAGGTTGTTGACCATGATGCCAATCAATTAAATCCAGGAGAAACTGCCATATTGTATCTGCCCTAAATGAATGTTCTTTTTAGCAATGTCTAAATAGCATTTAAGAAAAACTTCACAGTTGATTTGTGAAATTTGAATCAATGTTGATCTGAAAGTGTGTCACAGGGTGAGGTGTTCTGGTTTCTGAATCCACATACAAGGAACGTGGAGTTTGCCACTTCATGCCAATATCAAAGGCAATGTTGAACAGATTGGAAAACAACCAACTTAGGCTTCCAAGATCTGTCAGAGGAGCGAGGTCAAAGGACAAATGTAGCCCTCCAGAATGAAGAGACAGACAAGGGAACACAGGGTGAGTCAAGACTTCTCTAAGCACACATTCACCAGTGGAAACTGTTATAGGAATCAGGACTGGGTAAGAAAGTCGAACACTAATGAATGGCCAGAGGTTCAGGATAGATAAGTCTGAGAATTTAAAACAATAGAACACTCATCCACAGGGCTGTAGTCTTATAATGGCTATTTCCCAGGGCCCAGTCAGTTTCTCATTGGAAACAGAAGTGGGAAAAACCCTCTCATTTACAGCCAAAGGAAGGGGACAGGAATATTCATGAGCACTCTGCTTCTGGCAAGATCTGTCCACAGGAGAAACTAATCTTAAGTAAACTTAATCTGTTTGGATATTATGAGACCATAAGGGACCCAGGAATATGGAAACGATCAACTCCCGATAGTTCTACCTACCTTCTTCCACCTCAGAGGAGAGAAAGAAATAAGATGCCATGAAGCTTCCTACCAGGGGCCTGGGACCCAATCACAGACTGCAGGTTGCTTCTCTTGTCCACCTCATGACTGAGCGACCAAAGACCCATTTATGACAATTTCTTTTACTGGCACATCATGTCTACCCATCAAGTAGATGTACTGTGATTGATTCCAGGGCCCAAAACAAGCCCAAAACAATTAAAATACATCAAAATATGAATGGATGAAACAAAAATCACAAGAAAAAAAGAGATGTTGACATTATCTGGCTGGGAATGCAAACCAACCATGATACATATGTTAATATGCAGAGAGTATTCAAGAAGGTGATGTTAATATGCAGAGAGTATTCAAGAAGAATGTGGGCAAAGATGGAAATCTTAAGAAAAAACAGGAAGAAAATGCTACAGGTCAAGAATAATGTAACAGAGCAAAGACTGGCCAGGTGTCGTGCTTTTCAGTACACTGGACACAGATGAGGAATGAGCTACTGAAGCCAAGACTCTATGGGTCAAGTCAAAACAAGTCAAAAACAAAGAGAACAAAGGCAAGACAACAAATAAGTTCTGCAAACCATGGGAAAAGCATAAAAGGTAAAACACATATTGTTTTAGTTTTGCTATGTGTTGCTGCATCACAATATCTGATCCAAGGAACTTTAAGGAGAAAGTGTTTATTGCAGGGGAGTTACCAGCAGTGGGAGCTTTAAGCAGTCACATGACACCTCCAAAGAGCAGACAGCAACCAATCATGCATGTCTGCCTCCTGGTGCTCAGTTCTTCTCATTCTTACATAGTTATTGATCCTCCGCCTAGGGAATGGCCCCACCCACAATACGCTGGGTCTTCCCACATCAATTAGCAATGGAGACAATCTGCAGACACGCACACCCAGCCACCAGCTTGATCTAGAGAATCCTTCTCGAGTGAGCCGTCTAGGTGTTAGGTTGACAGCTAATACTGACTATTACAGAAATGTGATAAAAGAATATCTGAAAGGGAGAGTAGACAACATTTGCAATTGTACTAGTTGAGAATTTCTTCAAATTAATGTTAGACACTAATGCAAAGTCCCAGAAAATTCCAGATAATTAAATAGTAACAATAGATGATGATGATGATGATGATGATGATGATGATGATGATGATGGCCTGGGAAACAGTTCAGTGATGGGGTGGCTTGCCTAGCATGTTCTTGGCCCTGGAATCAACCCCCGATAGTACAAAATAATAATAACACAATAGTAATAATATATTCAAAATAAAACAGCTCTACTTATAAAACTATACCTAGAATTTCATTAAAGAAAACCAAAGATAAAGAGCAAGTCTTTGGAAGAAGACAAACATGACAAATCTTACCTATGGAGAAGTATTAAAAATTACATGAGAATTCTTGGGGAACTTATAAACAAGAAGAGATGTGGTAAGAGAATAAAAACCCAAGTTAGTATATACTGAAATGTTTGAAATTAGTCCTCCAAAGTGAAGGAGAAGTACAGATGAATCATAAATGAGGGTATTTGTTGTTTAAAAGCCTTCCCCGAAACAGTATTAAAAGATATTCTTAAAGGGATGGGAAATGTGTGAAACACTTAGACCTACATAAGGAAAAACATCTAGAAAGAAATGTGACAAATAAAAACATTTCATTCTTTATTCTTAACTGAGATAATAGACAGCTATTCAAAATAATGAAATGTGTTTGGTTATGAACACCTACATAGTATGCATTGTGTACATGTGCATGTGGGCAGGAACATACAGACTTCTGTGCATTTGTATGTAAATGAAATAGATGATAAAATGATGCAAGGACCACGAGAAGCAGGGTTATTCTGTAGCTGTAAGGTCTTGGCTCTATCCAGGAAGTGGCACTGTGTTATTTGAAAGTGAGTGCAATGTGTTTTTTAATGGCAAAATTTAGTCAGTATTAGCTTGTTTTTCAGCACTATGAGAAAAGTATCTGAGAGAAAATCATCAAAGGAGGAAGAATTGTTGTAGTTCACAATGCAAGGTTGGCAGGATCCATTGCTGTGGTCCTGAGAAAGGTCAGAATATCATGCCAGTATCAGGAAGAAGTGGGGGGGGGGGGACAAGGAAAGAGAGAGGCAGAGGAAAAGGAGAGGGAGAGAGGGTGGGATGATCTAAGGACTTGTCTCTAGTAAAGTGAACTATCTCTTCCAACCACATCCTGCTTGCTAACACTCCATCTCTTTTGTTATACCATCGATGAATTTGGAGCCTTCATGGTGACCCAGTCACCTCTCAAGACCCTCTCAGCTGTGACCAAAACCTTCAGGAATAATTTTAGACTCAAAATATGGCAACTAGTAAGTGAATAAATAAGCACATGAATGAATGAATTTAGCTGACGCAATATGAAAGGAAAGACAATGGAATTAGAGAAGACACGCAACACCAAAAAGCCAGGAGAAAAAAGGTAAAAGATAAAATATAAAGAGTGATGGAAACGGAAACAGTGCAGCGACTGTGGAAATCAGGGTGGAGGGTCCTCGAAACCTAAGACTATAACTACCTTATGACCCAGATGTTCCACTTCAGGATATATCTGAAGGAATCTACACCATCATACTCAGAGATGCATGTACACCCATGTTCACTGCAGCACTATTTACTACAGCCAAATCGTGGTCTGGATGTCCATCCGCAGATACCTGGCAAAGAAAACGTGCCATGCTTATGTGCAGCAGAGTTTTAATTAGCCATAAAGAGAAATGGAAGCATATCACTTTACACGAAAGTAGACAGAACTAGATGTCATCGAAGCACATGAAAGAAGGCAGGCACAGAAGGATGAATATCACATATTTTTCTCTTATGTATGTAGAATCCATATTAAAAATATGTGTGTGTATTGACATAAGGAGAGGGAGGGGAAAAGGTAGGGGTGGGAGGTAATGTGAGCAAAGTGCATGAAATGGATGTATAAAGACATCATACTGAAACCTGCTATTTTGTATGCTAATTAAGCATGCTTTTAAAAGTGCAAGGGTAATGAATATAAAACGGTGAGTAATATACTAGATATTAATTCAACTATATCAGTAATTATTTTGAATATTATTGGTCTGAAGTCATTAAAAAATCAGAGATCATCAGAGTTGCTCAGAAAAGGCTTAATTATATATTACTCAAAATATTTTAAATGTAATGACACATATAGATGAAATGTATATGAATATAGAAAATATACTACACTGTTATGAATCAAAAGAAAGCTGATTTTTAGAATCTGGAATCATCTTGGATTACTCTACCTCCTTACTGCTTGCTTTGGCATTTCCCAGGCTCTGACTTCTAGGGCCAGAATTATAGACCACTTTCATTTTTGCCAGCACTTTTACATGGGATCTGGGGATCTGAACTCAGGTCCTTTTGCTTGTGAAGCAAAGACTTTAACCCCTGAAGCCATCTCCCAAATCCCCAGCTTTTAATTTTCGTATATGGGTGTTTGTGTGGGGATGAGCATGCAGAGAAACCAGGAAACTAAAAAGGGACCAAGAGAGGGGCAAAAAGAGGTTTAAAGGGAGAGACACAAAGAGGGTTAAAGAACACATGCAATATGGGATTGCCAAGGACAATAGTGGGGTAGAAAGGTTTAAATGGAGATGAGGGGCAGAGAGAGGCATGAGGTAGAAGAAGGGGTGGGGAGAGTCAACCAAAACGATGTATAAAAAATGCCATAAGAAAACCCACTACTTGTAATACAATTTAAAAAAATAAAGCAGAGTTAGCTACATTAGCTAGAGTTTAACAGACTTCTAAGCAAGGGAAGTTGTTCAAGAAAAAGATGATGAATGAATTAGTTCTGCAAGAAGACTTCATGCTCACAGTAGGACCAAACAGGACGGAGCCAAGCTACTTGAGGCAAAACCTGATAGAACTTCAAGGAGGAGATAAAGTCATAGTTGAAGAGTTTCATAATATTATTAGAAATGGACAGATTGAATAGATAGAAAATCATTACATTGAATTCAAGCATTCCACTCTTCCATTAGACATGATTTCTACTGTTCCATTAGATATGATTTATACCCAATATTGGCAATATCTAAGCTCATGTGGACCATCAACTAAGATACCTGATATTCTTACCTCACAAAACATTTTGACATGTTTAAGAATGCAAACATAAAACCTAATTAAATCAAACTAGAGGTCAGGAACAGAGACTGATGGTAGGTAGAGATGGAATTGCACATTGTTGAGCAACATGAGTCAAAGAGGAAATCTCAAGAGAAGCTAAAAAGTGCTTATGAAGTAACAATACTTGTCATTATCCAGTCTTAAACTGGATATTGGATAATCTAATACATTATCAAATAGTAGTTAGTCTAATGTAGCAAATCTACACATTAGAAAAGAAATTTAAAATTGTCAACACAAATTTCCACCTTAGGAAACTGGAAAAAGAGGAGAAAAAAAAAGGTTATGGCTGGACAAATACTCTACATTAATCTCCTAAAATGAACGAAATTAGTGCAGGTCAATGGAAAGAAATTGTCGCTCTGCACACACATGGCTGCCTTGGTGGTTGTTGGGCAAGTGTTTTCTTCACCATCTTCCCTAGGTCCATGCTAAGAGCACATTCTCTCTCGTTGGTTTTTCATACCTTAGTCACACCCACACCTTGAATGAAAATGTATGTTTTTTCTCATCCTTGCAAAAGCTTCAATCTTTACAATAAGGACAATTTTCTTTTTCAGGTACTACTTTGCCAGTTACCTGGGGTTCTTCTTGACTGGGACCTAGCAGTTGCATCAGATCTAAGTGCTGAGAAAATCCAAGACAACTACAGACCCACATGCAAACAGCAACCAGGACAGCAAAACTAGTTACTGAACACCAGGAAGACATTGTGGTTGTTAACACTCATAAGCATTTGTCTTAATCATTTTCCTTATTCATTTTTGCTTATGTGACATCTTTATTCTTCATCTGAACCAAGGAAGGGTCCTCATTGGTGTTAGAAATTAATTTATACAGTTCACATATTTCATTCTTCTCTGAGTATATGCTTTTAATTTATAACAACACTTACTATTTTCCAGCCAGAAGATGAGAAAGCTCATTAACTGTTTCTGGTCAGCGTTTCTATACAGGGTGTCTCTTTGGTACCAAAAATTTACTAATTTTATATAACTGCTTATGTAATGTAAAATTGCTTTTTTTGAAAGTGACCATTTTGTCTCTAAAGAGGTACACCACAAGATTTTAAGTTCAGATGGTACTGGCTGAAACAATGTTGTAAATTAAAAGTGGTAAGTTACATGACTGCCTACTTCCGCCTACTTCCTCTGTTCACACTCCATTTATTATATTAATTATTCCAGTGAGCTGTTGTTATAATTTAAAATATGGAAAATATTTTCCTTTTTTATTGAATATTCTGTTTTTATTTATTTGGGAGACAGAGATATAGAGACAAAGAGAAGGTATGCATATACGTGCCATGGCACGTATGTAGAGGCTTAGAGAACAACTTTCAAAAACTGGAAGTTTTTGAAAATAGTAACCCTACTCCTATTATTCCATCAACCTTTGAGTTTCCTCTTATATTAAGATATTCATTGAAACAGTCTTTTATCTTTGATTAGGAGGTGACCTTCGATACCAATCAGGATGCAGCCAAGGGCAGTGCAGGAAAAGCAAAACTGAAAACAACAACAAACCATAATTCAGAACACCAAAGACCCTACATTAATCACCTAGAACCAGACCAGCCAAATCTCTCCCCATCCTAAAGCTCAGGGAACCTTGCAGAAGAGGGGGTGGCAAGATTGTAAGAGCTTAAAGATGGGGAGGACCTATGATATACAAGATATTCCTCTACACAAGTTAGGGCTGCAGAAGCCAGGATTGGACTTTTCCTGACCTGTACAATGACTGACATGTCAACGACTCCCCAATCTAGCATGGATCACAGGGGAGAAGGCTCCAGGCAGTAGGATCCTTAGAGGCAAGGGATTAAACAGTCAAGAGTTCCCATACTAATGGGGTGCCACTGTGTCCTGAACCCTCACTAGAGGAGAGGACTCAGAGGTAGGCTTGGCGTTCACATAAAAGGATGCTCCAGGGAATGGGAGGGAGGAAGGGGGAGGCACTGCGAGAAAGGGAGGGAGGGGGAGTGAAAAGAAGGGGGAAGGTAGGAGAGTGCAATGGGGGATGACTGGGGCAGGGAGGGGGGAGGGAGATGACAGGGGTACTTATTGAGCTTGTATGATTAGGAAAAAAAATAAAATGTGGGAGAAAAAAAACCAAAGTTTGGAATTACTTTAAAAAAGAAAACTTTCAGTTTTCTCCTTCCACAATGTGGGCTTCCAGGGATTAAATCCAGGTCACCAAGTTTGTAAGCAGGCATTTTACCCACTAAACCATTTCACCAGCCCATTAATATTATTTTTCTTGGTTTATCCCATTAAAATAGATTCTTTTGAATTTATGTGACATGAGTCCTTACATCCTTCTAGCTCTTGTCATTTGATCTTTTCACTTTACAAGGAATTGCTTCATTGAGTCTTTTCACAAAGATAATCAATTCTTCAGTGATTTTCAACAATCAGGTAACTCTAAATGCTATGTACTAACAATAGTATTCATAATTGCAATTGGTAATTATATCTGTAATTTATAATTCTAGGACATGAGACACTGATCTCCAAATTGTGTGGTTTTGTGGTTAAAAAAAATAATGGTGTGTGGTTAAAATTATGCTGGTTGAAACTAAATGCCTAGAATTTTGTAAAATTGATAATTAAACCATATGACTTATATGGGCTGGAGAGATGGTTCAGGAGTTAAGATTCTGTATCATAAGCAGAAGCCCCTGAGTTCAGATCCCAGGTCCTATGTACAAAAAACCAAGCTGAAATAGTGCTTCTGGCTCTGTTGGGTAGAGCCTGGGAAATCCCAGAGTGAAGCAAGAAGGAGGGAAAAGCAATCCGGATGATTCCCAATGTCACCCTTGGTCCTCCACAGGGACACACAGTGCCCTCTGAAAATGAAATATTTTTTAAAAAGCATATGAATTATAAAAATCATGCTATATTCCCTGTATATTATAGAACCACCATTTTCTTATAGACCTTTTTTCTGAGTATATTATTGCCTTTTCTTTTACTTATTGGTAGAAGAAATTTATATTCCACAATCACATCTTTATCAAAAAGATGTTGCTTTTTTTTAAAGTGTTACTTGGTGGACCCTTCTTGACTTCTGCATTAACTTTCTATAGTTACGATCTCACTGTAACTGTCATCTTAAACATTTCTCACTTGTATATTCTGCATCAGTTCCATAAATCCTTTCTAATCCTTTGTTAGGGTCTAGATCTAAAATATTCCCCAAGGAACCACATTTTAAAGGCTTGACCTTCACCCCAAGGCACTGATGAAAGTGGCCTTGCAGGCGCTGAAGCCCATGTGAACCGCTAGCCCACTGGGGGTGTACTGCAAGAAGGATATTGGTACCCTTTGCTCTGGCCGCTATGACCAGAACAGGCCTCCTTTGCCATTTGACCCCAACATGTTGCCTTACCACAGCGAAGAACAAGAGACCATGGAACCACAGACTGTGGCGGTAAATCTTCCATTCTTATAAGTTGCTTCTTTCAAGTATTTTATCACAGTAATGGAAAACTAACACACTCTTGATACGACGTCTCCTTTGTTTTGTAGAATACATATTCCAGTTGTAGCATAAATAAAAATGTGGGAGGCAAACTTTTTGAGTTCTTTCAAACCTTTGACTGGACTTAGAATTTTGGTCGCTCAATTTTAGTCTTTTTAAGGCTTTTCTTCACAAGTTTTTCAAACTTTTGTTTTCATTATTATTGTACATATGTGAAGTGTGTGGATGGACACGCACATCATGTTGTGAGTATAGAAGTCAGAAAAATCTTTGTGGAGCTGGTTCTCGCCATTCATTTAGATGCGGTTCTGGGGACCGAACTCAGGGTTCCAGGCAAGTACCTTTAGCCACTGGGCCATCTTGCCTCCAGGCCTTCCTTGCTTTGAAATACTTGTATTAGTGAAGAAAATATACTTTTTATTTTGATGAAGTTTAGAATGTTATTTTAGTCTTAAAAGTTTTATATTTCCCTCCATTTACACCTTTTTGAAACTTTAATTCTTCCCAAGTCCAAGCATATTCAAAATGAGTCCACGCTTTGATCTGTTCCATTATTGATCAACTCACAGAAATTTCCATTTACTGTATTCAGCAAGTAATAGAGTGTTTCCATGTTTCTTTCTCATTTCCTCTCTTTCCTTTTTTCTCTTCTCCCTGCTCTCAATTCTCATTCTCTGTCTCTCTCTCTGTCTCTCTGTCTCTCTCTCTGTCTCTCTCTCTCCCCCTCTCTGTCTCATACAGGAGTGTGGAACCTCTCAGATTACAACTTTTTAAACTTTGAATCACTGAGCTGGAGAGATGGTTCAGGAGTTAAGATTCTGCCTCATAAACATGGAGGTCCTGAGTTCAGATCCAAGATCCCACATAAAAACACCAGGCAAAAAGGCAGCAGCCTGTACTTCTTCTGATAGAGCCTGGGAAATCCCAGTGAAGCAAAAAAGAGATAGAATCCAGGGTGATTCCCCAAGTCACCCTTTGTCCTTCATAGGAACACACAGTGCCCTCTTACACACACACACACACACACACACACACACACACACACACACACACAAAATAAATAAATAAATAGATAGATAGATAGATAAATAAATAAATAAAGTTAAGCTGTGAATCACTACTCCATATGGTCATGTAACTGGGTCATGTAACTGGAAGCAGAGATAGCAACATGTGACAACAGCAAAATATCAGCCTGTCTATTGAGGACCAAGTCTTCAGGCCCACTTATAAAGAATTACTTGATGAAGACAAGATTGTTAGATTTCATGACTGCTTAAGAAGATCCAGCCCATAGTGGATGGGAACTTTCACTGGGTAGAGAGAGCTGGTTCTGAGTTCTGGCCTACTGACAAGTTGGCTCTTTCTGCTTATTGGCTTGGTCATTTCCTGTCATGGTTAGACATAGTGTCAACTTGACTGTTGAGGGTTTGAACTCTGGGTTAAGCCCAGAACAAACGTGCAGGAGGTTGTCTAGCTGATGGGAAGGCCCAGCCTATGGTGGGTGGGACTAGACCCTGAACAGATAGATGAATAAAAGACTGATTGTTGGTTGAGGAAGTTGGCATCCTTTTGTACACTTGGCCAGACATGCTGGTCTGGCAAGTAAGGATTGTCCCTCTCTCAGCCATTACATAGAGATGGTGTGGCCAGTTCCCTTGGCCCTGGTGTTGGTGCGTGCTCTCCCCTCAAGCTGGACTACAGACTATAACCGGACTATCAGTAAAAAAACAAACCCCTTGTTCCCTTAAGCCATTTGATGGTCATTTATCAGTAACCATGCAGGCTGACTGCAACACTTCCCTAATTCCTGATGCTGGCATGATCTCAACTATACTGATGAACTTAACCACAATCCACAAGTCTAGAGAAACCCTAGTTCCCCTGTTATTCGGGTCCTATGTTCAGTCAGCAAGAGGAAGATGAAAAGAACACCACTTCTGAACAAGCGACCTCAGCAATTAATTCAAAGCCACACTCGTAGTAAACCTATGATGATCTGCTGTGTAGTATTTCATGATTTCACAGCAGCCTTGTTTTTGAATGTACTTTTAAAAATTGCCATTTGGACATTTTGCCATGAAAGGGGAACGATCTCAAGAGGCTGCATGCTTCCCTGAAAGACTTGTGAGGGGAAGAATTAGAAGACGCTTTCCTCGGTAGAACTCATGGACATATGATTCACGCTTCAGCAGGTGCTCGGGCACATTCTATCACATGCAAGCCGGATGAAACCCAGTGGGAGGCGCATGTGAAAAACTTGAAAACGGGAGAATCTGGCAGGGAAGAAGAGAGAGAGAGGATTGGGGATTCAAGTGCAAATATCATAAATTTACTATATTCGCGTACGAAACGCTAAAAGAATAAAATAAGTTGACAATCGAAAAATTGCTGCTTGAGCTTAATGACTTAAATTTCATAAAAAAGAATCATAAGATGAATTTTGGTTTAGGAAGAGGACAAAACATCCAGCGAGTCCAACAACCAACTTTAACATATTCAATATATTTGTGTCACTTTGGACCATCCATTTACTGTAAGTAGAGTCTTCAATATTGACAACCACAAAATCAAAGAATGCATTTCCTCTGAGAACGCTCCACCTCCTGCAGCATCAAATAGTCGGTCAAATTATTTCCTTATGCAAAAATAAGTATGACCATCTCACTAGCATGCATACCTGCTTTAGTCTTCAAGAAATGGAGAAATTATGTATACATAACTAATTATTGCAAAGTAAATACATGTGTGTGTATCAGTGTTTGTGTATCTCTTTTCTATGCCTATGTGCCTCACAAAAATTTTTTTGATGGAAAGGGGTTGGTTGAAAAAGTTTAAAAAGTCTTATTGTTAGATCAACTTTCCTATTTACTAATGACTTTAATCATGTTTCTAATACTTATCATTTTATCTTTATATTTCTTGAAATTTTCTTACTTGGTCTTGTATCATCATATCCCTTTATTCTTCAGATATACCTTTTTTTTTTAATTTCAGTAAGAGTTCAGCAGGTAAAGATGCCTATAGATGAAACTAACAACCAAAGCGTGATCCCTGGAATTCATGGAAAGGTGGATGGAAGGAACTAACTCCACAGAGCTGTCCCTCTGACTTCCAAATGTGCAGCCTCCCCCCACATCTCTCCCCCCCTCCATGCACACACACACATACACACGTACACACGCACATGCACTCATGTGCACACACAAAGTTTAAAATCTTTTCCAGCTACGTTTTAGGTTTCTAAGAACTTTTTTCTTTTCCCATTTTTCTTCTTTCAAAACCGCTTGATTGTTTGAATTATTATGAACGTAACGGCCCCTCGAATCTTTCAAAGGGTGTTATTAGAGTTTTACAAGTTAATTTTCCTGAATTAATTCTGCTTCCCATAGCGTTAATTGTCCTGTTTGATTGTCCTGGCTGCTCTATTTGGTGTTGCGTATCTACCTCAAGTGTCTTGTTTTCTTCAGTTCTCATTCTGTCAATAAGTAGAGAACCAAATTGTTTAACCCAAGGAAACTATGTGGATTTCTTCCGCCAAGACAATAGTGGATAAAGAGTGTGGAGTAAGGCCTTCTAGCTCAGTGTTCTCGCTCAGCCACTTAAAACCTGGGAGGGCCTGCCAGATCGCCATCTTCTACTTCATCCATTACATGGATGGAATGTTCATCAAGTATATCTCGTGAAGCAATTACTTTAAACATTTAAACAAAAATGAATTTAAATCATTTTTACCCCATATAACCTGATCCTATCTCCTACCCTTTCTTCCATTGGAAAACGCTCCTCTTCTCAGCGTCTCCATCCTACTTTGTGTCTTTCGGTGTGTGCGGCCCACTGACTTTCATTAGTACATTAGCACTGCCCATTAGCGTGGGCACTTACTTGCTGGGGCATGGATGACAGATCAGTGGATACACTACTTAAGTAAGTAGCTCCCCTTCCCCACAGCAAGGGATGGTGGAGGGACGGTGTCTCATGACAGACTGTTGAGAAGCCCAATCCTGTGCAGGTCTGGGGAGGTGAGCACAGCAGGTCATGGAGCAGCTTTGAGAAGTAGATGAAGTATTGTATTTAAAGCACTTAGATGTGCCAGGCACGTAGCAAGTATTACACAGTGGTCAACCCTGAAACTACTGGGTATGTAACTAAACCCTGCTGTTATGGTTGCATTTCGGTGTCAACTTGACAGTTGCAGAGTTTGGGGCACAGCTGTGAAAGGTTAAAGGTTGGAATCGCCCCTGAACAAGTCTGCAGGTACTTGACTGATTGCTGATTGCTGTGAAAAACCCAGCCCATAGTGGGTGCTACTTTCCAGTGGTGGACCACATAGTAGCAAGTGCAAAGAGGGAAGACTTGCTCCTTCCTTACCCTGTGTGGATATGCTGTGGAGTCTATTCTGCATGCGCCGTTCGCTTTTAGAGCATCGTGGCCTTCTTTGTTGCTGCTGCTGCTGCTGTCTCCGTCCTTGTCTGACTTGGAGCTTCACCTTTTCCACCACATTGTTGCTGTTCCCGCTGCCTTTGGAGCCTGGTCTCTAGGCCTTGCTGCTGTTCGCTGTTCATCGCCGGCGTCGGAGCCCAGCTGTTCTTCACCAATGTGGGAACCCAGCGTCTTCAACCCTCCAATGAAGTAAAGGCTTGAGACCTTCTCGGGATCTTTTGGCTTTGTGGAACATTCTGGTTAAATAAGAGGTGGTTGTGGGCGGCTACTTTGAAGGACACTATTTTTATTGTGAGTTATTTTAATAAACTTACATATATATATATTACATTCTATAGATTCTGTTTCTTCAGAGAACCCTGACTAATACACGTTCTTCCTAGTATTTAAAAGATACTGCATTTCTGTAAATTTCTGTGCATAACTATGACTTGTTGTGATTTAGGGGAGTGAGAGTGGGGAAAAACGGGGTGAACATACTTTTGCTGAAAGGAGTACATGAATAGTTCCTAGTGTGGGCTGGACTTCCCTGTCTGCTCCCTTGTCGAAAAGCCTGTCTTCACCATCGCTGCTTTTGTTTTCCCTGTTGTGGAATTTTAAGAAGTACAGATTTTCTTGGGAGGAGTGCTTACTTTCTTTACTTAATTCTCTGATTTTAGTCTGGGGATGAAAATAGTGGGAAATTTTCAAATCTGAGCATCCACAGGCAATCCTTTTGTAAGTAACCTTGCCTACCTTTGAAGCTTTGCTATTCCACATGCTTGATAGCTCTGAGTTTGGAAATTTCTGTGTGTACGGATAAGCCACTTAGAGATTAACCCCCACCTTGTTGGGCTTTTTCTTGTCATTTTGTATGCTACTTACACAATTATACATCAACTCTACACATCAGGCATTGCAAGGGCTTGTTAAATCAACTTTATACATTAGGCATTGCAAGGGCTACAGAGATTAAAAAGGTAAAAACCATTGTTACTTACTGTGTGCAAGGCCTTAGGAAGATAACCACTAGCACACACATACACACACACACACACTCTCTCTCTCTCTCTCTTAAAGAGTATCAATCTTCCTGTCTGCAAACAGCATTTTTTACTGCTTTTATTGCATAATATGGATTCTTCCAATTTTCATGTTTCTGCCATGTAATTTTCGAGAAAACATATAAAACTGTGACTCCAGAAAATTATTTAATCATTTGAGCAATCAACAGTTCTCTTGGATCTCTCAAATTTTAAGTGAAAATGAGAAGACTCTACTTAAGGATCGACATTACCTTGAGAGTCCCTGAGTTTGTTTGTGACACTTAGCTTCTCGGTGTCTGTGAAGGTGCTGTTTCCATAAAAGAGTCATATGTGTTTATGTGCTTAATTTGCTAGCTTTATCAACAAAAGCTTTCAAGAAATAGGTGACTTGGCAATTAAGTCAACTTAACTTTGAGAGTCTTACTTGGATACTTGGGCAGTAATAACCAAGTTATGAACTCTAGGCATTGAGGATTGCAGCCTTAACAAGCAATAGCAACAAAATAATAAAATAGAAGAGCAAGAAGAACCAATTACCAGGAGGATGTGTATCACACAATATCTGAAATGACAAATCTTTATTAAAATTGTTCTTTGGGGATCAGTGAATTTCCTATGCTTCTCCTTACATGTGCATTATCCCTTAAGTTTCTTTATTAGATAGAGTGTTACTGTTAAAAAGACAAGCAAGCTATTCTACTTGTTATGCCTGGTATATGCCTCTCAAAGTATATTAAATATTTAAAACACATTAAAAATTTCTTTCATGTGTCATAGAGGATAGACATATGTGAAGTTCAGTGGACAACTTTTCAGGACTTAATTCTCTTTTCACCTTGTGGGTTCCAGAGATCAAACTCTGGTTGCAAGTTTAAGCGACAAGCCTCCTTATCTGCTGAACCGTCTCCCTGACTCTCAAAGTGTGCAGAAGTCCTGGTCTCCAGATCATGCAGCCATCAGTAAGTGATAGAGCCTTTAAGACGTGAGGCCAATTTGGGATACCTTTGGACTGCAATGTTTAAGACTGTGAGCCAAAATGAAACTTTTCTCTTTTTATGTTGAAAACCCAGATGCTTGTCACAGTAACAAAAAAGTCAATGGGTGTATGACACATTGTATTAGTCAGGGTTCTCTAAAGTTACAGAACTGATAGAAACAGAACTTACCAGATAAAATTGGAATAGTCAGACAGAAGCCGCCTGCAGCTGCTCATTTCTTGGGCTGAAGATCTTAGCCATGCCAGTCTGAACTGAAAACCAGAGGAATGTCTTATGGTCATGCTCATCGGTTGCTGAAGATGCCAAAGACCAAAGGACTCCTGAGCTTGTCATGTTGGAGGGCCGAAGAGGCTGGGCTCTGACGTCATTAGAACAGCAGCAGCAAGCGACCAGTAGTGGACTTAACACAGCAAGGCAGCACGGGGCGAAAGAGGAGGCAAGTCCCGTGCACCACTTCTCTCCGGGTCCACTACTGGAAAGCGCCACCCACTGTGGGTTGGGTCTTCCCTGTCAACTAAAGCAGTCACGGGCAGGCTTGCTCGCCTTCCTTGTCTTAAGCGTCAGTCCTTCACAAGTGCGTTCCAGCTCAATCTGCAGCATTCAAGTTGACACCTGAATCTAACTATCACATCTGTCATGCTAATGCTGGCGATTGTGACGATTTCCACTTGTAACATCTTGGATCAAGTGAATGGCTCTTTTGGGCTTCTACTGGATTCTTGAGTGAGTGGCTCTAAAGCAAGTGGGCGTCAGGGGAAGGAAATCAAACACAGATCCAAAGGAGCCAGGGAAGAGGGGCAGACGGGGCGGGTTTGTGTCCTGTGTCAGCTGCTGCTGTGTTAGTGGCACTGTCTCAGTTCTTGCTGCACAGTCTGTCTTGAGGAGACAACCCTGCCTGGAGCCACAGTGGGTGGGTTTCTTTTGACAAGAAAAAAAAAAAAAGCAAAAACAAAACAGTGCAAAGGAGCCACAGAATCCCTAGCCACCTGCCTTGCATTCAGCCCTGGTCTCCATTTCCACTAATTCCTCTAATTCCTCTAATCTGTGATCTTGGCAGCAACAGACAGGACCTGTTGGGGTGGTGCTGTAGGAACAGAAGCAGCCTTACCCGGAGCAGAGATGAAATCCACGGATTAGCTATTATTAGTCAAGAACTGGGAGAATAACAGATGACAGGCAGTGCGAGTTCAAGGAAATCTGTTATTAGAAGCAGGTTGTTAAATATGTATGTGCAAGAGATTCAGAGACGAGAGGCCACGGATACAAAGAACATCAGTCCTATACTTGGGGGAAATTTGACTCTGTCATGGCTTGTTGGGTGCCTGCTGGAGTATCTGAGAGGTGGGCATTGATCATAGCAGTTGACAAGCTATGGGGCTTTGTACATAGTGGGCAATGGTGACTTGTTAGTTGTTTTCACTTTGGTGGAACAAGCAAAAAGAAATTTAGGGTTGTCATGGTGACATTCAGACTTTTTCCATCCCTTAAAATTGTTGCCTCCCCACCTGCCCCCACCCCCCACAGACACAGTTTTATTCAGTTTTGCTTAAACTTCAAATTTGGTTCCTTATGCAGACCATGACAAATCACTTGGAGAATACCGATTCAGCACTGATAACAGTTTGTATGTCATTACGTCATTATAGGCATTCACAGCCCAAAGAGTGGGAGGGCCCTTCTCTTACTCTGAGTTTCTGTACGTGACTTCAGATTCCTAACAGAAAGCTACTAAGGATTTCATCTTAACGGTGGTTGAAAAACTTGCAGCATTGGGGACTTTAAGAAAAGCATGTCTTTTTTTGGGGGGGAGAACAGTAAAGTTACTATAATTATTTAATTATTTTAGATTACCATATGGCCTAGAAATACACTTTGAAAAAGTGCTGTATAATACTCTATGCTCATAGAGTTCCCAAAATGTTCTACATACTTGTGTATATACTAGAATTTAAGGGTCCTTCTAAGGGAAATATTATGTTAATACATATTTCATAGTGGGAACAGGCAGGCTTACAAGTTAGTGACAAAAGATTAGAATTCATAGCATTTATAGCTCTTTAAAAATATGAATTCCCATGAACAGCATAAGGAAGAGTCCTGAAGTCAATCAGAATGTAATTGATCAGAGTATTTTCTTTTGTGTGTGTGTGTGTATGTGTGTGTGCGTGCTTTAGGGGTACACTCATGCATGTAGTATGTTTGTGTATGCATGGATACACATGTGTACAGGTGTGCATATGAATAGAGTAGATGTAATGTCAGAATCTTCCTGAATTACTTTCCACCTTACATACTGAAGTAAGGTGTCTCTATCAATCCCAGAGTTCCTCTTTAAGTGTTTTTCAGCTTCTGGATTCATAAAAAAAATTAGATCTAAGGTCATAAAATTAGGATTCAAAGTCATGATAAGTAATAGTTGGTCTGAAACACAGTTAGGAATTTCTGTTAATTTTAAGCTTTTTATCCTTAAATGCTTTTCTGAGATGATTCATAAAATGTTTAATAAAGTATTTGTAATACTTACTGGAAACCCACACATTCTCAATCTGTCACAATAATAAACTTCATAATCTAGCAAATGTGTTTGTACATTCAAAATTATATTTCATTTTCTAACTAAGAAAATATTCACTGGGCTCATTTTCATGTGACCGTGAATCTTACAAAATGGTCTACATAAAATATTGTGACTTACTGCTAAATGTACAAGATGAATCTAAACTCCCTGGGATCTGTGGAAACTCCCTGGAGATGCAATATGCCTCGCTTCTTTTCTTTCATAGAGAGATAGCAAAGAGTTTGCTGACCAGTGATTTGGATTCTGCTAGCGACAGATGCACACGGCAAGAAAATTGCCTTCATAATCTATCCAAGGGGCAGAGTGATGAGTGGGCTTGGTGGGCAGAGTGCCTGCTCAGCAAGCATTGAGACCTTTGTTCAGACCCCCAGAGCCCATGCAAAAGCTGATCACACCATGTATGTCTGTAACCCTAGTGCTGTGGGAGTGAGTGAGACAAAGACGGGTGGATCATTGGAGTTTGCAAGCTAGCCCAGTCTAGCCAACCAGTGAACACTGGCTCAGCGTGAGACCCTGTCTCAAAAGATAAGGTACAGAACGGTAGTGGACGTTACCTGATGTCAATCTCTGGCCTCCACATACAAGCACACACACACATGCATGTGCAATTACAAATAGTATAACACATGTATACACATACATGCTCACTAAAACTTATTGAAGAATTGAGCAATTTGACATCTATGTAGATGGCTGAGAAATAAATGGAGTACCTTATAAGCATGAGGCTGTGCAATAAAGAACAGGATCAAGTTCAATCATTCATTCAAAAAATGTTTGTTGAGGGACAGGGAACTGGTTTAGTGATTAAAGTTGTTGCAACAAAAGCAAAAGGACCAGAGTTTTGCTCTCCAGATCCCTGGTGAAATGACTTACCTCAGATCTCATGTGATAGCTTGACTTGGAAGGTAGAGACTGGGTATCCCTGAGCAAGATGAGTAGTCAAGCTAATCTTATGGGCGAGCTCTAGGTTTGATTAGAGACACTGCTCTAAAAGAATAAAGTGAAAAAATGATCTAGAATGATTTCTGAGATAAACTTGGGGTCTCCAGAGATGTGTGCACACAAATATGTGCCCACACATGCAATGTGTGCCCACATGCCTGCAAACGTGCTTTATGCATCCTTGCACCCTACCACATGCACAGGAAAATGGGACACAAAGTGTTTGTTTAATTCTATGCCTGACACTACAGTCATGCTACCAGTTGAGAGGAGAATGAAGACAGATTCCTTCCTTAGTCTCTCCAGTGCCAAATACAGAGAAGGATAAAAAGCAGTATTTATGACTGTGATAGGACACAGGTGCTAAAGAATAAGTCAAGTGAGTTAATGAATTTAAAATGTGGCCATCCTACTGTAATAAAACACAAAATACTATTCAGGCAATTTCTTTCAGAAGTATTCATTATAAGCAATGTTGTAAGTTTAACGGCATACTTATAATTGGGGAATCATTTTGTATTTTGAAGTACTTTTGAAAAATGAAAGCTGTAATATCATGTTAAGATGTTAGAGATATAAACCTTAAATGGGAATAACTTTTGCCACTATTTCAGGATGGCATAATAAGTGTGTGGTAAATTACTGTGTACTTTCACTCGGGAGGATTCAAGCTAGAACAAAAGTGAATCAGACACTAAGATAGGTGATTGGTGTCTCACTTAATTTGTAAAAATATTGTAAGAACTACAGGGAGCAATCTGAAAATATTTCTCTCTTTAAACTATATTCTTCAATTTTGCAATATCTTGCTTTTATTTCCAGACCATATAGTATTGATAGCAATGACAATATGCATGTATTTTATTGAAACTGGGAGAAATAGGGAATGATTTATTTGACTTTGTATGTGCTTAGATAGGCGTGTGTATAAGAGAAGAGAAAGGGGGGAAAGTGTGAAAGAGAAGGTTGGAGGGTTGGAGAGATGGCTTGCAGGTGCTTGTTGCTTGAGCCTAACATGCTCTTTGATCCATGAAACCCTTGTAAAGGGAGGAGAAATGTCTCCACATGTGACATTCGCAAGTACGCTGTGGCACCCTCACTCACTTGCACTTCATGAGCAATAATGATGATGGCGATGATGATAATGAAGATGGCAGAGAGAAATAAGAACATGAATGAACAAAGCGTGCAATTTTTTTTTTTAACAGTACCACTGGCATGCACTGCACTATATAGCCAAGGACGACCTTTCAGCCTTGAATTTCTGATCTTCCTGCCTCTGCCTCCTGAATCTGGCATGACAAATATGTGCCAGTGTTTACGTGGTGCTTGGTGACTGAACCCAGGCTCCGTGCACGCTGAACCAGCATTCCACCAAAGCAGCGACATCCCCAGCCTGCCACACTAATTTCTATACCTAGAATTTTGCTAGCAAGTTTCCTCTGAGGACAGTTTTCAAGTCTATTGGTTGCCTTGAAATCCTTATTTGGGGAGAAAAAAAAAGAGAGAGAGAGAGAGAGAGAGAGAGAGAAACGTTCAGATTTTTCCAGCCTGTAGTTTACTACTCTTAAGAGGGGAAATACAATCAATAACGGAGGCGCTGAAACATCTGGATGTTTTCTCTCCCTGCAGCATCCTCATCAGCACCCTGGGAAGAGGAGATTGAATGCAAGTCGACTCTGAATCTCAGATGCAGCCACTTAGAGCGGTGGCTAATGCACTCTTCTGCTCCCCTCATCTCCAACTTCTACTTCTTCAGGTGCATTTTTCCGTTTTCCCCGCCTCTCCCTCTCTGTGAGCCGCTTTACATGCTGTTAGCCCTGCAGTAGGATTTTTGAGAAATTCTTCTGCAGAATGTTTATTACTTAAGAATTCCCCAGGTCATGCCTCTGGACCCTCATCCAAACCAAAATAAAAGGTAACACACATTAAGAGATATGTCCATTTCATGAATGTAACTCCCTTCCTTTGATCTAACCTTCAGTAGAATAGGTTGTATTCTTTTCAAAACACCCAACTGCCCCTGTTGAGGCTGGATTGGTCACAAGACAGTTCTGGTCAAGAATTAGGGCAACAGAAATGTTGGTATCCCAGAAGACAAACCCTGTGACTCTTCTACCTTCTTTCTGCCTGGAACACAGATGTGATATATGGAGGTAAGTATCTGAAGAAAAGCTTCATGCTAAGTACACACAGCAAAGTGGTGGAATGAGTGTAGGTCTGGGAAGACATTTTAAACATTCACCAAACTTCCCGACTCTGAATACTGTTACATAAGAAAAATAAGCTGTGTTTGCCAAAACTACTGTTGGGAATGTGGTTTCTTAACTCTGCTCTTGAATTAAGTTTTGTTTTCCTGCTTTCAAGTGGAAAGTTGTAAGAAAACAAAGGCTGAAATTCAAGCTCCTTCTGTCGAGGCCTGGCATAGTAATGAGAAACTTAGCTCGCCACAGAAGAGAGGTAACACCGAAAAGACTTGTTCCTGGAAAGGATGTAGATTTTACCCCCTTCTCTCCTTCCAGGCTACATATTCATTCCTATGGTCACTGAAGTACCCTAGAGAATGAAGTATAGACCTGAGAACTGTCAGACAACACGAAAGGATGCTGCTGATGGTTCCAGAAAGATATGAGGTGATGGTTATCTACCAGGAGCCAGGAAGGAAAATTAGGAATAGTACTGAGGAAGCGGGCCAGTGTCCCCCAAGGTACTCATATTTCAGCTCTTCCTTTCTGCAGCCACTTTGAACCACACACATCATGCTCTAAACCTTGGAAACTTACAATTTGGATGTGCCACCTGTTGTCATACATCACGTGATGTCTATATTATGGACTCACTTTTTGCTTATTATTAGGCTTGATAAGAAGAGTAAAACAAAGTTTAGCAGATCTATTCTGTAATGCAGAGAATTCTTGTAAGTAGAAGAGAAAATTGCCAGGATGTTATAAATTACTTCCAGCCCCTGCGTGTCACAGTTTCTCTGAACCTCGCCCCTCCTCTATGCAGGACCTTGGGGCAGAATAAAACCAAATGATTCAGGCCTGTGACGGGAGTATACCAGCTGAGAACAAGTCTAGACTCACCTGGAAGCAACAGTGAGGAAGACAAAGAGGACCGTGATCACCTAGCAACAGTGAGCAAGACAAAGAGGACCGTGATCACCTAGCAACAGTGAGCAAGACAAAGAGGACCGTGATCACCTAGCAACAGTGAGCAAGTCAAAGAGGACCATGTTCATCTAGCAGCAGCAATAAACAAAGCAAAGAGAACCATGTTCACCTAGCAACAGTGAGCAAGATGATCCTCTCTGTCTTGCTCACTGTTGCTAGGTGATGAGGGAAGGACCCTATTTTTACCTAGCAACCGTGAGCAAAGCACATGTTGCATTTTGCCTGAAAGCTACCAATAAATTCATCACCAAAGAGCTTAGGGATAGCAAGGGGTTTTATGCTTTCTTATGACTCCCAGTTGGTTCAGCAGGACTCTTCTTGGCAAAAGGGCAAATATCAACACCAGGAGCTGAGGGAATTAGTCACACCATAGCCACAGGATTGCTGAGGGAAGGGACAAACCTCACTCACCAGACAGCAAGACTTCACACTTCAGCAAGCCAAAGTACACTGAAGAAGGTCAACTTGCTGAACCAACTTCCCCCATTTTAAGCATCTGCTCAGAGAACGATCCCACCTACTATGGGCCGACTTTCCACATCAGCCACACAGTCTCCTGCAAGATTGCTTGTCTTCATACTAATTCTTTACAAATGTGGGCAGAACTCAGCTTTTAATCGTCAGGTGCACACCTACGCATCTAAGGAACATAGCAAAGAATCACCATTACCTACCAACAGTGAGCCAGGCAAAGAGGACCCCGATCACCCAGCAACAGCAGTGATGAAGGCGGAATACCCAAGCCAAGAAGTATAAAAAAGAGGTCAGAATGACTACCAATTTCAAGTCAAATATATTCAAGCCAGAATCTGTGCTAAGATGTATCCCACTTTTTGTTGTCGTCGTTGTTGTTTCACTCTCTGAAGTCCTACACAGTAGATTCTCACTTTCTTGAATGAAGGATCACACCGAATAGGATGATCTCACTGTACAAAGGCTATGGGCAGTGTGTAAAAGAGCTTGTCCACTAGCAATTAATGAAGCAAAATAATTGCTTCTTCAGGACTTTTCCAGAAATTGGCAAGAAAGAGCTTCAGATGTAAGGCTGTTCAGAACGTCTGTTTCAGGCAGTAGGGCTTTTGAATATGCAGGAAGGACCACGGGAGGGGAGGGCCGGAGGACAGGAGGGCAGAGATCAGAGGAGTGGCCTGGTCTGAATGGCAGGGGCCCCTCACGCTCATGTGTTGGAGTATTTGGTCCCTGGCCGACGATGCTGTTGAAGGTTGTATAGTACCAGGAGGTGGAGTTTCACTGAAGGAAGTTGATCACAGAGAGGGGACCCTCAGGCTTTGCAACCCCGTCATACCTCCCCTCTGCTGTCTGGTAACTGCAGGTACAATGTCCAGTTGCCTATTGCAAGTGTAAGCAAAATTAAAGGCAGAGGTACCCAGGCTCAAAGGTATCAAATGAGACCAGAAGGCCACCGACGGCCACTCCTCCCTGAAGTTGCTTTGTCAGGTGTTTGTTCACAGAGACAGGAAAAGTAACTAATGCGACGTGGGTCCGTCCCAGCTGGGGAGAAATCGGTATGTATATTTTGCTCCCTAAGAATGTGTTTTATAATCCTCACTGGTGATACTTAGAATGCCCCAAAGGTCATAATGGATCATTTAAATTGAGAAAATATTCCCTCAAGTGTGTTTGCATGTAATTACACACAACAATGTGGATGTATCCTTGAAATAACTTACTGTTTGAACAAAGTAAATAATAATACACTACTAATTTATCAACAATCAAATGCTATACTGCTTAAGCCTAAATAAATGGATGGTTAAAAAAACACCAGATAAAAAGTCATGTTAAGGATGAGCTCAAACTTCAGCATAGTTATTAGGAAATGGACACTTGAGGAGACTCCAAATTATTGATTAAAGATCTTAGCTTGAGGGAATGCTTTTAACTGTTCAATTATATAAAGACTCATTGCATAAGTTTTCATGTGTATATTTAATAGCAATTAGCCAAAGGGTAAAAGTGAAACCATATCAACTAACCACCCTCCCTTTTGCTATCACAAAAGCTACTACTAATACATTTTTCTATTTCTTTCTCCAGGGCCTTGACAATCATGATTTGTCTTGATGGAAGATTTTTATTTCAAGGTCTTACATTTAGTTTGGATGTGGATGCTAGAAAGAATGTCAGATAAACTTTAAGGAAAGAAATTATGTGATTATATTCTGTATATAGACATGTGCATGTGTGTGCGTGCATTGTGCAATTGTTATATGTGCATCTATGCATGTGTGCACACATGTTGTGCATATGTGTATATGTGTATATTCATGTGCATGTGTGTATGTGTGTATATGCATGCATGTGTGTTCATATCTATTTCATTTGTGTTTATGCATTTATGCATGTATGCATGTGTGTACATACATATGTGTGTATGTATATGAGTATGTGGTTAATTGTGTATCTGTATGTGTATGTACTCTATCATATCTCTTTCCTTCAGAAGAAAGAAAATTATTCATAAGTATGTCTTTTTGATTGCTCCTGCTAGGAGGAACCACAGGAAGGAAGAAATCGTGGGAAAGACCTCATATATAATCCTGTTCAATCAGATATGCTAACAAAAACCAACCAAACATTTAGGGGGTTGGGGAAGACATATAGTCTTTATCAGATCTCCTCTAGTTCGGTCTAAGTAACAATCATTTTACAGATGTGACCAAGGCATCCCTCATACGTAAACTGTGGCATGCCATTTGGAGCTGCCGTAGTTCAAAGGGTGAAATCCAACTTTACAGCTGAGCATATTTGATCGCTAGTGGATATGTCTTCTCAGAAGCTTACATCTTATATGATTACTGTAGATTTCTTTTTGCCTACAGTGAATTCTGACTCCAGATTTTAGTATGAGAAATCCATTTTGCAATCAATTCAAATAGCAAGATCATTTTTGCTGTTTTGATTTTTGGAATATCTGCCCCGAAATAGGGCCAGCTATATTAATGTATTTTCCATGTTGGAACCCCCATTTATTTAAGCTGCCCATGACTTCTGAGATAATGTTCCAGGGATGAGAGAGCACATGTGCCTCCTTAGTAGTCTCTGGAAGGTGGCAAGCAATGTCTCATGGTCTAGGCACGACAATTTCTTCCCTTATGCCTCAAGCAAGTCTTTGGGATGCTACACATCACAACACAGCTTTAGTTCATTCATTTTAATGGATAGCAAGGAGTTTGCAACTTTTAGGTTCAGAAACTGATAGAGTCTCCTTCTGACCTTTCTCTATGTTAAATGCCCTCCGGTCCTCGGCACTGGAGTGTGGCAGGCAGAGCTGAATTCTCATCAATCTCCTGAAGGAAAGTCATACATCTGATCTCTTGAATAGTTTCAAGCCACTGCTTCAATAATTCAGAATATGTAGTTGCAGTCCATTTGCTGCGAGGGTGGCTGCATCAGGTCTGGAATCTGGGCCGCTGAATATTCATCCGGGAACTGATGCTTGTCCTCCACATCACAAATACCCAATTTCCTTGTCATTGCCTTAATCTTTAATTTACAAGAGGGGCAGAGAATTTTAGCAAATGTTCTTTAGAGGGAAAAACAGTTATCTGAGGGAGATTTTGAACTTATTTCCAATTGCAACTTTGGAGGGGTTTACTTATAGCAGCTGAGAGAAGTATTTGAAAACCTGACCCAATGCCAATTATATTTCCAAGATGGTAAGGCATTATGTAGATAATTTCTTATGGATGATAAGTGTATTTACATAGCACTTCCCATTGTACTGATGCCTTGAAGTTTTAAAAATATTTCATTTACCTGGGGGAGAGAGAGAGCTCGTGCCACGGCACATGTGTGGAAGTCAAAGGATAACTTTTGGAAGCCGGTTCTCTCCTTCCACCATGGAGGCCCTGGGAATTAAACTCAGTTCCTCAGGTCTGTGCGCAGACACTATAACCCCCCCCCCCCCCGCCCCAGTCATCCCTTCCCTTCCCGCCCAGGCTTCGTGAATTTTTTGAGAGCATTTTTTTTTTTTTTGGCAGCAGAATAATAGTATCATTTGAGAAGTTCAAGAATTTCAGTTAAAAAAAAAAATACTCCCTTCAAAATCCACAGCAGCCCAAGTCTTAATAAGAAATATCAAAACTGCTAATTGGAGCCAAACTTAGGATCTTTGGCTGTAACCTGACTAAATGAATCCTGGTTCTTACCTGTCCACTTCCCTAAATATCTCCCATGGACGCTTCTTTTATGAGCTTCACGTGTCTTCATTCTCCTTTCACTTCCAAAGCAATTTCCAGACCCCACTTTCCCTCAGGTGACAATTTTGAAATCCTGTGGGCTTTTAAAACTTCGGTTCCAGAAAACAATGCACACAATAAACGTCTATAAAAGCATCTACGGAACTGCATAAGACCAGACAACTGTTTTTCAAAACATCAAAAGTTTCTGTTCTTTTTCAAAAGACGGGCCATCTAGTTATTTAAGCAAATCATTTAGAAATCCAGGTTCTTTAGAGATCTGTGTGTTGTGGATTTTTAAATTCTTTAAATAAATCACTGTGGATATGCATATAGACTTTGAAACTGACTTCCCCGGGGCCAATTAAACTCATACTTGGGCCACACCACGCAGTTATGCATGTGTGATATAGTCATGTGTATAATTTATTGTGACTGTGTGGTCCTGAGTTCATGTGCATGGGTGTGCATGTGTACTTGTTTGTGTTTGTACTTGTGCATGTGGAGGTCAGAGGTCAATATCCTGTACCTTCCTCAGCTGTTTTCCACCTTACTTTTTTGAGACAGGGTCCTTCACTGATTGGCTGGACTGTCTGGCCAGTGAACATGATTATAATTTTATCTATCAATTATCTATCTACCTGTCTATCATCTATTTACCAAGGACTGTCATTAAAATTTAAGGTAGAACAAATAGGACTGACTTAAAACTTTGGTGCAGACCTGAGAAATATTTAAGGATTCTTAAATTTTTTTTTTTATTATTTATTCAACTGTGCGCATGTGCGTGTGTATGTCTGTGTGTGTGTGTGTGTGTGTCTGTGTGTGTAGAACCACGGACGAATTCGCGAACCACCATGGACGCCTCCACCTCCTTCTGCCCCGGGATTCACAGGCTCCGCCCTACCAGGACCAGAAGCGCAGGCCGCCCCCGCTTCCGCCTGGCGTCTATACGTGGGATCTGGGATCCAAACTCAGGACCTTCCGCCTGCAAGGCGGAGGCTTAACCCCTGAGCCACCTCTCCAGCCCCAAGGATTCTTAAATTAACATTTTTTGTTAAAGAATTTAAAGTAAAATATAAATCATATAGGAATCCCAGGACTGTACATAAGTTACTTTTATAAAAGAATAACATAAGACATTTAAAAGTCTTTAAACAAGTCATTATGATATTTGATACAGAGCAGTGATTTTACAGTAAAAATTCGTTTATGATAAAAGCTATAGTCTTAGCTATATGTGATGAACATAGCAAAATATTTTAGATGTTAGTATTAGTAACAAGCATTTGTATTAGTATTTGTCAAAAAGATCATTGGATCCCATGACAATCCCATCATTAGTCTTGTCATGGGCATTTTTTGGACTTTACATGTAAACACGGGCAACTCTTACTTTGGGTCTAGAGAGAATTCATGCTGGTAGAGAGAAACTACAATATTTTGCTGTATAATGTAAGTGATCTGTAACTCGTTCCTGCTCAAGGCTGGGATTTAATTTACATAACAAACACTTTGGTGTTCTCTCAGTAATTGCAGGACACTATTTCACATAAAATATGAAAGCTTCATATACTGACTACTATCTGAACTGTTGCTAAAAAGCACAAACAAAATGAAACTAATCCTTACGACTTAGTGATTGTTAAAAATACACACAGAGAAGACAGCGTTTTGAGACTGCAGTGAATTTTAAGACACCTACCGACAGTGCTCTAACGTATGTGGAGCTGAACTAAGAAAAGATCTTTATTCTAATTTGGCACTATATTGTGTAATTGTAAAATATGGCACTAGAAAAATTGATTCCTATTAATTCTCGTGATAAAGTAATTGATGGGGAGAAGTTTCATGTTATGGTTCAGGAGGTGATTTGCGATAATTCATGGATTTCAATCATCCTGTACTATCTCTGTTATTATAGAAAATTATCTCTAACATTATCCACATGTACATTATATTTGTTTCGTTGACAGTTAATTTAACCAATAGCAGAGGTGTATTTAACATATTATCCCTATTATAATGAAGAATGTGAGAGAAAAGGGAAGCAGAGGGGAAGGACAGTAGCTAATGGTTGCTGAATGCTCACCATAAGTAAGGGCTGTCCCACTCATAACTCAGACTGCCCTCCATAAAGCCCTTCAAAGGAGTCATTCTCATCAACAATTTTTACATTAAGGGATCTGAGGCCATCAGACGGAGTGCTGGCGCCTGGTTTAAGGATGTGCCCCCCAAAGACTTGTATGCTAAAGACTCAGTTCTCAACTTGGCACTTTTGAGAGGCAGCCAAACTTTTAAAAGGAGGAGTTTAGTAGGAGGCAGGGTTATAAGGAGAGGACCTTCAAGAAGGACTAGGGAACCTTATTCTTTTTTTTTTTTTTTATTAAAAATTTAATTATACATTTTAAAATTTTTTACCAGTTCCCTCCCTCCCCCCTCCCCTTCCCCCAGTGTCTCCCCCCCAATTCCCAGAGAGTCCTTTATTGTGTGCGCCTAACTCTCCACTGGGTCCTCCTCTCCGATGACATATAAGGACCCAGTGGCATTTCCATAAGCCCTTTCTCTTGTTCCCCTTAAGCATAAGATTACTACTATGGCTGTCAATCCCTTGCCTCCAGGGGTCTCGGTGCCCTTAACAGATGCTAGACTTTATGAGGGCAACAGTGCGCTGGACATTGCGCAGGGCATGCAAAGTTCCATTATGATTGCTTTGGCCCCAACTATTGTTGAGAATCTTGCAAATCGTTGCTCCTCCCATCCTTTTGCTCTTACAATCTTACCGCCCCCTCTTCCGCAAATGTCCCTGAGCTCCAGGATGGGGAGAGATTAGGCTGTCCTAGTTCTATGTGATTGATATAGAGTCTCTGAAGTTCTGGATTGTGGTTTGTTGATTTTCTTTTGCAGTTTTGCTGCTCCTGCAATTCCCTTCACTCCATTCTGCTGGGCACTGTATGTCACCCCCTGGCCAGAGACAAAAAGCTGTTAAACTGGAGTCCTGTTGTAATAGCACATTCAAGGGTAGATGTAATAAGAGTAGGAAACCTCACTGAGGGCGGGGTCCATTACCCATTTGCAAAATGATTACTTTTTATCTGCTAGACTATATGCCCTCCCCTTCTGGTGAGATCAGGAAAGAACGTCTGTGAACTTAACCAGGTTTCTCATTACTTACTTGCAGACCTTGATGGAGGCCTATTTTCTCTGCTGTAACATGGTCTCCTCTCTCCTTGTTTCTGGTGTGGCCCTCCTAACCCATCTCTCTTGTTCATAATCCTTGCAATTACTGTGTTACATAGGTTTACTTTTGAGTGTCCCAATGTGGGCTGGGCGAGTTTGGTACTAGGAGCCACCTATTAGGGAGTACATACGGCGCTTAATTTTCTGGGTTTGGGATACTTCACTTAATATAATTCTTTCTAATGACATCCATTTCCCAGCAAATTCCAGTAATTCATCATTTTGATGGCTGAGTAGTACTCCATTGTATAGATGTACCACAGTTTCCTTATCCACTCGTCAACTGTTGGACATTTAGGTTGATTCCATGACTTTGCTATTGTAAACAGTGCTGCTATGAACATGGTCGAGCTTGTGCTATCGAGGCGAACCTCTGCTGCTTGGGGGGTTATTCCCAAAAGTGGGATAGCAGGGTCATATGGCATTTCAATCTTTAATTTCTTCAAGAATCTCCAGACGGCTCGCCAGAGTGGCTGTATGAGCCTGCATTCCCACCAACAATGTAGGAGAGTTCCCCTCTCCCCACATCCTCTCCAGCATTTGTCGTTGTTTGTACTGTGGATTTTTGCCATCCTGACCGGGGTGAGATGATATCTCAGGGAAGTTTTGATTTGCATTTCCCTGATGGCGAAGGAAGTGGAGCATTTTTTAAGATAATTGTTAGACATTTTAATTTCATCCCTGGTAAAGTTTCTTTGAAGTTGCAGGGCCCATTTTTTAATTGGGCCAGTGTTTTCCTTGGAGTTTAATTTTCTAAGTTCTTTGTGCACTCTGGACAGTAGAGCTCTGTCAGATATGTGGTTAGTGAAGATTTTCTCCCATTCTGTGGGTTGCCTTTGAGCTCGTGCGACAATCTCTTTATCTGAACAGAAGCTCTTTAATTTCACAAGATCCCAACTGTTGAGAGTTGGTAGCAGTGACTGTGCCATTGGATGTCTGTTTAGGAAGTGTTGGCCTAGCCCAATCAGCTCGAGGGAGTTCCCTATCCTTTCAACTATGGCTTTTAAAGTCTCTGGCCTGATATCAAGGTCCTTGATCCATTTGGAATTAAGTCTTGTACATGGTGACAAGTACGGGTCCAGCTTTAATCTTCTGCATGTGGAGATCCAGTTTTGCCAGCACCATTTGTTGAAGATGCTGTTCTTTTTCCATTGGATTCTTTGGGCCCCTTTGTCAAAGACCAAATGGCTGTAACTTTGTGGGCTTATATCTGGGTCTTCAATCCTTATCCATTGATCTGTGTGTCTATTTTGGAGCCAGTACCAGGCTGTCTTTATAACTATGGATTTGTAGTATAGACTTAGGTTTGGTATGGTAATACCTCCAGCTGTGTTTTTGTTACTCAGGATTGTTTTTGCTATCCTGGGTCTTTTGTGCCTCCATATGAACTTTGAGATTGTTTGGGAACCTTATTCTTATTGGACTTTAAGTGAAGCAACTCTGTCACATGTCCTCTCATGGTGTCCCCCACTGGAGGAAATGAAGCTTTCCTGTCACATGCACCCGCCCACGTGGTGCCTCTGCAACAGGAAGTGAAACGCCTCGGTCACGTGCTCCCACGCGGAGTTCCCTGCAACAGGAAGTGAAGTTTCCCTTCCACAGGCCCTCACGTGGGGGTCTCTGCAACCACAAGCATGAAACAACAGGGTCTGTTCATCTCAGACTGGAATCTCTGAAAGTATGAGCTAGTTAGCTGAACCTTTCCTTGTTTAAGAAGTTGTTTCTGGTATTGTCACAGGAATTGTGTCTCTCCAAAACACAAGGCCAGAAACTAGCTCCTTTCTGTTCTTTTCTGCCTCTTCTGGTGTGTGCCACCAAAACGGAAATCCTTTACGTTTATTTGGCTGAAAGGGTAGAGAAGAGGAGGCAAAGAAAGGAAAAATAGAGTCTTCATAGCCATGCCCAGCTTTTCGTCTCCAGCCTTCAAACTATGTATCCTACAGCCCTCTCTCTTTACAGGCCCTCGTTTCTGAGAAAGCTGGTAATTTGTATTAATCTCTGACAACCTATTAAAGAATTCTCCACCTTTCACGGTATTTTTCCAGAGAAGAATTCCGGAGAGAAAAATTTCCAAACGATCCCTTTCTCACCTCTTTACATTTCCATTGGCGTCTTAGCAATTCTTTCTATTCTGGAGTCCCGGGGCATCTGTACAGCTGACCGGGCCTTTAATCACTTTCTGGTAAAGCTCATGCCCTCTCCATTATACAAGGCATATCTCCTAATCAAAGGTTATCTGTAAGTCTCAGGGTAAAGATTGAGGACTTGTGCTGTGAAGGATCCTTGCCTCTGGGCTTTCTGAATTGTGCTTTAAGTCATTTAGGCCACAGGCTACAAATGGATGAAATAAAATGTGATTCAAAGCCTGCACTGATCTTTCCTTCTCAGAACCTCAGCACAGGAGCAGAGAGTACAGCAACTGAAAGAACACATCCTTTCCTTGCTTCGCTTCTTTCTACTTCAAATATTCATTAAGTATCGATATGTGCCAGGCATTCAGATGCAAATTAAAAAAAAATGAATAAGGAACTGGAGAGATCACTCAGGGTTTAAGTTCTGCCTTGCAAGCAGAAGGCTCCGGGTTTGGATCCCAGACCCCACGTAAGGTCAGAGAAATAGCTACAGCTTGTACGTTCCGTCCTGGAAGGTGGACCCTGGGAAACTCCAGAGCAAAAAGCAAAAAGGAGGTAGGGCAATCCAGGGTGATTCCTGAAGTCACCCTTGGGCCTTTCCAGAAACACACAGTGCCCTCTGGTATACACACGGGCGGGTGTGTACACGCAGGCACATACATACATACACACACACTCCTCACACCTGCACGCACACATAAGTAAAAAATAAAAGGGGAATATGAAAGTTCCTGAGAGCAAGCCAGAGCAAATGTTAAAGGGCTCAGCAGAGTTTGCCAAACCAGAGGCTGCAAGACCACACTGTTTAGTTTTTTATTTGTGTGTGTGTGTGTGTGTGTGTGTGTGTGTGTGTATACGCACGCACGTGTGTCCAAGATGAAATAAAATGTGATTCAAAGCCTTGACTATGTGTGCCTGTGCGGGCTCAAGGGTAACATCGGAAATCATCCTGGATTGCTCTACCTCCTTATTGATTTACTCTAAGGTTTTCCAGGCTCTGCCTTCCAGGGCCTGAAGTACAGGCTGCTGCCATTTCTGGCTGGCATATTTACGTGTGACCTAGGTATCCAAACCTAGGTCCTTTTGCTTGTGAGGCAAAGACTTTAACGCCTGAGTCCACATCTCCAGCCCCAAGACTGCACTCTTTATGTGGATCCAAATCTGTTGTTTTGTCCGAGGCTGGAGCTGCTGGTCCAGGGCATTCCAAAGACAAGGAAGCTTGTGCCAAAGATCCTCGGGACGTCTGAGGAAGAGGGCACGGAATCCTGGGCAGAAGAAGAAAGAGTCCTGAGACCACAAAGACTGGTTGTACACTTAGTGGCTTCATGTACCAGATTAATACATTTTTTCCCCCCGGAAGGGTTAAGAAATAGGGACCTGTATCATAATAGAGTAGCGTGGGATGCCATTCTCAAGCCTTTACAAAAGGCAAGAACTTAGTATATTCCAGTGGGTCTGATCAATATGAGTCATTTTTGAGACAGATACATGTGGTCATAATGAGTAGTTCTCAATCAAATCATTCTAAATGAAAACCTCAACATTCTTTGAGTCTGCTGCTCTGACTAGCATAGCTATGACTATGTATCGATATGGTCTATTTAAGACTATCCTTGGGTGTGTATTATTCATTTAGGCACAGTAAAGTTTGGAGCATTATCATATTTGTAATCCCAGCCCTGGGGAGGTTGAGGAAGGAGACTTACACGTTTGAAGTCAGCCTTCACTCTATAGCTAGACTATGTGTCACCAAACCAAACCAAAACAAAACAAACAAACCCAACCGAACCAAACTCAGAGTACTGACTGTCAAGAATGCTATATACGAGCTGCCTGGTGAGTCTAATGCAGGATCATAGATAGAGACAGAAAACATTTGTAAGATTCTTTGGGCAGAGACAAAGGATTTGGTCAGGCACAGTGCAGAAAGGAACAGATCTGTGTTCCCATGACTTATTTCTGTCACAGAGTCAGAAGCCCAGATGGACGGTGTCCGCTCATGGAGGCTGTGCTTCACGTGAGGTACCTGGAGCTCAGGGCACCTGAATCTTTCGGACTAGAATGAAGGCAAAGCTGCCAGACCTTTCTCTGGAAGACGACATTACCTTTATTATAGTGGATGGTAAAAAAATCTGTTCTCCCTTAAAGGGAGATGCAGTCACTTTTCTTGTCTTTTTACTACCCATAATGCTAAAAAAGACAGTCCCAAACAAAGACAGTCATTGTATGTACTAGTGTACTAAATGGCCATAGAATTGGGCTTGTGAGATTGCTCAGTGGTTAAAGGTTCTAAGCCTGATGACCCAGGCTTGATCCTTGGAACCCACATGGAGGAAGAAGAGAGCAGATTCCTGAAAGTTGTTCTCTGACCTTCTCACACGTGCATTGTACATAGGCTCACACAAAACATATACATAAGTAAATGTTAAAAAAATTAAATTAAGAAGGCTGGAATTAAAAAAAAAGGAAGGACTAAACTTAACAACTGGTTTTACCACCTTTCTTCAAACTTCTTATTCTAAAAAAATAAGGTGTAATAGTCACTTCGTATGCAGAAATAGTTGCTGTTTGTTTTCAAATGCTTAAGCACAAATATTTAATGTCACTGCCAACAAAATTACTATATGAGAGCTTAAATAAATATGCTTAGATGTATTTGTTTCTAAAGTAAACAATCTTAAAGATCTGGAAAAACAAATGCATCTAATGAGAGTGCATTAAAATTTCATGTCAATGATATTTAAGCCATATCATTCAAATAATTTATGTCCTCTCTCATATACCAATAAAGAGTTAGAAATAGAATGTGTCCTATGACCTTTTTTGAAGTCAGAGGAAGAAAAGGTTTGACTTTCTCCATGTTAACTGTCTTAGTTTCATATTTCCATTGCTGTAATGAATACATGACTCAAACAACCTAGGGGAGCAAAAATTCCAGTTTGTGATTCCAGGATGCGGTTGACTGTGATGGCAGGAAAGTCACCGACCTCAGGAGCTGAGCTCACTGGCCACAACAGGACCACAGCAAGAGCAGAGGGTAAGGAGCCAGTGTGGCACTTTTTAGCTTGCCAGGGTGCCAATGGCTAACCAGCTCTCTCCATTTTATGCACCATTGCTATCCAGGGGTGGTGCCAATCATGCGTGTAGACATGCGAGTAGACCTCTCTGCAGGCTTGCCTTACCTAGATAACGCTTCACAGGTATGCCTAAAAGTTCAGTTCCTAAATGTCCAGTTGACACCTGAAACTAATTGACATGTTACATCTTATTTGTCTTATTGACAGCAATCCAGGAAAGGCAACCTGGAGTGGTTCTGGGGAGGAACATCTTTATTCTCACAAGCATAATTATTTTATAGCAGGGAAATGCATGAATTTTGACAGGATTGATTGTTTCTACTGCTGTTTCTCCCATGCTTCTTTTCTTTCATTTTCTCCCTTTCTTCATTTCTTTTTCTTTTTTCTCCTTCTCTTCCTCCTCCCCTTTCCTCTCTTCCTTATCTCCAACTCTTCTTCCTTCTCCTTTTCCTGTTTTACAGTCTAAGTCACACGCAGCAGCAAAGTGTTCAGTTTTAAATATCCAGCTCTCTGATAGTTAATCCTGGGTGTCAACTTGACACACCTGGCATTAACTAAAAACAGCTGAGACCACCTAAAGAAATTATCTGAACCAATGCATTTACAATACAAAGACTAGCCCTAGATGATTGGAACCTCCCTAGAGTTCATTGGAACCTCCCAGTAATAGACCAGATAAAAGGAACCACAGAACAGGAGATTGGAGAAGAAAGACTCTCCAGAAATCCTCCAGTCTTCAATGGTAACCACTAGCCTACTGGTATTATTACTACATATTATTATTGTGTGGGGACATAGTGCATTCCTCTTAATTGCTATATAGTGTTCTGTTATTGTGTTGTTGGGAATTTGTATTTTTCACAACTTCTTGGAAATGCTTAACAAACTAATATGAATGGTTTTTATATATTTTTAGTAGGTATTCAAACTTGTTCCTGGGTTTATACCTGGGAATAGAATTTATACCTGGGAATAGAATTACTATATCTAGGTGTGTGTTTTGATGTAGTAGATGTCATCAGCCAGTTTGATAAATAGTACTATTAATTTACCGTTGCATTAGCCCAGTCTGAGAGTTCCAATTGCCCCATATTAATACCAACATTTAGTATCACCTGTCTTGAACTTAGCTATTTTTGTGGTATAAAAATATATGTACTGGGGCTTCAATCTTTATTTGTGTGTGTGTGTGTATGTGTGTGTGTGTGTGTGTGTGTGTGTGTGTGTATGTGCACACATGCCAGGACTACACCTAGTCCTTGTGCATGCAAGGTAAAACTTTTCCAACTGAGCTCCACCTCAAGCTCTGTATTTTCAACGTGCATCCCCTCAATGGCATGGAGGCATAGTATATATATATTCATAGTATATATATTCATCATCTATTTGTATATCCTATTTTATAAAATGCTGTTGAAATGGCATATGTTTCCTAGTTAGGTTTTTATTTCTCAATGTTTCATTCGTAGGAATTCACTATATGTTATACATATAAGACTTTTTTGGTCATATTTGTGTATCTCCTCTTGCTCTATTGATGTATGCTCCTCTTGAACAGAGACTTGATAGGCAGAAGATTTGATGGCAGTGAAGTCCTAGTTTTTGATCTCCTTCCCACAATCAGTGCTTTTGTAATTAATTTCCTTAAATAACTTTGCCTGTACTGAGGGCATAAATATATTTCTTTAAAATTTATTTTGTAATTTTTGAATCCTCATACTTAAGCTTAAGAGCTACCTGACATTGATTTTTGCGTATGACATAATATAGAGGTTGAAGTTCATTTTTACCTACAGGATTATAAATGAACGCAGAACCCTTTATTGAAATTGCCACCTTTCCTTGGTACATCAATGTGACATCTTTGTTACAAGAAAACAAAGAATGGCCACACACGGAGGGGTTTTCTCTGCTCTGTATTCTGTGCCATCTGTCTATTCTATTCTTGTACCAGTCCAACACTGTCTTTAATTGCCATCACTTTATAATAAATCTTCATATCTGGTAGCATAAGGCCATTAGCTTTGCTCTTTTTCATAATTATCATTGTTATTGACAATTTGAATTTCAAATTAAAATTTGGAAGCACACACACACACATACACACATGCACGCGCGCACGCGCATACACACCCACCCCTACCAGGGTTTTATTTGGAAATTAGCAGTGGTTTCTTGATGGCCATATGAAAAGACTGATTCAAAATATGTTTCTTGGTATACAGTTGCAATGGTTAATTTTACGTATCAACTTGACTGGGACATGGGATATCTATGTTAATATAATTTGTGGGTGTACGTGCAGGGGGCTTCAGACAACATTTTATCTGCTGAGAATGTGATCACACAGAACAAAAGGAGGGCCGTGTTCCTCTCCCTGGCTACATGAACTGGAAGACTAGCATCCCCTCATTTGGCTGGTATGTAGACTGAGCCCTGCTGGCCTTAGAGTGACAACCCTGGCTTTTCTACACCTCTAGCTTGCAGAGGGTGGTGGAGTATCAGGATTTCTCAGCCACCTCTAGAATCTCATGAGCCATTCTCTATAAAACTTCTCCTTTCCCCTCATCGCCATCAATCATCACATATCCTGTCTCTGGAGAACCTGGACTGAAATAACCTCTGTGTGATTTGAGTGGTAATCAGGATTTGGAATAAAGGAGAATGAGAGAGGACACAAATGGAAAACTCTTCTATGTGTGATAATGATTACTGCATCAAAGGTTGACAGTCTTCCCTTTCTAGGAAGGATATCATATTTTACAAGAAACTTGGAATGAAAATTTGTGATACCTTTGACATTCATGATTGGTATAACCAGTTCCCTCCCACCATGTTTTACTAAGAGTGGCTTAATTGTTTCATGCATTTGGATGATGTACTTAAAAATATTTTATTTATTTACTTTGTGTGTGTGTGTGTCTCAGAGGGCACTATGTGTCCCTGTGCAGAACCAAGGGTGACTTTGGGAATCATCCTGGGTTGTTTCTAATTCCTTCTTGCTTCACTCTGGCTCCGCCCACCAGGGCCAGAAGTGCAGGCTGAAGTGCAGGCTGCCACCGTTTCCGCCTGGTGTTTTTCCATGGGACCTGGGATCCGAACTCAGGACCTTCTGCTTATAAGACAGAGTCTGAACCCCTGAACCATTTCTCCAGCCCGATGGTGTGCGTTTTAACATAATTAAAGATAACTTAAATTTCAGTCTTTGTTATATACAGCCCTCTTGTAGATGTTGGAAGAAGACGTTTGAATCCTCACAGAAACAGTAAACCCTGACCCCAAATATTAGGGACAAGTTTAGAGGAATGTGCCGGAAGAGAAGGAAAGAGAGTGCTGCTCTTGAAAAGCTCAAGTAGCACGTGGTCTAAAAATCACATGCTGCAAGTTTCATAGCCTCTTGACTTTCACAGCTTGTGTCTTTCCTAGAGAGAGGGGGAAAGGAGGGAAAGGAGTGGACTGAGAGATGATTATTGGGTTGGGAGGCAAGGCAGATCCTTCCATCTCTCTGGCATGTCTCTAGGTGAATCAAATTGTGTGTGTGTGTGTGTGTGTGTATGTGTGTGTGTGTGTGTCCTGATCTAGTAAGTGACCCAGCTGATTAAGGGTAGAGACTGAGATTTTAGTGTGTTTAGTGTTACTAGGGAAACAGGAGATTCTATAGTGTGTTGGTGGAGGCAAAGTAGAACATAAAACCCGTGTATGATTAGCAATCAGACATGGCAGACATACAAAAAGAGTGAGTCTGAAAAAGGCCTGAAGTTTTAGTACTTATTACATTGACAGAGTGACCAAGAAAGAAAGAAGGAGAACATTTAAGACCAACGATAAGATGGGTCTTAGAATTAACAATTCAGAAGATCTGGAAAGGATCACTCACAAGGACTTATTCACTGACACGTGTAGAGCAAGCATGGGATATCCTTTGATATTGAAAAGAAGGAAAAATAAGTAACTGGTTCCTCAACTTTACCAAATGGGTATTGAAATTATGGAAATGCACATCAGTATGCAGTAATACTGCATAAAACATAAAGATATGATGCCAGATGGATACCAGAAATTTTGGGTGTGTAATAAATGCTACATATATAATGGTGTTTGCTATACACACACAGACCTTGATAATTTATAATTTAGGTCAATAATGCACTAAGAAAATTATGTGAAGTTGATATTTGATATTTTAAAAAATATTAATGCTATCTTTTTAAAAATTGTGTGTGTGTGTATGTGTGTGTGTGTGTGTGTGTGTGTGTGTGCATGCGCGCTTGTGTGTACACATCTGTGATAGGGTAGAAGACAGCTCCTGGGGCTGATTCTCTCCTTCCATCTTTACACAGACTCTGGGGATTGAACTCAGGTTATCAGGCTTGCACAGCAAGTGTCTGTATTTCCTGCGCCATCTCACTGGCCCCTCTTAGAACATCTTACTCTGTGGTCCTCACCCTCTTGCGATGACGTGAGAGGACACAGTAGCTGTGTGAAGACATGACATGAGGAAATGACCGAGGCATGGTGATAATAGTGTCAGCCTACTATGTAAGGGTCATAAGTAAACATAGACATTGCCATATACGGCAGTTGGTCCAGTAAGGGAGATGGCTAAGAAGTGCTGAGTAGCCAGGTAGTGCATACCACAGAAATACACGGGAGGAAGGGACGACCCACCCCCAGGTGAGGCGGAGCAAGGTGGTGTGAGATTTCCTCACGCTGTGCACAAAGTGAGCGACTTCAACACTATGAGTTGTGGACATCTACAACGTAATATCTTTGATGGTGGCTGAATGACGGTGGCTTGACGCTGAGGAACGGGGAACAATGGGGGTAGGGCTGCTGGGGGCTGGAACACACTCTCTTGGAAAGGTTGAGGTGTGGTCGTGGAGGGGGGGTGCTGGCAAGCTCTCAAGCAGCAGGTCTTGACATTTCAATGTCAGCAAGGTAAACAAGCTTTCCACAGGCCATTGGCTTAAGCCCTTTGTAGGGACTGAGCTCTCTGGCAGAACTGAGCTGCATAGGGATGGATGTGCTATCTCTGATTGGTTACATGTGAAGAGTAGTTTGTAAGATGCAGAGGAAAAATTACAAATCTCTCACTAAAAATAGCGGCTGGAGAGATCCCTGGAGAAACTGTTGCCTGATAAATTAGAGATGAATCAGTGATTGAGGCCAAGGAGTGGGTACTGTAACAAAGCAACACTGTCCTATCTGATCCCAAGGGAATGAAATCAGAGGTCTGCTTCCTAATTTATTTTCTTTTTAAATTTTTTTTTAAATTGCACATGTAGCAGAGTTACATTATAGATATGTTTCATTATAGATATTTTAAGTTTTACTTTTTAAAAGTGTAACAGGATGACAGATTGCTTTAATTTCAAGGAATTCAGTGTCTTTTACAGACATGAAAAACCCTTCTACCGATGGTGAGACTGTTAACAAAGTGTTAAGAAATCAGAAATCATGTCTCTGTTTTACAAATTGAGAAATTGAAAATCAATAGTGTGCTCTGAGATACTTACTGGCTGGTACCATTTAGATCTGATTTTGTTGGAAGAAACAAAGAATGCGATGAAGTCCTTCATCGGAGAGATTGACATGCTTTTGATGGCATCGTGGAGGCTCCATGGCACTAAGAGGGCTATGCAGCCTCTCTTCCCTCCCTCCCTCCCTCCCCTTCCCTCCCTCCCTCCCCTTCAGTCTCTCCCTCCCCTTGCCTTCCTCCCCTTCCCTCTCTCCCTCCCCCTCTTCCCTTTCCTCCCTCCTTCCCCCCTCCCTCCCTTCCTATCTCTCTCTCCCTCCCTTCCTTCCTACCATGGTAAATCACTCAAACTCTGAACTTACAAGGAAACGTCCCCCTGTGTTACCGGCTTCTCTCAGCTGTGGGAAGCCGTGCTTGTGGCAGTGTGATTTCAGAGGGCAGCTGGCATGCTCCTCTCCCTTTGGCCAGCTAGAGAAGCCCAGCCAGGGACAACCTATGCTCAGAATTTGGAAAACCTGAGAAATGAACCAAATGCCGGTGAGATAAGCAGAGAGATTAGCAGAGCACCACTGAGGCCACCGCAGTGGGCAGGGGAGTGAGCTGTACTGAGGCTGTGTGTATTCGTTTTATTCAGTCATCCACGCAACGATTACCACGAGCTCTTAGACTGGTGGAAGCTGCAAGATGGCTGCGGGTTTGCATATTTACGCAAATAGTGAGGAGAACTTGAAGAAGTTCTCATCTCACTGGGGGAGACACAACGATGGCGATAAGTGACACAGTGTGCTCTCACACTAACACACAGTGTGCTTCACAGATGCAGCTACACATGGATCGAAGAGGACCAAGCAGAGGCCAAGCTGCATGTGTGGGAGAAACTCTTCAAAAGAGAAGGAAAGTTCCGAAATGGAGTTGGAGCTTTTACATAAGAGAAACCATTTTGGGGTGAAGGAGTTAAAGTGGGTGCAAGTCTTTCCAGCCTGAGAAAAATGCAGGTAATTCTAACTTGTATACTTCGTCTTTCCATTTTAGATCGAAGTATTTTGTTGGACAAAGACCACTACTTAAGCAACTTCATATCCTTTACAATGTCTTGAACAGGACATTGGTCCGGTAGTTATTCTACAGTTGGGTATATTTTCAGTAATTGAAGTTCCAATGACTTTCCTACCTACCATCTCACACATGCGAGCACATTCTCCATCGCTAATAGGCTATTGCATTTTAGGAGAATAATACTTTTTGTTCCCTCGGGTCTTGGAGATTAATGGCTCCGATTCTGTGTGAGAGTCTCTTTATCAGCGAGAGGCTTTTGTTACATTCCTAACTTGAAATAAATTACCTGAAATTTCAATTTGTCTTGAATTCTCCTGCGTTCCAAGGAGGTCACATTCTGTCACCTTGAAGACTGGCAGCTTCGACAGAAGCTGTCTCAGAAAGAAAAAGGTGGAGCAGCCTTCAAGACAGGATCATGAGCTCTGTCCCAAACCTTGGGGTCCCCATTGCTCCTATTCCACAGGGAGAATGATGGTCACACTTGCCTGAGCCCCCCAGAAACCTGGCACCTGCTCACCACCCTATCTAATACCTCACAGGTACAACCCTGAGAGCAAGGAAAGATGGACATTTGCAAAACAAGACAGGTGTAAATAATTCCTAGTTACTTTTCAACAGAAAACAAACCAGAATCATCCAGCCTTGTATGTATTCAGTCATGCTTTGTAGATAACAATGTTTTAAGACACTTCTCTCACATAATATAGGAAAATAGTTTGGAATGTAACCATGCAATTAAAATGATAGCTATTGCATTTTATGTAGTCACGCAAGTGTGCAGTTGTCCATGTGACACGCCCCCTCCTGCCTTTGTGTGTGTGTGTGTGTGTATTCAAACTGGCATTTTAAACAAAGAAAAATCACAAACACAAAGCCAGTTTTCCTGACAGAGAAAGATTGCATCTTCGGTGTGGCTACTTAGACCATAGAGAGAAGTGTCTCAGCTCAGAGAATGTCTTTGATACTTTGATATACAAACTATTCCAGTGCCACATCTGGCTGGCCCATCCTGGGGAAACAATTCTAGTCTGCTTTCACCAGTCCAAAGGAGGCACAGCCAGGAACAAGCCTTACAGCTTAGAGCTGGCAGAAACTTCACAAACTGGGCACCCTGATGTGCTTGTTTTTTTGTTTGTTTTTTTTTTTTGGTGTATGTATGTGCATGGTGTGCATATGTATGTGTATGCATGTTCACATATTTGACCTGACTGAAGGTGAATCCGAATTAATCTCTGCCTTCAAAGTAGAATATACCACGGGACCCCCACCCTATTTTTTATAGCAGACTATACTAAAATTATTACAATAAATGCACCACATGTGTGGGCACATGTCAGGGGTCTTTGCTGATCCCTCTCCACTTTATTACTGAGGTCAGTCTCTTGCTATATCCAAGGCTTGCTGACTGAGTAGCCTGCCTAGCCAGATTGCCCTGGGGATCCATGGTCTCTGCTCCTCAAACATTGGGGTTACAGACACATCTGCTCACAGTTGCTCACCTCTTACGTAGATTCTGGGGATCTGAAATCAGGTCCTTACACTTGTGTGGCAAGCACTTTATCCACTGAACCATCTCCCCTGTTTCCCATGAGTTTTTGTTAAGACCCCTGGTCTAGATGTTCCCTTGCTCCGTCCACCCTGGTGTCTTTTCTGTGTGGCCCTGTGTGACATGAGGTGCTAAGCTTTTTTTCATGCAGCCCCTCCTGTGTTTTCTTCCACGGCCACACCTTACCTCATGATTGATTCATGGTGAACATTTGACGGTGAGGAAAGCTTAAGCCTGAGGATGAAAAATGGCAGGGTCTTGCCATGGTTTTGTTAGTTCTTCTGGAAATATAGTTGACCATTGCTATTTGAGGTGGAAGCATTATATTTGAGGGAACTTCAATCAGGTGACTCAGTCAGCAAATACTACTCGGTCGTTGGGTTCAGCTATGCTTTGCAATCTTCGGGGAGAAGCCGAGTGCTCGGGCCAGTGTGCGCAGATGCTGTAGCCCACAGCCTCCTGCTGTGTAGCCGATTCCTCCAGGTTGAAACATTCCCTCCTGGAGGTAATAGGAATGCTCGCCGAGCTCGTGAAGCTCATGAGACAAGAGTCTCCAGGTCCCTTCTGCAGGCTGTGCATGCAGTACGCAATTGCCGGAGGGGAGACTCTTTGGTGGAGCAGCTGTCTGAAAGGCATGCTTGTGACTCTCACGAGTGGTCACTCATGCTGGTGTGGGCTATGATGCATGACCAAGTCAGCCATGCTTCTGTAAGTAACCCTTCATCTGAAAGTAGCTCCTTCACCCATGGCCCTATAAGTAACCCGTCATCCAGGCTCCTGTAAGCAGCCCTTCATGCTCCGTAATATAACCTCTCACCTGTGCTTCTGTAAGTTACCCCTTACCTATGCTTTTGTACCTCTTTACCTGTCACTCTTTACCTGGGTTCCTGTAAGTTACCCCTCTAACGCACGCCTATAAGTAACTCCTCACCCACATTCCTGTAGGTCAATACTTACCTGTACTCCTGTAAATTACCCCCCAGCCATACTCCCATAAATTCCCCCTCAAGCACATTGCTGTAACTACTCCCTTGTACTCTTGTAAGTTACCCATCTTCCATGCTCCTGTAATTAACATAGCGCTCATGCTCCTGTAAATAACTTCTTATCTGGACTCCGATGAGTTACCTCTCACCCATGCTCCTGTATGTAGCCCCTCACCCATGCTCCTGTATGTTGCCCCTCACCTATATTCCCGTAAGTGACCCCTACCAATGCTCTTGTGATTAACCCACCACTCATGCTTCTGTAAGTAACCCCTCACTTGGACTTCTGTAAGTTACCCCTCAAACACATTCCTGTAAGTAACCCCCAAGGCTCCTATAAATATCACTGATAAACTCATTGGTTCACCAAACTGAGCTTGGGTGGAATCATTTATCTGCACTGTGGCTGTTCTCTGCAGCTGGGTGAGTTGGGAGACTCCTCAGGACAAGTAGCACCACACTCCCGGGGCAATCATTTGTTCAGTACCGTGTGCTGCAGTTGAGTCGATTAAGTTTTCCTTCAGTATGTTTTCATCTATCACGATCGTTTCTGCCATCCGTATTTAATAGGCAGTATGGGAAAGTGGAAAGCATGTATGCTTTGAAACTGGAGACCCCTGAGTCTGAACTCTGTTTTATTGTGCATTCAGTCTTGCCTTTGTGAGGAGATGTGCAGATATTCATGCACTGCTCGGTTACTAGTCAACCGCAGACTATGGTAAGCATCTTTAACTTTCATGAGTGTATATTTGATCACCTGTAAAAGGGATTACAAGTTACAGTGGACAGTATGATTGTTTATGGAGCACCACACATGGGATATGCAGTGTCTTTCTCTATACTTACACTAACTGTGTAACACTAGTGCTGTGCTACCCCCAAATATAGCATCAGAGGGCCCAGCAGAGGCAGGAGGGTCCCCCTCAGCTCTCCCTCACCCTTTCTTGCCAGAACCTAGAAGGGATAGTGTGAGTTGCCCCTGAGATCTGTCATGAGACCTCATTCTAGAAGTACCCCTTCTTCTCTCTTCCTATCTCTGCAGGCACAAGACACAGGAGAATATGAATCAAAGGCAACGCAGAGACGCTTGCCAGTGCTGCTGGGTCTCCACCTTGTTGTTCACCAAGGTTTTCATAAAAACACAGTAATCAGTTTCCTAGGATGGCTTTTAACTTCATTTCTTCTTTAAAATATATTTGTGTTTGTCGCTTGATAGTCTCACATATGGATACAATGCTCTTGGATTATATCTGTTGCCCTACACCTCTTACACACACGCCACCCTGGAAATCCCCATACATGCCCCCTTCCCATTCATAAAATAATGAATAAGCAGCAAGAAAAAATAGGTTTTGAATGCACACCTTCGCGCTTCCAGCTCCACTTGGTTAAGAGTCGGGTGAAGCTAAGGAATAGCAATGCTGTGAGTGAGCCCACCATGTGAGGCATGGACGACCCCACCAGAGGTCATCAGTGTTGACTTTCATTTCTGAAGAATGTCACATTACATAAAACACACATTAAATCTGAGTGCTTCTCTCTTGTCTGTCTTTTACTATAGCGTTTCAGCCAAAAACTTAGTAATGCATCCTTTCTTTCCACACCCCCCCTCTTTTTTTGAAGATGAAAAAAAGTGAGACAGATTCATGGGACTTAAATCAAATCAATTTCACCTATTAGCTGTATATATGATGTGTTTTTGTATTTATCTCTCATTACCAACAGCTATGACTTTAGTCCTAGAAGCTCAAAAACTTCTAAAAAAGGTTTTTTTTTAAGCAAGATTGTTTTGTGTGTGTGTGTGTGTGTGTGTGTGTGTGTGTGTGTGTGTGTGTCTTAATAATAACATAGGATGGCCATTGGAGATAATTTTTTGAAAGCTCCACTGGTGACTCTAATGTGCACCTGAGTTTGAGAATACTCATTGCCTTAAAGTCTTAACGATATATTGTAGGTTAACTAAGGAGGGGTATGTGCCTTGGAATCTGGGAATTCAGCAATTTCATAATTTTAAAGCTTATCTATAAAATGGTTATAAAATAGGTAACTCAGAGAATTGTATAAATTAAAGAAATTACTTTCTGTTTAAGTGTTATCATGCAATCTGGCATATAATGGGGGGAGTATACTGGGCTAGAGCAAGAGGTATGATGTAGTCTAGCACCACCGTGTTACCTGGCTTTCAACACACAGACTGCATGCTCTTTGAAGGAAAAATGTTTACTTATTTCTGGAAGTTTGTAGTACCCAGTACAGCCGTCATACTTCTATATTTACTAAGCAAACGCTAACTGTCCCTCTCGCCTCAGGAGGTGTCACAGCTGCTCTGCATGTTGTTAATAAATTCAGGACTGGAACAGGTTAAGAGAGGGAAGGAAAGGGTTTCATTTTAGTTTAAGACTGCCTGGCTACAGCTTTTACTCCCACTTGGCCAGAGAATCCACACCAACTCCAAGGATATCATATTTGTGGGAAGCTGAGAGAAAGGCATATCGGCCCAAGCATGCCAAAGAATGCTAACTTACTTAACCAGCTCCTTCTATTTTATCCATCTGCCCAGGCGGTGGTTCCACCCACCATGAGATGGACCTCCTCCCCCATCGGTTACACAATCTCCTGCAGGTTTGCTTAGAGCTTAACTCAACTACTATTCCTTACAAATGTGCTCGGAGCTCGGTCTTCAGTTGCCAAGTTGACACCAGTAGCTCTCTACCACAGGAAGCTTAGAGGGTCTCTTGTACGGTGAACATTCCAGATGGTCATAAATGTAAGGGCAGTGGAAGGTCCTTTCCTGGTTGAACCCAACCCTATGATTTCGCTAATATTTGTCTTCTGGTTTCCCTGTTTACTCTGACCTTGAAAATACAAGTATCCCATTTGGGTCCTTCGTTACACAAATAAACAGACAATTCCATATGCTTATGCATTTCTCCTCTTAACCTCGGCCAAGCATTTTAACCTAAAGATCCATCATCGGTGCAGCTTCTGTCGTATAATAATGCTATGTCAGGACCTTTCCAATGATAACAGGTTTAGTGTTTCCTTCTGCAGAGTAAAGCACACTGTTCGTTTGTAACCCCACACTCTTTTTAATGTAGCTTTGTCATTCTGTGTGTCCAATTAATACTGTTCACGGGATTCTTTGCTGACCATGTAGTAAATGAAATTTCTAAATGAGCTGAATTTAAGAACGGGGGTGGGAGGGAACATCTTTGTACTTGTGATTTTACTACATTCATGTGCTTCTGTGTTGCATTCTTACATATGATGTTCATTTTAGCTTTGAACTTGACTGCAGGTTGAATGATTTTAAAATGCATAAGAATCTGTGGGTGGTGAGTAGTACCTTTGCTTTTCCTTCTTATTTTTTTCTCAAAAGTACAATATATAAATGTAAGTCTAAGCCACTAACTTTCTACTTTATAACAGAATATGAGTGGAACAAAGGGAAATACACTGGAGTAATGTGAGATTGATGGATCAGTACAAATATTTCTGAAAAAGTCATGGATTATTAACATTTGGGGTCCAACATTGAAGTCATTTTTCTGAACACTAAATTATTCACCAAATTATTTTCACATAATATCTGCTGAAGAAAAAAACAAAGAAAATGTCATATTTTGATCTTAACTATAACCCATGTTAATAGAGTTCCTTATTTAGCTATTGTTGAATGCACTTTGAAATAAGTGATAATTAACTTTCTTGATGGCCGACATTAGCTCTTTGGTTAATCAATCTGAATGATTGCCAATGAGAGATACTAAAATGTAGCACTAAAGATTTAAGCAAATGAGTCTTATAATGTATTCCAAGTTAAAAGTTCTTTTAATCATTTGACATAAAAAAGAATAAATGGTCACTTAATAATTAGTTGAAATTTTGCTCATGAGTGATAAAACATTTAACTTTCTTTTGAATAAATACAGAGTTTGACAGTCAAATTCTAGAGTGCCCCTTTCCCTGAACATTTTAAAAATAATCTGTATAATGAAAGCAAGTGCAATGGAATCCTGTGGTTGGGACTGACCTATCATAAGAACACCTCAGAGGGTGTTTACTTATTAAAATGTGAAAAAGCCTTTCAAAATTCATACAGAAAGTGGTTTGACACAATTGTTTAAAACTTGAACACAATGGGCAGATCCAAATCTCTTGAAATGACAAGAGATTGTGTCAAAATATGCCAGAAGCATTATAGCAAGAGCTTTCATCCCTGTTAATATTTTATGTAACCAAAAATATTTCCAATACTTCTGTCAGAAGCCTCCTTGAATCGTGACCTAATTTGCTGGGATGATTTAAGAATTTAAGAGTTGCCTTTTCTATCTCTGACTAGTTCAATTCATCAATTGGATCTTTCTAAGATGAAGGACACCCAGCAAAAGTAGGAAACTTACCTGCCAAATTGAAATACACACATTTCCCTCATGCCCAGTGGAGTACTTGCTCATTGAGCCAAACATTGTTTACTGTGGCAAACACTTACAGAATACAGGGACTGTCTGGTACAGTGTTAATGCTTTGCAGAAAAGAAATGGTGTCATTTGTTTTATGTTCAAAGTCATTTTTTTTTTTAAATAGCCTATTTAATGCATGGGAGATTGCCCATATTCCTTCATTGAATGTTGTGTTCTCAGCAATGATTTCTGATTACCAAAATGCATAGTACAGATGCTAATCGGGACCCTTTCACAACAAGAGTGGATGCTGAGTGCCTCCTACGAGTTTAATCACAGTGTGTGGTTCACACAGTAATGGGTCATAATTGCCCCCCACCAAGTTGTCTTGAGGGTCCTGCTTCATCTTATTACCCCTGGACCTTATCAACTGCTGAAATCCACCTCGGTTGCCTTGAAGGTTGCAACTGATCCCCACAGGTATAATTACTCCAAATAAGGATGCCCAGGAAGGGTGAAGGATTGCATTTGTCCTCTCCCTGGTTTTGATAATAGATTAAAAAATGAAAAGCGGTATTTACACAATTTTCTATTACCTTTCACTTTTCTCTTACCTTGAGAAACAAGCTGATTACTATCTCCCCAGGTAATTAAATCTAGCTGCTAGCTTATGTACAGATGCATTAGAAAGCCTCTTATTTCTCTTAGCTTCAGACAACCTGGGGTTCATTTTGTCTTTGATTCCTAGGGAGCTATACATATAAATCACTTTAGAGAAGAGTGGGCACCATCATTGGCTTTCTAAACCCAGACCTGGAAGATGTCAAAATTTTCAACTCACCCTTACAGAAGGTTAGAAACAAGCAGGAAGGTTGTATTTGCCTGCAGGGAGAACTGTGGACAGTAACACTTCAGTGTTCCCTTTGCTTATAAATAACTACGTCACACACATGCATGTACACGTGCACACACATACACACCAGTTTGTTGATGTCTAAATTTCTTTTTTGCTAAGCTCAGGTTACTTGTGTTTTATAATTAGATAAATTGGGCCAAGAGAGCTTGGTATTTAACTCACTGGTATATTTAGCTAGCATGCACAAGGTCCTGGATTTGATCTAAACCAAAACCCAAACCCAGAATGAACTGTTGTAAAAAGAGACATCAGGCCATGGATAGTCACTCAGAACTTGCTCTATGTCAATCTCAATATATAGTATTTTAAACATAGCAGTAAAAAGGAAAAGTCCCTGCTCTCAAAGATCATACATGTATGTGACGGTTGAAACAACACAAATGGGTAAACAGTAAATTCAAATCAATAGATAGAGAATGATTTGATGAAGTTAGGATCAAGGGACAATAGGAGACTATTCAATGAGTGAATAATGAAAGATCGAATAACTATCTCTGAGAATATGCTTTCAAAGGCAATTGTCTAACTAAAAAATGTTGCTTCTGACTCATTCTATTTTTAGAAAGTTGTTTATAATTGAGTAAAGGCAGAATTGTAACTAGGCTTTACTATTCTGATGGCTTTCTTTTATTTATTACATAGAATATTGCTGATGGACACTTAAAAAGTGAACAGAAAATTATATGACACATAAAATACTTGTGATGATTAATTTTGATAATTGACTTGGCTAGACTAGGGAGTACCTGGGAGATTTGCAAAGTGTTACTTGGGGTTGTCTATGAGGATATTTTCAGGAGGATTAGCTGAGGTTAGTAGATGCATCCAGTATTTGTCAGGATTCTCTAGAGGAATAAAACCAATCGGATGGATATCTTAGTAGTCTAAGAGTAGCTGCCTTCACTGATAATCAGCTCTTGAGCGGAATATCTTAGCAATCCCAGTCTGGTACTGAAGATCGAAGGATCACTGGAAATTCTCATGATAGTCCCAGTTGGTTACTGAAGACTTTGAAGACCAAAGGATTCTTGAAGAGTCCTTGAACCTCAGTCATGCTGGAGGACTGAAGGGACTAAGCTCAGACATCAGCAGAGAACAACAACAGGGCCAAAGGAGCTGGATTCTGATGTGAGTGAAGAAAAGCAGCAGCAGCAGCAGCAGCAGCAGCAGACGACCAGCAGTGAATGTGACATAGGGCAAAAGAGAGAGCAAGTCCTTTCCCCTTAGGCTTCCTTTCATCTGGTCCACCACTGTAAAGCCCCATCCAGTATGTGCTGGATCTTCTATATCAATTAGACAATATCTTGCAGGCTTGTTCAAACAATTACCTTAACTATGGATTCTTCACAGCTGTCCTCAAAGCTCAGTCTGTAACTTTCAAGTTGACCCTTGTACCTAACTATCATACATCCTAAATGTGGGTGCTGTGGCCCAAATGGATACAGGGAGAGAGGAGAAAACTGTGTAACACTAGACAGTCTGCTTCCTAGCCACCAAGATATGAGCTGTTGTGTTTTACCACGCCCTCATCACTGCTGGGAGTACAATAAACTTTATCTCCCTGAAGTTGCTTAAGCCAGTTCTTCTGTCGGAGTAGCCAGGAAAGCTAACCCAACACTAAAAATAAGTGAAAATAAATTAAACACCCGCACCCACAAACATGTTGATAAAGGCCCTATTTACAGCAGCTAAAAGAAAGAATAACCTATGTGCCCACTAGTGTATGAATAAATGAATAAATAATGGTAGATTCACATGATGAAATGCTATTCAGTCATGAAAGGGATTGAATGATGCTTGAAAGTATAACAATTCAGAAACTAAAGGTCACAACCTGTGTTTATTCATGATATATCCAGAATAGATCAAATTTAGAGACAGAAACCCAAGATCCAGGGACTGATGAGGATGATAAATGGGAAAAGGGAGTCGTTTAGCTTTCTGTCTCTATGATAAATTAAAAAGTTTGGATCCATCACCAGCTGACTCCAATGTTTGAAGGACTTGTATGAGTCAGAATATCATGATGGATACTGTGTGGCAGAGCAAGGTTGCTCAGCTCCTAGTGACTGGAAAGCGAGAGAGAGAGAGAGAGAGAGAGAGAGAGAGAGAGAGAGAGAGAGAGCAAGAGAGAGAGAAGAAAAAGCCAGGTTTCCTGATCCCTGTAGCCCCTTCAAAGGCAGAACCTAGATGTTCTGATTTCCTCCACAAGGCCCCATCTCCTAGGCTTATCAACTCCCAATAGAAACTCAGTGATCTGGGACCAAGCCTTTAAGGACACATGACCCTTTGGGGACACAAGACCCAAACTGTAGGAAGATGAACAGGTTTCATATTCTGAAATGATGAAAATGTTTGAACACTAAGCAAAGATGGAGGTTGGAAAACACTGTGAATATATTGAATGTTGCCAAACTGCCTACTTTGAAATGGTCAGATTTATGAATATGAATTTAGTTTCAATAACTAAGAAAAAAGAGTGTTGCTTTGTATCAAGTCCAGGATAAAGGAAGCATGTTTTTTGGGAATGGTGCATGCTCCTTTGCTGATTCATTCAGATATTTTTCACTTACTCATCATGGGCACATTTACCAAACATTCTACAATGAGTCACCAAGACAGACTGGTGTTCATTTAGCATGAAGCTTAATGTGGGATATAGACAGATACAAGTCATTTATTTGAATCAGAGAAGCATTCCTTTTTCTACAGAGTCCATTTTCCCTTTTATAAACTCACTGTTTTATAATTAATTTACTCTCATGGAGACATAGTGGGCGTGTTATGGTTTGAATATGAGCTGTTCCCATAGGCTCATATGTTTTTATCCTTAGGTGTTAATATTTGGGAAGGTGGTAATGTTATGTCAATTTTAGGAGATGGAGCCTTACTAGAGGACATGCAAGTCACAGAGGTTGGGCTTTGAGCTTGGATAGCCTGCCCGGCTTTGGCTAAGAGTCTGCTTTTGCAGTCTGTAGTTCTCAGCCTCTATAATGGACATGACTTAAGCTGCCTCCAGCTTCTGCCAGCCAGTCATGTCTTTTCCACCATCATATTTTGTACTTCCCCTCTGGAGCTGCAGGTCAAATATGTCCCATATGATGCTTGACTTTAAGTGGTTTGTCCCAGCATCAATGAAGAGTAACGGGTATAAAAATTAGTACAGAGAGCATGGTGTTGCTGTGAGACTGTAAATCCACTACCAGAAAGTGAAGTTGTTGCTATGAAGCTGAGAGAATTTGGCACCCAGAAGTAGAGAAGTATGGCCATTGCTGTGGTGTGGTTAGTGTGTCTTTGGAATTACTTGTTAGGAGAAATACAGAAAACTTTGGAATTTTATACTGGAAATGTCTTTGCATCTTGGAGATGGGCCAAAAGGTCATTCTTGTGAGAGCTTGGAAGACAGTGATGCTGTTAGAGACATAGACAGTGGAAGCCCAGCTTATGAAGGTGTACAGGGAAGCAGAGACTATGTTGGGGACTGTACTAGGTGCAAATGGAGTGCTACTTTGACTGAGAGTTTAGTGTAGTTTGAAAGCTTTCACCCTGAAAGCTTGCCTGAAGTTAAATTAGAGTGCTTGGTAGAGGAAATTTCAAGACAATGTTGTCTTGACAGTATGACACAGCTACTTTTTGTGATCTCACTCAGAATTACAGCAAAAAGAGCAAAGAAGCAGGCAGAAAGAGCTGAAAACTGCGAGGTCTGATGAGGAAAAATGTGATGGCAACCGTAAAGAGTTCAATCTGGAGGAAGCAGAAAACAAAATAGCAGTTGTTGTTAAAAAGATTAGCTCAGTTAGAGAACCAAAGTCTGCTCTTCATTTGGATAATAGAAGAGGGTGAACCCTGAGGGCAAAATCCTTTAGGAAGCTTCCCACCCATATAAATGCAAATTCTTTGGGAAGGGAGTAGCTAAAGGACAGAACTTCAAAGCAATGGTCCGTTTCTCCTTGAAACAACTGCCCAAGAGAGATTCTTCCACAGAGGTTGTAGCAGAACTTAGGAAAGTCTTCCATGTGGTCCTGATGTTAGAAGCACCAAAGATGCAAGGAGGAGGTCATGAATCCCTCCTCTAAGGTTTCAAAGAGTGGCTGAAGATAGTGGTATGTAGCAAGATTGGAAATCCTGCAGAGAGGCTTAGGGAGGGCATTTTATGTTATGCTGCAGTGTCGGAGCCTGGTTTGCTTTTGAAAAGTGAAGGTGTTACAAATGTTAGATGTGGGACATCCACCAAGGAAAGTTTTGCATCATGGGGCCCCAGGCCCCTCTTACCTCGTGTATGCATGTTCCTGCAGGCGGCTCCTAGATCTCAGGTGAGTCCTTTAGTAGCAGAGTTTTCCGTATATACTCTAAGAGAGTAGATGGGAGGATAGAGTCTGAAATAGTGATGTGTTCTGAGGGCAGCTGTGCTGGAGAGGTGGAACCAACGCCCTTAGGAACTGAGATGATCTCAACAACAGCCTACGGTTGGACTCCGTATTGCAGGGTTCGGAGTTTGTCTTGTTGCATTTTGGTGTTGTTATAGCCTGATCCTTCTTGGATATGCCCCCATGCCTCCCCTTGGAAAGGGGAAAGTTAATTCTGTGGCACTGTATGTCGGAAGTATGTCTTTTGGTTTACAAGAGACTATTGATTTTGAACTTGTGGACTGTGTTGGGAATCCTGATGTAGTCTATAAGGACTTTTAAAATTGGATAAGTACCGTTTGCATCATGAAATGACTGTTAGGCTACTGCATAATGCAGTGACCCTCCCCTTCCAGACCAAAAACAAAACAAAACAAAACAAAAACCTCTCCCGGCATACCTGCTTATTCCCCAACCTTTAAAGATGGTGCCCCAGGCCCCTCTTACCTCGTGTATGCATGTTCCTGCAGGCGGCTCCTAGATCTCAGGTGAGTCCTTTAGTAGCAGAGTTTTCCGTATATACGGTAAGGTTCATCCGTTCGTGGCATGTGCCACATCGCATAGTGCCCTTCCAGGTTGTTGGCTATGCAACCCGGGAGAAAATGAAAGCTGCTGTGGCTCCATGCATCAGCACTGAGGCAGCTACCTTGTTTGGTTAGCTCCTGTGGGGGTCGTCAGGCCTAAAGCGCTCTAGAGAATGACACATTAGCATCCAAAATGGGCAGTTGTTAGAGACTCCTCCCTTTGGAAGTTGAGGTTTTCCTCTTGTCTGCATAAACAATGGCAAGCGAATTCCTTCCTCTGAGAAGTGAGTTTGTCTCCTATCTGTTCTTAGATCTCTTTTGTTCTTCTCCGGACTGGCTAGGTTATAACCTCCCCCTACAGTTCCTTCCTTATGCATTTGAGATATGTTAATGCATGGACAAGGTAACTCTGCTCTGAGACATTCATTGTCCATTCCCTTTTAGCAACTAAGTGTCATGCCTGCTTTTAACTCTACCTGGAGACATCATGTCTGATCCCACACAGCAAGTAGATGTCACTCCTGCCTTTTCTTTGTTAACTGGAATGTATATGTTTTACATAATCCTGTAAAGAATTTGGTCCTGCACTTTCGTGTTTTCCTATAAATACTCATGTATGCTACAATAAATTTGGCTTGGATGGTGGAGGATATCCTAGGCTCATTCTGACCCGATACCTGATCAATTCCTACCATTCCCACTTCTGTTTCCTGCATGTAAGTCTGGGTTTATGCTGGTTCGTGGGCCCAGACAAGCTCCCAAATAAACCTCTAGTGAGAACACAGGTGCGGTCTGTCTTTCCTCACATCATACACTGAGGGAGCCACCTTCCCTTTCAGCGGCCATGAGCCTCTGGGGGCCAGTGGTGGACATGTCATCCTTTGAAGGTGAGTTGGCCCCCTCAGGCTCTTGTGTTTGCATCTTTAGTTGCACTTCATAAAATGTATCACCAAACTTACTAAGTCAATCAACATAATAGATACTTTGATCACTAAGGATCTGCCCATGCAGTACAAGTATTTGTAGACATGTAGCTCTCATTTACATTTATGAAAAACTATAGCATAGTGCCTTTATTTTTCTTCCCAACTGCTTTCTCCAGAGAACAAGTTCTACAATCATATATTTTAGATAGGGAAAAGTTCCATCTAATATTCAATTATTTTCACATTGTGGAATTCTGGTACATAGGAGCAGTCTATATCTTCTAGAAAACTGTACAGAAATGTGTTACTTTACTCTTTTCAATTCAGGATTCCTAAAAGTTATTTAACTAAGAATTCCTCTTGGTTTTTCATAAAAGACATATAATTATCAATAACTCATACAGAATGCAGAATGGGCAATCCAGTGCCAGTCTCTTGAGGTTTTCAGGGAGTTATTGTGTAGTGTTTTCTTCTGGGTGTAATTTAATGCCATCCTGGACTTTGCCCCTCATTTAATCTAAGAAAGATGATGTTGTGTAGCAATTTAGAAATTCCATCCTGGAGGAAAGCTTAGAAAATAAACAAATTCTTTAGTTTCAGGAAGTTCTTGAAACTCAGACTGGGGGTGAAGGTGGTTCCCTGCAAGTTAAAGAAGATCAGTAAACAACTGCTGGGATAGGAGACTTTCCAGCCAGACAAGAAGTCTCCATGAGTCTCATGCCTTCTATGGATGTCTATGTCTTTGAGTCGTTCCTCCTTCTAGAAGTAACCCTCATTCCCAATAAACTCATTGGTTCATCAAGATGGACCTTGACATAATTATTATTTTTGTCTGTCATCAAATCTCTATCTGGGGTGATCTCCCCTCCAGGACAGGTATCATAGGACATTAATTCTCCCTGCCACAAGACCAAATCATTTATTTAGCAGTGATTGTGAATAGATTAGTGTTTCTATCCACTTAATTAGCATTCTTTTCTCACCATAGCACTTACCAGTGCTGAGATGATATTGCCAGTCATTTTGTGTGGACGCTGTCTCTCTCTCTCTCTCTGGCTCACTGTTAGGTCAACAGACGTAGGGGTAGGAATAGTGATTGATTCAATGAAAATATGTAAGCTCAAATGGAGATTCATTGATAAAGAGAAGCTAACAAAAGGAAGACACTTAAGCAAAAGGGTTTCATTAGAGTTGAGGGCCTGGTGACCAGGGGACCTATAACTTAGCCTTAAGATAGGAGAGCATTAGAACAGAAAAGAACCACGGTTGACTCATGATAGGGGAAATCTGCAGAACCCCAAGGACAAAGGAGGCTTTTGCCTCTTATAGCTTTCAGATGTTGCTAAGGGATGGCCAGGGAAGGAGGAAAGTGGGGATGGGAATGAAAGAATGTCAGGCAAAAGGTTATCTCTCAGGGTCCTTGGAATGGGAATATCAAGGGTCTAGAGAGGTAAGGGAAAGTCACTGGAGTGGTCAATCTGGAAATTGCTACATTCCAGCCAGGGTGGAATAGCCTGGCTATGTCTACACCCACAAGCACCATGAATATAAAGATGTATTATGCTGCTAATTATTGTATAGTATCTCTGGTTTCTACAACAGAGCCTGTTGCATTCATCTGTGATGAATGAGTGGAATAAGTGCTCAGCTACACATTTCTACCCAATAGATGCATTTTAAACACAGGAATGTTATAATCTTGTTTTGCTAAAGGGAACATGAGCAGATCTCCACTGTAATCACAGGGCTTTAACAGGATTTGCAAGAGAGTACTTTTCCTGCCACGTGGCTTATAAATTTTCCCAGTTGGTACATGGTTATAATAGATAATAGCACTGATAGTAGTAAAAGTAACAAGGAAGTACAAACTGCCAACAACGCCTTGGACAGTGAATGCAGCAGGATTAGATTGATTATCTGTTCACTAACTCTATTTTAATTCGTAACTAAAGCATTGTAGCTAAAGCTATTTTCTCCAATAGGCCAGGATAAAAGTAATCTGAATAAATGAAAGATAATCAATCCAAGTCTCAGTTTAACTCTGCCAATATAGAGTTGGGTGAGACTATTACATATCTTATACTTCTTTGCCTTGCTTTTGCTATCTATAAAGTAAAGCAACTGGAGTAGCTTATCTCCAATGTACCTTTATACCAACATCCCATGAGTCCATTGTTCTGTAAACCAGCCTCTTCAACTGTTGTTTTCATTGTCTTGCTTTGCATTCCTTCTCTGTCACAATTACTCCTGCTGCTGCTGTGAAATGACACTTGCAGTCAAGCACCTTAAGACAAGAAAAGGAAGATTTATTTAGCTTACAGTTCTAGAGGGGAGACAGTCAGATAGCTTAGGTCACCAGAGAAATCATCATGGAGGCCAAGAAAACAAGCAATGACTTCCAGAGGAAGTTTCGCCCCCTGTGACATGCCTTCCTCCAGCAAGGCTCCGCCTCCTAATGTTGTCAGGACCCTCCCAAACATTAATATCGATTCCCATGTCATGCCCAGTGGACTACTTGGTCATGAAACCAAAGATTAATGTGACAATAGTTACAGACAAAACCTATTAGATGTGTTAAGGATGTGGCTCAGTTGGCAGAGTATCATAGTACTCCACATAGTCTGCATGAAGTCCTGGGTTGGATCCCTAGACTCCTACACTTTGTTAACTAAGTGTGATGTATAAAAGTAATCAAGGCACCCAGGAGGTGAAGGCAGGAAGATTAGAAGTTCAAGATCATCTTCAACTACAAAGTAAGTTGAGGACTATGTGACACCTTGTCTCGAGTAAGTAAATAAGCATAAGTAACGTATCGAATGCAAAGTCACTTTCTGGGGTCGAGATAGTAATCAAATTTCCCTTGAGGACAGTTGTCACCAGTGGTACTTGGTGTGGGGACCCTTATTCCAAGTCGGCTATATCCTGAGGGAGGGACTGGGGAAATTGGCCAGGTTCACTTCTTATTCCCTTCCTGGTCATGGTGGAGAGGAGTGGAGGAATGTATGTGGGTTGGAAACTCACCCCCTATGCCAACCACACTTCCTTGAGGTCCATCGTGCTTCCCTGATCTGCCCTGGTGGCAGATGTGCTACAGTGAAGGTCTCCAGCCTCTTGTCAACTTCATGTTTTGCTCTTAAGGATATCATCCAGGACCTTTACTGAAGCTCAACATAACTTCAGTCTCAAGCTTTGAATATTTTTACATCTATTTACTTATCATTGTTGTTGTACACAGACAAGCATGCCAAGACATACGTGTGTAATTCAGAGGACAATTTTGGATAGTTGCTTTCCTCCAATTTGTGGATTGGAGGCAAGTTTCTTCACCCACTGATCCACCTCCCTGGCCTAAAGCTTTTTATTTTTTTTATTTATTTATTTTTATTAGCATCCAGATGTGAGGGGAGGAAGTCAGCATAGTCAAAGAGCAAGTCCCAGAGGCTATGAGACGATCTATCTGTGATTGTCTTCCCTTCTTTGTTGGTTCTCAGTGGAAGAGGTCTTTGGACAAAATGACTTCTTAAGGTTTCATGAATTCAGCTATTGTTACTAATGTCAGTGTGGACTCAATCTGTTCAAATGAGAACTCTTCTACATATATGCAGAGGAATAACAGATACAGTAAAAAGTAACATGCTTCTTCTTAAATACCAACAATTACCATCATCATGCTGATTATAGAACATCAAACCCAAGATCAAAATAATTTTAGATTTCCACAACAGGTTTTTTTTTTTAGAATATCATAAACTTGAAGACATCCTAAACTTCCATATATCTAAAATAATTAAATTCTTAGATTTTTTTTTCCTTCCAAGGTCATCTAGAGACTATTCTGAGTTGTTTTTGAAATAAGAAAAAAAAAAAAGCATGAATTGTAATTACTCAGAACACAGAAGAATAAAGCAGCAGTAGATTCCTCTGCAGTTGAGTAAACTGTTGAACACGTGGAATATCTAATTGACATTCCATACCAAAGTGTAAATTTGTCAAGGAAGAATACACAACAAGTTTCTTTCTGGGTTTTTTTTTTTTTTAACATTTCAGTGAGTGCTGCTGTGCCTTGGATCTCTTACTTCTGAATATTGCATGAAGCTGACAAGCACTTGTCATTTAAGGACCACATGGAGGCATTTAGTTTCCCATTTAGACATAATAACACATTATGCAAATGAGTCTGCAAAGGAAAGCTGGGGGCTGACATGAAATAAACTGTCAAACACAAGTCGCTAATAAATGAACATTTCTTTATAGATTGTCTTCATTTGGGGAGTTGAAAAAAAAAAAGCCAAAAACATGCATGTGGCCTGTGGAGAATCAGGGACCTCAGCGTGGTACTTAGCAGTGGTTTTCATGTTGAACTTGACAACCGTGTTCATTCCCTGCAATTATATCAGGAAGTTTTGGTTAAAGGAAAATTTTCAAAACTCGATTTTGTTTTATGAAGAGAGATTATAAGGAAGCAAGATGCCTTCATAATTTTTGTGGAATAGCAATACTTAAGTATGATTTATTCTCATGTATTCAGTACATGTGGCTCCATAAGAGGGCCAATATTTTTATTTTTATTTTTATTATTATATACAATGTATATTATTATATACAATGTTTGTGTGCCGGAGGCTAGAGGTGACCATGGGTGTCTTCCTCAGTTGCTCTTCCATTTATTTATTTGTTTGTTTGTTTGTTTTAGACAGGATCTCTCACTAAACTCCAAGCTCATTGATTGGCTAGGCTGTCTGGCCAATAAACGCCAGTGAGCTGCATGTTGCTTATTCAAGTTTTCCTTCTACACCCTGGAGCTGAATCCTGAGCCACTTCTGACTTGAAATGCCTGACTCGTGAACAGCTGTCCACTCAAACTCTTTGCAGTGTTAATCTACCCAAGTGTATCTTTTAACACCTCTCAAGCCTCTTTCATTTACTCTTGGTTGGGTGTTAAGCTGACAACACTAACCATCTACAAACAGGAGACCTTCGCTTAATTAAATGAAGTAGCGTATTCACTAGTAAATTATAAGCAAGTTAAGCTACTGGGGCATTGATTTCTAAGCATTATTTTTTGACCTCTTATTTTTAAATTGTATAGTAAGGTCAAAAACATTTGAACCTAATCACAGGAATTTCTTTTTTCTATGTTGTCAAGAAGAAGCATGTATCTATGAAAACTGTAAGTTATCGTATTCACAAAAATCTTAGACAGCCACAGAATCCTGTTATGTACCAAACAACAAACAATCATTAACTTCCTAGTTTTCTGTTGAAGAATGGATGCTAATGATGAAAGATGATAGATCAAATAATATCTGTCAATAAAACCACCAAGGAGGGTAAGGTTAAAAAAAACCCACATATAATGATTAGCTTCATCTGTCAGTTTCATATATGACAGGTAAGCCTGTGGATACATTCATGAGGAATTATTCAGTGAAGGTGGTTCTCTTGGGCGAGCCTGGAGATTGCTTTAACTGCATCATTGATGCAGGTAGACTGTAGTGGGTGAGACTATTCCCTGGGGAGGTAGGCAGGATGGAGAGGACTGGTTAGCATTTTTGGCAAGCTAGAAAGCAGAGTTGGTTACCCTCTGTTCTTGCTACGGATGGGCTGTGGCTAGTATTCTTGGCTTTAGACGCTGGCATGGTTCTCCTGCCCAGAGGAAACAAAGCCTGGAATCCTGAATATGAATAACAAGATTTGTTCATCTTATCTGCTTGGATCACCTACCTATTCACTTACAGCAATGGGGTATGAGACTTGGGTAAAACATATGCAAAGACCATGAAGTACGTAGGATGTAGTTTTGTTAAGGAGAGACACTGTGGTTTCATGTAAAATGATTTGTTCCAAAATGAGAAAGTATGAGACAGAAAAATTGGGGAAGAAAGTTACAGAAAGTTCGTGAGAAAGTTCATCTCACATGATCAAAGGCAAGATTGGATTCCTTCATTCATAAGATTTTTTTTTTTTTTTTTTTTGGTTATTCGTGTTACATTACAATGCATGGTGGAAAGTTTTTCTTTCCTTTTGATTAATACAACTTAGAAAGAAGCTAATTTTTTTGTCTTTTCAGAATGATGTCCTGTGGTTGTTAACCTTTATCATGTCCAACTATTTGGTAAAACTAAGGCCTGTCAGTTTCAGAACAAAAAAATAACAATTTTTCCAGCCATGTTGCCTTTCAAGTCCTTTATTCCACTTTGTTTTTATTTCAGTCGTCTGTGCTTTCAAGATTCAAACCCTTGGACTGTTTTTGTTGCATTGCTTCCTCAAGCCGAACCATAGAGGAAGTCTTGCTGTCAAAGCAAATTTGAGGTTTCTTAGTAGGACAGTGATGGTTAAAAGTGTCACTTGACAACTGAGATCTGAACCTTTGATCATACCTGTAAAGAATTATTTAGCTAAGACAAGGCTGTAGGAGATAATCTGATGGATGTGAGAAGACCCCACCTGCCTTGAGTGGGACCATTCCCTGGGGAGGTGGATAAGACAGAGTGGTTGTGATTTGGATTGGCAAGTGAAAAGATACACTTTGTTTCTCTCAGCATTTCCTGTGCTTATAAGGTGGCCAATTCCCCATGTTGGCACCACTTTCCTCCGCTGTGACATATACCATGAGCTTGAGTAAACCCCTTTGTTCCCCTAAATTGTATCATCAGAGCTATAGACTATAGAACTGTCAGGAACTTTAACCAGCCTCAAAGGATTCGCCATTACATCTCTAGAAGTTTGAAAACGGTTATCGGTCATGTTTATTTGATATGTTGAGTTGTGGAAGAAGAACTGTGATGAGGAGATGTTTGCTGGTCCTTAGTTACACACACACACACACACACACACACACACAGACATGTGCACAAATGTTATTGATGCAAATTTATTTTGAGTTTTTCCCATAGCTTCACTGTTGATTATACATCTGTTATAATGCTGCTGGTGATAATTCCTGTTACTATTTTTTAAATTATTTTATTTTATTTTATTTGCGTGTGTGTGTCTGTGTGTATATCAGAAGTTACTGTTGTTTCTTTGGAAGACCAAGGGTGAGTTCGGGAATCATCCTGGATTGTTTCTACTTCCTTTTTGGTTCTCTCTGGGATTTCCCAGGTGGGATTTCTCCTGTCTTCCCACCAGGACAGGAGGTACAGGCTATAGGCATTTCTGCCTGGAGTTTTTATATGGGGTCTGGGATCCAAACTCAGGACCTTCTGCTTGGGAGGCAGAGTCTTACCCCTGAGCCATCTCTCCAGTTATTATTTTTAAATGTTATTATCTGACAATAATATAAACCCAATTTCTTTCTCAAATCCACATGTAGTGAGTCTCATTAGAATTTTTACCACGGTCTCTGATCATCCCGGACCTTCTTTTACCCTGATACTTCCCCAAGGTGACCGTGATCAGCTATCTATAGGTCATAGTGCTTCGTCTTCTGCCGAAGGAGAGACTTAGGGCAAAGTTGGAGAGGCTCATGGAAGCCTGTGACTCAGGTAGGCTGGGACTGGCCAGGTTTCGTTGCATGATCTAAGGAGCCCTTGACCTCACTCTCTGTGCCAAGATGTGACACTGCCCTGTGCCACCAAAGACACTTGAACTCTAACCCAGAAGGTCTGTGGTGTCATCCCTGCTGCCCCCACTAACTGATCTCCTGGCTCTGAAACACTTTGTTGCCTTCATCAGACACTTATCTTTGTTGTGCCTTAAATTTACCTTAAAAATAATTCTTTCATCAAGTGCTCAGTGTGTCACACTGTTTAGAAATATTTACTGCTACCCAGACCCAGACGGTTCTTGGGTCCTTGATAAAGAAAAGGATGAGAAACGAATACCCCGTGGTTCAGAAGAAAGAAGATGGGTGACTCTTCTTTCTTCAAGCGAGGGGAGGGACTGACAGGCTTTCTGCAACGAAATATGTGTCAGGTCCCTTCTTCTCTATACTTTGACTTCTTGACCTCTGTTCTTGGTCCCTCTGCCCCTTCCAGTTGCAACAAAAATCTTGTTAAATCAGTAGGAAGCATTTTCCACTTCTCTTATCTGATTAAATCCTCAGACTCACCACTGATATGGGGTCACTGGGCTTGTAGGTACCTGGCTTGCTTCTTAAGTTGGTTAGGCACCTAGCATGTCTCCTCAGCGATCTTACATCCATTGACCTTCTTTGGCTCAGTCTTTAAAGTCTCAGTTGGTCTGTGTTGGATTTTGAGGGCAGCTGAACCAAGTTCTTTCCTCATTGAGAGTCTTGAACATCTTATTAAGTACCAGAGTAATTTTGTTTTATGGATACTAAATTCCAACTCCTACAAGCAAAGCAAGTCAAGAAAATTTTAACTTATTTTTAAAACAGAATTTAAAAAGGAGGCCTGGAAATTCTAGCGGCCTCACTTGGAGATATTTTTCTCTATTGAGCACCAAGTTCCTCTTTGTACTGTCGTGAATAAAACCTGAAGAGCTGCAAACTTTCACAGATGCACGTGCTGTATGTAAAACCCATGCATGTTCAGGTCATTCTGTACTTTCTGTTTAATAGGTTGGAGAAAAACCAGCCATTTATCAAACTTACGAAACTCCAGCTAAATAGTTAAGGAGAATTTCCAAGGGTTTATTTATCTCCAATATATGCCATGGTGTCCTGAAGCCAGAATGCTTCCCATTAAAAAAAAAACAAAAACAAACAAAAACCCCTGTCTGCTTCTTCCTCTTTGATTGCATTGTTCTTTAGTGGAACTTGCCCAATAAAAGGCCCGAAGAGTAAACACATGGCCAGCAATTGTGATCACTCTTCCTTTGCCCTAGCCCAAAGCTTATTAGGTTATATTGATTTAGCCAGTGCTTTCCGCCCAGGAGCCGCCTAATTAAATGTTTAGGACTGCCTTCGAAGATGAGTTCAGCTCAATAGTTATTTTGGGGTTCTAATTTTAGAAGCCCTTCCTTCTATGATTATAATTTTGCTAATGAGAATTAAATGTTGATGTCTTAAATTGGCGTCCTTTCCATTCTTTAACGGATTATTTCCTGGAGCAAAAATGTGGCTGGAAGTCCAAGTTTAAATTGAGTCCAATCACAGAGCAAACCTTGACTAGGAAGATTATCCTTTTGTTTGCAGACAGTACATATGATAACTCTAGCTTTCTTCATAAAGTTGGTTGCAGTGGGAGAGGTATGTGTATTTAGGAAGGAGAGGGTTCGATGCCATTTCCTTTGGCTTTGAAGTGGGTATTTCCTGCATTCTGGATACTTCTTTTTAGAGGAACGGAGCCAAACAACTGTACATAACAATGGTTATTTACCTTTGGAAAAGAAAAAGACAGTTTTGAAGAGTTAGGTTTCGTTGTAGACACATGATCTCTGTTCTGGCATAACTACCGTTCAAAGGCTGTTAGAATGGCTGTGGTCTATGAGTTGTTTTTCCTTTCCAAAAATTACTAGGTTCATTCTTGTGGTATGGAGGCATGTTTAAATCTCAATGGCATGATTCATTCTTTAAAAAAATATTTATTTATTTATTTATTTATTTATTTATTTATTTATTTAGTGTGTGTGTATCAGAGGGCACTGTATGTTCCTGTGGAGGACCAAGGATGACTTCAGGAATCATCTTGGATTGCTTCTACCTTCTTTTTACTTTGCTCTGGGATTTCCTAGGCTCCACCCACAAGGGCTGGAAGTGCAGTCCATCCCTGTTTCTGCCTGGTGTTTTCTACATGTGACCTGGAATCCAAAATTAGGACCTTCTGCTTGAGAGGCAGAATCTTAAACCCTGAGCCAACTCTCCAGTCCATGATTCATTTTTTTAAAAAACATTTTATTATTTTAATTTACAGAGAGAGAGAGAGAGAGAGAAAGAGGGAGAGAAAGAGACAGAGTAGACACAGTAGAGGTCAGAAGTCAGATCTTTCCTTGTACTCTGTAAGGGCTTCCAAGGGTCACACTTAGATTGCTAGCCCCAAGCATGATTCATTTTTAACCACAGTACAGAAAAATTCTTGGCAATGGATTATCTGAGTAACTATGTGAACATTTTTTATTTATTAATATATATGCACATGTTTCTGTGTATATGTATGTATACACATGTATATATACCGTCATGTATATGTGCATGTTTGTATGTGCAGATGTATACATGGGCATGCATGTGTACATGTGTGTGTGTGCACTTGTGTATGTGCATGGGAGGAATGTGCACATATGTGTATATGTACATGTGTGTATATGTATATATATACATATGTTTGTGTGTGGCTTTGTGTATATAGGGGTTATATATGCATGAAGATATGTGTGCATGTATACAAGTACATATGGCTGTGGGTATGTGCATATATACGTGAGGGTACGTGCATATGTGTGAGTGGGCATGTGAACATGTAGGCTCACATTTTTTTATGGCGGCCAGAGGACAGCTTCATTGTCATTCCTCAGGCACCACCCACCTTTTCTGTTTGTTTTGCTTTATTGTATACAGCATTTCTCACTTGCCTGGAGCTAGCCCTTAGTCATGCGCCTGTCTCCTCTCCCCAGTGCTTACACTGCAAATCCACGCCGACACAGCCAGGATTTTTACTTGGATTCTGGAGATCTAACCAGGTTCCTCATGCTTGCAAGGCAGGCGCTTTACTGACTGAGCTATCTTCTCTGGCCAGTGAACATTGTTTAAAAGTCAGCTAAATAACCCTAGCTCAGTCTGTATGGCCTGTGGATATGTTCCAGCTAGTCTTCAGCTGCCATGGAAAAAATACCTTGGCCCCTTGGCAACTTAAGGGAGAAAGCATTTATCATGTTGGCTTGTGGCTCCAGTGGGGATAAAGGCATCACAGAGGGAAGGCACAGGCAGGAGAGGGTGTGGCTGGCTCATGTTGGACAGGCTATTGGGAAGAAGGGGAAGAGAGGGAGAGAAGCACAAAGTAGGGCAAGACTGTGACCCTCAAGACCCACAGTCTTTCCAAACAGTGCCACCAGCTGGGGACTAAGTACTGGGCGGCATCAAGGGGAACTTATCGCATCCAAACCACAGCGCGTATCAGGAACGCCTTTTGCTTCGAGTCGTCTTGGAGAGGTCAGGACAGTCTTTTGATCACACCTTCTTTTTCCAAAGACCTGCTAACCTTTTTTTTTTTTTTTTTTTTTTTTAACTATTTGGAGGAGGCGGTGAGGATGGGAACTGTATTTGAACAAATACAGGTCCAAAATTTATTTTTATTTTTATTTTTGGGTCTTTGTGGAATTAGTAACAGCATCAGCACCCTGGTACAATGGAAAAGAAATGTTCTTTCTTGGGAGCATCACACAACCTGATGACTCTCCACGCTCCACTGCGTGGACCAGAGCCCTGTGTCTGATGGTCTTGCCAAATAGTGGCGGGACCTATGTCTCCACTTCCATTCACTTAGCTCCTGTGGCTGCTTCTCATTTGTTTCAAGATAACAGTTTACTTCAAGCTAGGTAATCTCATTAAAAAAAAAAAAAAGCTAGTTCCTTTTCTTCAAAAAGCAACCTTTTCTTTGAAGACACAGTTCAGTAAATCCAATAAATTTTGAAGCTACATGACTTTTATTGGTTGGGTCCTATGATAAAAATATTGGAGGAGGGGGAAGTCTTTGCAAGATGCTTTGGATACCTGGTTTCCTTCTGCTACATCCAGAGACACCATTCTGTTCATACAGTGGCTTGATCTTAGCTCACATGCACTTTAGTTGGATTAGTAGAATTTCCAGTTTTAAACTGTGAGAAGAACAAACAAAAGTTAACGTAGTAGATTTGATATTGAGATGTTAAACAGGAATTCTACCATAAAATGCTGTTTAACAAACAGTAGACACAAAGAAATTCATGTCAGAAGTCTAAAAGATAGCAATATTACCTTTTGTGTTTGTGTATGTGTGTGGAACAAAATCTCATGTAGTCCAGGCTGCTCTTAAATTTGTTATGTAGTTGAGGATGACTCTATACTCCTGATTCTCCGGCTTCTACTTCCTAACCTGCTGGGCTGGGGATCAAACCCAGGGCCCATTGAATGCTAGACAAGCACTCTACTGAGTTAACCTCCAGTGTCAAGACAAACTTTTGAAATACAAATGAAACTAAGTTTTAAAAATATGACTCAGCCAGTGAGGTCTATGGGATTATTTTTATGAGGGTGATAAGTTAGGGTCTCCTTCAGAACTGTTACTGTCTATGAACCAATGAGTTCTTTCTCCTAAGGTTAGCAAGTAAAATGAATTAGAAACATTTCTCAGGCTCCCCTGGGAAAACAAAAACCGCAACAAAGGGAAGAATAGTTTGCCTTCTCCATTGAAAACATGAAAATGAAGTTCATTCTGAAAGATGGTCACAATTTTTGGATACTCGATGAATTCTCCTGTGAATGTGAGTGACTCGTTATGTATTTGCAATACATGTGTAGAACACTTAGACATTCTGGATTCTTGCAAATCTCCAAATGTGCTTCTTAAATGACCTAACTGTACAGAATTAGAAATATCATTAAATGCTCAGTGTAGACTCACACAAATGCATTGTGGAGTCCAACATTTCAGATGAAATTGCTAGCCAATACTCAGCAGAGACTGCAGTTTTTAGGATAATTCTTCATTTATTTCAGGATATGCTTCTTACAAAAATCCTATAAATCAGTTAAGATAGTCTAAATAGACTCCATGATGATGCCAATGTCAATGAACAATAGATGAGGCTTATTGAAGTTAATGGTAAGCCACATGTTGCTTAAGCCTTTGGCATACATTAATTAACTTACTCCTTTCTGCACTACTGCTGTGCATATTGTTGATGAAGAATCAAGATCACAAGGATGGTCGGACATCTACTTCATGCTGCTGAGTTGAATATGACTGACTCTGAGAGGCCCTGCTTTCTAGCTCATTGAAAATGCAGGCGCAAAACCAAAGGCTTGGAGAAGATAGGTCAGTAGTTAAAATGCCTGGTGTCATAGTTAGGCACAGGTGTCAACTTGACAGTTGAAGGTTTGAACTCTGGGCACATCTGTAGAGAATTAGTTGTTGAGTTAAGCCCAGAGCAAACTTGTAGAAGATTGTCTAGCTGATGGGGAAGGCCAAGGCCCAGCCCATGGTGGGTGGGACTAGGCCCTGGAATAAAAACAGACAGTGTGGGACCTGAACATATTTGTCTTCATTTTGTACTTGTTCACTTACCCTCCCTATGAAACACCAGACGTGCTTGACATAGACTGTTTGACCCAATTGTGTACATGATTATAACCATAACCAGTCAGTTCCAAATTAGGAAATACTTAACATTCCAGGACCCTCCTAAACTGGAAGAACAGCCTTTATAGTAATATTTGGTCCTTGCATAATCAACCACCTCACCAACTTTGTCAAGGACAGAATTAATACGATAGTTTGTAAGAACTGTGGTCAGAGCAGGTGGGACTGTCCAATCAGAAGCCAGCCGCTAACTGCTGAAGGAATTTCAAGGGCCATGAGTAATGTAAGGGGTACTAGAAACTGTTTATGGGGTACTCGAAACTGCTGGGGGTCAGAGCACAATAAGAGCTGACTGAAAAAGTTGTCATCCTTGTATATACTTGGCCAGACATGCTGGTCTGGCAAGTAAGGATTGTCCCTTTTTCAGATGTTATGTAGAGATGGTGTGGCCAGTTCCCTCAGCTCTGGTGTTGGTGTGAGCTCTCCTGTCAAGCTGGACTGAGAACTGTGACCGGACAATCGTAAGAGAAAATAAACCCCTTGTTCCCTTAAGCCATTCGATGGTGATTTTATCATCAACCATTGCTACACCTAGTAAAAATAATGTAAAATTCAAGCAAGATCCTTCTGGCTCCAAACAACTTTATACCGTTTCTTTAAAAAAAAAGTTAATTGTAAATCTAGGTTTCTCACTTTTGATTTGATGCCAAGGATTTAAGGATAGATGTGAATCAGTCTTGGTCATTACATAGAAAAGATATGTGGACATCTTTCTCATTGCATAATTCTTGACTGTTTCTACCTTGAAGCCCTATTGTGAATAGATATATGGTTAATAATTGGAATAATGGAAAATTTGGTGGGAATATGTGATGTGACTGTGATAGTTAAGCCTGGGTGTCAACTTGACACATCTGGTATTAACTAAGATAGGCTGAGACCACACCTGCAATGATCGACTGAGACCACCTAGAAGGATTATAGCCACCCTAGATCCTATCAGAACCTCGAAAGATCTCATAGGATCCTCCCAGTACTGCATCATATAAAAAGGAGCCACCAAAGAGAAGAGATGCTTATTGTAGCTGTGCAAGGAATCGCTCTTCCTTCAGACCACCCAGTTTCTTCGACCCTCTAGCCTTCCAACTAGACTAGACGAAAGACTCCAGGAATTCTCCAGCCTTACCCATCACCCACTTGACTACCAAACTGAGCAGCTACTGGCAGCCATCGTTGGACTACCTCGGCCATATCTGTAAGCCAATTCAGTGCATGTATATATATTCATTGTGTCAATTCTGCATCTTTAGAGAACCTGACTAATACAGTGGCCTATGTAATAATGTACAAGAATCCCTGGGGAAGCATTTCAGAATGTAACCACTGAAGCACAAGAGTGTACCAACCCACACCCTACACTGGGCAGATATGGGACTTTGCGGGCAAGGGGTGTGGCTCTCAGAAGGAAGGAGCCCAGAACTACTTTAGAAAGATTCCCCTAGCTGAACCTGGTATTTCCCCTAACCTGCTGAAGAGAGGGGTCTTCTGTTCCTAAGTGATTCATACCTTGCAGACTTTTCCTATTGCAGCAATTACAGATGGCTACAAAATGCAATGGTTTGATTCTTTTCTGTGGTCCAGACAACAGTCCCATTAACTTGGAGACAACATTATCACAGGACTGTGTCAAGAACCAGCTGTGGGATTTTTCCTCCTCTTTACCTCTTACTGTGACCAAAATTAAGATGTGTGTTTCCTGTAAATTCCAGCCACTTTGAAAGCAGAGGCAGGAGAATAGATCCCCTGAGCCTAGGAGACCAAGGTCAGCTTTATCAACACAGTGAAACCTCATCTAAAAGTAAAAAAAAAAAGACAAATAATAGCAAAACAGGAAAAATGAACTAGAAACTTTTGACTACTGCTAAGAAAAAAGAGGAGAAAAAGAAAAAGACTTGTTGGAAGTAAGAAAGAAAATTATGAAATCATTTTTTAATCTAATAAGCGATTCTGCCCAGTGCTCTCATGTCTGGTGGATGAGAAGTTAGTGATATTAAAGATTGATTTTAGGTTAAATGAGATTTCATTGTCTTTGAGAATTGAGAAGATGCTCAGGGGTCTTCATTTAATTCCTAAGGGAATTTTAAACAAGTCTCTGAATATGCTAAGAGATAACTTTTAAGGTTTAAGTTCATAAGTATGCTTCCTTAGCCAACATTTTAACTTACAGTTTTGTAGTTTCTGAAATAACCATAGCTCCAAGATGTCTAATAACCAAAAGGAAATAAATCCTAGTTTGTTCTAACACTCTCACAAGCTACCATTACTTTAGATTTAGAAAAAGGCTCAGTATTTTTAAAACTCAGTGAGTCGGGATAGCATACCACCAGCATTATTAACTTTTAAATCAATAAAGAGAGGCAAAAGGCTTGAACAAAAAAAGGCTAATGGCTGTTTTCTTTAACCCGTGCCTGGAATAATGAAATAACATGGGTCTCATTGAACTCTAAAACTCAAACCAAGAGTGGAAAAAAAATATATATATATATAAAACGGACTTTGTATCTCTGAGTTCTGTAAAGGATATCTTTGGCAGATGTGTAATAGGTTTTCATTTTATTCTTCTTTTCTTAACTAGATATTGTTCAGGCGACATGATTCTTACAATTTTACATTGATTTGGCTGAAGTAATCGATTCGCTATATTTTGTATTTCAGAGTAAGAATCATCTCTTTCTGGTGGGGATCGTAAAAACATAGGGCAACATGGAGCTGAAGGGTTGTCTCAGTGGGTAAAGTGGTAGCTACTCAAGCATAAAGACCAGAGTTCAGAGTTCAGATCTCTAGCACTCACATAAAAAATGGCATATTGAGGAATGCTGCCAGTAAGCTCCTTATTGGCAAGGCAGAGATAGGAGGATCCCTGGAGCTCGTTAGCCCATCAGCTTCCCAACAGCTGGTGAACCTGGGGTTCTGAGAAGAGATTGAGGGACATCCAACAAAGATCTCTAATTTACTTACACGTGTGCAGGCACGCACACATAAATGCACACACACACATACACACTTAAAAAAAAAGGCTGCCCATCTTCCATAAGAGACTGTTATCAATGTCCTAGGCAAACACCAAATAAGTGCCTGCTCTTTCCTGCTATAACTGAAGAGCCCGCAGTGTCAGGGGAACATGAATGAAGGCTGGCCTTGCTCCTCCCTCCGGTGGAGTGGAAAGACAGCAGAACTGAGCACAAATCGAGACTCAGACTCGGGGAACTTGCTGTTCTCTGGCGAAGCTTTCCCTCCCTGGTCTGATCATTTAAAAGCAGGTTGTGATTTCCCTAACATGGCTCAGGTCTCCATCACCCAGCTATTTTGTTCCTTTGTGATTTTCCAATGAATTATTGATAAGAAATACTTCAAAGGTGAGCCAAAAAAAAAAAAAACCGTTGACGCTTAGCATTTATAAAACAATGATGTTGATGAAGGGAAAAAGAAAAGCCACCGTCAATATTTCTCTGAGACTAAACACTAACAAAGTGCCTTCAGGATTCATTTTAATGAGAAATACGAGTGCGGCTTGGTGGAAATCTCGGGATAGGCAGTGCACCGAGCAAATTAATTACACTTGGCAGCCAGGCAAGTGCACGAAGCTTGTGGTGGCACAGAAAAATAAATATTCTTTTAATCAGTAATATCGCCTTCTTTCCTCAAAGGTAGCATCCAACTTTAAATGCGGAAGTCACATATATCCAGAAAAGGATTTCGAAACAAGGGGTTTGCTTGGCTTTTCTGACTGCTGTTTTCAGGTTGGTGTTTGCAAGAGATTTCCTCCAAGTGAGACACAGCTGATCCCCGGGTCTTGTGCGTGGCCAGAGAACAGGACTATCATTACTGACAGCATTTGCTGTAAGCCGGGCTCTGATCTGAGCTGCCGCAGACATTGACTTTCATGATGGTTTTATGGATGGATGGGTCAGGTGGTTCTCCAGATAGCTCTGCTGGGTTCCTCGGCCCTGTTTGCAAGTCAAAGCTGCGTCTCCTCCCCCAGGTGGAATTTCTCAGTTCAAGGATTCACTTCTCAGCAGCAGCCTTCAATTCCCGCAGTTGGCAGCTGAAGGGGATGGGGACACAGGGGGGTGAGGTGGGGAGGGGAAGAAGGCTCGTGCAGGCAACCGGTCTTCAAAGCAGGCCCTGAGATAGATAAGAGGCGCTGGGATTTTTAAAGGCATAATGAATTAATTCACAAACTCACTGAGCGCAAATGATAACCCGGGTATAATTTCTAGTTGCAATTAGATAACCTGGGTATAATTTCTAATTGCAATTAGAGAAGGGCGGCATTGTTTTCCAGGATAAAGGCATTAGTTAGGCCTGATTCTTGTAATGTGTGTTGAGCTCACTGGTTGGTGGTGTCTTTGAGGAAAAAAGAAAAAAGTCAGTTTCTGGATGTGTGAATTTACCCGTGACCAACCCCTGAAATGGATTCAAATTACAAGGAGAGAGTATGCGATAGGAAGGCCACAGCAGCGTCATTCCCCCGGGTCCCTGCCACTGTGTTAGCTTTGCAGGTACATTTAGCCTGAGTTCCCGTCCTAATGCAGCGCAACCAACCCTTGTCCGAACACATCTCAAACTTTCACTCTGTTTGGGGTTCACCCAGGTTGAACACGCCATCTTCGTTTTGTAATCCTTACCTTTGTGGCTCTTGGTAACTGCCATCAGAATCGGCCAGTCAACTTTCTAATTTCTGGGAACAGTTCATGAGGCAAGGGACTCACTCTTTTCTTTGCCTTTCATTTCAGATGCCTCCCTGGAGTGTTTCTACTAGAAGAAATATGATTTTTATAGTTTGGAGACCAGTCTCAGGAAAAACAAGTTCTGTTTTCAGGCTTTGAATAGCTGTATCAACAGAATTTTTCTAAAAGTGTGTTTATTATAAGTTAATGGATGAATATGCAGGATATTTGTCTTTTATAAAATTATTTGCCATTATTTTCCTCTTTCGGGTTGTAAAACTACTAAAAGTAATCAATGAAATGCATTGTTATCTGCATAATGCTCAGATAAGTACTAGTTATACATAGGTAATTAAAAAATACCATTTGATGATAATAGAGGTGGTAGTTATAATGATAAACTGCTCTTTCTTTCAGATGACTGACTTACACACGGAAATGATGTATTCATTCAATACAATGAATATTCAATGCAATTTAATAAATATTCATTGGACACCTGTGCTAGGCCTTGGGGATATGAAGATGAGAAACATTCGGCATTGGTTACATCCTGTGATAGAGCATTTTGTTCTTAAATATTCCTTCGCCTTCCTAGGAGGGAATCACACCTTCCCACCTGTGGCCTTCTTCCTTCTATATGTCCTGTGAGAGAGGACTTCTCTATGGTGGGTCACGTGACTAATTTAGCCAACAGAGTGAGCATGGTTCAGGATATAGGCTGAGCATGAGCAAAAGACTTAAGAAACATTGCCTGTCACTCTCAGCTCAATAGCTCTCAGACAGCAGTCACTCTTAATCCAAAATGGAACCCTTATCCTGCAGGAAAAGACTGGGCAGTGTCTGTAGCGGACACAGCTTCGGGCGGTTGCATTGCTTATTGCTCTCCATTAGGGTTTCACAAGTTACTTTTTCATGATGTCAATGATTTGCTTAGTGTGAGGCTATAGTGCAGTCAATTGGAGGCCTTTCCAGTCCTGACAGGCCACTCAGAAATGTGTAACTCTCCTCCCCTAAAGAGAGAACTAGTTTTGATTCAGGAATCCCACGAGCCGAAGTTATATGGCAGCCTCAAGATGGACTGTCTGCTGCTTACGGCAAGGTTACTCTGGTCAAAGGTGGTTACCAGCACATTTTAGAGACTTAATCTTGCATGGGACTCCATTGAAGGCTGCAAACTCATGATTGTTAGTATGTGGTTTTGTGGAACTTAGAGATTTCCACCACTGTCGGGCAAGCATAGGTGAGGCCTCGTTAATGAGAAGGTGATCCACTGGGACCAGAAATTTACTTCTCTTTTCCTATGGCTCTGGATAACAAGCTGGTACCCATTCTGCCTTCCGCACACCTATCTTCATGGAGGGAGACCTCATCCAGGAAAAAATCTCAGGGTTTTTGCAGGTGGTTTGTGTGGTGAAGGCTGCAGAAGAAAAGCAAATCTGGGTGAAGATAATAGTCCATCAAAGGAAGGAGCAACGCCTTTTCCTAGGGTGGGGGTAGCTATGCATCGTAGATAATGACTTACCACAATTTAAAACACCTCTTGGGGGTGTGAAGAGAGAGCTCTCTTTCAGTTCTCCTTGGGTTTTCTTTTCCCCTCCAAAAGAGTGAGAAGGGCTTTGAAGCATCAAGTTTCAGCGAGTATGGTCAATGTCTCTGGCTCGTCTCGCTGTACAGGGACGGTTTACCTCCCTGGAAGGGACACAGTTTCTGGCCTTCTTAGAGGCTTTAGGACATTGGCTGGTTCGTTGGCTTCTCTTGAATAGAGTCTTCTGTGGTTCACAGGCCAGGGTCAGAAGTGGCCCAGGCTGGATGACAGCTGTGTTTCCAGGTGTGGGGCCACTGACAGAGTCAGCGGGGACAGGACCTTACTTAACGATAAACCAAGTTGTCACAGTGGAAGCCTAGAACTCCTCATCTCAAAATGACTCCAACTGACTACAGTGTCTGCCAATAACCTATGACTCATTATAACACTGAAACACATACCTCTGGGGAAAAATTTAACATGCTAACCAGGCATATGCATGAAGCAATATGTGGAGTAGAATTACATGTAACAGTCCAAGCATATATGGAGCCTACTTTATGCAAATAAACCCCGCCTCCCCCCCAAATACACACATGCGGGTGTTATGCCCAGATCTCAGTCTCCCCAAAGACCACCGGGAGTCCGAAGGCATATGCAAAAGCAAAGAGCCTTCCTTCAAGCTCGAACTCGGACCCTCCGACTTTACCCACACAGTGGGTTGGTGCAGAGAGCCTCCAGGCTTTGTTCAGCGGGTTTTTCTTGCAGTTACAGCAAGGGTAGGGGGCTTCTAACTCAGCAGTTAAATGATAGGCTATCAGCTATTCCTTTAAAGAGCAGACTTGGCACGCAGGGATTGGTCACTTCAGACCACAAGCAGTTTGAACAATAATCTGCATTACCTATAGCCTTTGGTATTTCTTGTCTTTCTGCTAGCCTTTAGTTGTTGGTTTTTGATTGGCTCGTGCCCAGGCTGGTGATTTCCTGGAAGCCTGAGTTGTTTTTTTCCAGTGACCTGAGTGTCAGCTAGAAAATGGAGGACTAGGGGCCTGAGGTGAAATGGGGTTTCTTTGGTTTCTGATTATTGTGGCTCGTCTCCTTCAGCGGGAGTGAGCCAAAAAGCCTGCAAGTGTGACCCAAAAGCCCCGTGCTGTGTGCTTGGGGGGCTCTTTGAGCTATGGAACTCTCTTGCTCCAGCCCTGAGAGAGAAAGTATGCTAGCGTCTGTGTGAGATAAGAACCAATCAGGAGAGAATTGGCTAATGAGTAAGAATGGTTCTTAGTTAGGTATTTACTCCCCACCCCCAGCCTGACATCTCTGTGAAACTGGGGTGGGTGAAATGAGGAAGAGGAGGAAAGATAAGGAAGCTTTTATACATCTTAAGGCTGGAGGCAGGGTCCCTCTTACTGGTATAGGGGTCATTCTCTAGGAGTCTGTATGTATCCAGGTTCTTATGTTCAGAGTCGAAGATTGAAACCAGAGCACGTGAGAGGATTAAGGCAGAGTTTGTTAGAGAAGAGAAGTAATGGAACTCACGGACTCCAGGCATGGAGTGCCATCAGGGTTTAGGGCACCCTGAAGAACTCATAGACTCCAGGCATGGAATCCATGAGAAGTATGGAGCTGGAAAAGAACTCATAGACTCCAAATGTAGAGTGCCATGAGGGGCAGGTGCCAAAGATGGCTGCCAGGGTTAAGTGTATCTATACACTTAGGCAAGCGTTGGGGCGTGGGGGAGAATTGTCTTTTCCTCATTGAGGACTCATACTGAGTCCTGATCAAGTTAATCTTGTTCCCACCTCCAGGCGGGGCTGTTTCTTTTGGGGGATTGAGTTTATCTGCCATGGAGAACTCATCTTCATATCTTTTCTTTTTTTTTTAATTTTTTTATTATCATTATTTATTCAACTGTGCGCATGTGCGTGTGTATGTGCGCGCGCATGTGTGTCTCTGTGTGTGTGTGTGTGTCTTGTATGTGTAGAACCACGGACGGATTCGCGAACCACCATGGACACCTCCACCTCCTTCTGCCCCGGGATTCACAGGCTCCTCCCTACCAGGACCAGAAGTGTAGGCCACCCCCCGCTTCCGCCTGGCGTCTAAACGTGGGATCTGGGATCCGAACTCAGGATCTTCTGCCTGCAAGGCAGAGGCTTAACCCCTGAGCCACCTCTCCTATCTTTTCATAAGCAAATGGCGTGTCCCTTCAGGGTAATCCCAGCAGTGGTTTTCAGAGACCTTCCCAGCATGACTGCTTTAAAACTGCCTAATTATTTCTATCAATATCATGATCATCTAATCAGAACCCTGGCATGTGCATTAAAGAGGCAGATTCCAAGTCTCATTCTGGATCATGGCATTAGAATCTCTGGAGATGGGGGGTCTGTGCCCCGGAAGCCCTCAGAAGACTTTTATGTCCATAGTGAAGTTTGAGAACCCCAGGCCCGGATCTAGAATCTACTTTCAGTTTGTCTCTGTCGAAGGCCTTGCCACTAAAAATATCCTACCCAGCCTGGAATGAACACTTTCCTTTAAAGGCAGCTGACAAAATCAGGAGTGTGGGGCAACCAGCTCACCAGAAGTTCTCCAATGTGAATTTCCAGATAAAATCTCTACTCTTGGATGCAAATCACTCGCAAATGCAAAACCCTCTCTTTGGATAGCTGAGATAATTTGATTTGTTGCTTTGCCCATCCATATTGCCTCTATCAGGCCCCTGAGTCTATCAGTGTCTGGTAGAATTCAAGTCTGTCTTGTATATCCCTGTCACATTTCATCCCCTCCCTCCCTCCCTCCCTCCCTTCCTCCCTTCCTTCCTCCCTTCCTTCCTTCCTTCCTTCCTCCTTCTCTGGATTTCCTTCCTTGGTGCAGGTTTTTGTTGTTGTTTGTTTTTCCTTTCACTCATCTACCTCTCCACATCTTCTTTCTATCTGCATGCCTTTTAAAGAGAATATTCAGCTTTTCAGCTGAAAGACGTCTTACACTGTTGGCAATAAAACCCATGACTCAGGAAAGATTAGTAAATGTGGGGTGCAGGAGGGAGAAGCAAAGGTCTCCCCTGTGCATGCAAGAACACTTGGTTGGCTTGAAGAAAAGTAATGCTTGGAATTCACACTCCTGTGGGAGGCTCAACAAGAAAACACCATTGCAAATGTGTAGCAGATAAATCACCTGAAGGGTGGGTGGGAGGGGGAGGAGGAGGGGTGCAGAGGGAGAGGGCAAAATATTCTTAAAAATCTTTTTGCTGCAGAAAACTTAATGCCAGCCGTGAGTTATTTTACTGAGCCGCAATAAGTGCTTTCCCGTTGGAAGAGGAGGAACTTATTAATTATTTTAAGTTTGAAGTAATTAAGCTAGGCGCTGTCAGGCTGACACAGTTTTCTCAGCAGGCGGCTGGATTCTTTCGGCAGAGTGAAGGATTTCTGTAGTCCCATATGCCGGGCAACAGGTGGGCCAGTTGGTAAATATGCAGCACTTTTTAATTACACCTCCCTGCAGCTTGTCTTGTGCGTTCTCAAAGGACAGACAGACAGACACTGGTGAGTTTCCTGTGGATGGGGCAAGGGCGGCCGGCAGGGAGATCTGTGGAAGGCAGGGGATTGCCGAGAGGTCGGAGGTACCGTTACAAGAGCATTTCCCATGCCTTTACCGCATATTCTGGAAAGGGTTCTCTGCTGACTGAGAAGGTGCAAGCACGTTGGATTCATTCCACGGTGCTGCACATGGAATGAATAAATAGATAGTTAAATATTGTCCTGGTCTGAATGCGAGCTTCACTCCATCCCTCACCCCAGGATCGTATGTTTTCGAGCTGGGGAAGGTTGCGGCACCTCTAGGAGGTAGAGCGTTGCTGGAGGAAGGCAGGTCCCTGGAAACTGGCTTTCTGGTTTGGTAGCTGGGCTCAGTTCCCTCTTGTTCTCTTGTTCCCTCTGCCTTCTGGTGGCTTCTGTGACCTGAACCAGCCTCCTGCTTCGGTCTTCAGCCATAGCTTTTGCTAGGTGATTATCTACAGACTCAATCAATCAATCAATCAATCAATCAAACAAACAAAAAATCAATAACTGACAGTGCTAGGCCCCAATGATTTTATGGCAGGCCTTGGGCTCCTGATTCTCCTACCTCCACCTCCCAAGTATTAGGATTCCAGATGTGCAGCTATGTATGAGCTGGGCTTTGCTTTTTAATTTTGCAAGCAAGAGCTGCGTGGAAAAAAAAGTCAACTAATCAACCAGCCAACTAAAGCAACAAGCTAGACACACTCAGGACCTGCTGACAGTGAAGAACTCACTGCACCTTACGGACCAGTTTCTTCGCAAGCTCTGTACGGCCTGTCACCTTTTACACCCATGAAAATGATTCCTCAGGCTGGCGATTATAGACTCCTATTGATTTCCAATTTTCACCAGGCATATTCAAATCTCTTGGGCTCTAGGCGCTTGTAAGTTTCTTATTAGTCTCGTAGTAAGGAAACAGCAGTCATGTAATTGCTACAGTAGCAAAGAGAGACTCTGCTCCATTTTCAACTTGGTCCTTTGTTGCAGTGTTTTGATTGCATTTGTTGCCATGTCTTGAAATTTTTAACCATTCATTTGTGTGTGTAACTATGTAGGTGTGTGTGTACCTAGATAGTTAACAGTGATAGACTTAAAGGAGTTTTCAAAGACCAGACAATTGATTTTTGCTTTTCATTTATTTATTTATTTATTTATTTATTTATTTATTTATTTATTTATTTATTTATTTATTTCAAAACGGGTTCTTCCTATGTAGCCCAGGCTGGCCTCAAACTCATATATTGCCATGCCCAACTCAAAGTGACATTTTGTAAAGTCAGGGCATATCTAGGTTAGAACAGCTTTAAATAAAAAAATAATCTATCTCCCCCCTTCCAAACCAACCAACCAAGAATTTAAAGCCAACCAAGCCAGAGAGAAGAAACAAATAAAAGTGTATTCAGTAAGATCCCAAGGGTACTGAGGATTATGTCATGAGAGTTCCTCGGGCAACTTCAGTCTCTAGCACACTGATGCTGTCTCAAAAGCTGCTTCTTGATACTTCACACGAGTCAGGGCTGTGGCAGTCAGAATGTCACTTCAGTGGACCTTGCCCGACCTGCACAATGGCTGACATGTCAACAACCCCCCAAAGTCTAGCAGGGGAGAAGGCTTCAGAAAGAAGGATCCTTAGAGGCAAAGGGTTAAACCGTCATAAGAGTTCCCATACTAGCATGCAGCCCAAGAAGGGGCCCCAAGCATTGCCACTGAGTCCTGAACCCTCACTAGTGTAGACGACTCGGAGGGAAATTCAGCGCCCACATAAACAGATGCTCTGGAGGATGGGAGGGAGAAAGCAGGAAGCACCAAGAGAGGAGGAGGGAAGGAAAAGGGAGGGAGGGAGAGGGGGAGAGCAGAATGGGGGACAACAGGTGAAAAGGAAGGGGGAGGGTGAAAAAAGGGGGCACCTATTCAGTGCGGTACAGGCCACCCAAACAGTTCTGAGCTCGTACCACAGAGCCATGCAGAAAGCACCCTTCACAAATTATGTGCACACGTACTTTCTTTTTATCCTGAAATATCAGAGCAGCAATTTGTATGATCCAGGGCAAAGACTTTCCATCCATTCTATGTTTGTCCCACAGGACATAAGCACCTGTTCTAAATCTTAACTTACCAGTTCCTACAGACCGTGTGGTTGTATTCTGAGACATGGGCTCACGTAGACTAGGCAAGCATGAAACTCACTACAGGACCAATGTTGACATGAACTCCTGAGCTTTCTGCCTCAGTTGTCTCCCATTAGGGGGAGGGGGATGATGGGCATGCACTGCTATGCCCTGCTCGGATGGTGAGATTTGACCTGGGCTAATCTATTGAGGTCAATCTAAAGGTCACACGGACTGGTTAAATTTGAAAAAATGCAAATGCCTGTATTATAGCTTGTTTCCGAAAGAGGAGGCAGCTTGGGGGAAAGGGGACACCTGACTGAAAGATAGTAAAACAGTTGCATTTCTTCTTTATGGGGCTCATGCAAAGCAATGGTTTCTAAGCACCCCCCTAACCTTGGTTGCTTCATTCCCAGTCCAGAGATAGGTTTTGATCCAGTCACTGCCTTTTCCTGTGTTCATTGTGAGAAGAGCTTGAAGAAACTGCTTAGTTGATCTTGCCTTTAATTTTCCCTTACTTAACCTTGCAGACGGAGAAGGAGATTTCCCATTTAAACAAATGTAGCAGTATTGTATTTGGGAAGTCTTGTGATTAAAGAATGGAAAAAACAAAAAACAAAAACAAAAACAAAATCCCCAGAACCTCTGGGTTTTAGAGGAGAGCATAGAATTATTTATTGGCTTCTGCCTATACCCTTTATTTTCACTTTCTGATCATTTTACTGAGACTCAATTTCACCAGAGTCCCCAAGGTAATGGGGCTTGGTGACTAATCCACTGAGCCATGCCAACCCCATCTGCTGACTCAGTTTGACATTTTAATAATATCCCATTTGGACCTTTGTTTAATTTTGCTTGTGTGCTACATCTTTGTTTTAACATTATAGCTGAAATAATTTATTATAATGAATACTACCAAATCTCAATAATTCAAATACTTTGTGTGTGTCTCAGCTATGTATAGTTTCAATGGGAAATGGACCTGCTAAAATTTGGCATTCGACCATTAAATTGCCCTCTTAATTACTGTTCATTGTCTGTTTTACTTGAAAGTAAAGAAAAAGTATGTCATTGTTAAAACAAAAAGTGAATCTTTTTAATATTCCATCTTATTTTAAATTTCTCATGCATGAAGTGTCTTCTTTGGTAAATATAGTAATAAATTATTATAATATAGAGATATATGTAAATAAATATATAAATTGAAGTATTAAATGATAGTGTATTTAGGATACAGTAGATTTAGATAGCTTTAAGCATCTTTGCTAAAGACAGGAGTAGTGTTAAGTGTCAACTATCTTGTTTTATAAATATGTGATTTCTTTAAATGAAGATTGATTATGACTTACTATTTATGTACATAAATCACGTATATTGTGACAGACTTGTAACACGTTGTAAGTGTTATCCTGTGGGACTCAATCACATTCAGCATATGTCACAGCCAAAAGCTTATTAATTATTATTGATTAATTCCTATGTACCTCCTCATTCATAGCAAGACAGAAAGGGGCATCGCAGAGAGAAGAGTGGGGACTTAGCCATACATCACGAGATCTCCCAAAACCTTTAAGTCTTAGCAGGACAGGAAGCAAACGAGAATCCTAGAGCGTAACCTAGATTTTGCAGAAGACACAGATGGCAAAGCAAGTGGTTAATCATTTGCAGGATGTTAACTTGAAAACAGAGTTCTGCATGATCCAGACTGTGAAACCATGGTGGAGCCAAGTGTAAAGAGGTGTAAATAATGGAACAATATTGGGCAGCACATTTTCTCTTTTGTCCTAAGTCGTCTCAGAATCATAAGAATCTGTCAGTGCAGTCTGCTCTAATGCAATCGCGATCATTGCTTAAACACACATATGGACTGTTATTCAAGATATAGCTCCTTCACACATTATCTGTTGTAGTCGCTTCTCCTTTGCTGTGAGCCAACACTCAGACTCGGGTAGAAGGGGAGAAATGCGTAGTCACTTGGCTTATGGGTCCAGAGGAGGAGATAGAGTTATTTCAAGGGAAGGAAGCACAGAGCAGAAAGCATGGCTGAAGGCAGAAGCAGGGGCTGGTCCAGGTCTCGACACTCATAAAGAGGCAGAGTGAGCAAGAAGAGAGAAGGTGCAAGGCTGGACTCCCGAGTCTCAAGGCTGCCCTCGGGGACACGCCTTTTTCCAGCAAGGCTGGACCTCTGAAAAGTGTCACAACTTGCCCAAACAGTCCCCACTAAGGTTTCAAACACAGGAGCTGCAGGAGCAACTCATGTTCAAGCCATGCCATTATCGTGTGTGTGTGTGTGTGTGTGTGTGTGTGTGTGTGTGTGTGTGTGTGTAAATGGCACTTGAGTGCCTCTAGAGGTTCAAGAGTAACAGTGGGAATCGTCCTTTATTATTGCTCTACCTTCTTATTGCATTGTTCTGGGATATCCCAGGCTCTGCTTTCCAGGGCCAGAATTGCAAGCTGATACCATATCAACCTGGCATTTTTACATGGGATTTAGGGATCATTACTGAAGTCCTTTTGCTTACAAAGCAAATGCTTTAGCCCCTGAGCCATCTCCCCAGACTTTATGACATTAACTTATTTAATCTTCTTAATAACATTATGAGGCAAGTGCTCCTATGTTTATATATATAAAGAGATTGATGAATTTCCAAGTCAATGCAAATCTAGATTGTGCTGAAAGCAGTGAGTCCCAGCTAGTTAGTTTATTAATCAGCAAAGTCAAGTGAGTGAAACAAAGGTTTTCTGAGGATCTGAAAAGGAAATCATGTCAGCAGGGCTTCTTAAAAAATGGTGGTCGTGACAGTTAGATTCAAGTGTCAGCTTGACAGTTGCAGGCTGCTTGGGACAGTTGTGAAGAAGTGATAGTTAAAGCAGGCTATTGAACAAGTCTGCAGGATACTGTTTAATTGAAAGGGAAGATGCAGCCCATAATGGGTGGTGCTTTCTAGAATTGGGCCAGATACAGGGAAATGCAAGGGGGAGGGACTTGGCTCTCTTTTGCCCTGTGCCGAGTTCATTGCTGTTCTTGGCCGACATTGGAGCCCAGCCTCTTTGGCCTTGACACTGCTCTTGGCCAATGTTGGAACCTTCTCTTCAATCCTCCTGTGTGACTGAGTGCTTTGGTCTTCAGGGTCTTCATCAACCAACTGGGACTACTGTGAAAATGTCCAGAGATCTTTCCATCTTTAGAACCAGATTGGGATTGCTGAGATATTCAGCTGAAGAATGAGTGACTACATGCAGCTACTGTTGGACTACTAAGATTTTATCATTAAATTAATCTAATAAATTCCATATAGGTATAAAAATATATACACACACACACACACACACACACACACGCACACACAAAACCATTATATCAGTTCTGTTCCCCTAAAGAACACTGACTAATGCAGTAGTCTACTGACAATACTTTAAAGAATTGTTAAAATCCTAATTGAGTATTAATTTTAGTTACCCAGGAATCTATCATCTTATGACCAAACTTTTACAAGAAATGAATAGCTTTGAAGCAAATGAGTTCACACAGAACTATGTAGAGAATTACAAAAGGCTCTTTATTTCAGGGTACACCCAGGCCAATCAATTCTTGCTTTATCCTGGTAGAGTTATTAGCACAAAATTGTTCTTCAGAATGAATCGTTGCTCAGTAGATTGTTTGAAGCTGAGAACTTATTTTTTATTAGCATCAAGAAAAAAATTTCTGATTTGCCTATCAAGTTTATGATAGAGCAGAATAGACTTTCTGTACTGTACAATGAAAATATAAAGGAATATATGTCAAAACACCAATTGTTCAATTCATCAAGTAAAGGCAATGGTATCACGAGCTGGACTTTCTAACTTACGATTGCTTTGGGGGTTCTCACAAAGCCCTTCTAGAATCTTAGTAGGTAAGGACAGAAAGATTGGTTGTTTGTTAGAATAAATTATTAGTTTTAATTAAATTTATAAGACAGTATATTTTATGAGATGTAAATTCTGTTTGTAATAAAAAGCTCTCTTTTCAATAATTCAAGGTATACCATATTTAGACTATTTTAAAGTCCTGTGAAAACTCTTTGTATGTTCTTGCTTCAAGAAAGGTTAATGTTTATATTTCTAATTTATTTGATATTAAATCCTCTACTAATAATATAACATCCGGATCATATGACCATTCATGGGATCTTTTTCCAATTCAATAATAAATTCTCCAGTTACAAACTGGGTGTCTGCTAATTCAATTCAATTCAGTTTTGATTATTTAGAATTATTACCAAATTTTGCAAATTAGAAGTTATTCGGAGGCTAGAGAGGTGGCTCAGGGGTTAAGCCTCTGCCTTGCAGGCGGAAGGTCCTGAGTTCAGATCCAGGAGGAAGCGGGGGCGGCCTGCATTTTCTGGTCCTGGTAGGGCGGAGCCTGTGAATCCCGGGCAGAGTAAACAAGGAGGAGGTGGTCCATGGTGGTTCCCAAATTCGTCTGTGGTTCTGCACACACACACACACACACACACACACACACACACACACACACACACAATTGAATAAATAATAAAAAAATTTTTAAAAAGTTATTCAAACCCTGGACCACCTAAACCTTTAGTTATCTACGTTTATACTGTGACCTTCATGTTTGAGGACTGGATAGAATGGTCACTGAACTTTGGTCAATATTTCATTTGCATTTTCTGGTTCCTTATAAGAAAAATCAGCCAGGAAAGACAAATAGAAGATGATGTGGTAAGGATGGAGGAAGGAGGCACTAACCCCATTGCTTTGGCTTGGTACACCAGTCTCTCAGTTACTTTTATATTTTTGCCAGCCTTGGAGCTCTCCAAATGCCCTTGTTCAAGAGCTCGTTTACAGAGCTGTCTCCAGCTCCCCCTTCCTCCCCAGGGGTCAGAGTTGGATCTGGAAAGTTCTGTCCTCTAGTCCTTTAGTCATTCAGGAGTGCAGGTCATCCTGAAGGCTGCCCAGGGGACTGCTTAAGGTGCCTCATTAGCATAAGTTAGGAATGACTGAAAGAGACTTGTTATGAGCAATAAAGTCTGTCTTATCACTTAAAAAGAACTCAAGGCACTTCAGTAACTCGGTGCCAGCAAACGGAGAAATCCGTTCCTGTTTAGACTACAGTTCCCCAGCTACCTGTCACGGTTCATTTTATATTGCCAAAAAGAAAACACCTAAGGCTGGAGACTTTATTGTGAAAAGAGGTTTATTTAGCTAGCAGTTCTGCAAGTTTAATAACATGCCACAGTCATTTGCTCTGCTCTGGTGAGGGCCTTATGAAAGCCGGCACTGGGACGGCGCACACAAGTTGGCAGAGATGTGCAGACAGAAAGGGAGCCAAAGTGGGGCTGGAGAGGTGGCTCAGGGGTTAAGCCTCCGCCTTGGAGGCGGAAGGTCCTGAGTTCGGATCCCAGATCCCACGTTTAGACGCCAGGTGGAAGCGGGGGCGGCCTGCGCTTCTGGTCCTGGTAGGGCGGAGCCTGTGAATCCCGGGGCAGAAGGAGGTGGAGGCGTCCACGGTGGTTCGCGAATTCGTCCGTGGTTCTACACATACACAGACACACACACACACACACACACACACACACACACACGTGCGCGCGCACATACACACGCACATGCGCACAGTTGAATAAATAATAATAATAATAAAAAATTAAAAAAAAAAAAGAAAGGGAGTCGAAATGCCGCCAGCTTCCTGACGCTGACCTGTCCAGTTCCACAAGATCCTCTTCAGTCCTTCCAAAGGTGATGCTCAGATGCATCATTAGACTTCCCTAGATTCTGTTTCTGAAAGATTCTAGCATCCAGCACCACCACTCTGGGGACCCTCTCAGATGAGGCCAACTGGATTCAACCACGGCACTACTTTATAACAGTACTTAGACATGTGTGGTGATAGACGGGAAAGAAAAGGAGGAAGAAAAAGAAGAAAAGTGAAAAAGAGATAACTATGGTTTCTTCCCGTTTATTTTTCATGAATACACCTTAATAATAAATCCTTTTAAAAGCAAATGAAGAAATAGTATACATCATTTAAAAAGACTAAAAAGGAAGAAAAAAGTTAAGTAAGGGAAGGGAAAGAAGAGTTCCTTTGGGGTGAGCAATCAACTCTGGGGTATATTTGAGGATGGCGCTCAGTGATAAAGTGCTTGCTCAGTATGAACAAATCTCTAGGTTTGATCTCCGGAACTGACAAAAGAAAAGAAAAAACATGATTGTGTTATTGAAGCAACACAGCTTTGGGGTCAGACAGACTTAAATTATTTACACCTCTGTAATTCCAATAGTCTAAAGCAGAAGAATCAGGAATTTGATCCCAAGCTGGTCTATAATGGTGAATTCAAAGCTACCCTGAACTCCATGATTCTAAATAAGTGGCTAAGCAGTACAAAAGGGGATACATTTTGATCTCAAGTTGAATGATTTGCAACATATTCATGGTTGTATGAAGAACCAAGAAAGGCAAAAGAAAATCAGCCAGTGTCTTGGTCTGCACAAAGGGATGCTAGGAGACGAAGAGTTTACAGCAGTAAGAGCAAGAAGAGAGTTCTATTTGTTATACAGCCATGTGGATTCTACTGAAGAGCACAAGGAAGCATATCGGACTATATGCATACACACATATATATGTATATAAATATATATGTATATTTACATATTATAATAATATTTAGCAACCAGATTTCTGGGAGTAAAAGCTCTCATTCATTTACTGTTGAATTTATTGTTGAATGTCGTGGTGATACCAAATAACCACTTTGAAGGTTCCAGTAACACAGCGTTGATTCCAGAGTTGGGAACAATTATGTTCTGATCCAGTTTAAGACGTTCCTGGACACTGTTGTGTGAACCTATTTGGATGAGTGGAGAAATGGTAGGAAATCATTATGAAAATGTCCAGGTGAATCCTAACCAAGGATGTTACTTTAATGTTGCTGTCATTTGATGAAGCTGGTGACTCTGAGGTTTGCACATGTGGCCTCTTGGATTTGAGCGATGAGGAGACTAAACCTCAGGGTCACTCTGGATGAGGACAATTTCATTCCACCGTGAAACCCCCAGAGGAACATTGTCCGTGTAATCAGAAGTAATTCTATACCTCCTTCCATTCGCTAGAGAACAACAAGGATTTGTTAACAAGCTGCTGAGATGGAGGAGAAGGGTCCAATTTTCTTCCCAGAGGTTTCAGTTACTAGCTAATCCCCACAACCACTGCTAGGGCACATGAATGGTTTAGAATACATTGAAAATTGAAAGTATTTTAATACCTTTAGATTCAGAAAATGCAAATTATCTCTAGAGAAGTGAACACTCATCTCAGACCTCAAAGTATACCCACAGCAGTTTTCAAAGGAAAATACACACACACACACGCACACACACACACACACACACACACACACACACACACACAATTAAAAGCTTATTCAGTACTGAAGGAAGTTTGATATCATGTGATATAAAGCAGAAGAAAGGTAATAGAGAAACAGATCCTCAAATGCTTCGAATGGTGGGATGCAAAACAAATGTGACTATTTTGTTTAAAGAAGTAAATAAAGTTAAAATTGGTAAAAATAGTAAAAGCTTCCATAGATGAGTTTAACAGCAGTGTAAATCAACTAAAGAGAGAAGTAATTATTCAGAATATATCCAGGAAATACTAACAGACGAACGATATGAAAGAGAGCTAAAGAATCTTGGGGCATGGGATATAGGCGGAGAGAACACGCAGCAGTAGTCCTATTAGAAAAGAATGTGATTAAAGATATAGTTCATAGACTTTAGAAGTGACTTAAATCATAGATATAACAAACTTTTTGAAAAAAAAATATGAAAAAAGCTGAAAAATAAGAGCGGGGGAGATCAGTTTGGTTACCCAACCAGCAAATGCCCGGTTGGCAGTATAGAGAACGAAACTGAAAAAACTTACGATGGACCATTGTGGGGACACTTCTCATCAGCAGCTTGTCACATTTTATCAACTGCAGCTATTCATGAGTATTCAACTATTCAAAGAGTGGGTATTGTTTTTTCCTCAGACCAAGGCAGGGAACAAGAAAAGGCACATGTTGCATTACAGATAGATGGAGTTGGATAACTGTCTAGATAACAGGTTACTGTGTCTGAATCACACTTGGAAGTAGTGGTAGGTTCATATGCATTTGTCACAATGGGAGTTGAGCAATGTTTGGTGTAGCAATGGGCTGGGGTTGCTGCTTGTATATTTCCTCTTCCTAAATGTGTTCCCAAGATGTTTGAGACTCTCTGGAGTGCACTGTAACAGACGTGTGTGGAGGCACCAGAGGAAATCTCATTTATCTTAAATTTACAGCGTGGCTGAATGTATCTTCTAAAGAAAAGTGAATTTCTTTATGTCTTTGGAATTTTCAATAATCAGTATTGAAACAGAAAGGATTTTCTTTTAGCTGTCACTAGTGACATTAATGGAAAATTCCATTCTCTGAGGCGCTCCTGTTAACCTAGATTTTTACTTTAATTTGTCAGTATTTATCTGTCTATCATCAAAGGACTAGAAAATTGTGTTAGTTATAAATAAATGACAGCAACTAAAGACTAGCAGAGAAAATTCTTTCCTCACCCTTCCATTAGTTTCAACAAACTAATTTTATGTCAGAATAAAATCTATTTTGGTGATCTCATGGGATGAGAGAAGTATTAATTAGCTGGAGCAGTATATAACCCAATAACTCATCAAAAAAGCATACATTGAGCTCTTTCAGGATAAAGATTTATTTGTGGTCAGAGATTTACTGTTTGTTAACATAGTCACTTGAGTTGTAAAGATAAATATTAGAGTAAATTTCTGTGTGTAGCAATTAACATTAGCTGTCTTCTTTTGCCATAAGCAGCTATAAAGTTGGACAAAACATAGGAGAAATGGGATTTTAAGAAAAAATACTGAAAGTCCTCATTCTCAAGGACATTATAATTTGGTAAGAGAAGTACACACTTTCATTTATTGTTATTAATATGATTTAATTCTTTGAACTTTCATAAATGAATAGAATGGGGCTGAAAGATGGCTGAGGGGTTAAGTCTTTGCCTTACAGACAAAAGGATCTGAATTCAGATCCCAGATCCCATGTTAAAAAAAAAATGCCAGGCAGAAATGGCAACTTCCAGTGTGGGAATGTAGAGCCTGGGAAACCCCAGAACAAAATAGTTAAGGAGGTAGAGCAATTCAGGATGATTCCTGAAATCACTCTTGGAACTCCACAGGCACATACACACACAGTGTCCTCTTACATACACACATGCACAACCCACACACACATATACACACACAACCACACAAACATGCACGCACACACATGCACACTAACAAATAAAATAAATAAAATAATTTAAAAATGAGTAAAATGAATTTGTGTCCCTACCCCATGCCCGTCTTTTATATATTTAATTCTAAATTTACTGTGAAGGGTGAATGAGAAATGTCAAAATTGTATGTTTAGAATTGTATGTTTGGACTTAAGAACAAGAGAGAGAGAAAGAGAAAAAGGAAGAAGGTGTAAAAGGAAGGAAAGAAGGAAGGAAGGAAGGAAGGAAGGAAGGAAGAAGGAAGGAAGGAAGGAAGGAAGGAAGGAAGGAAGGAAGGAAGGAAGGAAGAAATAAGGATCTAATCCATGGCCGTATTTAAAACATTCTCAGATACAGCATTTACCATGAGACTTAAATGGGAAGTAGAAATTCGCGGGCAGGGCAGGGGAGTAGAGGCAGAGCCGGCTCAGTGCGTGCAGTGGTCTCTTTCTGTGGGCCTCCCCAGCTTGCTTTCAGGAAAACAAGGATAACAAGATTTTGCCACTTCCTTCATGTTTTTGTAAGGAGAAACACAGAGTGACCCAGGAATACCATGTAATTAGCAAAAAGTACTCAACTAATGTTAACTGTAAAGTTTCTTGATATATTTTTGGAGAAGTCAAGTTCTACAGCATGACTGCTGGGCCAGAGCTAAACAAAGCAGAAGGTTTGAAAAGCCTAAAATCATGAGGTTTTTTTTTTTTTTTTTTTTTTTTTTTAGCTCAGTGCAAATTATTTTTTACTGGTTCACTCTGCAAAATGAGAGAAAGAGAGAGAGAGAGAGAGAGAGAGAGAGAAGAATCAAGTTAATTATGGGAGACCTACAAGAATGAGAACAGGCAGGGAGCAGTTTTCCTTTCCCAGCACAATAATGTCAATTCTTCTCCATGTGGAAGTTTAATAGACAAAATCAGGGTCATTGTCCAAACCGCATAGAGGTCAAAGAGATGATTCTGGAGAAGAAATAAGTTCAACACAGAATAAAATTGCCAATTAGCTTATGGTAAGCTAGATGAAGCACAGTCTTGATGTTACAAAGTGAATGCTATATTAAAACATGCAAGGATGGCCAAGAAAGCAATGATTGATAAAAATCAAAGTGTGCGCCCTATGTCAATTCCCCTGAGGGGAGACATAGCAATGGTACCTCCATCTTAGAAAAACGTTTTAGATAATCTCCTAAAATGGCATGTTGATGTTAATTTTTTATTTTCACCTATTTTTCTTTAATGCCAAGGCCAAAGAACCTTACTAGCAGTGATACAACATTCAATTACAAGTGTTTTCTGTACCAAACATATATGCCCACCTTCCCCTATCCATCAAGCCTTGATTGAATGCCAAACGCACTTCATCATGTCCTGAAACATTTGAAATTTGTCAAAGAGCAGAGAAAATGAATCTGTGAGATATGGGCTTCCTTTAAAAAATGACTTGTTCAAATTCAGACACCATCTGGAGGAGGACCAGCTTCTTTATCTACGCCCCCTCATCCATCCATCACCTCTTCTCCTTATGCTGTGGTGGATTCAAAAAATAAGTCAACAAATGAAAAGAGCAGCAGTCTGTGTCCTTAAAGAATACCTAAGTCTTGAGTAGGAAATGACCAGTTTAAGGTCCCAATGAACCAGTTGTACTGATGACTGATAGGAAACCCAGACATACATAAATACTGAAGATAAAATCATCTAAATCTGTTTCGTTAATCATGAAATGCTATAGTAATCTCAAAAAACAGAACCATTTGGTGTTTTTATTCATGTTAAATGATGGGTACTTCTTTTGGAGTAAGAACCATTATCTACTATCTACCCATCAATATCTACCTGTCTATCTATCTATCATCTATTATATATGTTTATCATTATTATGGTTGCATTTTGATGTCAACTTGATAGTTGCAGACTGTTTGGGGGCAGTTGTGGAAGGTTAATGGTTGGAATGGCCCCTGAACAAGCCTGCAGGTACTTGACTGATTGCTGTGGAGAACCCAGCCCATAGTGGGTGGTACTTTCCAGTGGTGGACCGGATAATAGGAGGTGCAAGGAGGAGGAACTTGCTCTTCCTTTATCTGGACTTGCTTGCAGTCCACTCTGCGTGCACGTTGTTTGCCTTTAGAGTGTTGTGGCTTCTTTGTTGCTGCTGCCGCTGTCTCCGTCCTTGGCTGATTGGAGCCTGGTCTCTAGGCCTTGTTGCTCTTTGCTGTTCTTCACCAACATCGGAATCCAGCGTCTTCGACCCTCCAGAGGAGCAAGGGCTTGAGACCTTCTCGGATCTTTTAGCTTTGTGGAACATTCCAGCCAGGAAAGAGGTTATTGCAGGTGGCTACCTTGAAGGACACTATTTTTATTGTGAGTTATTTTTTAATAAACTTATTTATATATACTACATTCTATAGATTCTGGTTCTTCAGAGAACCCTAATACAATCATCTATCATATATTTATTCTTCCTCTATCACTATTATCTGTTTATCTATCTAATATTTATCTTTCTTTATATCTTTACATCTATCATCTATCTATCTATCTATCTATCTCTTCTATCCTTTACCTATTTTGTTCTGTATCTATCATCTCTCTTTATCCATGATCAACTATCTATTGTCTATCATCTGTCTGACTAGTGATCATTTTTCTACATACTTACCAGCCTATTGTACTTATGCTAGGGAGCAGTTAAATGTGATGATTCTTTACTCAGAAAGCCGACAGTTGTTTGATATGGCTGCCCAGGAAGTATCATAGAATCAATGACTTTAGCACACTGGGAAAACAATTTCAGCGGGAATTCAGCTTGGAAGGTTTTCTCTATCCATCAAAGAGCAGAGACCAGTCATAAGCCCTTTCCATTGCTACAAAACTGAGAGAGACAGTGAGAGGTGTGACATGCGTAGAAAGAGATGTAGCCATGGACTGTGGTGTAGAATCAAATCCATGTCAGATTGACTCAGAGCTCATACTCTTGTGCTTCTCCCTGGGAGTAAGATTGCAGCTTCTCATCTGGTGGATAAAGTCCCAAATCTCTCTCTTCCCTTCTCCATCTTTAACATCCTAGTTATGAAGTTGCGAAGCTGAAAAGAAATGCCATTTCTCTTACATTTACATTATGCTTTGTAAAACACAGGTGTCAAACAATTACTCCTTTCTAACCTCATTGCTTAGGAAAGGAAGCCCTAACTTAAGCATGTTTTGATTTATCATAGTCCCCAGCTAGGATAGAGACCAGGACAATAAAATATATTTTTATTGGTTATTTAGTGGTACTCATTTTATGTAATGATAACTGGAATCTGGGGATTTATGACAAGCAGACTTTTGCCAAGTATTTTACAGTAACGCAGGCGGGCAGAGTTTAAGACACGGACTGCAAACTGCAATTCCGTAAATGGGTTCAGGATCCTGCACAGTGCCTACAAGGCAGCAGCTCTAACCAAGATGTCTTTAGAAGGGTATATGTGTGCTTGGATCCCCCTGGTGTCCCTACCTTCTACTATCTTATAGGCTGCATTTATTCTGTAGCTATGTTCTCTCTTTTAATTACATTTGAGGTAAGATTTGTCTAAGTAGTGATGTTATGTAGGAAATAAAGCAACCATTATATATTATATAATTTGGGAGAAAAATGTCATTGTTGTGTGTGTGTTATGTATACATGGGCATGTATGTTCGCTTATGTTTGGGCACAGGTGTGTCCATGTATGTAGAAGTCCGAGCTTGATGTCTTATGTCTTTCTTGATCAATTTCTATTCTCTTTACTGAGGCGGGGTCTCTTCTGGAACCTAACTTTCAGAGGCGTCCCTTCTCTCTCTTCCCCCTGATACCAGAATTGTAAGTAGCTACCACACCTTCCTGCTGGGGATTCAGACTCTGGTCCTCAAGGTTGAATTGCAAGTGCTTTATTCACCAAGACATCTTCCCAACCTTACCACAGCATCGTCCTTGAGTCATCAGTTAGCTCTTCAGACGACAATCCTTTCATTTCCTTTGAAATACCTTTCAAGTTTTAGAAGAATTTATCTTCCACTCATCAGCTTAATATTGGATGAGAAAGAAATCTGTTTGCGTGGTGACTGACATAGGCTTGTAATGACAGTTACTCAGGAAGCAGAGGTGGGATCATAAATTCAAGGCCAACTTGGGTTACAGAATGAGTACAAAGACCACCTTGGGCAACTTACTGAGACCCTCTCAAAATAAAAATTTAAAAGACAAGAAACATAGTCTGGAGATATAGCTCATTGGTAGAGTTGTTATCTGACTATGTACGAGTTCAGCGCCCTCCCCCTCCCCCAACACACACAAAGCATAACCTGGCATGTTTGAGAACTACTAGGATTTTAGCAGCTGTTCTGCTTGGTGAGGGAACAGAATGACAGTGTGTTTATGAAAAGCATTAATGAACGAATCCCAGGGAAGGACTGAAGAAGTCACGGAATGGTGAGTACGTGTGTGTGTGTTTCGGGGGGGCTCAGTTGGTGTTCTTACAGTTTTGACTATCTCAGGGTCCTTGGTGCCCAGCCACAGCCCCACGTGACATCGCTTTCATTTTGTGCCTGTGGAAACAGACACAAATACGACCCATGAATATTAATAGCTAATAAACTATCCAGAGTCAGCGCAGGAGAATCTGAGACTAGAATCCAATTTTCTTATTGTCTAGCTAGTCAAGCCTTAGGCCTTGATATCAACCTATTGTCAGAGGACTGTAAGTAATGCCGAGAATCTCAGGAAACTGGCAAGAGGCTGGGAGGGAAATCAAAACCATTGTTGGCTTAGCAAGAAAGTAAATGATGTTTTGGAGGCAGAAGCTTGAAAAACAGCAACAAACACAGAAAGCAACCCTGGTTCTGGAGAAAGGGAGCCCCCAGAGGAAAAGATACTGTTGTCTAGTTTCAGGCAGGTCATAAATGGCCTTATCTAATCTGAACATGCAGTTGTGTTGTGCATTGGATATAAAATACTCCCAGAGTTGCTATTGATGGATGATTGGATTATGATGGTGCTTGCTTTTTAAAAATACTTATTAATCGTGTGTGTGTATGTGTGTGTGTGTGTGTGTGTGTGTGTGTGTGTGTCAGAGGGCATATGTGTCCCTGTGGAGGACCAAAAGTGACTTCAGGAAATATCCTGGATTGTTTCTACTTCCTTTTTGCTTTGCTCTAGGATTTGCCAGGCTCTGCCCACCAGGCCCTGAAGTGCAGGCCACCACCATTTCTGCTTGGTGCTTTTACTTGGGACCTGGGATCTGAACTCAGGTCCTTTTGCTTGTGAGGCAGAGTCTTAACTCGTGAGCCCTCTCTCCAGCCCGGAAGTGTATCACTTTGAACATATCCTTGTCACTGGTTGTCTTTTGTAGTTTTTGTCCCTCTCTGCCTCTTTTAAGGAAGATGCCTCCCTCTGCCATATGGACACGGGTTGCTTTGCCTGACCATAGCAGAGCCAGGGGAACATGGACTGATTTTCCAAACATGTGCTCTGAGCTAAATCCTTTCTCTCTTGTTTTCCCAAATGTTGTGTCACAGTAATGAAAATCTTAGAACAAACTGGATCTGGAAAGTTGCAATGTGGGTATTTCTTTCTTTGGGAAAATTTTCCTTGACTTTATAAAAGAAATCAACAAGCAAGCTCTGAAGAAAAAGAAATTAGGATACCTCAAAAATTATTTGAAGGACTGGAGAGGTGGCTGGGGGGTAAGACTGTGCTTCGCAAGAAGGTAGTCTTGAGTTCTGATCCCAGCTCCCACATAAAAAGCGCCAGGCAGAAACAGCCCGGCCCTACATTTGCGGCCCTGGTGGGTGGAGCCTGGGAAATCCCAGAGTAAAGCATGAAACACAGGATGATTCCTGAAGTCACCCTTGGTCCTCCACAGGAATACATAGGATGCCCTCTGAAACACACACACACACACACACACACACACACACACACACACACACACAAATAAATAATAAATAAATAAATAAATAAATAAATAAATAAATAAATAAAATTTTAAAAATTATTTGGAAAATAATTCCAAAACCTTTCAAGTGTTGGAAAAACACAGAGACTAAATGAGTAGTCACTATCTAGAATCAACATATGGGAAGATTTTTCCACATTTACTTAAGTTCTTTTATTAAAATTAAAAAAAAAAAATCCAGTGCTAAATGAAACTTAAGACTCACTACGATTTCATTTTTCTCCTTCTTTCTTCAGCAAATTGTATGTTCCATTTTCCCAATTTCTAATTTATATTAGCAGCACAGAGTGTTGTTTTTTTGTGTTGGAAAACTTTCCTCTAATTGTCTTTGCTTTTAAAAAATATTTATCTACTTGAGAGAAAAGCAGAAAGAAGGAAGGAGAAGTAGTAGAAGAATAAGAGGATGAGGAGAAGGAAGAGTGAGGAAGAAAGAGTATTCATGATATGGGTAGAGGTCAGAAGGCAATTGGGGATAGGAGTCACGTTGCCAACTTTCCAAACAGGTGCCTGACCTTCCGAGTCATTTTGTTGCCCCCTATAACTGCCTTTTTTAACAGAGTATTTTTGATTTGGAGACATTGACACAAGGGCCTGGGTCATGTAATGAGTCACTGAACAGAATTCTACTATATGAATTTTCACACCTAGTGAAAACTTCCCTATTTCCAGAATAGAAAAAAAAAAATAAATATATGGCTACAATTACTTTAGCCTATCTCTCAGTTCACATGTGCAGAGTTTCTTGGATATAGCTGGGCTTGACTGAAAGGGTATATGCAACTTCTGCCTTGCTTTGGGTCACTAAATTGTGTTCCTATGTGGTCTTACTCCAAAAAAGAGTTCCTGCACTTCTAACTCTCTTTGACATTTGGTGCTATCTGAATTTTAAACTTTTGGCAGTATTTCCTATGTGAAATGGAATCTCATTATGGACTTGTTTACAATTTTTTGATAAATGATGAATGTTCATGTTGTCATTTTTAGTCACTTGGATTTCCTTTTCTGTAAATTTTTCCTTTGTATATCTTACACCCATTTGTTTTTCTGTTTCCTTGTTTCCTTTTGATTTGGAGAACTCTTTCACAGCTTAGATTCTATTCTAGATAATACTCTAATATGTTAGAGTCTTAAAGGAAACATTTTACAGAAAGCCAGTGCCAAAAAAGGCTTATACCCTTCTTGGCAGTGAACCTTTAGGAGAGAGCCTTCGGGTGGTGAGATCCCTTTGTCTTTTGATTTACTAAAGAGCTTAAATATAAACTTCATTGTGAGGATGTGGAGAATAGACTGCTGGTAATATTAATTTCTTACTATTTTAAATTGAAATTTGAAATTTTAGTCTGTCGTGGTTTGCCTGTTCCCAGAACAAAAAAGCTTTACCCAAATGGAAGGTAAGACAGATAAGATGACACTTGGCCCAGTTACCTGCTGTGACTGGGTGGGCCCATTATGTGAGGGTGACTTCAGATTTTTCAGGTTATGAATCAAAAATTACCATAACTGCTTTTGATGGTTGATTTTACATGTCAACTTGGCAGGGCCTCAGTACCCAGATATTTGGTCATTCGTTATTCTAGATGTTTCTGTGTTTTTTTTTTTTTTTTTTTAAAGTGATTAACATTTGAGTTGGCTACTTTGAGTAGAGATTAACCTCTGTAAAGTGAATAGGCCTCAACCAATTAGGTGAAGTCCTGTCTGGATCAAAGAGCAATTCCTCCATTGCCCTCAGTGGAGAGACTTTGTACTTGAACCATAACATCATTTTCGCTCCTGAATCACCAGCTTGCTGCCTTCCCTGTAGACTTTTCAGTGTCTATAATGGCCTAAGCCTTAAACGAGTCTCTTTCTTAATAGAATCCTATTGGTTCTATTGTTTTTTTAAAAAATTAAATAGCTTATTTGTGATTTTTTATTAGAAAGAGAGGAGAGAGAGTTCATTCATATTCATGCTATGGTATATGTGTAAAGGGACAATTTGTGGAAATAAGTTTTCTATTTCTACCATGTGGACTTCCGGAGACCAAACTTGAGTCTTCAGTTAGCAAACAGGTGCCTTTCTTGCTGAACTATCTAGCTGACCCCAATGGTTCTATTTCTGTATAGAACCTTGACAGAAATAGTCTACTTTACTATACAGTAAAATGTAGGTACTGGATGGATAATACCTGTGTCATAGTTAGGCATAGATATCAACTTAACAGTTGAGGGTTTGAGCTCTGGGCACATTTGTGGAGAATTAGTAGTTGAGCTAAGCCCAGAGTGAACCTGAAAGAGATTGTCTAGATGATGGGGGAGGCCCAGCCCATAGTGGGTGGAATTAGACCCTGGAATAAATCACGGAGAGCTGATTGAGAGAATCGGCATCCTTCTGTTCACTTGGCCAGACATGCCGGTCTGGCAAGTAAGGATTGTCCATCTCTCAGCCTGTTATGGGGTGATGGTGTGGCCAGTTCCCTTGGCCCTGGTGTTGGTGCGTGCTCTCCCATTAAGTTGGACAGACTGTAACTGGACTATCAGTAAGAAAATAAACCCCTTGTTCTCTTCAGCCATTTGATGGTCATTTATCAGCAACCATGCAGGCAAACTGCTACAGAATTTGGTACCTGGGAAGTGGGGTGTTTGCTGATAAATCTGACTATATCGATTTTGTGGCTTTTGAATGGTTTTGCTGGACAAAGTTTGAAATGTTTGAAGACTGACTTTGTGGATTACAATACCGTTCTGCAGTTTGGTGGGCTATTTGGAAAATAGTGGTGCTAAGAGAGTTGTGAATTGTTTGGGCCCAGTTTCTGATGAGGGGAAGAAGGACTTTGGTGAAATAGAATTTAAACACGATAGACTGGTTTGTTTGACTGAGGAGAGCTGTGTTGGTGGCCATGAAGCTCTGGATGTGGAAAGGGCAGACAGCAGAATATCTGCTGCTGTTAGAGAAATGAATATCAGTGAAGGAAAATCTAGTGACTTGCACTGGGATGGTGGAAAATGTGAAAACCACCGTATGGCAAGTTTGTGATTTGAAGACCCAGATTCCTTCAGGGGCCGAAAGTCCAAGTTAAAGCTGTTTCTTGCCCTTTATAAGTTTGGCTGCTTAGAAAAGAGGCTTTTCTAGAGTTAGCATGCTAAAGTTGGTATGGCTATAGCTTGAGTGGAAAAAGCTATGTTTCATCCTTGCTTCAGAATCTGGCAGCGTCCCTCAGGTGATACTGGTTTTGGTGAACTACTGAAGGGTTCGTGGAGAGCAGCAAAAACTTGGCACAAAGTGCAGGCATAGAATCCTGCAAGAGAAGGTGAAGCTTATAGCTGCAGAGGTGAACCCAGAGTGTTGTTTGAGATGCCAGAACCACGGGATGTGTGCTGAGGACAGCTGCGAGTGGAGATTCAGCCTGGGTCAGAGGAACTCTGCTTCTACAACTTTGAGCTGCAAACAGGGACTGGGATTGCCTAGAATCTTCGAGCCACCATGACAACATGATGAGCAACAGAAGATGGACATTGAAGTACAAGATGTAGTAATTCGCTGGACTTTGGTCTTAACTTGATGATTTTTCATTGTTACAATGATTTTTATTTGGGATATTCAAAGAAAGACTTTCAGTTCCAACATTTTAATAACTGAAGTTTTAATGAGAGAATATTTTATATTTGTCTATGAAACATATTTATATTTTTAAGATAACTTTTAACACCTATGGAGACAAGGAGGTTACAGTTTAAAAGCACTGTTTTGTGTCAAGCTGACAAGGGGTAGAGTGTCATAGTGACAGTGAGGGTTTGCACTCTGGGCACATTTGTGGAGAATTAGTAGTTGAGTTAAGCTCAGAGCGAACCTTAAGGAGATTGTCTAGCTGTGGGGAAAGTCCAGTTTATGGTGGGTGGTGGGATTAGGCCTGAATAAATCACAGAGAGCTGGTTGAGAGAGTCCCAGCATTCTTTTATACACTTGGCCAGACATGCTGGTCTGGCAAGTAAGGATCTTCCCTCTCTCAGCCATTTCTTAGAGATAGTGTGGCAGTTCCTTTGGCCCTGGTGTTGGTGCGTGCTCTCCCATCAAGCTGGACTGACAACTGTACCCCGACTATGGTAAGGAAATAAACCTCTTGTTCCCTTAAGCTGTTTGATGGTCATTTATCAGCAACTATGCAGGCGAACTGCAAAAAGCTGTTTCAGTATCAGAACTTATCAGATATAAATGGTCCCTGGCTTATGATGATTCAACTTAAAATCTTTGGCTGTGGGATGGCATGGGAGCAGCACCTATTCAGTAGACACTATGTTTTAGAGTTTGAATTTTGATCTTTTCCTGGGCTAGGGATATTCAATACTCTGCTCTTTCTTTTCAGATTTTGGGCAGCGGTAGAAAACTACAGCGTGTTGGTCATGAGACCATGAGAAAAATAGCTTGTTATCCGGTGTAACACTAACAACGAGCATTGTGGTCTCCTTTGAACACCTCTATATCCAGAGAAATATCAGCAAGGTGTGAAGAAAGAAGATGCTGCATTGTTAAACTGTCATATTCATAGGTGAGCTAAAGACATCTTCTTTAGCTTTTGATATTTTCAATTTAATATCAACTTATTAGATTAACACCTTCTGATACCTAGAAGCATCTGAATTGCTTGTTACAGATGGCACATTGGATCATGATATAGTCTTGTCTTCTACTAGGGAAAGGAAGATCTTCCAAATTGTCTGTGACAGTCATAGATTCAGTTATTAGAATTATAAAGACTGACAGGTGTCCTCTGACTATTGGTAATGCTTGTCTCATTTTTGGGATGCAAAGAGTTAACAAGTTTTGGGGCTTAAAATCAGTTTGACAAACAAGTATCTGTTCACAATGTCACTTTCTGATTATTGCTTATGACCTCTCAAAGGCTGACTTGAGATATACTTGTGGCCATATGTGGATATAGTGCGAAGAGCTGATACCTATTCTGGGAGGCACCAGAGAACACAGGCTCTGTGTTTGTGTCTCTAAGCTCAACCCTAGATCAGTGATTGCTAAACATAGTCTTGTAGCTCACAGTGCGTGAGTCCAGTTCTCCGGGGCCAGAAGCACCAAAGCTCAAGCTAATATTAATCTGTTGTTTCCTGCATAACTCTCTTATAATAGGCAAAAAGACAGTAGGATCTTGGAGATACAGCTTACTGTTGAAATGCAACTAATAAAAGAGATGATTTCCCAGTTAGTTTGATTACGCCCCATTTATCGAATGACCATATATGACTATTATTGTGACCCAGCAATATATTTGCTTGAAAATACCTGGATTCTTCCAGATTTCTCAAATGTTTGCAGTTGAAGCTGACACCTCATATCATACTTTATCTCCTTATCAGAGGTGCTCATGGTTTTAGGTCTCATTGTGACGATAGTTTCTTGAGGGCCACAGTCTTTTTGTGTCTTCTGTATCTTCTACAAGAGCTCCGTAAATAGCAGCTGGATTAAACTGCTTCCAGGGAACCACATAGTCTCAGTTCTTAAAGACTCCCTGTGTGGCTTCAGGGAAAAAAAAAAAAAATTAAAAGGCCCGCGTGTTCTTGGCGATGTTAAGAAGGGTATGGGAATGAAAATAGAAAGTATAATGTTACCCATGAAGAAGACCATGTTCTGGCCACTGAATTTCCAGAAAGCTGCAACTGGACTGAGAAGGGGCCAGAGACAGGCACTGCGCTTCCCAGGAGGAGCTAACACAGAACATTACAGCCTCCTTTGAACTTCTGTGCCTCCTTTGAACATCAGCAAGGAGGAAGATGAAGATGCTGGTGAGCCAGCATCCAAGGGGCTGCCTCTGTCAGTCTGGGTTGCCGAGAAGATTCTTCAGTCTGACTGGAGGGAGTCTTGGCTCAGGTGGGTAACATGTAGCTTTGTTTGCAGATGTGACCATCACCGACTCTGAATGCAGAACTCTGGTCCCTGAGGATGTAACAGACCTAGGTAATTCTCGATAAATTTTACTTCAGATCCCTTTTAGAATAGCCGGGTGGATGTTTTTTGAATCTTCCATTCGGATGCTATCTTGTAATCTTCCTTGTCTCCTAACTCAGGCATAATTCTGAAACTGACCAGGATCTAGACTTAATGCCGCTCACATTGTTCGTCCTGGAAGCAGGACTGGGTCAGTGAGTCTCCAGCCTCGGTCTGCTGTGTTTCATGAGTGTCTCTGTTCACACAGCCTTACTGATCCTTACAGTCAAGGCAGAGAAATGTGCATTCTTCTTATGAAAAGGAAGAGGTTATGTGCGAGTCTATAAAAATGTGATCCATTTACTACCCTTCTAAAATTTTTTAATTGGAGGAGTAAGAAAGTTGCCATCCACAAAAAGTTGCAGATCTAAGAAATACCATTTTTTTTTTGTCGAGTTGTTTAAGATAGAATTAAAGGGAGCATCAAAGAGCCTGAACTTAGTTAAGGAGAAGCCAACCTGCTAATTTCACTAAAAGAGACATCAATATTCAGTGTTTGTAGCATTGGGAGATGATGCTGAAGGGAAACAGGTCTGTTTGTTGAGTACAACTACTGGCATAGCCTGTGGACTGAATACATGGTTGTTTGAAATGAGGCCTTTTCTTGCTATCGCCTCTGTTCAGAACAGTGTGGAGCAGGGTGTATTGTTAGAGTCTGTTTTCATTTTTCATAAACTTACTCCAAAAGAGAAGAGCTTGGGTCTATGCCTTCATGGCTCCATTGTCACAATAATATTAAAAATGATGATGCATATCAATTGAATACATATTATGAGAGAAGTGCTTGATATAGACAGGTTTTCTTGTTAAATCTACAAGATAAGTCTATATTTTTGGTATTATTGCTATAAGCATTTGTGTGTGTGTGTGTGTGTGTGTGTGCGCGCGTGTGCAAGTGTGTGTGCATGTGTGTGTACACATGTGGGTATGTTGCTCGTACTCATGCATGGGTATGTTGAGGTCAGAGGAGGACACCAGGTGTCCTGTTCTATTACTCTCACCTTCTTCCCTTGAGATGGTCTTTTACTGAATCCAAAGCTAGACTGGAATTCAGGGACTCCCCAGAGTCCCCTGTCTCCAGTCCCCACAGTGTTGGGGCCACTGGTGTGTCTGGCCACATCCAGTTTTCACATGGGTCCTGGAGATTCAAACTCTGATTCTTAGGCCCGTTTGGCAAGTGTTCTTACTCATTGAACCATACTCCTAGTCGGCTGTGCATATGTCACAGGCGAAGAAGCAGACGGGTCCATTCACTTGTGACGTTCCACTGCAGAACCTGAGCAGGGACTCTGACCCTGTGATTACAGAGTCCTTATGTTTGCCTCTTCCGATTGCCTTGCCTGCTTTGGAAGGCCCCTCCCAGGAAAGACGGTTCTGTCTACACTCCAGGCCTTAAGTCATAACTAGAGATGCTGTCACTATGTAAACTTGCCTCTTGATGAGATTATTCCTGCTGTAACCAGAAACCAAGCAAGTAAAAGTGAATCAATCCTCCACTCACACCCAGGAATTTAAGCGACTGAATGTGAAGGAGGCCAAAACAGACTTAAAGTGATTGAAATGACAAAAGGTGAAGTGGATGAATTACAAAAGCATGTATGAATAGCATTGCAGGAGTGAAGCAAATTCAATATCAATTCAATTTCTGACCACGTGCAGCAGGAAAACAAGGGCGAGGAGCCGGAGAGTCAAGGGTAATGAACAGCTTTATTACTTTTTCTCATTGTGCTACCACATATGGGTTTCTGCTGCTATTTATTAACATGCAGGGGTTAAGGCTCCCGCAGGATGCCGATCATAGCATTACGGAGGCCAACCAACACGATGCAGTAGAAAATGCAGTTTGAAGTCAGATGGTCACAACATTCCAGCTGCTCTTTGGTATTGGAAAATCCTGAGGATATTTTATTTTATTTCATTATTTGAAGCTTTTATGTACAAATACGACAAATTTGTGCTTCATCATCCCATATTACCTCCCACCCCCACTCCGTGCCACCCTTCTACCACCTCACTCCTCCTTTCCAGCCAGTCTCCCTCCTGCTCCCACATCCCTCTGCCCGAGTGATCCAATGGGCCCCATCCAGGATGCCTGCCTGCACTTACATGGCCTGGGCACCCGCTGGGACGCTAGTGGGCACATGGTCCAGTAAAGGAGCTGCCTCTCTTCTGTCTGGCATCAGCCCAGTCTCTCAGGATGGCACAGTGTCTCCTGAGATCCTAGGATATTTTAGAAATTAAAAACAAAGTCCTTTCAACAAGCAGGTTGGGTCCTGTGGGGGGAGCCTGTTGCAGGGTGACTCTAGCAGTCTGTATGTATCTGGGTTCTTTTGTCTGGAGTAGAGTTTATTAGAGGAGAAAAAGAATGGAACTCACAGACTTCAGATGTGGAGTACCATGAGGGGCAGGCACCGAAGATGGCTGCCAAGGCTGGCTATATTTATATATTTAGGCAAGTTGGAGGAAAGGGGAAAATGGCTTTTCCTCATTGGTTAAGCAAGCCCGGGAAAAATGGCTTTTTCTTATTGGTTAGCTCACATTGGGGCAAAACCCAGTTGATCTTGTGCCCACCTTGAGGAGAAGCTATGTTTTTTGTTTTGTTTTGTTGAGGGTTTTTTTTTTTATGGATTTAGCTTATCTACAACGGGAAAACTCATCTCCATATCCTTTCACAAACTGAGGGCTGGGGAGAAGTTGGCAGAGTGTGTTCCTCTGGGTAATCCCAGCAGTGGGGGATGACCTTCCAAGACCTTCAGAGATCTTTCCAGCATAGCTGCTAAAACTGCCTAAAGCCCACTGCTCCTCATTGACAGCTGACTCTCTTTGGGTGATACAGGAAATAACAGCACATAGGTTCTTATTGCGATGGGATTTCTGTCCAGGTTCTTGTGTTCCAGAATTGAAGACTGATACCAGAATATGTGTGCAAGATTAAGGAAAAATTTATTAGGGGAGAAAAAGAAAAGAACTCAGGGATGCAGAGTCCGCAAGAGGCAAGGAAGCCCTCTGATGTCTGGCAGGGTCAGGGCAACCTTGGGAAAAGTGGCTTCGCCTTATTGGTTAGTTTTAGTGTCTTTAAACATGACTGGATTGCTTGGTCTCCCCTATGTCTGCTCATATTGGAGCTCAATTAGGCAGAACTCCTGACTGAGGGCTTTCTTTTGACGAACTTAACTCATCTGCATTTGAGGAGCTCATCTCCATACCCTTTCATAAACAAAGGGTTGGGAAAATTGGCTTCTTTATCTCTGCACGGGGATTGGAGCCAATTCCTGCAGGATAGTGGGGGTGACCTTCTAAGACTTTCCCAGCCTGGCTACTCTCTTCTAAGATTGCCTAGGAAAATCTATCCTAGCTAAAATTCCTATTCTAAACTGCTTAACCGAAAATTTTCTTTCTCTCACTGTGAAAGCACCTCTGCTGTTCAAAGCACGAAACATCCATGTTTGAGACTTAGCTACTGACATCAACAACTCGCTGATGTCACCATTTTTCATTTCAACTTCAATTGGACTGGGTCTGAGACTTGGTACCCCATTTGCAATGTGTATCTGTGGGCCAATGTTTAGCGTCCTGATCACCATGAACAACTCTGGATATAGTTATGTAAGGTGACAATACAGTGTCAAATTAGCAGAGGAACAATAAGCATTCTGGTTGGCTGAGTTTAACAAATGGAAGAATGGAGATTGTCAAAGCAATCAATCTGCAAAGAAGTGCTGGGCATTTCTATTCCTACTCGTATGATGCCCACGGGGCTGATGTGATTGTCGAAGGTGAGAGAGTCAAGTTGGACAGGCTAATGTGGTTAAGAATGTCAGATCCTTGAGCTGGAGAGATGGCTTAGGTGTGAAGACTCTGTCTCACTGGCAGAAGCTTCTGAGTTCGGATCTCAGGTCCTACTTAAAAATGCCAGGTGGACATGGCAGCAGCCGGGATCTTGTGGACAGAACCTGGGAAATCCCAGAATGAAGCAAGAAGGAGATTGAAGATGTCCAGGATGATTCTTGAAGTCGCCCTTGGTCCTTCACAGGGTCACACAATGCCCTCTGACAGACATGCGCGCACACACACGCACAGTAAATAAATACTTAAAAAAAAAGAATGTTGTGAAATTTACTCAATGTCAAGATTGGTGCAAGCATGTTCAAGTTGCTGTGTGGGCAAATAAGGCTGTTTTCCAGTTGAATGTGGCCTGATGTTTTGTGTAATGGAGGTCTGGCTTCTCTGAAGGACTCCTCTGCTTTCTATTGGTTGAGACATGGTGAGTGCCGAGGTTGGCATCGGCAGGACCCTATTTCTGAAGTTACACTCTGAGATCATTGAGCAGTGTAAGAGATGAGGTAAGAAGGCTAGAAGCTGGAAAGAAAGCCTGGCCCAGGGGCGGGGACAAAAACCTGACAGCACATGAGCCAGGGGGTCACAGAGAGCTATGCGAGTGGGTCAGCTGAACATCAGGAGGGAGAGGTGGGGTGTGTTGGGCAGATGGTGAAGAGACAGGTCAGCGGTCAGCGTTGCGCAGAGCAGAGAGAGAGCGAGAGAGAGAGAGAGAGAGAGAGAGAGAGAGAGAGAGAGGGAGAACTATGCAAACTGCGGATTTGGATCCTTGTAAAATCATGGTGGTTAGAACAAGCAGTGCATTCTGAAGTCCCTTGGGGGCATTGAATTGGGTTGTTTAGTGCTCTCAGTCAGCCACAGGAAGAGGCTGAATCCCAGAGACTGAGGAGGGACTAATCCCCAGTCGATTAAAACAAACTAGAGCCCCGGCTAGAATAATGTAGCTGTCACCCAGAGACCAGCAAAGCCAGGCCATCGAGAGGATACTGATCTGTCTTTGCAGCCAGAGAACACATTTGTGTTGAGAACACCCAGAGCCACGTCCACGGCCCCTTGCAGAGATGGTGAAATTGCAGGAGCGAGGACTTGAAGGAACATTCCAGGCTGTTTCTTAGGAAGAATCCTTTCAGAAATGAAAGGAATCGTCCTTTCAAACACCTTGGCTTTTTGAAAAGCAAGAGATGTCTAACCACTGTATATGATTCTTACCTAACATTCCAGATGTCCTTTAGACCTTGCTGGATGTGCCTCAGGAATTAGTGGGGTGGGTCTGTCAGATAGTCTCTTTGCAAGGGGGTGTCAATGAACGTCTTGAGAAAGAACTTCTTTAAAATGAAGAGGAGCTGTGAAAAAGTGGGCTGACTCAGCAGGGGATCCAGAATTCGTCAAGAGAGTCAGGGGCAGGAAGAAGACATAGTGTCCTGATTGTGCCCCTGGGATTTCTCACGGGTTGGCTTCTACCTAGATCCCAGCAGAATCATGTTAAGAGCAGTTTTTAACTTGAGCCCTTAAAACCATTCCATCAAATAATCTGAGTGGAGCAAGGAGACACACAGTGCCTAGTCACCTCGCAGGGACTCGGTGTACTTTCTGCACTCTGGAACCCTGACTTATGGGTAAAAGGCAGAAGCACCTGGTGGCAGTGATCATGGTCTGTCAGAAGACTGTGCCTACTTTTCTGGAGGGGAGGAGTCGGGACAGAAGGCTCTGCTGACAGTATACCGCTGAGCAGTCTGTGTGCTGATGAGGCGCACTGATACTCTGCAGATCCCAATGCCGGGATATATTGGAGCCACGAGAGGACTAGAAACACCTGCTGAGTAAGCAGGCATAAGACCGCAGGAGATTCTGTTCCTCTGACCTTCTGTGTGCTTACAATTTGTTAGTTCACACTCACGTGGCTCAGGGGTTAAGCCTCTGCCTTGCAGGCAGAAGGTCCTAAGTTCGGATCCTAGACACCACGTATAGACACCGGGTGGAAGCAGGGGCGGCCTGCGTTTCTGGTCCTGGTAGGGCAGAGCCTGTGAATCCCCAGGCAGAGTAAACGAGGAGGAGGTGGAGGCGGTCCATGGTGGTTCCTGAATTCGCCCGTGGTTCTACACACACACACACACACACACACACACACATACATACACACACGAGCACACATGCACAATTGAATAAATAAATAAATAAATTATTTTGTCTGTGTGTGTGTATGTCTCAGAAAGCACCATGTGTCCCTGTGGAGGACCAAGGATGATTTGATTTTGAGAATCATCCTAGATTGAGTCTATATCCTTTTTGCTTCACTGTAGTATTGCCCATCAGTACTGGAAGTATAGGCTCTGCCATTTCCGGCCAGAGAGTTTTTACACAGGCTCCAAACTCAGGTTCTTTCCCTTGGGAGACAGGGACTTAACCCCTGAGCCATCTCTCCAGCACTTACGCGCTATTTTTAAATGGGACATGAGCTACATGTGTATTTCTGCTTTTTCTCAAGTGTCCCATTAGGTCCTTGTTACCTAGGAAGACTGGAGCTCTTCTGGAAGTACTGGTAGAACCTTGAAAGCTAGTGTCTTCGGTCCACTGACCACAGGATGCTATTTCCAACAAGCCACTCTGCACTAGTACTTAAGAAAGAAATGAATGTATTGTATTGAAAATCTATAGATAGATACACGTGGACACACACACACAATTGAACCCACAAAGAAAGCCACATGGGAGTCTGGAAAGATGGGGCAAGTGGTTAAAGTCGTTAAGCATCTGCCTCACAAGCAGAAGGACCTGAGTTCAGATTCCACGTAAAAACACCCGGTGGAAAAGGCAGCCACTTGTATTTCTGTCCTTGGAAGGCAGAGTTTAGGAAACCCCAGAGCAAAATAAAAAGGAGGTAGAGCAATCCAGGGTGATTCCCAATCATCCTTGGGCCTCCATGGTACACACATACTCAAGTGCCCTCTGTTACACACACACACATGCACACTCACACGCGTGCGCACACACACACACCTATTAAAAAAATGCCAGAAATATGGACAAGGAGAAGAACGTTGTAAAGCTCAGTTTCTGAGATGCTGGGTCTCGCTGAGCTCAGCCGTGAAGTCTTCATTTAAGGAGACTTCGCAGGCTCACAGGTGAACGGTGTAGACAGAGAAATGATAAGCCAGTGCCCTCGTCTAAGGCTGCATGAAATTAAGCAGCTTGCTAAAAGGCTCATGTCAGAAAAACATGCTGGCTTAACAATGCCTAAGAAACACACCGATTCTTCTGTTCTGTAAGCTTTTCTGGAATAGCGTTTCAGTCCAGACAAACTCCCACCCCTGAAATAAAGCGTCATGCATTGTTAGGCAGCCATATCATACGATTTTGCCCCCATATATAGGGTCTCCTTGGCAGACGCCGGCAGCCCCCTGTTTTTCATTGTAAGCGGCTTATATCAGTACTGACATCTTCCAGATGTTAGCAGCTTTGATTTTTTTCCCCTGTGTTGCAAAGGAGTTGGCATGGAAACAAGTCTTTGCTGGCAACATGACATGTGATTCGAGGCAAAATGCATTTTAACACAGATGAATAGTTCAGGAATCTGCCTTTCACGAAAGTCGTTTTGAGAGCTGTTTCGAATCTGTTGGTGTTTTGTGACAACTTTTTCAACTTAGAGGGAGAAATCAAAGCCCTCCGTGTTATGCAATGCAGCTATTTTGTGAAAATGGAATTTGGGGCTCTTACACTGTAGAAAGCCTTCAAGTTTAGAAATGGACTTGAGGTATAAGGAACCAAAACGAAAAACAACCATGCTCGGTGGAAATTATCCACTTCTTTTAAAGAATGAACCCCTCTAAAACAATCCAAACAGAGACAGGCAAGTCCGTTCTTCAAGCTAAGAGCTGGGACTATAATTATTTCAGATGCTTTGGATTTTTACCCTTAAGAGGACTGTGGTGAAATGGAATAAACAGTCTCTCTTTGTCCTGCCTTGTTAGCTGTCATTGTTCACCGCTGTACAGCCTCTCCACTAGAAAAGCTAGGAGCACAGAATGTTCTAGATATTCTGATTTTTTTTCCTGCCCTAGTTACTAGAGAATTTCAGTGCTTCGACACTTCTGAGGAGAGGAAGCACTTGCTTCAAAAATTGTCCCTATAGGGGGAAATTCACATTCAAATCAGAACAAGGAGTAAAAATTCAAAATAAAAAGGTAAGAAAATAAATGTGATATTTAAGCTGATGAAGTAGAACTGGAAGGAGTTCGTTCACTATAAAGAATATAGACTAGCCATTGAGTGTGGTTAAACTTCTTGAAGGAAGGAGGGTTGAAAGATGATTTTAAGGAAGTGGGCTGAAACTATGGCCATACCCAAGCACCTACTGTCAAACTTTATAGCCTGGTTTCTCTTTCATCTGCCAGAAGAGGCCATAAGTACCAGAGTGTGTTGCTATGAAGTGTGAATGGTCTACCTGGGTCCAGCTTGGGTCATAGAGAAGAACACTACAGCAGAATCTTCAAAAGTCAACCTGGGAGATACTAATTGAGTAGAAGAACTGAGTTTCTCCTGTGCTCGTTAGTATTCCAGGTTCTGGAATTGCAGAACTACCTGGAAAGTTTCACCCATGTATGTTACAGTCGAGTTTGTCTCCCAGAAGCTGAAGGGATGGAAAACTCATGTCTGAGCTTTGGTGGGTTGTGGAGCCCATGAATGAAAGAAAGTAGGGGGGCAACAATAGATGGTAAAGATTGGTTTGCTGTCCATAGAGGTGGTTGTTGAGAACAGAACTGTTCGCTCACTGGAAATCAGGTGCATGAAACGAGAGACCCACTAAGTCTGGTTATAGCCCTGCCACAATCAATGCCTATTCTATAGTCTCCATATGTGAATCAATTCCTCCATTTCTACTCCAACATTCCTAAATATTACAGTTATTTCTATCTTAAATATCAAGTCCCTGCCATGACTTGAATGTGAGTTGTCCCCCACAGATTCATGTAGTTGTGCCTGGTGTTAATGTTTAGAAAGGTTGTGGCACCTTTGAGAGGTGGAGCCTTGAGAGGAAGGCAGGTCACAGAGAGTGGGCTGTGCTTCCTCTCAGTTTGCTCTTGCTCTCTCTGCCTTTGCAATGACTATAGAGACCTCCCTGGCTTCCTGCTTCTGCCTCCTGCCATGCTTTCTACTGTATAATCCCCACCATAATGGACCGTATCCCCCCTGGAGCCATAAATCAAGTAAGTCTCCCTTTCTCCCCTTCATCTGGTTGCATGAAAAGTAAAAAGAAAAGTAACTCGAACAGTCCCTAAGGTTGAAAAACTAGAGATACCTACATAAACCTCTCTTCCAGGCCAAACCTTCTTATCGAGGCTCTTTGACATGGGTGTTCTGTGGATGGGAATCCTCTTGCCAATTATTTAGCTAAAACATAATTCTCACCATATCAGTGTCCTAGTGAGAAAAGGTCAATGGCTGCCTAATGTGTGTAATTACAGTACGGATACAACACGTCAACTTTCTAAGCCTGATCACAGTTTGCTCTTTTGTCTCCATTCCACAAAGTCCTAGTGACCTCCTGTGATCAGTACGTAGCTTATGCACAGTTTAGGTTGAGAATGTCCTGCATACAATCTCTTGCTTTTTTCTTAAGGTTTTTTTTTTAATTTTGTTTTGTTTTTGACATTGCGAGCTGCACATCTGGAGTTGTAGACCCAGACACCTCCTTGAATAACTGCATACATTCCTAATCCTTGTCATACTCCTTAAAAGCTTCCTCCTGTCTTGTATATAGTTTTACACACTGCCATAATAGCACTTATAGCTGCTTATCAAAATATAACTGTCAGGCCAGTGAGAGTTCAGAGGGCAAGATTCCTGCCTACAAGCCTGGAAACCTGAGTTTGAAACCCTGAAGCCTACATGCTGGAAGGAGAGAACTGATTCCTGAAAGCCGATTTCCACTCATACTCGTGTATTCTCTCTCTCTCTTCCTCCCTCTCTCTCTCTCTCAAGCAGTAAGTAAATTTTGCAAAAATAAATTGAACATAACCATATTTTGATTCATCTTCTACATCTCTGCGTCATGAGATTAAGATTCCTTGGAAGTGGGAGCTTAGTTCAGCTTGGACCCCGTAGTATCTTAGTTAGGGTTAAGTACAGTGATTCACCTTACTTGTCCTTCTTACAATCATAAGTTGAATCAGTCAGATGTAAGTCTTTTCCAAAGGCAGTATTGTTTTCTGAGCTAGCAAGATGGCCAAGACCCAGCCTCCTCCCTTAAGACCATACCGTTTTATCTCATGTGTATTTGTATGTTGATCAAAGGCTTCTTCTAGAGAGTCTGACATTTCTCTAAGAATGTATCAAGCTTATAGGGTATACTTGACCCTGTAAAGTCAGTTATTGTCATTGGGTGTGATAATTTGGTATCTAAAGCCCTTTCACGGGTGGCTTCCATAACCCTGATTGTCTATGGACACACATTTCACATAACCAGTCTGATTATAAGGGAGTCATGCAGATGTGCCCATGGGAGAACAAGAGAACCTGGCCCCAGAACTGGAGTCAAAACCCAGGAGTTCTCACCTCCAACAGCAGTCCTTACATCTCCTGCTCTATCTCCCTAAGCAAAGTATGCAACCTTGCCACAACCGAGGTTCGCCATTAGGAATTACCAGCATGCTTGCTCCCCAGGTTAAATGAGTTTATGTGTTGTCAAAGATTTAAAACAGTGTTTCATACATAGTAAATTTTGATCACTGTCCAAATTGTTATTATCATTATTATTTTTATTTATTATTATTATTTCACAGCTAATGAAGAATCGAATATCAGAGAAGTTAATTAGCTTCCAAAAGACAATATAGCCGTCAAACCTTCAGGTTAGATTGACTTCCCACTGTCTTTGGATGCAGGCAGATTGCCTCAATACATTCAAACCTTGATTATCCACAGAATAAATGGATCAGCCCCAAATACATAGCATGTCCTTTAGCTATTGCTGACTTTACTTTCTCCTATGCAAAATAGAATAACCACGTGTAGATTAGCCATTGCCAATACTTGGGGCATTTCTGTGGCGGGCAGGCTCAGCAATCAGAAGAAGAGCATATATAGCCAAAAGACTTTGAGGGATGGGAGGATGGGCTCAGTGGGCTAGAGAGCTTGTTGTGTAAGTGTAAGGGTCTGAGACTGGACCCCTAGCACTCCTGTAAAAGGCTAATCTTGTTGGGGGACAGAGACAAGAGAATTGCTGGAGTTTGTTAACTATCAGCCTAGTTCCAAAGCTGTGCACGCCAGGTTCAGGAAGAGACCCTCTCTCAGGTCAGTAAAGGTGGGTGTGATGGAGGAGGATGCCCACCTATTGTCTTTTTTGGCCCCTGCATATGTATGCATAAGCACCGATGTGTACACATGCATATAACAGACACACACACACACACACACACACACACACACACACGTGTTATCATACTTTGCCCAAAGTTTGACAGTTAGAGAAAAGGGCTGGAGAGATGGTTCAAGAGTTAAGATTCTGTCTCGCAAGCAGAAAGTCCTGGCTTTGGATTCCAGGCCACACATAAAAACACCAGGCAGAATCAGCGGCAACCTGCACTTCCAGCCCTGGTGGGCAGAGCTTGGAAAATTCCAGAGCAAAGCAAGGAGGTAGAAGCAATGCAGAATGATTCCTGAAGTCATGCTTGGTCCTGTACAGGGACATCAGTGTTCTCTGATACACACACACGCGCACACACACACATACACACACACACACACACACACACACACACACACAATCAATAAGTAGAATTTTTTAACAAGTTAAGGAAAAGCTTTGCTGTCTGACATTGAGTCTCCATTTCCTCACCTGCTCAGTGAAATAAAACCCACAGACAAGACTGCCCTGAAGACCAGAGACTATGCAAGAGCAGTCAGTCATGAGTGTCCTGCACACAGTAGGTGTGTTATCAACAGCAGCCATGGTTAGGCTTGGTTCTGGCACCATGAAGTCCAGGTCCACCATCTGCAAGCTCACTCACAAGGAACAGAACTTCCCCAAGTGCTTGAAGGCCATGACACACAGTGAGCTACTATTTTCGCCTGTTTGTGCAAGTTCTGCATAGTTCTTTCAGTGGCTGAATTGCAGCCGAAGGTGCCTAGAACCCTAATTGGCAGTGTTCAACTTGGAGCAATGCTGCAAACTGGGAGAGTTCGGGGTTCAGGCCACCACCGGCTTGCACAGTCATGCCCTGCAGCATCTGACCATGAGCTCCGCATTGAGGACACATGCCAGGAGAACCAGCCCTGTGCTGGAGAGAGACACTCTGTGCCACAGAGGGGATACAATCCACTCTGCGAAGGCGAAGCAGAAAATGATTTCTTATTAGCGGGAGCTGCAGCATTAATAATAACAATAGCTATGAAGTAACAAAGCGGGCTCTGTCTTTGAAATATAGGAGAGAAGCAATTGGCCCAGAAAGACATTATCAACTGGAATGTTGTGTATTTGCTTGATTTACCATCTTCCAGCAATTCCAACAGCTTTGCACAATAAACTTAAATGCCTGAAATGTCTTGCTCCGGCACTGAAGCATCTTTTATATACTTGTTTCCGTAGTTTGGAACACTCTTGGTGTAGAAATAAGAAATCTGAACAGGCCCAATTTATTTTACTGATATTTGAAGGTAATTTTTCCCTTAATGAATGCATCTGTTTGGATGATAAATTGTCCATTAGACAATGCTCAAGTGTTTTTATGCGCTCTGTTTTGATTAGGGAGCTTTTAATGGCGCCTTGCCTCTACTCTTCCCGTGTTCTCGTCTGCAATTCAGTCCCCTCGCCAAAGAGAAGACTGGAGAAAATGCCAGGCTCATTCTCCCTTCCTTAAGTATTTTAATTCATTAAATAAATGACCTAATAGATTACATCAAGATGTATTTCACTGCTCTCTGCTGACCTTTGTGAGAGTTAATCAGTTTCGTGATGGTAATTAGATGTCTGTAGTAACATCATCTCCACACTTAGTGACCATGGTTTCAGCCCACAGCAAACATACCATTCGACCTTATTTCTGGTATCCAGTCCAGTCCCATCCAATCCCAGGATTTTCAGAATCTGCTCTGCTTTTCCAAGGGGGCCGTGTGCTGTTTACTTCTTTTTTGAGTCGTGAGGGAATATGTTCAATGCAGTGTGAGCAGAAGACACCACGCAATGTGGGGAATTAGTTACACAGTGGCTGTTTCTGTCATATCGTTAATGGGAATTACACATCTAAATTTCCCTGTAGCAACAGCTCACAGTGGGCACTGCGAGCATGTGAAAATGCATGAGAGAATCAGATAATGTACAATATGGTGACAATCATTAATAACAATATATTGAATTCTTTTAAAATACTGAGAGGGTGGAGGATGCGTTCTTCCCATGAAAATGAAATTCATGCAAGACAATGTCTTAGTTAATCAGCCGGATTTACTTCATTCATAATGTATGTAGTGGATACTTCAGAACTTTGCATTGTACAGAACTTCATGCGAGCAATTTTGTCAATTTCCTAAACAGATTAAAAGTAGAAGTCAAATGATTAATAGTATGGTTCTTAGCCTTGCTGAATTTCCATCTGCCTTTGGAAATGAACGCATATTTATTTTATGTACACACTGTGTATTTAGGCTTCCTGTCAAAATTCATATATGTTCGATTTTAGTGTGGGTTCGGCTTTCGGTGCTAGGAAACAGCATTTGACAGTGACGTCTGGTTCCATTGGATCTTCTTGGAGGAAGCAACACAACAATATTAAGTTGTTTTGACGAGTAGCTTTGCATATCCTAAGTGTTTGTTCGGCAGTAGCACTTAGCACCCTGACCTACTAAAGAAGTAATCCTCGTGACGCTGATTTGCATAAATAAAGGCAAAAAAAATCCCTTCATATTGAATGCTGCACACCACCGACATTCTGTATGTTTTTCAAACTAAACGGCTAAGAGTCATGTGCTTCTACCACAGTTGTCTAGTTCTGTAGCCACTGGTTTATCTACTTATAAGGCAGCAAAACTCTTCCTGTCCTAGAGAAAACCTACTTCATACCAACTTCTAAAATTTGAAGAACTGTGATATTAAGTTCTTCCTTTTGAGAGAGTATGGCTCCCTGATACTTCACTAGGTTCATAGATATGTGTAAAGGTGACACTGGCAACATCTTAAGACTCCCAGGGACAAAGTTTTAAAAACACAGTTTAATACATACATGCGGGGTTGACAAACTGGCTCAGAGGGGTAAGATGCTTATCTTTACACCAAGTCCAATGACTTGAGTTCAATCCCAGATCCCATATGGCGGAAAGTGAGAATACAGTATACGATACCATAATGGTAATAATCCACAATGTTCCTGGTAGGTTAGATATGATGACTCCAGAATTTGGATAATCAAGGACTCTGTAGCTCACTTGTATCAATGGAACCAGCCCAGCCAATGACAGCAAAGCTCTGTTGCTCTGCCTTAGCCTAGTGTGCCCTGAGTATTGTCAAATGAACAAGTGAACTCTCTGGTGTTTCACCTCTGACCTACAGGGTTCCCAGTCTTGCACCTGTTGTTTTCCCACTGGCTCGTGGGCACTTCTCACGGCCCCTTTCCTTGCGGGCTGCTCTTCACTGGCAATCAGGAAGCGCACAGCTTCCATTCAATGCTAGAAGTTTCTGAGAGTGGGTTTAATCAAATGGGTTGAAAATAAGGTTTCATATTTTAATTTGTCCAGTTAGCAAAATCTTCATCCAATCAGGTGAGCCCTGATGATGTATTAGTTGTAGCAGGTGGTTGCAGAATGAGTCCTGAAAGGAAGTCCAAAACAAAACAAAACAAAACAAAAGCCAAGTACAATGTTCTGTAAACTAAGGAGGTATTCTTCTCATTGGTAATGCACACTGCACTAGTCATCCCACTGCATAAATAAAACAAAAAATGAATAGTAATTAATAAAGAAAAATGTGAAAAATATTTCAAATTAATGATATAGAAAATGTAAGTTAGAGGGATTTGGACATAGTGATAATATTTTACTTGCTACTGGAGCCTCATGCTTTACATTCCTAATCAAAGATATGGGAATGTGGGAAGAGCAGGGAGATTTGAGAAACGGGACCACATTCAGTTTATTTGTCACTTAGCCCCAAGGTCTAGCCATTCCAGGGAGTCACTTAGCAAATGTCTGTTGAATAAATGAATGAAAAATGTATCGACCTCAAGAGACAAATGGCCTGATTATTGAAATAGAAGAACCGCTGAAATGTACAAGTAGGTATACATATACCAAACGTGTACATGCATATTCACTTGTTCCTCTTTAAGGCTAGGTGTTAGGGATTAAAATGAACCGGGAACACTAAGAGCTCCCTATAATAAGTAATAGATTACAGGGGTAAGAACAGTCATTATTAGTACAATATATGCCAATTTACAGCTTTGCCATAGACAATAGTAGGTCACAAAAACTAGTCAGGTATTCAATCTTGGATCCTCATGATGGGATAAGTTTCCATAGTTAGTAAGAAGAAAGAGGGAGACCTTAGGAAATTAAACAAGGCTATCAGACAACATGTACACTTGGAAGTTGACCTGAAACACATTCAACATGTTCAAATCCCACCAGAGGGACCACCACAAAACCCACCAGTGGGACTTTTAAACCTGTCCCCACTAGGGACAATCAATCAAAGGTCAGAGAGGAAACCAATAGAAAGCCTTTCTTTTCTTTTTAATTTTATTTTGCCTCTTTTTTGTATGTATGTGTCCCTGTGGAGGGACAAAGGTGACTTCAAGAATCATCCTGGATTACTACTACCTCCTTTATTGTTTCTCTTTGAGATTTCCCAGGCTCCGCCCACCAGGATCTGAAGTGTGAGCCACTTCCGTTTCTGCCTGGAATTTTTATGCGGGACTTAGGATCTGAACTCAGGACCTTCTGAGTGTGAGGCAGAATCTCAACCTCTGAGCCATCTCTCCAGCCCGAAAGCTTTTATTTTCTATCCCCCAAAAGTTCATAAAAGGCACACCCAGGGTTCTGAGAGGCCTTGACTCCCCTCTGATTCCTGAACAGCCAAAGCCGTCTACTTGCCCCCACCCCCTCGAATCATCCCAGCAATTAGGTTTTCCTTTCCCTGCTTTTAGTAAGTTTGACTTAAACCATTCAATCGCTGTCCGGGCTTCAATCTGTCTGGGATGCAAGAACCCGGGCAGGAATCCCATAACATTCACACACTCAACTTGACAAGGTCTAAAATTGCCTAGAAAAACTTCTGGGTGTGCCTGTGAGGTGTTATCTAGATTAGGTTAGCCTCTGGCCCTGCCTGTGAGGGATCATTCTGATAAGGCTCAATCAGGTGGGAAGCCCTACCTTAAGTGCCACAGGGGTAGTAAGAGAAAGCACTGGAATTCAGCTTCCTCTGCTTTGAAGCTTATTGATTCCCATCTTGAGCTTACAAGACAGTAAGTGTTAGCCACACAGCACCTCACTCTACTTTCTCTTCTATTATATATTTGAGAAGCATCTCCTATGGACCAGGTGCTGTGGGTGCAAAGAAACCCTCAAGATTTTCTTCTTAACCTCTCTGCAGCAGAGAGCAATACAGGGACCGTTTTCTCCTGACTTAGTATCTTTTCCACAGTTGTAGAGTTTCTGATGCCTGTGATTATGAATGAATACCACGGGCTCCAGTATCAAGTAAAATGTTACCATTAGGTCTGAATTCATTTAGTTGACGTTTATTTATCCATCGTTTCCATTTTTTGCAAACAACAGTTCCCATCAGCCTACTGTTCCCTCCCTTTCAGTTGGCCCCTGGGTCTTGGCATGTGCTGTTCAGTTTACCAAGATTGCTGTCCCACTACACACTCTGTCCTTTACCTGGTCTTCTGATCCACCTTCATATTTTGTCCTAATTTCTATAGAGTGACATCTGTGGCTTCTTTAGCTACACTTCATCCTCTTTCCCACCACGGGACAACTTGACCTTCCACGACACTTCCCAAAATGTGTCTTTGACACTCGGAAGCTCTGGACTGAAAAGGAATTTGATCTCCTCCATACCTCTGGAGTCAGTATCACGACTTGCATTGAGCTTACCCTCGTCGGATGCCACTGCATGTGCACATATGTCAGCCGTTTAGCGTTAGGAGGAGCACACAGTGATCAGACTTGCCTTAGTTTGTGGCCAACCAGGCGGCGAAAGAGTTTCTGACCATTGCCAGGCAGCACAGATTTCTAGGATCAGGGTTCAGAGATGCAGCGTGTCGGGAGTATCATGGTGGGGGGGGGTCTTGACTTCCTGACACAGTCTCAAGATCAGTCCTCACTTCCTGGATTCAAATGGTTTTGTGTCTGGATTCAAACGGTTTTCTGTCCTTTACTATTATTATTAATACTGTAACACAATAGGCTGGAAAATATACTGAGTTAAGCACTCAGATTATAAAATTTCAAAATTGCCTGCCAATTAGTAAATCAAAGAGAATTTTTTTTGTAACCAATTAGTGTGTTTCTGCTTTTATAGTTTCTTCCATAAGAAAAGTCCAAGAGATCCTGATAAAGATTCGGCTACAGATGAGTCAAAGTATCAGGACCACTAACTTGATGGCTGGAGCCACATGATTTGTGTCCAGAGGCCTTTTCTTCTGTGTTGTGGCATCTTGTTTTCAGCAGACACCTCACACCACCCAGTGCTTACCGTGCCATGCCAGAACCTCATTAGCATCCGGTGTGGTGGCCGCCTGTAGGGGATGAAGCATTTTCTCAGCTTACCTAAGAGAACATCAATCATTCTTCATTTTTGGCGTTCAGACTTGTTCATCAGTTAGTAACAACGCTTCCTGCAGCCTTGAAAATTACATCTGAATAAACACAGAGCCAGGACCGCTAAAGTGATTGACAGCTCCGAACTCCTCCCGTGTTTTCTGTTTCAAAAGCAATGTGTATGCAGATGTCTCCTCATTACCAACATTTGGATGTCACTTAGCGTAGCTGCTACTGAGAGAAGAATGGTATGGGTTTGGTTGTCAAGATCTTTAAAGGCGATTTTGTGCCTGCAGCAGATATTCTAGAAAGCTCTGTGCCAGAGCTAAGACTCAAATGACAGAAGAGCTATTGCAGCAACCAAAGCAGGGGTTCTCACTGTGAACCTTCTGGAAAGAAAAGCAGACGCTCTTCTGCTTTTTGTATAATAATCTATTTCGTAAAGTAATTATTCTCTATGAAGAATTAATCACTCTACTTTCTGGGCTTGGACTTCCATCTTCCTCAGTAGAGATGAAGGTTTAAGTGGGTTGACTTGCTAGCAGGAGGTAAGGAGAGGAACATGGATCAATTAAGCAAGATGATTTCTGAGAATGAACAAGATCAGATCATGAATTTTCTCCCCGCCTCCACCCCAGACAAGTGATGATGAATCTAGTCAGTGCTTTTCTCAGAGAAGTCTAAAAAATATTTCGATGACAGGGTGGGCTTTAGGGCTCCTTCAGTCCTGGGAGGAGGGCTTTGATCTTCTTGGTGAGTATCAACTCCCACATTTGCATAACATGAAACGTGATGGGTACCTACTGTTTCCAACTGGCCATGTGCTGGATTTTATGAAATTCCCCCACCACTTAGGAAAGCCCAGTGCTGGTGTTCGCTCAGACAGTGGTAGCAAGCGTACTGGCATGGAAGGAAGATCATTGCCGCAACCATGCATGCCTCCCAGTCACATCCACGCTCAGGTTCTGGGAGATTCGCCCATTATTAGTTACAGTCCACACTAGCACAGCCTGAGGTATAGCAAGCATTGACACTGTATGATTTTCAGGGCAGCAAAATCAGTTAAGCTACCACAGCCATACCCAACCTTACGCAACCGCTTCCATGGGGGCTTTAGTTCTTTGAGAATAACGGTATGTTTGGTTTACTATGGTCTTGTAGGAACAATTAATTCTTGGACATGAGTAAACAAATGATAAATAGTGGTGAATGGAACTACAGGGATTTTTTTTCTCTTCCTCCCTCCCTCCCTCCCTCCCTCCCTCCTTCTTTCCTTCTTTCCTTCCTTCCTTCCCTCCCTCCCTCCCTCCTTCCCTCCCTCCCTCCTTTCTTCCCTCCTTCCCTCCTTCCTTCCCTCCCTCCCTCCCTCCCTCCCTCCCTCTCTCTCTCCCTCTCTCTTCCTTTCTTTCCATGTGTGTATGTATGTGTGTCCCTGTATCAGAGGATCTTTCCTTTAACGAAACATCCTGACTTCTAAGTGTTGGGATGAGGCGACAGGAGCCCCTGAGCGCAAGATGCTATGTCTGGAAGAGGGGGACAGAAGGAAGACTGGCTCCCCAGGCAGGAGTCCTTGCTGAGGCCCCACGAGTCTCTTCTCCTCCCACTACTGTGGGCTCTGTCTTTCTTGGCACAATGCGAATTTAAGAATCCCCTCGTGTGCTAGAAGAGGAGAAAAAAGTTTCAGACCTTTTGCTTTTCTCCCAGCGAAGCCCTTCGTGGAATTTTAGATGGGAGCTTTGCCTTATTAAAGTCACTCCAACATTCTCTCCAAGTTCCCGCACCCTGGGCTTCTACCACTTGAACAAACAAACAGCAAGAACAAACAATCGTCTCTCCTCTCCGCCCCCAAATCCGGCTCTGCTGGCAGCCGGCGGCTCTCCCAGGGCTTTCTGACGACTGAAGATTTATCTTGGCATGACTTCAGACATTCCCCTCTGCTCTTCCACAGCTCTGCTGGTCCCCAATGTTTCCTCACTGCCTCCCCTGACTCTCATTAATTAACTGCTCCTCACTGTGAGCCCTTGTGTTTGGCTGTAGAGAAGATTATGTCATTTTGCAAACACACACACACACACACACACACACACACACACATTTTGGGTAACACCTACTCTAAACAGATAAACTTGAAAAAAAAACTGTCTCTGAAAACCTGTTGAAGCAAGTAGCTGAAAGAGAAAGTGTGTGTGTGTGTGTGTGTGTGTGTGTGTGTGTGTGTGTGTTGGGAGGTATGCAGGTTGATTATTTGGTGACATTTACTTATTCCGACATGATATTTTAAAAGGCAAATACAGAAACTGGAATTTGCGGCTTAATTGAGGTGCAGGTATTTCAAAGCCCGCTTATCTCTCCAGCCCGTCTGGTGTTTCCATGGTGTCCCCTGTTCCGCTTCTATTAGTCTGGAACGTGGGCAGCAAGTTGATGAACATTTTTAATGAGTAAATCCTTTTCTACACCAAATTTTATAGATAATTAAATCTGATTTATAGGGCAGGCTTCTGTGACAGTAAGAGAGGGAGGAAAGAAAGGCGAGGTAGGGGGAGGGGGGCCAATGATTTGAGCTCCAAGGGGGCCTGGGCGAGTGTGCTGTGCTTGGTGTGTGGAACCTTCCTGGCAGGCTCTCTGCTCCGTAGGGCTGGCTGGCGGAGCCTTTCTAGACACATGGTGAGCGTCTGAGAAGGCGCGGCCATGGCTTGTTTTGTTGTGCTGATGTTTTAGTTTTTACACCAGAAAGTCCTCTGGCCCCGGCTACAGAATCTGATCTTTATTGTCTGTTCAACTTCAAGTTATCCCCAAAGCAAGAAGCACACACTAATGGGATCTTCCTGTGTCAAACAGCACGCACTAAGCTTCCTCTTCTACACAGCAGACTGTTCTAGAAGTTGGGGATACAGCCACGGACAACATAGGCAGTTCAGCCCTGGCTACTGGTAGGGGAGTAGACCCACTCTCTGGTAGAAAATGTAGACAATAGAGAGTCGACCAAGAACAAAGAAACCTAGAGACGGTGAGCAGTGGTCCAACTCACATGGCAGGTTTGGTGCAGGCGTTCGGGTGGGTCACGCGCGGGCTGGTCTCTGCAGATCTGTGACGGTCTTTTCCATTTCTGCACATTAGCAGCAGCTTCTGATGCAACAAGCCCAAGACCATGCCTGACACACAGCAATGTGTATTGATACATCTGAACACCCTAGGAAGGGGCTGTTTCATTTCTCTACCATTTCAAAAGACCATCCAGGTCACCGGCAGGTGCTGTATTTTTATTCATCAGCAAGACATGTTAGCACGAGTCATGCATCCTGCCATGTTTGGGATTGTTGAAACCTTCAACATGTTCCACATTTCCTTAGTTAACTTCCGGCTCTTGACTCACTCCAAAGGAATGTGTTCAAGCGAGGCTTTTGAAAGCCAAGATCATTCCCACCATCAACTATCATTATCACTGTCAGATTACCCTAAGTGACACTTATGCCAACTAGTTCACTTAAAAATTTAAGGCATAATTAGTTCTGTGGATAAGCTTCTGCACGGCACATTGCCAAACTGTACCCTGGTGCTTGCACACCGAGAGAGACGCACACAGTGGGTGGGAAGCTTGCTGTACTTCTGTTTCCTTTGGTTCGTTTTTATTTTTCTGATGAATGAAAAGACCTTCATCCAGTTTGCACAAAATAAAAAATGCACCCCATAAAAAAAGAAAATCGGGGCCACAGAGGCCTGAACCCCCACTAGAGCAAATGATCCAGAGGGAAGTCTGGCACCCATAGAAGCAGACAGACAGGAAGATGGGAGGGAAGTGAGATAGACTGATGAAGGGAGGGGAGGGATGGAGGGAAGAGGGTAGGAAGAGAGGGGAGGAGGAGGATGGCAGGGATAATTACTCAATATGTTCATAAAACTAGGAAAATAAATATATAAACAAACAAATAAAAATAAATAAATAAATAAATAAATAAATAAATAAATAAATAAATAAATAAATAAAAGAAAATCCAGTTCCTCTGGACAATCACTAACATCCGACTTGCACTTTCAGGAGTCTGTGGGCCAACGTGTGAATGTAGACGCAGGTACTGTGGTTTGGTTTCTGGGGCCCAGTTAAGTCTCCGGTCCAGGCCCCAAGTCCATTTCTAGGTTTACAAGAGCTTCACAGTCCTTGTGAGGCTGAACAATCGTTTGACCAATTTGTATTTGATATTTGTGTCAAGGATTATTTCTTATCAAAATCAGTACTTAGTTCTTGTGGATGTTTATGAATGAACTGTTCTCACAACCCAGAATTCCCTGTTCTATTTCTTAGATTAAGTATCAAAGTTCATCATCTAAAATCTAACTACATAAGCTAGATATATATTTTTTCATATATATATACTATATTTTTCATATATATACTATATTTTACATACATGTAAATATAAGATAATTTACATAAATATAGTTACATGCAATATTTTTTCCATAGGTAAAAGAACATTCCCACTTGATAAGATTTTGAAAATCTAGTTAGCTTTAGACACCTAATGGCTCCAGAAAAATCACCAAATAACCTACCCATTTTCCTTTCGATTGTGAAATAAATTAAGTCATTTTTTTTTTTGAACCACTTGGCCAGGCTGTTATTTAAAGCTGGAAAAGTGAAGATGGTAGATATTAGCAAAACCGATTTAAAGTTTAGTGCAAATTAAAAAATAATTCATGGACAAAGCTATTATTACTGTTAAAGCAATCACCCTCAGGAGGAAAAAAAAAACGAGGATCCAAATTCCTTTCTTAGAAGGACATTATTAAAACATCTCTGTGGTTTATTGATTTCTTGAAATCTGCTCCTTTAAGGATATGGGAATTGCTAACAAGACTGATGCGACATTAAGCTCTACAAGATGTTTGTCACACTTGTATTTAGAAGCAATAAAAGTAACATGCCACTTTTCTTCTGGTGCACCTCTCGTTCTAACCATGGGCATGCATGCCCTCTGCTTATACCGTCCTCGGGTTAGTTCACATTAAGAGCCAGTTTACTTTGGGCGCTGGTGGGATAACTTAGTGGATAAGGGGCATACCCTCAAGTCTGGTGACCTGAATTTAATTCCCAGAAGCCTACATGGTGGAAGGAAAGTTGATCTCTGACCTCTCTCTCTCTATATATATATATGTATATATATATGTATATGTATGTGTATGTGTATGTGTATGTGTATGTGTATATATATGTGTGTATAATAAAATTTCTTTAAGGATGTAATACATACGAAGATATATAAAATATATAAATTATGAGATATATAAAATAAAATTTTTTTAAAAAAATTTTTATTATTATTTATTCAATTGTACGTGTGTGCATATGTATGTGCGCACGTGAATGTGTATGTGTGTGTGTGCGTGTGCGTGTGTGTGTGTAGAACCACGGACGAATTCGGGAACCACCATGGACGCCTCCACCTCCTTCTGTCCCGGGATTCACAGGCTCCGCCCTACCAGGACCAGAAGCGCAGGCCGCCCCCGCTTCTGCCTGGCATCTATACGTGAGATCTGGGATCCGAACTCAGGACCTTCCGCCTGCAAGGCAGAGGCTTAACTCCTGAGCCACCTCTCCAGCCCATAAAATAAAGATTTTATAAATAAAAATAAATAATTTTTTTTTTAAAGAATTGGTCTTATTGACTCTTGCAAGATGGTTCAGAGGGTCAAGGTCTCTAAATCCAAACCTAGTGATATGAGTCTGATCCCTGGAACCCATTTGGTGGCAGGATAGAACCAACTTCTGACACATGCTCATCTGTTCTTTTTCTCTCTCTCTCTAATTCCCTCATTGAGCTCTATCTCTCAAATAAACGAAATATTTTCTTTTGAAACAATAGGAACCTTGGTGTACTTTTCTTGAGGAGAGAGCCTTTCCATAGATCCTCTTACTGCTGGATTCATTCTGCTGTGCTTGGGTTTCAGCGGCTTGTTGCTTTGATTCCTTCCCAGGGAACAACTGCAGTTTTGTACGTTGTCCCTGTTCTTTGTCGTAATACAGTTCTGAATTTCAATACAGACTTGTTCAACTCTAAACTCTCTTCTAGCTCCACTTTGTTGAGCACAGACTTGAAAGCATAAGATCGTCTGCTGGAAGCCTTGGAGATAGTTAATTTAAGATCTTTATTTAAGCGACAAGGAAAACAAAACACGGGGTAGTTAAGCAACATGTCTGGAATCTTAACGCAAATGAGAATCAGACCTGGAATTTACAGCTCCCAATCCTGCGTCATTGCGTGTGCCTGTCAATTTCCTGACACCCCATGTCCTTCTTAAAGCTGGGTTGTCCTCTGTTCTGTCATTGGGCATTTTCCCACCTTGACCCCTCCACCTGTGGTCTTCATGACAAGAATAATGTAATTGCTGCCTGCGCTAGGTGACCAAGACTTACTGATTACTCCTCATGATGGAATAAACTGGGTGTAAACAACAGTTTTCTACAGCACCTACCATGTTGAACTTTAGAGTTGTGAATTGAAAACTTTTGTCTCTCTTGTGTCTGTTGTTGTGGGGAGACATACTTTGGGCAATGACTTTGTTTTTAAATGTCTATATGATTGTTCTGTACCATTTATTCAGCAATTATGACTTGGATTATATATATATTTTTAAAATGGGAATAGAGTAATAATGACAGTCTAATGACAGACTGACATGCTTTTTGTGAATCGTCAGTATCTATGTGCTAAAAGCCTAGATTCATCCAGCAGGAAGATTATGGTTGGACATATGTTTGCCAGCAGCATGACCTTGGACTATATCATTAAAGCTTTGTTTACTCACCAATGAAAATGTGGACAATAATGTTGGATATGAAATAATACTCTGGTAATTAAGATAATGTGCCATTTATTATCTAAGATGGGGGCCTGTCACTTGTAAGTTTTCAGTAAATGACAATTTTACTAACACACACACACACACACACACACACACACACACACACACACCTCTCCAGAAGAAAGGGGAAGAGAATGGCAAAATCTTAAATGCATCAATTTTAATTTTTCCTTTTTTTTCCAGTTGAGAATCTCTTGCTGAAGATGCTGCATTATAAATGGACTTGTCCACAGCCGCTTGTATCAGAAGTCTGATCATTTATTCCTTGATGAGAAATATTGTGGTCTATTAGTGAGGAGAAAGATTAACTGAACATTAATCAGAAGCTTCATCAGAAGGAGCCACGTGCATGGATCACCAAAACTGCTGGAGAGAAGCTGGGCATATCGATACAATCAGAGCCTAGGGAAGAGGTGGCCTCACAGCTCCGTTCACCCGGGTACCCCCAAATGTTCGTAAAAATCCATATATGCTATTATTTTTAAAGAGAAGTTTATCTGATTTTGTTTTACTTACATTTCCCCCTTCTCCCACGCAATTAATGTCTTGCTGGTACCGTGCCTGGAAACAGTAGGAGAAAATGACTTGCTAGAAGTATATTTCTAAATTAGCTATCATCTCAGCGACGTGTGTACTTCGTCAGTGTGTTTATTTCTTGGTTATTGTCTGCTTTTCTAAAAATACCTAGACATGGGCTATGTGTGTCTTGGTAATTCCCCGACTGTGATAAAGGCTGCCAGAATTTGCCATTTTAGGGTTCTTGCTTTTGTTTCTAGGATGCTGCATCTCCCCCAGATGGGCCCCCTGCAAACTCTTCTCTAGCTCACTTAAGTGTAGTCAAAAATTTTGGATAAAGTAAAGTTGTATTCAGGATGGCGCACCAAAATCAAAAACTAAAAACAAAATAACCATCCCCCTATTTTGAAAGCTTCGGAAGGGAAACCCCATTTAAGCTCAGTAGTCACGAAAAGAGAGACTTCACAGGGTATAAATTCCCTGCCAGGGTGGAGGACTATGATTTAGCTACTTTCTAGAGTGCCATTATATCAGCACATAATGGGACAGAGTCATCCAAGAAGCAGAGAAGCAGGATCAGAGAAGTGTGTGTGTGTGTGTGTGTGTGTGTGTGTGTGTGCGCGCGCGCGCGCGCGTGCACGGTTCTCTACGTGTTACGCATCTGTGTGTATGCACGTATGTCCATGAGAGTGTATGTATGTGTCTCTGTGAGTATATGCACATGTGTGTATGTGTTCATGGCAGTGTGTGTATGCACATGTATACATATGAGTATATGTGTACTCATATGTATTGTATGTGTGTGGGCAAGTGCATTTATGCATATATGTGCATGCATATGTGCCAGTGTATGCATGTATAGTATGCGTATGATGTATACACATGTGTGTATATAGCATGTGAGTATGCATGTATACAACTGTGCATGTGTGCATGTATATTTATGCATATGCAAGTATGTGTGTTTGTGCATGTGTGTGGTGTATGAATATCTATGCATATGCATACATGCGTATGCAAGTGTGTGTGTGAGTTTTTAAAAAGGTCTACTAAGCTCCTAATCTACAGTTGTCAGAATTCTTTCCTCTATTTTTGCCTTTTCCCCAAGGCTCAGAGCTCTACCTCATATGCGTGCAGCTTTAGAGATGCGGTAGTGTTCAGGAAATAAGGAAGAATAAGTTGTGAGACTCTGGGGAGCATTGCATTGGGTTTATAACCCATTTGGAAATGTAACCACAATTTCATCTCATCCCCGAGACCCCCACAGAGCAGTAACTGTGGAGAGTCAGATGATTCACCTAATTTCTTTGATGTAAATTTAAAACTTCTCCTGACAGATTATGGCGGAGGACTGGGGCTTGAATGCATCATTGTGAAGAATTTTTGCAATTGCCCCGAAATGCGGAGCTAGAGAGAACAGATGCTTGGAGATGTCGTTGACATTTCCAAGTTTTTATAGCCCTGGTACCTAGCCCACTAACTCCAGTGTGCTTTACACGCAGAGAAGGATCGTTCGTCATCTTGATGCCAAGATGACACCCACAGCTCGACAGGAAATGGATTGCTTATTTCTACCTCCTGCTGGGCCAGTCAAGCTAGAAGCATGGCAGGCATTTATTGGTCACCCTGTGTATACACGAATGACAGACCAGGATCAATACTTGTTTTGCGAACGAGGAACTGAGAGTTTCCAAAATTACTCACATGGTAGAAAGTGTAAATTTCTGTTCTGTTCACATTGAAAATTATTTGCTTGGCAAAAGTGACTTCATTGTGATTCGTGCAAATAGTAGTCATTAGAAGTTCATTTAAATTCCTGAACAATTAATGCTGGAGTAGATGGTATATACCTATCAGCACCATTCTTGCTATTTAAGTGCAAGTATTTTTCAGGTAGCTCAGCAAACCTGCCAGCATTGAGCAATCTGGACAACTTCCCAGGCAGAAGATACTTTATATTTTACATTTTGCGTTGCAGACATTATAGTCATAAAAATCTCTGTAGCAGGCCTCCCAGCTTTCAGGGAAAATTCCGTTTTGGTGCTATATAACCTTTGAACACAATTGAAGACTATATTGAGGTCAGAATTGCTCATATTTTTGCTACTGGATGAAGGAGAATGTCTAGGGACGTGGCTAACATTATGTTTCTATTTCTCTGGAAACCTAGTGATAATAGTTGGATCAGCCAAGCTATGGCGTGCCCGCTCGGACCAGCGGGCATGCTGCAAGTCATTGAGCATCTACATATCCAAGTGTTCACATCATTGATTTGTCTGTTCTGTCAAAGTCACATGGTGCGATCTCAGGGGAGATTGCCGTCCCCTCGTATGCTTTCATGAAGATTTCTAGCTCTGCTTCTCCCCACAGCTTCCTGGGAGCTGTCTGCCTGGGACCTCACAGTCTGTGATCAGGCATCTCCAGGGCATAGTCCACACATGAGTGGGAAAGCAGTCCGTGGGGACAGATAAGCTGTTACGGGAGATAAGGACTTTTCATCAGCTCAGCCGACCCAGTGGCTTTACCTGCTGTCTAGTCGTTACCTTTGACCCCCTAAGGTTCCCCTAGGCACCTGCTGCTGGGGTCTTTTGCCTCGACTTAGATCACTGAGCCAGGTGGGTCTCATCTAGCAATTTGACTCTAGTCTCAACTACTGGACCCATCTGGGTGCCCGGCAGATGGAACTTGAGCAGAAGGCAGTAATTCACAGACTCAACTTTTAGTTGGACTTCCTGCCTTTCTACTCTAGCTTCTCTCTCCCTTGGGACTAGAACTTGATCCTGATCAGGAAGCACCGATGATGCCCACCCAGAACTTACCACTTCCAGCACTGTGATGATGTTTTGCCGGCTGAGTCAGTCCACAGACCTGAACTTTAATGCTTGTGGTTGGCTCCCTTTACTTGGTGCCAGATTTTCCTGATATTGACTTTGTTTGCTGCCAATCCAGCTCCCGATGCCGGCTCTGGTTTCGTTGCCAGCACACCTGTTGCTCACTGCCGACTCTCCCCTGGTGCAGATTTGCCATCTGCCTGGACTTTTTCTGAATTATTTCCCCACTGCTGAGAATCTGTGCTGTCCTCAGTGTCTGTAACTATGATTAGAACAAGAAAAAGAAAAAGAAAAACTTCCAAGAACCAGGATGTAAGAGTTTCATCCCACTCCCTGCTCAACTTTGGCTGTAATATACACTGTTGATAACTCATGCTAAGAAGGAGGAAAAAAATATATTCCACATTCAGACCAATAAGCAAATGATTGAACACGTGCTATCCCCAAAGCCCAAAAGGTTTGGGCTCAGGCAGGGAAAGAGAGCTTTATTTTATCTACCTGGCTATGGAGAGGTCTTGGGAATAGTTAGCAGAGATGTTAGGAAAGTTGAGTGGAAAGGCAAAACTAGGTTTTAGCAGTGCATGTGGGTGTGAACAAGAAGTCACTTGGGGACACACACACACATATATATATATAGTGTGTATGTGAGTGAGCATATCTGTGTGATATATGTATGTGTCTACATGTAAGCCAACCTGTGTGTGTATCGATACCTTCTGTCTTCCTTGATTACTGTTCACTTTATTTTTGGAGACAGAATTTCTCACTGCATCTGCACCTTGCAGTTTTGGCTAGACTAGCTGGCGAGCAGGTCCTGGGGAATGCCTGCTTCTGTTCCACCCTCTGTTGGGTTACAGACAGGTGATGACTGTCTTTTCATCTTTTCTTTCTTTCTTTCTTTCTTTCTTTCTTTCTTTCTTTCTTTCTTTCTTTCTTTCTTTCTTTCTTTCTTTCTTTCTTTCTTTCTCTCTCTCTCTCTCTCTCTCTCTCTCTCTTTCTTTCTTTCTTTCTTTCTTTCTTCTGTTTGTGTGTGTGTGTGTGTGTGTGTGTGTGTGTGTGTGTGTGTGTGCGCGCGTGTGTTTACCAGAGGACATTTGAGTGTGGATGCCTGTGGAGACTCAAAGGCGGCACTGGGACTCAATTCTGGGTTGTGCTACCTCTTTACTGCCTTGGGGTTTCTCAGGCTCTGCCTACCAAGGCCAGAAATGCAGTCCACCTCCATATCGGCATAGTATTTTTACATGGGATCTGGGGAATCTGAACTCAGATCCTTTCCTTTGCGAGACAGAGGCTTTAATCCCAGCACCATCTCCCCAGCCTTGGGCCTGACTTTGATGTGAAATTGGGTGTCCAATCTCAGATCCTCTTGTGTCTGCAGCAGGCACTTTGCCAGCTGAGCCACCTCCCAACCCCCACACCGAGACCATTTATAGAAAGACATTTGAGAATGTGAACTACCTGCGCTGTACACCTGTTCAGGAGCAAATAAACAAATGGAGTAGCATCAATATCCAAAACATGAGCATGGATGCAACGTGCTGGAAAGGTGAAGGAAGTGTCATTAAATATACATGACTGAAGAGTTATAAAGTTGTTTGTTGCTGGGCCTTCCCCCAGTGCAGATGGTGGCTGCCTTTTAACACGCCTAGGGATATTTACGCAGTGACAGTAATCCCTGCCAGGGAGATGTGGAGCTCCTGCTGGGGCGAGAGGGGACCAATGAGATAGATGTTCTCACTGGTCAAGCTTCAGGGGGTTGCTGAAGCCAAGTTGGAAAGGAAACGAGAGCTCTCGGGTTTGGTAAACCTGAGTGTTGACAGAGAGAAATGAGATGGAGGCTTAAAGAACAGGGAGGAAAGAGCCTGGGTTAAGGGCTTGAGAAAACAGCAATTTGAAAAGGATTAAGAGGAAGAATCGGAAAGACAAAACAGAAAAGAAACAAGATCAGGTGATGACGGCCGAGGGCAAGAGGTTGGGATGTAGGAAGAGGAGAAATCACAGACAAAACAGAGCGCATTGGAATTCATTTTGGGGAAACTGAATAAAAAGTGAGGCTTCAGAATTCAGGAAAGAACCAGAAGGTCTGTGGTAGTTAGCTTCAGGTGTCGACTTGACAGTTAAGGCTTAGGAAGTCCTGAGCAAGTCTGCAGAACGTTGCCTAATTATGAAAGAAGACCCAGTCCGTAGTGGGTGGAACTTTTCCCCAGGCAGGTAAACAAGATGGATGGAGGTTATTCAGGAAGCTGACGTATTTTGGCATATGTTTGTACGGCACTGTCTTGCAAGTGGGGTTTGCTCCTCTCTCAGCAGTCCCCTGGATAGGATGTGACCAGTGCCCTCTCCCCCCCACCCCCGTGCTGGATTAAGAACTGTAACAGGACAATTGTAGGCCAAAATAAAACCCGTTGTTTTCCCTTAAGCAATTTGGTTGTGAATTTATCAGCAACGTCCAGGCAAATTATGGCAAGGCCCCAGCCACATTCAGAATAATAAGCAAATGATTGAACATGTGCTATCCCCAAAGCCCAAAGGGTTTGGGCTCAGACAGAAAAAGAGAACTTAATCTACCTAGCTATGGAGAGGTCTTGGTAATGGTTAGCAGAGATGTCAAAAAAGGGGGCTGGAGAGGTGGCTCAGGGGTTAAACCCCTGCCTTGCAGGTGGAAGGTCCTGAGTTCGGATCCTAAGACCCCACGTATAGACGCCAGGCAGAAGCTGGGGACGGCTTGCGTTTCTGGTCCTGGTAGGGCGGAGCCTGTGAATCCCTGGGGCAGAGTAAACAAGGAGGAGGTGGAGGCGTTCATGGTGGTTCCTGAATTCGTCCATGGTTCTACACACACATACACTCACACACACACACACACACACACACACACACACACACATGAATACACGCATACATGCACAATTGAATAAATAATAAAAAAAAGAGATGTCAAGAAAGTTGATTGGAAAGACAAAGCTACATTTTAGCAGTGCATATGGGTGTGAACAAGAAGTCACATGGGGACACACTGATCCAAACTCATACAGGAGTAAACACAAAATAGAAACCTGTGTTCCTACTTGGTTCCTAATGCCTTCTGATGTGTTCAATCTCCATGCAGTAGGACACTATATTATCTGTGTATCTATTTGTTTGTGTATGTGTTTGTGTATAAGTAGTATGTTTATATGTGTATATGGTGTGCATATGGTGTGTGTGTGTGTGTGTGTTTGAATAAGTCGAAGGTCCACGTTGGATGTCTTATGTAAAAGAATTGAAGTTTCACTCAAAGATGACCAGAAACTTTTTTTTCCTAAAGAATAAGGTAATTATAGTACTTAAGAGAAAATAATTTATATAGCAGAAGAAATGTAGAGTGACTACTCTGTGGATCAACTTAAATTCTAGCCAGCATAGATGGTGAGGAAAGATAAGATGTAGTTGGCAGGAGAGCCTGGAGCCTGGACAGGAGCTATCTGATATGCAAAAGACAGCAAGGAAGTATCAGAGCCATGTACCTTGGGGACTTACGAGCCCATCAGAAGCTCGGAGAGAAGCGAGGCACAGGTGGGCAGGGAGCCAAGGTGACCGTAGACCACCAAAAGGGAGAAGCCAGTGTATTAGGTGAAGAGCAAGCTATTCCAAAAAGTGGTTATTTTAAATGCTTAGAAAAGGAAAAACAAGGTAGATTACCTATCAAGCCCCGAGTAGAAGCAACATTTTGTGATTTCAGAAAGACATATGGGGGCTGAATATCTTCCCTATATGATCAGCAGAATCAATTAGAATAGTGAGTCACACACTATTGGGCAATGTATGGAATGTAAAGATTCAAAAGCAATTTTCCCAGACATCCTGTCAGAAACTTAGAGAGAAATAGTCAAGCAGATCTCTGAATTTTCTTTGACACTGTTTACTGCCAGAGTAACCATGATGGTAAAGATGATGACTGGTATGCTACAAAAGAAAAGAAAAGAAAAGAACAGAAAAGAAAAGAAAAGACAAGACAAGACAAGAAAAGAAAAGACAAGACAAGAAAAGAAAAGAAAAGAAAAGAAAAGAAAAGAAAAGAAAAGAAAAGAAAAGAAGAAACCCAAGCACTTCTTCAGAACCCTGAGTACATGGGAGGCCAATCAATATGCTATTTTTAACCCAGCAATAATTAACTAATATAACAAATTCATGACAAAGGCATTTATAACTTCTAATTTTATAGAATAATAAAACCTTAATAAAGCAGGACATGTGAAATAATATCGGAAAACAGGCATCACGAAAGGTTCAAAGTGTGAAACTATAATAGAATTGAGACTTACTGTCTAGTCATCGCAATAAATGGGAACAATCTAAATTCCCTTATTTTTATGAAATAATCCACACTAAATAAAATATAAACTGAAACAAAAATCAGAATTTTATGCTGGATGAAAAAAATCTCCCTTGTACTCTAATACCCCCAAAATTGTTCTTTTAATTTCTACTATACTTTTCATGCTTTGACAATTTCATATATGAATATAATGACTTTATTTCATTTCATCCCTTAATATCCAATGTAATCCCCTTCCTTCTTCCATCTGTCCCCCTCCTACTCTTCTGAATTTCATCTGCTTGTCTGTACTAGCATGTGCCTGAGCTCTTGCTGGAGCAGGGGTGATAAGCAGCGGGTATAGCACTGAGGAAAGTAGCTCCCCTTCCTGCAGCCAGCATTAACCATCAACACTCTCTCATGGAGGGGAAGTACCTCATATGGTCGTACCCCTTCCATAGTGAAATGTTGAGAAGCCAAAACTTGTGGGAATAAATAGAATAGTGGTAACTCAAAAATTCAGAAGTAGCAGGAAGCATTTAGAGCACTTGAAAACAAACAGAAACTGTTGCAGTTAGCCTGCATGGTTACTGATAAACCATCATCAATGCCTTAAGGGAACAAGGGGTTTATTTTCTTTTACCATTGTCTAGTTACAGTTCTCAATCTAGCTTGACAGGAGAGCATACACCAACACCAGGACGGAGGGAACTGGTCACACCATCTCTACATAATGGCTGAGAGATGGACAATCCTTACTTGCCAGACCAGCATGTCTGGCCAAGTGTACACAAGGATGCCAACTTTCTCAAGCAGCTCTCTGTATTTTATTCCAGGGCCTAGTCCAACCCACCATCAGCTGGGGCTTCCTCATCAGATAATCTCCTGCAGGTTTATTCTGGGCTTAACTCAACAACTAATTCTCTACAAATGCGCTCAGAGCTCAAAGTCAAGTTGACATCTATGCCTAACTATGAGAAACAAACACAGAAATGTTAGAATTAACTAGATTTTAAAGGAAAAGAGCCTGAAATGGAATGAAGAACACCATTTCAGAAGCTGTGATTTCTGGATGGCAGAAATCTCTGTCTGAAAGATTACTAAACCAGAGGCTAATCAGGATGTGTTAAGGATTTTAATGGTTCCCAAAGAGATGATCTACCAAATTGGACTAATACTTTGTTTCCTAAAGCAGAGATAAAATGTTTTCACAATATTAATCTTACCAATCCATAAGCATGGGAGGTCTTTCTATCTTCTAGTATCTGTCCTCTTCAATTTTTTTCTGAAGTGTTTGGTGGTTTTTGTCATATAGGTCTTTCACTTCCTTGGTTAAATTTATTCCACTTTTTTTTTGAGGTTATGGTGAATGGGATGGATTCCTTCATTTGTTTGTTGTTGGAATCCTCAGCTTGATTGTCTCTGGTATACAGTTTTTCTCTGGTACACAGGGAGGGTAATATGTTTTTAAAATTGCAAAGTATATTACATCAGAAAAAAAACCTTAAATGGATGTAAGGTAAGAAAACATTTCAGAGGATTCATCTGACCACACTACCAAGAGATGCTGGAAACGTGTAGAAGAGCCCCTTGCTTCAATCATGTGAGAGGTAAACAAAGTCAAAATTTTCCTACATAGTTGCTGGATCAAAGAAGGGATCAAAGTTGCAGCTTTGATGTTCAGAAGACGGGGAGAGTCAGAAAGGCCAGCATCAAAACACAAGGGATCTGGTCAAAGCTTTAGCCACAGGCAGAGACTAGTGTAAACCAGCTCTTTGTTAAGTGAGAATGAATGAAAATATTGTATCTAAACACTTCATGAAATAAAACAAACAAATCAACCTAGGGAAATCAGGAAAAAGCACCTAATAAAACAAAAACAGTAGCTGGTAAATAGCAGTGTTTGAAGATTAGGCTAATGAACACAGGGTTGGCTAAAAATTATGCATATTTACAAAGATAAAACATCTGCAACTTTTCAAATCATGGAAACAAGGCAACACTGTTAGCGCCTCATTCTAGAAGAAAAAAAATCATCAAAGGTACTGTAAGATTTCAGAAACGAAATCCAGGTTATTTCCTTGAATATAGATGTTGAACCTAGGTTAAATGAGTAACTATAAAGTCAAATACCAATTCGTAAATTGATACAATAAATGGAAAACATATAATACATTGGAATGTTTTTTTATTTATAGCGTATTTTTTTTTCACTCACATAAACTTGATAGATACCCCATTCCCCTCCCTTCCTTGACCCCTCCCTGGATTCCCTTGTTCCCTCCCCCCCTTTCTCCTTCTTTTTCCCCCCTCCGTCTCTTTCTCCCAGTGCCCCCCCTCCTGGAGCATCCTTTACAGTGCAAATACATTGGAATTTTGAAAGTCATCAATAGCAACATCTGGAAATCAGCTAAATCTGAGCTTCATGAGTAAAATTTTGAAACATTTTAAGATAACTTTGATTTTTTTTATAGATTTTTAAAATTTATTATTTATTCAATTGTGCGTGTGTGTGCGTATATGTGTGTATGTATGTGTGTGTGTGTAGAAACACGGACGAATTTGGGAACCACCATAGACGCCTCCACCTCCTCCTTGTTTACTCTGCCCGGGGAATCACAGGCTCCACCCTACCAGGACCAGAAACACAGGCCGCCCCCGCTTCTGCCGGGCGTCTATACATGGGGTCTAGGATTCGAACTCAGGACCTTCCGCTTGCAAGGCAGAGGCTTAACCCCTGAGCCACCTCTCCAGCCCCTGATTCACTTTTTAATATAATCATTCTAATAAAAGTAAAAATTTTCACCAAATTTATGGAATGTTCTGAATATAAGACAAATCAATAAATTGAGTTTATTAATGTATTAAAGTTATCAAGTCATATAAAAACTCAGAGGAGGGCTGGAGAGGTGGCTCAGGGGTTAAGCCTCTGCCTTGCAGGCGGAAGGTCCTGAGTTCGGATCCCAGATCCCATGTATAGACGCCAGGCGGAAGCAGGGGGCGGCCTGCGTTTCCGGTCCTGGTAGGGCGGAGCCTGTGAATCCCGGGGCAGAAGGAGGTGGAGGCGTCCATGGTGGTTCGCGAATTCGTCCGTGGTTCTACACATACACAGACACACACACACACACAGACACACATGCGCGCACATACACACGAACATGCGCACAGTTGAATAAATAAAAAAAAATTAAAAAAAAACCTCAGAGGAGATCTGTTCTAGCACATATTGTCATGTCAATATGTAATTAGAGAGTCTGTTGTAAAAATGTAGATAATACATCTAGAGATTTTAGAGCAGACTTCATGCATATTCACATACATATGAAACACCTAAGAACCTAAGGTACTATAAAAATGTAATGGATTATTTAGTGGATAGTGTTGGAGAAAGCACAGTATATAGAAATAAAGCAAAGGGGCTGGGAATACAGCTCAGTGGTAAAGTTCTTGCCTACCGTAGGCAAGGCCTAAGTTCAATTCCCAGCACTGTGAAGACAAACAAACAAACAAATAAACAAACAAAAAAGTAAGATTTATGAAGAACTCCAAATGGTTTATATAGCTAAATATTAAAACCATTAAGCTAATAGAAAATACACAGAAGAAAATTTAAATCCTCTAAGAAGATGACAACACTCTAGAGTCATAAGGTGTAAAATTGCTGAAAGTGATTACATCACATTATATATTTGTACTCAATATTGATCACCATTGAGACTAATATCTAAAATATACATGAGCCTCATGCAAATAAGAGGTAGATATTATTCCCAGGAAAAAAACAATTTAAATACACATCAAGGCAATTCATAGACAGAAACTCACAGGACTAATAAGCTTACAAAGAGATCCTCAGAATCATTAGTAATTAGATAAATGCAAATTAAAGTAGCAATGACATCTCTGAAGACCTGTCTGATGGATAGAACAGCACCTGATACTGCTAAATGATGGTGGGAGGAGAGAAACAGGTGTATTCTGGCTTGGATGGATGATTGATGGCATAGTGTAGCACCGGCCTTTTCTTTGGGTTCTGACCTCCATGAGGGGAGAAACTGTCTGTCATTTTCTCACTATGGAGTGTTGCTTCATCACAACTCCACAAGCTTTGCAGCTATCAAAAAATGGACTGAAATCACCAAGACTATAAGCTAAAATATACTTCCCCTCTTTTTCATAAAATATTTGAGAGAGAGAGAGAGAGAGAGAGAGAGAGAGAGAGAACACAAACGTATCCTGCGACTTAAATGTGGAGGCCATGGGACTACTTTCCAAAGCTGATGTTGTCCTTCTACTATGCAGGCTTTGGGAATAGAACCCAGGTTGACACTTTTACCCATTGATACATCTTTTTAGCCCACCTTTTCTGCCAAACATCTCAGATATTTGTCATGGTAACAGAAGGCTGACACAGGTGTCAATCAACACATTAGTTTTGAAATGACACAAGTCAGCTTATGCCCTGAAGATTATTGAAGGGAAGTAGCCTTGAGTCTGAAGCTCACTGTGGATTGAATGAGCCTCTACTGTTAAACTGACTTTTTTTTTGCACAGTTCTTTTTGTAGTTGAGATCTGAAGTAATATTAGCTCTTCACTATAATTGGTCCATGATACTGCATTCTTTTTTGTTGTCTAAAAGCAACCATGAAATTTCTGAAAAGATTCATATGAAATTGCTTGCACTATAAGGCAAATTTCAGTGTATTCCAGAACTATGATATTTTTCATGTTATAGTGTTACAAGAATAAAGTAAGAAAAAGCAATGTAGTAAACACCTATATGTTTGTGCTTTTATCTGCACATTTATGAATGTGAATGGAGGCAACATTTCTAGTTATTGAGTTGATGATGTTTACTTAACTATTTCTCAAAACTGTAAAATTAATGTTTATGCTATAGCACACTGAAATAAATTCAAGGTTGTTGAAACAATGGAATCTAAAATAAGGCACTAAATAAAAAGTGGAAAAGGAGATATTATGCAAGAATAAGGCAGTAAATAAAAATGGAAAAGAAGATATTATGCAAGAATATACTGAAATTTGATTGGAAAAAATAAACAAAGAATGAAGAGTAGAAAGAACAAAAATGTGTGTTTCACTTGATTATATGAGAAACAGAATCAAACTGTCCTAATAGATATGATATAAATTCAAAAGGTGAATGTCAAATACAAAAATATATTTGTAATTCATGACAGAGAATTCGTTTTAAATCTCCCAGATTCCTCAAAATGACCCAGAGCATGAATACCCCAACAGAGAGACATGTAGGAATTGTGAAAATATATTTAATGACATCACTGTTAGATTGAATACAAGTTAAGATGATTGGCAGCACTTTTAACAGCTAATTTGATGAAAATATAAAACTTGGTCACCTCGACCTTTATTAACACCTGTCATGGAGACTTCCTTTGTCCTATGCACCACCACTGGGGACCAGCCATATCCAAATACTCACTATGAAAAAGATTCAGCCTGTCTGATTAGGAAAACATGTCCTTGTTCTCAGAGGGACGTTCATTCTAGCCAGGAAAAAGCTGAGGTGGATCTTCCAGGAGCCCACATGGTTGGAAGGGAAAGGACCCTCCTCCATCATAGAGGATAAACCACTACTGAAAAAACTCTGCCCCTCCCAATTGTGTACTGCTTGTCCTCGTTCCTATCAAATACCGTGATATCTGGCAGATATACAAGAAAGCTAGGCTTCCTCTTGGACAGCTGAAGAGGTGACCTATCCAAGGATATCTGGCAAGAGAAGCCCTGCAGTCTGAGGAGAGAGATTTTATGTCATGTTCTGGCTTTCTTTGCAGCTAGTAGTAGCATAGCAAAGGAAAACTCGGTTTAGTGATTTAGCCAAGAAATTCAAATTACAAAAGCCCAGTTTCTATGGCTTCCAAACAGCCAAGGTAAACATCCAATCTGAAAGGAACAGTCTCCTTGTTGATACAATAAAGAATTCAAAGGAGAGGAATTTCTTTCCAATGCCAATGAAATGATGCCTTGTGTGAAGAGGAACCCAGACTGAGTTTCACGTTGGACTGGGGACCAAAAGAACTAGAACAGTAATAACAAAATGAGGATTAGGCCAGGAAGAACACATGGTAGCCTCCTCTGCCACCATGGAATAACCTTCTTTTCAGGTTCTTTCATATCAATATTCTGGCGCAGGAAATAAGGACTGATATTTGGCCTCACATTTCCAGTGAACTTATGGGCAGAAAGAAGGGCTTACACTGTGGCTTTGGCACACAAAGCATCAGAGCAGAGTGAAAGAAGTGACCATTGGTGCTGTTAGCCCAGAACAGAAGTTGCTCACAGAACTGTGCGGTAAAGGTCACTGGCATGAAATGCACTTCAGTGAAACAGTGTGTTGAATCTGCAGCAGCAGACTTGTGGTTTAATCAACTTTTCAAAGGAGGGATAAAATTGCTAGATTTCATGGAGGCATATATCCTTGGCAGAGGAACTGGCTTCCTTGAGGGTAGATGAACATCATGGGATCAGAGGGATGCTGAGTCTAATAAATTCTTTTTCCTCAGAATCTAACTTGTGAACAGATGGGATGTGCTATTATTTGATTCCCTTTTAAAGAAATACTGTCATAATTAGGCACAGGTGTCAACTTGACAGTTGAAGGTTTGGGCTCTGGCACATTTACAGAGAATTAGTTGTAGGGTTAAGCCCAGAGCAAACCTGCAGAGAATTGTCTAGCTGATGGGGAAGGCCCAGCCCATGGTGGGTGGAACTAGGCCCTGGAATAAAATACAGAGAGCTGCTTGAGGAAGTTGGCATCCTTGTGCACACCTGGCCAGACATGCTGGTCTGGCAAGAAAGGATCGTCTGTCTCATGGCTGTTTTGTAGAGATGGTGTGGCCAGTTCCCTCAGTCCTGATGTTAGTGTGAGCTCTCCTACTAAGATAGACAAACAACTGTTTGTTTTATTTCCTGAAGTGTTAGATACAATATTTTCATTCATTCTCAATTAACAAAGAGCAGATTTATACTAGTCTCTGCCTGTGGCTAAAGCTTTGACCAGATCCCCTATGTTTTAATGTTGGCCTTCCTTACTCTCCCTGTTCTCTGAACATCAAAGCTGCAACTTTGATCCCTTCTTTGATCCAGCAACTATGTAGGAAAACTGTGACTTTGTTTACCTCTCACATGATTGAAGCAAGGGGCTCTTCTATGCGATTCCAGTAACTCTTGGTAGTGTGATCAGATGAAGCCTCTGAAATGTTGTCCTACCTTACACCATTTAAGGTTTTTTTCTGATGTAATATACTTTGTTATTTTAGAAACATATTACCCTCCCTGTGTACCAGAGAAAAACTGTATACCAGAGACAATCAAGCTGAGGATTCCAACAACAAACAAATGAAGGAATCCATCCCATTCACCATAACCTCAAAAAAAAAGTGGAATAAATTTAACCAAGGAAGTGAAAGACCTATATGACAAAAACTACCAAACACTTCAGAAAAAAAGTTGAAGAGGACAGATACTAGAAGATAGAAAGACCTCCCATGCTCATGGATTGGTAGGATTAATATTGTGAAAACATTCTATCTCTGCTTTAGGAAGCAAAGTATTAGTCCAATTTGGTAGATCATCTCTTTGGGAACTATTAAAATCCTTAACATATCCTGACTGGCTTCTGGCTTAGTAATCTTTCAGACAGAGATTTCTGCCATCCAGAAATCACAGCCTCTGATATGGTGTTCTTTATTCCATTTCAGGCTCTTTTCCTTTAAAATCTACTTAATTCTAACATTTCTGTGTTTGTTTCTGTCATAGTTAGGCATAGGTGTCAACTTGACAGTTGAGGGTTTGAGCTCTGGGAGAATTTGTAGAGAATTAGTTGTTGAGTTAACAGAGCAAACCTGCAAGAGATTGACTATCTGATGAGGAAGGCCCAGCCCATGGTGGGTGGGACTAGGCCTGGAATAAAATACAGAGAGCTGCTTGAGAAATTTGGCATCTTGTATACATTTGGCCAGACATGCTGGTCTGGCAAGTAAGGATTGTCCATCTCTCAGCTGTTATGTAAAGATGGTGTGGACAGTTCCCTCGGCCCTGGTGTTGGTGTATGCTTTCCTGTCAAGCTAGAATGAGAACTGTAACTGGACAACCATAAGAGAAAATAAAGCCCTTGTTCCCTGAAGGCACTCAATGGTGAGTTATCAGCAACCATGCAGACTAACTGCTACAAATATATACATATCCATGTGGCCACAGGAAACAACACACTGAAGCAAAAAGTAAGAAAACGAGGATTAGGAAAGTTCTGAACATTATTAAACAGCTAAATGATAAGATGAATATGTAACTTTCAAAAACAACTCTAAATGTTAGTGGACTCAAATTTTCAATCAAAAGATACATGAAAGCAGATTAGATTAGAAAACCAAAAAGCAAACAAACCTACAAGACTAATCTATTTGTTGCCTTCAAGAAATGTACCTCATGGGCAAAGGCAAACATAGCTTTATGGCAAAGGAATGTAAATAAGTTTCCAAGCAAATGAAACTGTGAAAACAAAGAGGGTGTGATTAGATTGACATCTGACAAAATAGGCTTCAAACCAGAAGCAATCAGAAAAGATAAAGAAGGTCAATCCAAAAAAGCTTAAAATTCTAAGTAACATGCACTCAATTTGAAGAAACAAACACCGCTAGGTATAAAGACACTGATTGATCTCAAGACAGTAATAGCAAGTGACTTCAGTACTGAATTTTCACCAATACACAGGTCATATATACAGAAATAAAACAAAACATACAGAGAGCTAAATGACATAAGAGGTCAAATAGAAATATGTGACACCTATGGAATATTCCATCCGTACACTGAGCAGTTCTTTCAACTTTCTCTAAAATAGACCACATTCTAGGATACCAGGCAAGTTTTAAATATACAAGAAAATTGACATAATGTCATGTATTCCATCTGATCAGAATGAATTTGAGTTAGAATTTAGCAAGAAAATCTATGCAAAATAAAGGAACTCATGGATTGAAAAATATAATATTGACTGATGAATGGACCATTGAAGAAACCAGGAAGGAAATTAGAGTAATTGAATAAAAATGAAAACACAACATACCAGAATCTGTGGAATGTGATGAAAGTTTTCTCAGAGGAATGCTTATAGCTATAAATACCTACATTAAAAAGTCAGCGACATTTTAAATAGATAACTTGATATGTCTCAATGTCTTAAGACCAACAAGAACAGGCCAAATGTAAAATTAGTTGATGGGAAGAAATAAGAATGATTAGGGCAGAACATTGTGAAATGAAAATAAAAAGAAAAATAGAAAGAATGAAACAAGAATTTTTTTCTTTAAAAATAAAGGCAATAATAAACACTTAGCCAAGTGAAACAAAAGAATAAGAAGTTCAAAAATATGAAAATTATAGAACAAAAGGGAGTTATTACTGCATATACCAATGACATGTGGAGACCCACTATGACATACAAACAGATGATAGACATACAAACAGAAAAGAGAAAACTATTACATATGATGAACACTTTCAGCAAAGTGCCAGCATATAAAATTAACATACAAAAATCAATAGCATTCCTATGTACAAATAATAAACATGTTGCAGGAGAAGTTTCTTTGCAGGAAAACAACCTTTTATTCACACTTACTTTAAAAAACATGACTTCAAATAATTTCATAAATACAAAGATAAAGACCACTATCAGTGAATAGCCAGTACTACACAAATAAGGACTCAGTATAAAAAAAAAAAAAAAACTGCAGGCCAATTTCCCTGTCAAAAATGGATGTGAATAGTTTCAATTAAATCTTTACAAACTGGATTCAGTTGCATGTCAAAAAGATCATTCATCATGACCAAGTGGTTTTATTCCAGGAAGGCAAGGTTGGTTCAATGTACATAAGTGAATGAATGTAATAAATCACAGTAATAGTCATGTGACCATTTCAATATCTCTTCATGATTAAAGTCTTGCAACAAGTGGGAATAGAAGGAACATCTCTCAACATAAGAACAGTGATAAGCAACACATCTACAGTCTAAATTATACAAATAAAGAATAGTTCAAAACATTGAAACTAAAATCAGGAGCAAGACAAACCTAAAGACTCCACCTGAAAGTTGTTAAATATGTGGGTTGGGGAGATGGCTCAGAGGTTAAAGACTGCCTCACAAATAGAAAGATCTGGTTTGGATCCCCAGATGCCATATAAAAAATGCCAGATGGAAATGGTGGTGGGTTACAATTCAGGATTTGGAAAACAGAGTCTGAAAATCCCAGAGCAGGGCAACAAGAATATAGAACAATTTTTGCTGTGTCCTTATTTATGTAGTACTGGCTGTTCAATTATAGTGTTCCTTGTCTTTGTATTTATGAAATTATTGAGGAGCATCTGTGTTGAATTTTTAAAAGTATGGTAAAAGTCATCACTGAATTTATCTAACTGGGCTCTCTGCAATTGGAAGATGCTTTATTATTGTCTTAATCTCATTTTTTCCTATAAATTTGTTTATATGTATTCAGTTTAGTTTTTGTAGGTGATATGTGTCTAGCAGTTTGTCTGTTTCTTCTTCTTTTCTAAGTTATTAGAATATATGCTGTAAAGGGTCCAAATTTCATTGCTTGTGTCACTAAGCAGGATGATCTCCTGTTGCATCCATTTTCAAGAAGAAAACATAATTTCATTCTTTTTCTACATGGCTGATTAAAATCTTATCGTGTATATGTGCCATCTTCTTTACCTATTCATCCATTAGTAGACATCTAGGCTATTCCATAATTGGCTTTTGTGAGTAGTGCTATAATAAACATGGATGTGCAAAAATCTCAATAGTCTTTAGACTTAGAGTCCTACGGGTATATATGCAGGAGTGATACAGTCAGAGGGGTGCTCTGTTTTTAGATTTTGAGGAACCAACATAATATGTGTACTCTTTCGGCATCTTTGTAAAACATCAGGTCTCCATAGCCATTGTAGGTTTATTTCTGGGTCCTCTATTCTATCACTTTGATATATGATCTAGTTTGTGTCACTATGGTTCTATAGTATTGTCTGAAATTGGGTATTGTGTACTTCTAGCATCATTTTACTTGTTTGGTTTGCTTTGTCTGTCTGACATCTTTTGTGCTTCTCTTCAAATTTTAAGATTTTTTTCCTATTTCTTTGAATAATGACACCAACATTTTGACAAAAATTGTATTGGATATATAAATCAGCTTTCATGATAAGCCATTTTCACAATATAAATATGAATTTTACCCACCCATGGGCAAGGGAGGGCATTCTATTTTCTAGTATCATAGATTTCTTTACTAAGTATTTCAAAGTTTCATTGTAGAAATCTTTCACTTCCTTCAGTGACATAAGCAATTCCAAGAAAGACAAACAAAACATGCTTTTTATCATTCACAGTTTCTATATTTTATATAGACAAATAAAATGAGTCCTATGTATGCATATATACTTATAGCTACACTTGTCTGTCTACTATATGTCTGCCAGTTTTCTTTCTATCTATTTATATATGTGGAAGCAGAATGGAGACTACAGGAAGTGAAGAAACTGGTAGGAGAGATTAGAAAGGGGAGGATACAGGGAGATGGATGTGGACAATGAAACTGTCTTTGTGAAACATCACTATGTGTAGAGACTATATACCAATAAATATTTGAAATTAAAAATAATAATAAAGGACTGATGAGATGGCTTTCTGAGCATAAGCCCTTGTTCACCAAGCCTGATGATCTGAGCTTAGTTTCTAGAACCCACAGGGTAGAAGGAAAGTGCTGACTCCCACAGTTGTCTCCACACACGTGCATACTGTGGTATACATACCCACAACACACACAAATCATTCACACACATACACACACAAACAAATGTGTGGTAAAAGTAAAATGAAAAAATAAAACCTATTGCTGGCAGTTTTCAAAATAACAAAATTAAGTTTTTAAAGCTGCTGGGAAGCAATGAATGTGTGCATATACCTAAACATATTTACACTTAAATCCTATGCGTAGAATTTCTATCTTTGAAAATCAAGACATGGGCTATATAATGTATGCATATGTAAGATGTTTATCATATTAGTCATGACATTTGCAACTAATCTATATGTCTTAAATTGGTAATTTTTTAATAAAGTAGGGCATGTGTGTTATAGAAGTTTTCTGATGACATTTAATGGAAAGAAGAAAATTCTTTATTTTGAAATCTAAGCCTATATATACTGAGGTATATACTATCATAAAAAGAACATAATATATTCCCCCACCCCGGAGCCGAGCCGCCCGGCCAGCAGCACCCGCGCGTGGCCGCCGGCTTAGCCTCCGGGGCCCCGCCCCAGACACCAGCCCCTCATGCCCTCCTGTCCCCGCGCCCCTCCGCCCCCCCCCCCAGGTCACAGGTGAAGAATTCTGCCATCAACATCAGACCCTCTGCCTCTCTGGCCCACCGGGGACCTACGCACGTGGTCCACGGAAGACACACTGCTACTCAGAATTCAATAGAGTCCAAAGGAAACTCAAGCAAAACTCTAAGGAACAAAGAGAACACAGGCCATACATCTGGACTTCACTACAACCATTGTATCACATGCGAGACTCTCCACATCCAGCCCAAAGATAAGTAAACCTTTTTTTTTTTCTTTTCTCTCACCTTACTGATCCTTTCTAGTATCAAAGTTGTAGGTCAGCTTCCTCATACAGCCACCCCAAAAACATACAACTCCAGGGAGTACACCACCCACCCTCACATTTCACCAAGACACTAGATCGTAAAAGTGCACTACCATACTTATATTCATCCCCTGGTTACTTAACTGACATACTAACATCCTAGTAGTCTCATCTAGGATATAACAATACCAATACACAAACATACCCAATCCAAGGCAAGCACTAGTAACAATTGGCAGGTGTAACAATACCAACTACATCGGTTCAGTGAAAAACATACAGAAACTGAAAGGTCCTAAAAAACAAAACAACAATGTACAAGTCAAAGTGCAGATCCACGAGAAACAAAACCCAAGAAGACCAATCTCCCAGCAAAAGAATCAATCCCATAACGATGGATTGCGACCAGAACAAATCCATAGAAAATAGCCATGAAAGCCAGACCCAGCATAACGACTTTCAGAGTATGATCATTACCATGATTAATAATATGAAAGAGGAAATCCGAGAAGAGTTAAATAACCGTGTCAACCACTTTGAACAGGAACACAATAGGAACCTGGAGGAGTTGAGAAAAACAGTTCAAGAAATAAAAATAGGTATAGAGCAGGTAAAACAGTCTCAGGCAGAGTTTAAAATTGAACTAAGAGATAAGTTATCTTCAACCCAAAACTCAACAGAGTCTTATCAGCAGAACAAATGAGGCAGAAAATAGAATCTCAGATCTTGAAGACAAAGTAGGAGAATTAACCAGCTCAATGGAAGAGATTGTTAAAGCCAAAAAGATACTGGAGAGGAGCATTCAAGAAATATGGGACACCCTGAAGAAGCCTAACATGCGCATTCATGGAATACCAGAACAAAAATCCCAAAATACCACACCTGAGGAAATATTTCAATTCATCATAAATGAAAACTTCCCACAACTAAAGAATGAGAGGCCTATCCAAATACAAGAGGCATTTCGCACTCCAAACAGATATGACCAAAATAGAAAATCACCACAGCAAATAATAGTCAAAACACTTCACATTCAAGACAAAGAAAGGGTGCCGAGAGCTTCAAGAGAAAAAAAGCAAGTCACTTTTAAAGGTAAACCTATTAGAATAACAAATGACCACTCAATGGAAACAGTAAAAGCAAGAAGAGCTTGGAGAGACATACTTCAAGTATTAAATGAGCAAAAATGCCAACCCAGATTGATATACCCGGCAAAACTATCTGTCATGATTGAGGGAGAAAGAAAAGTTTTCCAGCACAAAGACAACTTGAAGGGATACATGTCTACCAAACCAGGCCTTCAAAAAATCCTAGAACTGATACTCAAGCTTGAAGAAAAGAACAAGCGTATCCAGGAGGACAGAAGGGAAGTATAATACCACCAAAATATAAATATCAAACAACATGCTTACAAAATCTACTAAACATAAAAAATGTCCAGAATTAAAAATAATTTCTCCATTGTAACATTAAATGTCAAAGGCATTAACTCACCGATTAAGAGACATAGATTACAAACTTGGATTAAAAACCACAATCCAACAATCTGCTGCCTTCAGGAAACTCATCTCACCACAAAAGATAGGCACATCCTAAGAATGAAAAGCTGGTCCAAAATCTTGCAAGCTAATGGAACCAGGAAACAGGCAGGGGTAGCAATTATGCTTTCAGACAAAGTGGACTTCAAACCAAAGAATATCATAAGAGACACGGATGGATACTACATTTTAGTCACAGGTACAATTCACCAGGAAGACTTCACAATTCTGAACATATATGCACCCAATATGGGCCCCTCCACATTCATTAAGAAAACCCTACAGCGTCTAAAGCAAGAAATCAACACCCAAACGATAATTCTCGGGGATTTCAACACCGCCCTCTCAACATGGGATAGATCAACAGGTCAAAAGCTTAACAGAGACACTTTGGAGCTTAACCAAACCCTTACTGAAATGGACCTTACAGATCTCTATCGAACTTTTCACCCACGCACCAAAGAATACACATTTTTCTCAGCAGCACACGGAACTTTCTCCAAAATAGATCACATATTGGACCACAAAATGAATCTACACAAATACAAAAAAGTCGAAATTCTAGCCTGTGCCCTATCAGACCACCATGGCCTAAAGCTGGACATCCACAACAACACAACAAACAAGAGAAAATACACTAACTCCTGGAAACTTAACAATATGATGCTGAATGAGAACTGGATTCAGGAAGAAATTAAACAGGAAATTCAAGATTTCCTGAAAGTGAAAGAAAATGAAAATACAACTTACCAAAATCTCTGGGACACAATGAAAGCTGTTCTAAGAGGTAAGTTCATAGCTCTTAATGCCTACATCAGAAAAATGGAAACATCAGAAATAAAAAATTTAATGATGCAGCTTAAGGCTTTGGAGAAACTTGAGCAATCTGATCCCAAAAGTAGTAGAAGAGAGGAGATTAGCAAAATAAGGGGAGAAATATCTGAAATCGAGACTAAGAAAACAATAGAAAAAATCAACCAGTCAAAAAGCTGGTTCTTTGAAAAAATCAATAAGATAGATACACCCCTAGCTAAATTAACCAAAAGCAAGAAAGAGAAAACCCAAATTAACAAAATTAGAAATGAACATGGAGTTATCACTACTGATACCCAAGAAATCCAGAGAATTATAACATCATATTTCAAAAACTTGTACTCTGTGAAGTTTGACAATACAAAAGAGATGGATGAATTTCTAAGTAAACACAACCTACCTAAATTGAATCAGGAAGTTGTGAATTATTTAAATAGTCCTATAACATACAAGGAAATTGAAGAAGTAATCTCGATTCTTCCCACCAAAAAATGTCCTGGGCCAGATGGATTCAGCACAGAATTCTACCAGACATTTAAGGAGTTAATAACACCAATAGTCCTTAAACTGTTCCATCAAATAGCAAAGGAAGGAACACTACAAATTCCTTCTATGAAGCTAATATCGTCTTAATCCCAAAACCTAATAAAGATTCACTTAAAAAAGAAAACTATAGGCCGATCTCTCTGATGAACACAGATGCAAAGATTCTCAACAAAGTCTTAGCAAATCAGATTCAAAAACATATTAAAAAGATCATTCACAGGGACCAAGTAGGCTTCATCCCCGGCACACAAGGTTGGTTCAACATACGCAAGTCAATAAATGTAATTCATCATGTAAACCAGTCCAAAGTCCAAGACCACATGATACTCTCGATAGATGCAGAAAAAGCCTTTGACAAAACCCAACAGCCTTTTATGATCAAAACGCTAAAGACTGTAGGAATGAAAGGAACCTTTATCAATATAATAAAAGCTGTATACAACAAGCCCACAGCAAGGATTATGCTCAATGGGGAACAATTGGAAGCATTCCCACTTCGATCAGGAACTAGACAAGGCTGTCCACTCTCACCACTTCTATTCAATATTGTACTTGAAGTCTTAGCTGGAGCCATAAGACAAGAAAGGGACATAAGAGGGATTCAAATCGGCAAGGAAGAAGTCAAGCTATCCCTATTTGTGGATGACATGATCTTATACCTGAGGGATCCCAAAAACTCCACCAGGAAGCTCCTGGAACTAATTGAGAAGTTCAGCAGGGTGGCAGGATACAAAATAAATGTGCAAAAATCAGAGGCCTTCCTATATGCCCAGAATGAAAGAAGTGAAAAAGCCTTGAGAGAAACAATCCCATTTACTATAGCCCCTAAAAAAAATGAAATACCTTGGTATAAACCTAACCAAGGAGGTAAAAGACCTTTACAATGAAAACTTTAAAACCCTAAAGAAAGAAATAGCAGAAGACACCAGAAGGTGGAGAGACCTCCCATGTTCCTGGATTGGTAGAATCAACATTGTAAAAATGACCATCCTACCAAAGGCAATATACAAATTCAATGCTATACCAATTAAAATCCCAAAGTAATTCTTTAAAGAAGTTGACCAAATAATCTCAAAATTCATATGGAGGCACAAAAGACCCAGGATAGCAAAGACAATCCTGAGTAACAAAAACACAGCTGGAGGTATTACCATACCAAACCTTAGTTTATACTACAAATCCACAGTTATAAAAACTGCCTGGTACTGGCTCCAAAATAGACACACAGATCAATGGATAAGGGTTGAAGACCCAGATATAAGCCCACAAAGTTACAGCCATTTGGTCTTTGACAAAGGGGCCCAAAGAATCCAATGGAAAAAGAACAGCATCTTCAACAAATGGTGCTGGCAAAACTGGATCTCCACATGCAGAAGATTAAAGCTGGACCCGTACTTGTCACCATGTACAAGACTTAATTCCAAATGGAACAAGGACCTTGATTTAAGGCCAGAGACTTCAAAAACCATAGTTGAAAGGATAGGGAACTCCCTCGAGCTGATTGGGCTAGGCCAACACTTCCTAAACAGACATCCAATGGCACAGTCACTGCTACCAACTCTCAACAGTTGGGATCTTGTGAAATTAAAGAGCTTCTGTTCAGATAAAGAGATTGTAACACGAGCTCAAAGGCAACCCACAGAATGGGAGAAAATCTTCACTAACCACATATCTGATAGAGCTCTACTGTCCAGAGTGCACAAAGAACTTAGAAAACTAAACTCCAAGGAAAACACTGGCCCAATTAAAAATGGGCCCTGGAACTTCAAAGAAACTTTACCAGGGATGAAATTAAAATGTCTAACAAATATCTTAAAAAATGCTCCACTTCCTTCGCCATCAGGGAAATGCAAATCAAAACTTCCCTGAGATATCATCTCACCCCGGTCAGGATGGCAAAAATCCACAAACAAACAACGACAAATGCTGGAGAGGATGTGGAGAGAGGGGAACTCTGCTACATTGCTGGTGGGAATGCAGGCTCATATAGCCACTCTGGCGAGCCGTCTGGAGATTCTTAAAGAAATTAAAGATTGAAATGCCATATGACCCTGCTATCCCACTTTTGGGAATAACCCCCCATGCTGCAAAGGTTCGCCTGGATAGCACAAGCTCGACCATGTTCATAGCAGCACTGTTTACAATAGCAAAGTCATGGAATCAACCTAAATGTCCAACAGTCGACGAGTGGATAAGGAAACTGTGGTACATCTGTACAATGGAGTACTACTCAGCCATCAAAAATGATGAATTACTGGAATTTGCTGGGAAATGGATGTCATTAGAAAGAATTATATTAAGTGAAGTATCCCAAACCCAGAAAATTAAGCGCCGTATGTACTCCCTAATAGGTGGCTCCTAGTACCAAACTCACCCAGCCCACATTGAGACACTCAAAAGTAAACCTATGTAACACAGTAATTGCAAGGATTATGAACAAGAGAGATGGGGTAGGAGGGCCACACCAGAAACAAGGAGAGAGGGGACCATGTTACAGCAGAAAAAATAGGCCTCCATCAAGGTCTGCAAGTAAGTAATGAGAAACCTGGTTAAGTTCACAGACGTTCTTTCCTGATCCCACCAGAAGGGGAGGGCATATAGTCTAGCAGATAAAAAGTAATCATTTTGCAAATGGGTGATGGACCCCTCCCTCACTGAGGTTTCCTACTTTTATTACATCTACCCTTGAATGTGCTATTATAACAAGACTCCAGTTTAACAGCTTTTTGTCTCTGGCCAGGGGGTGACATACAGTGCCCAGCAGGATGGAGTGAAGGGCATTGCAGGAGCAGCAAAACTGCAAAAGAAAATCAACAAACCACAATCCAGAACTTCAGAGACTCTATATCAATCACATAGAACTAGGCCAGCCTAATATATCCCCATCCTGGAGCTCAGGGACATTTGTGGAAGAGGGGGCGGTAAGATTGTAAGAGCAAAAGGATGGGAGGAGCAACGATTTGCAAGATTCTCAACAATAGTTGGGGCCAAAGCAATCATAATGGGACTTTGCATGCCCTGCGCAATGTCCAGTGCACTGTTGCCCTCATAAAGTCTAGCATCTGTTAAGGGCACCGAGATCCCTGGAGGCAAGGGATTGACAGCCATAGTAGTGATCCTATGCTTAAGGGTAACAAGAGAAAGGGCTTATGGAAATGCCACTGGGTCCTTATATGTCATCGGAGAGGAGGACCCAGTGGAGAGTTAGGCGTACACAATAAAGGACTCTCTGGGAATTGGGGGGAGGCACTGGGGGATGGGGAGGGAGAGGAGAGGGAGGAGGGGGTTCAAGGGGAGGAGGGGGGAGGGAGGGAACTGGTAAAAAATTTTAAAATGTATAATTAAATTTTTAATAAAAAATAAATAAAAAATAAATAAATAAAACACACACACACACAAAAAGAACATAATATTGAGATATTAAGCTCATTATTCCTTGATCTCAGTATAAATAGGTTCTTAGGTTTCTTTTTTATGCTTTTCCAGTATTTTCCTAAAGTTTAAAATGAATGAAGACTAAGAGAGCTTTTCATAACCAGAAGAAAAGTTTAACTATGAAGGGGGATGTTCCTTTTTGTTTCCTAAGGAGTAACAGGCTCTGTTGCCTGAACAGTGCCCTGTAGACAGTAGGGGAGGGTGGTCAACGAAGATGCCAGACTGGAGACTCTCAGATCACACGATGCCACACTCTTTCACTAAGGAATTGCAGTACTGGGTCAAATTCTAAATTTGCTGTCGAAGCTAATCATTTCATTGAGCTGCTATTTTTAATCAATGATTTAAAGCATCTGAGTGCTAATACAAAGAAAAATATGCATTTGAAACTTCTTCTACAGATGAGAAAATGTTGAATTCTTTTACAGCTTAGAATGTAGGTGGTGTCGGGTCAAAAAACAGATTTAATCCATCAGTGAAGGGTTAAGTTAGTAACCACTGGTGGTTTGACAAGTGAGTATTTTAACATTCATTCCATGATTCTTGCTTAAATACAGGCAAAAATGGGTTTTTGTTTGATTGAGGAAAGTATTATTATATCAGGAGCTTTCTGCCAGATAAATGCACAAAGAGGGACCCCTTTGTTTCCTTTGGGTGCTCCCTAGTCTCCTCTCTCCCTTTCTTCTCAGTATTTTAATACAGGCAACCCAGCCATTTATCTGTTGTAAATGGATGCTTTTGCGTAGCACTGGCAACACTAAACAGTGGAAACAGAGGCTGCAGGTCCAACGAAGTCTAAAATATTAACATCTGTCTCTTTACAGAAAACATTTGCTGACCCCTGCTGTATAGGAAAAAGAGCAAAAATGTAGAAATGAACAGGCACTGAGGATTTTTTTTCTTCTTAAAAATTGCTGCAAAATCATCTTAGCTTTATTTGTGTAGGAACAAAGACCCCAGGCACTGGACCTCCCTGGTATATGTTATACTCTGTTCCCTAAAAGAGCCATTTCCCTAAAAAGCATTCACAGGATCCCAAGCGGTCCTTTATAGATTTATGCTGACAGGGTAACAATGAGTTGCTCATTTCCCCACGGACCTTAGCAGCTATTTGAGCAAGAAGTAGGTACTTAAGTCCAGTGAAAACCACTGAAAAATCGAGTTCAGACAGATCTGGGATTTGGGCAGGTGCACGGGAATGAAGCAGCAGTCAGTTAACTTGAACTTGGGTATGAATAGTTGCTAGGTGAAATGGCTACTTAATGTACACTTGGAGAAAGGGGAAGTAGAAATCATAGGACCCCCGAAGTAATTTAAGGAGCCACTGGACAGAGCATTTAGCTTGGTAATTTTTTATTCCCTATAGATTTCTATTCTACCCTACCACAGGTCAGACATGATCCAAGGAAAGATCTTTGTGTTTGGGGTGTGGTACAGTTGAAGAATAGGTTAGTCATTTTGTCTCATGTGGAAAAAAATAATGTATCTGAAGGGATATATAATGTCCAAAACTAAAAAAAGTGTAGCTGTATGAGGTGGAAATGGAGAGGGTTGGTGTTGGTGTTGTGAAGAATATGTCTACATATGCCAAGCCAAGTAGACACAAGTGTAGCCCAGAGAAAAAGGGGGAAAGGGATGTAAGGAGACCAGAAAGGAATGACCAAGTGAGAACAAGGTAAACCCGGAGGACAGAGGGAAGAGAGAAGAGGAGGAACCATTCCAACACCAGACATGTTTGGGTGGCAAGACACTCTCTGAACAGAGGCTACTGCGGAATTGTCCTTCTTTCCTCCCCTACTGAAGAAGCTCTGTGTTGTTCCTCTGACCTGTTCTCTCTTTGAGGCATCTCATATTCCAGGAACAAGGAACCATGCAGGCAAACATCTTAGGATGGAGAGCCAATAATCCCCTCACACTCCGGGCAGTAAAGACTTCTCTAGTGCCTGCAGGACCCTACGTGACCCAGCCTGAGATGATCAATCTGTCTGAAGTCTGACCAAGATTGCATGAGTACGTTATTTCTTGGCCCCCCTGCCCTTGCTTATATATGGAGCTATTGTCAATCCATTGAAAGCTGTGCTTAAGACTCTAGTCTTTTGTCCTTCTCAGCTTTGATCAGGTTGAAGTAAATTCTTCTCTATCCCACCACCACTCATGGCTCTGCGGCTTGGGTGCTTCCTGAGGTAAATGACCGGATCTGGTCTCTTGGGACATGCACAGCCAGACCATCTGGCTTAGGAAGCTGGTATTGCCTACATTTCATAAAGACTTGCCCAGGGTTATAATGAGACATAATGACTATAATATATGATACCTTCTTTCAAGGAATTTGCAATCTGGAGTTGAAAGTGGTGGGAGAGAAAACATGTACACATAAAAAGCAACTAATAGAGCAAAGTAGTGAAAGGAATCCAACATACTGAATCATGGCAGGTGGTTTAACCCACGCAGATGTGAACTGTAAAATATATTTCTTTTTCACTCCTGAGTTTCTTTTAAAAAAACATCTCAGATCAGTGATTCAGTTAAAAAATGATACCTAGGGCAGTGCTTTCCATTAAGGTTATCCTGAGGGTCATATCCAAGTGGTGTAGATAATAAAAAAGACCATGCATATATTTGCATTTAGAGTGGTATGATTTACATGTTTTTGCATATGCACATATGCTACGCATCTAATTATGTTAACTGTATGGTCTACTCTTACATATGATATTGAAATTTAAGTAAGTAGTCTGGAGGGGGTCAAGTCTTCCTTTTCTTTTTTTTTTGCCTTGATTCCTAATCATCCTCTGCCACTGGTCTAACTATCTTATGAAAGACATGAAGGAACATGCACAGGCTCTGGGCTGGAGAGTTGAGTGCTTTCAGTACTTTACATCAGACCCCAGCTCAGTGAGCTCTGTACTTGCTTCATGAGGTTGGCTTGTTATTATAAAATCATATAAAGCCCTATGTTCTCTACCAGCGCGAGGCTCTGTCAACAACTGATGAAAAAAATATTACTCAAATGGCTATTTTCATCCATTTACTTTTCTTCTTGCTGTTCTATAAGAGAGGCTGTTTCCATGAGAAACATACAGTAACACAAGTGTTCTCTGCTCCGTGAAAGCTTGGTATACACCTGGCTCTACCTGTGCCAAGCACTATATATGTATGTACATACATGTGTAAATATACGTATATATAGTTTTTGGGTTTTTTCTTGCACACAGTGCTGGGGATTGAACCCAGAGCCTCATGCGTGCGAGACAAGCATCCTCCTGACTGAGCCACATTCCCGGTCCTTCCCATTCTTATAGATTCAGTAGTACTATCTGTACATGCAAGCAATGAGGCTTAGGGTACTTGACTTATCCAGTCTTACCGTCGGGGGATGATAGGGTGGACACTCCGATTTATTTCTACATATGGGAGGCCCATGTGCAGCTATTACTGAAGTCCTTTGTGTCCAGCTGCAGAGTCATACTATGTACGCACATCCAGGGCATATGTCTTGCCTTAAAACTGCTGATCCACTTAGTGTCTTTTTTAAAATTTTTTTATTATTTATTATTTATTCAATTGTACGTGTATGCATGTGTGCATGTGTGCATGAAGTGTATGTATATATGTGTGTGTGTGTGTGTGTAGAACCACCGACGAATTCGGGAACCACCATGGACGCCTCCACCTCCTCCTTGTTTACTCTGCCCCGGGATTCACAGGCTCCGACCAGGACCAGAAACGCAGACCGCCCGCGCTTCCGCCCGGCGTCTATACGTGGGGTCTAGGATCCGAACTCAGGACCTTCTGCCTGCAAGGCTTAACGAGCCACCTCTCCAGCCCCCACTTAGTGTCTTTTAGTAAAGGGTCAAACCATCTCCCCACTTATTGAAGCAGTAAACCTGACGACCATCGGAGACGTCACCACCGCTCTTATCTGAACAGCCCCCTTTTAATGAGGAGTTCTCTTCCCACACGCCACCACCCAAGGCCTGCGGGCTCATGTTCACAGGCAGCAATTTTCTCTTGTTCTCCCTGCTGCTTCTGGAGACTGGGAAGAGAAGCTAGAGACGGCAGCAAGCATGGTGGAAATCTCCATCTCTCAGACTCCGCCCAGAAGCCAAAATGATAATAAATTCATATTTGGTAAAGAAACTCTTGCACATTGTCCCGATGATCGAAATTTGGAAAATGAATTTGCCCATAAGATGAGCACATTAGAATGTTTGTGGGCATAGGAACCTACATATGGAATTTCTGGATGTAGTATTTGTAAAACTGGACATTTTCGAGTGAGATGCCATTTGGTCCAGAGTATATGTGCACTGTCAAGAGCCACTAGGCATGGCTCATTCTGCCATATGAGGTCATTGTTATGTTACATGAAGGTCGGCGTGTAATCGAGACCAAAGCGAACTCCAGATTGGAAAAGAAGCCCAGATCTTTGAAATTCCAATAAACTTGGGGTTGAGGAGCTGGCTCAGTGTGTAAAGCCCCGTGACCCGTGTTTGGATCCCTAGATCCCGAGTGAACTCTGGGACGTCGTGGTGGAATAGTGGGAATCTTGTGCCCCTATTAAGTGGAATGTGGAGCCCTGAGACCCTCCAGTAGTCAGAGCACCAGCGAGCCTGGCCGATGTGCTCGCCGTGAAGAGACCTGGTCTCTAGCAAGGCAAGAAGACAAGACGCAGCACATGAAGATTTTCTTCAGCTTCTAAATGTGCAGTGACGTGTGTGTGCACACTTACATATACACACCACACATCCTATTTTCTCTTTCTCCCTCTTTCTTACACACACACACACACACATACACACACACACAAAAGACAAGAGAGAGAACACGAGTCCCCCGTAGACCAATACCAGACCAATATCAATACTCTCTAGAAAAAGCCATATCATTCACGCCAATCTGCTTTTTCTATCAGTGCTTAGTAGAACTACTAGTAGAACTAGTAGAAGTCCTAACCTTCGTGAATTCAAGACATTTCAGCCAACACTGATGATGGACTGACTGTGTGTCAAAGATCAGAAAATAAATAATATATGAGAGTTGGAGTTGGAAATTAATTAGCATCACATGAGTGCCCCACTATTATCAAGGAGCTAAATGAACACAGCAATCTTGAAATCCTTGTAATGTGCTCTCACATAAATTGTCTCTTGAGACCTCCTCTCCCCACTTCCACTGATGGAGAAACTAAGTCCGCATTCAGGAGAGACTAAGATGCATTCTTCTGCATCATACGGCCACGGGGGTGAAAGTCGGGACCTCTGGGCTCAAGCCTTTGCTCCCTTAATGTTAAGCTGCTGGGACCGCTTATTGATCAGCTACTTAATAAGCCACTAGGTAAGCAAATACTCCCTGAGGATTTGGCCCTCTCCAAGCACTTGGGTATGTTGGTGAGCAGAAGGTGCTTATCTCCTGGGCAAAGCCGCCAGATGCTGCACTTCTCCCTTTGAATAGAAAGCTCTGGCATCTGCTCATAGAATTTGGGACTCTCTCCCCCCCTTAATAAAGATAATAACTTACTCTGTGGTCCACTGTCCTCAGGTCCTCATTACGGAGATTTCTTGGACCACAAGTTTTGGTCGGCCATTTTAAATTTCAGGCCACTCATTTGCCCGCATGTATCTACTACTACAAAACTATTGAGAGCACAGTTTGTTTGCATTTAATTAATTTAAATATACACACGCAATCTTAGGAAAATTAAGTAGACAAAAACATTTTCATGCATCAGAGGCATTTGCAAGCATATACGGTGCAACCTGTTAATTACATTTTCCTTCACAAACCATTTATCTTTTCAATGCCTTGCCTAATAACTTGATGCTTCTCACTTACATTTTTAACTGCTTATAATTCATTTTCCAGACTCTTTCCAAAGGGACCGCCAAGTCTCAAATGAAAAGGGATATTTTAATAATGTGTTACCATGATTCAGTAGAGAAGGCTGGGGAGACAGCTCAGGAAAGCCTTTGCCTCGGAAGCAAGGGGATCCGGGTTTGGCCGCCAGAACCCATGAAGGAGCCCGAAGTGGTGGTGTGTATTCTAGCCCAAGGGGAGTGATGGAGGGGCTGCTGGGGACGGCTGGAGAGCCAGCCCACGCTCCACAGAGTTCCAGACCAGCAGGAGACAATGTCCTCCCCTCAAAACAAGAAAAAGAAAAAGAAAAAAGATAGCAGATGAATGACCCAACACTGTTCTCTGGACTCCATATTCATGCACGCACACATGAAAACACACAAAACACACACACACACATGCACACACACACGCACACGCACATGCACATATCGTCATATAGTGTCTAATTTTAGGTCAAAGAACAGAAAGGAGCATTCAAATAACTATAGCATTCCTTAGATTAAATTATATAATGGACCCTTTTCCAATTAGTGTCTCTTTTTTTTTGAAGTCAGATCCTCAAAGATGGATAATAGAAATTTCTAAACTTTGATAGTGACCACAGGAATGGGCCAAATGGTGCCAACATTTATATGCCCCTAACCTCATTATGGGGTCTTTTTACTCAATTCTTAAATTATTTACTTGCAGTAATTTAGGAATTCAGGCAGGAATAGAATGAATCATGTTATTTTCAACCCAGTCTCTACATTTTTCCACAGTCTTCTTCCCCACTTGGTTCCTTCCTGCTTTTATGACACTGTGTGTGTGTGTGTGTGTGTGTGTGTGTGTGTGTGTGTGTGTGTGTACCACTATGTTCATCTTGGTTACTGTTAATGGCATGTGTCTGGGCACTTACTGGAGCATTGATGACATACTAACAGGTATACCACTGAGGACAGTAGCTCCTCTTCTTCAAGCTTTGATCCTCATTAGTCTCTCGGCGAGAGGAGCCTCTTCAGATCTTTCCTCTCTCATGGTAAATGGTTGGCAAGCCAAATCTTGTGCAGATTTCCTGCAAGTATTCATAGTTGTCATGAGATGATAGAAGCAGTAACCCTGTCAGGTGCAGAAGAAACCGTCTGGGGACACCCTCCCCTCCTCCAGGCTTTCATGGTCTCATGGTGCCCTCTTCCGTAATGTTCACTGAGCCCTGGGTTGCGTGGGTGTGAGGGTGACTTGAATATCTTGTCTAGGGTCAAGCAATCTACAGTCGCTTATTCGCAGTACTTTGATCAGACTACTTTGTGGGGAATCATTTCTGTTGAAAGCTTTTGTCTCTCTCTGCGCCGAATGTGTGACTAAATCTCATCACAGGCTCTAGGCCTTTGTGCCATTTGCTCTCCATCCCTGCTGGCCTGCATTGTCTGTGGAACGTGTGGGGTAGAATCTCTCTCCTCCTCTTGTCTCTAAGCAGCCATCTTCCACCCTGGAAAACTGCTGTACTGCGAGACCTGCCACCTAAAGTTCTACTTGGGCCAAATTATTTGAAGTTGCTTGCTGATTGCCTTTATTATTTTCTATTTTAAGGCCTTCCTGTTTACTTCCCAATTTAAAGCTTACTTATTTAATTATTTTGCGTGTGTGTGTGTGTGTGTGTGTGTGTGTGTGTGTGTGTGTGTGTGTGTGTGTATCAGAGTCAGAGGGCACTGTGTGTCCCTGTGGAAGACCAAGGGTGACTTTGGGAATCATCCTGGATGGCTTCTACCTCCTCTTTGCCTCGCTCTGGGATTTCCCAGGCTCTGCCCACCAGGGCCAGAAGTGCAGGTTGCCGCCTTTTCTGCCTGGCAGTTTTATTTGGGACCTGGGATCCCAACTCAGGACAAGTTCCACTTGGGAGGCAGACACTTAAACCCTGAGCTATGTCTCCAGTCTCACTTCCCAGTTTAAAGTTTGATTTTTAATTTTTGCTTTTCTTCCAAACTTGATCATTTTATAAAAGCTGCAATTTTTATCATGATGCGTATGTTTTTATGCACTCGTATGGAATATATGTATGATATGGGCATGTACCGTGACACATATATGGAGGCCAGATGACAACTTTGTAGAATCAGTTCTCTTGGTCCTTCTTCATGTAGGTTCTGCTGGTTAAACTCAGGTTGCCAGGGTGGATAGCAAGCACATTTCCCCACTGATCCATATCACCTCTCAAATTTATTTTTAGCCTACGCATACAAACACAAAACTTGAAGATAGGAACGCAGTATCATGCTATGTTTTCATACCTGGGTACATTGTTCAATGCTCCGATCAGCATGGATCTCCTCTTGCACTCCTCATTTCTTCATGATGCAAATCTTCGACATTCTTCCCGGTTTGATTCTTTCTCACATGTCGTGTGAGTGAATGCATGTGCACACGTGTGCCCATGAGAGGGCACATGCGATGCACGATAGAGGTCAGAGGACAATCTCTATGTTGATCTTCACCTTTTATCCTGCTTGTTGCTTTTCTTCTGCATGTGCTCGGCAAGCTGGGCCCTGGCTCTGCCTCTCACCCCCGTGAGGACTTCTGGGATTTCAGGAGTCCGTGTGTTGTCTGGCTGTTATGTGCCTCTGGAGAGTCAGCCCCAGGTCCCCATGCTTGTGAAGCGAGTGCTTTCATCCAGTGAACCGTCTCCCCAGCCCTCTTCTGTGATTATGAACCGTACAGTGTATCATCGCTATCTGTCTGCACCCCATTGTACACACTTAACGGCATTTTTGTGTTTTAAGTGAATCCTACTCTTTATCTCAACGCCTTTGCATAACTTTCTTTTTTTCCTTCCGTATAGGTCCTTCCACCTTGTCATGATCATTCATTTCCAAAGGAAGTATGCCTCCTCTCCTTGGCGCCCTTTCTATTACCAGATGAACAAATAGTTTCTCTCTTTTGGCCCCATACCCAACGCACTGATGCACGAATCATTTCTCTCTGTGTTTCTGCCTGCTTCTTCTGTACTGTTCACTCCTTTGGAAGCAGGCCTCAGGTATTTGTTTCCCCAGCACCTACTGGATGGAGAAATGAACACCTCCAACGGGGAGGCCCGCCCATACTCAGGTGCCCAGCATGGGTGCAGCTAGTGCAAAGAGAGAGGAGGCTGCATTGCCAGCCTTCCTCTTGGCTGCTTCTCTCTTTAGAGCCTTACTGTCCTTTCTTCCCAAACACATAGACGTAAAGTTGTTAATCCACCTGGCATTTGCTATGTCTCAGAAAAATAAGAATTGTGGAGGCTTCAGAATTGGCAGTGTCTCTACCCCCTCCTTGTGTTCACCATGTCCAAACTACAAACCACATGCTGTGCCTGTGAACCACATAGCACATGAGCTCCTTCATCGATCTCTGTCTAATCTTTCTTCTTTCTTTCTTTCTTTCTTTCTTTCTTTCTTTCTTTCTTTCTTTCTTTCTTTCTTTTTCTTTCTTTCTTTCTTTCTTTTTCTTTCTTTCTTTCTTTCTTTCTTTCTTTCTTTCTTTCTTTCTTTCTTTCTTTCTTTCTTCCTTCCTTCCTTCACTCCTTCCTTTCTTCCTCTTTCTCTTTCTCTCTTCTTTCTTTCTTCCTTTCTCCTCTCTTCACTTTCCCTTTTTGCTTCCCCCTTTTCCTTCTCCTTTCCCCTTTCCCTTTCTCATTTCCCTTCTCTTTTCCCCTACCCCTTACTGGCCTTTCTTCCTCTTCCCCTTCCCTTCTTTTCTTTCTTTCTTCCTTTCTTTTCCCTTTTCTTCCCTCCTATTCCTTTCCTTTTCTTCCCATCTCTCTCTTTCAATCATTCATTCTCTTTTTGTCTTTCTCTTTCTTTCTTTCTTTCTCTCTCTCTCTTTCTCTCTCTCTCTCTCTTTCTTTCTTTCTTTCTTTCTTTCTTTCTTTCTTTCTTTCCTTCTTTCTTTCTTTCTTTCCTTCCTTTTTTCCCTTATATACTTTTTGTGTGTCTCAATAGTCAAGGGACTTGAATATTTCATGTTACTGATTTATAGATTAAACAAATTCACCTGACTCATCTATGCTGACCTAAGACATACACTCAACTTTTGAAAGTATAGAATATAAAATTGATTAAAATAGGTGGATTTCCTAATTCCTAGCAAGCAAAGAACTTATACAGCATAGTCCTTGAGAACCATGGTGTTTGGTAATTCCATAGAAATCAATTTATGCTAATTGTTTTTAGAAAGAATATAGCATTAACTTAATTCTCTGACTTATTAATGTAGGCACAAACATTTACATTTAATGCCTTCTTTGATATTTATTTGATTTTTTAATAGCCAGCAGAAGTATATGCAAATAGGTTTAAGAAATAAAAGAGAAAACTCAATCTTACAATAGAAAGCTTCTGTTACTTTTACCAAGAGCCTTTCCCTTAGGTACATAATTTAAAGTCTGGGCACCATTAAAATGAATCATCCTGATGATATAAGCATAACACAGGAAGCAAACAAAAATATGTATTGCTGCAAATAAGTAAGAGTTTGGCTCACTGTGCCTGGAAACTCTTCAATTTTAATACTCCCGACTGCTACTTCCCTGATCCTTTTCTCAAACCACCTGGCCAACATACTTTCTGCATTTTTTGCAACCATCTTGCTCTTCTTTATTATTGGCAATATTCTATCATCTAGCTTATTTTTTATGAATGTTTCTTGGATGCACAACAAGATCCCAGTGGACAAGATTTGCACCTACATCTAATTTAGAATCTGGGCAAGATCCGGTGTGTTAATCCTTTCAGGTCATTATGGATTACAGAAAACCTTCAGTTTCCATTTATATAAATATTCTGTTTCTACTTTTTTTTGTAGTCTTTACTATAGAACTTAACTTGGATTGACTTACTTTATTACTAAGGAATTATCTCTTCTGCAGCTACTGTCTTGCCAGGAAAGCACCTTTATCTGTTGACCTGCCTATGTTTTGTTTGTCTCTTGCTTATTAATTTTGTCTTCTGTGAGATGACTGTACAAAGCTGATCCAGTTCCCCAGTTAGGTGGAAAGTGTAAAAAAAAAAAAAAGGATATTTATCTTTTCTGTTTCTTTGTGTTTGAAACATAGAGGCACTTTTATACTTTCCTTTTGGCCTGAGCTTTCTTCTTTGGGAAACAGGACACTAGTGGAATTTACCTCACAAGGCTATTGAAAGCATGGAATGATGTCAAGTGTTCAAGTGCTTGATATATATTATTTTATTTTTTAGGATTAAACTTTTTTTTGAAGTCATTTTTTCCAGTTGACTCACTGAGAAATGAGTTTAATTATGGCATTTCCTCTTATGATATAAAATGCATTAGATTCAATTTTAAAATTTCCCAAAGTACATTAAAAATTTGCATAGTGCAATTTTTAAATATTCAGTAATTCTGTTCCAATATTTTGAAAATTCAATCTCCATTTTTTTAAAAAAATTTCAACATCTCTTAAATGTAATGTTTTGTAGTATTAAAAAAGTTAAACATTTCAGCACAGAGTAAGCATTAAAATGGAGGCATCAGGATACAGAAAATCAATACCAAAATTAGGATTAAGACTGAAGTCCATCAAGATAAATACCACATCCTGTATTTATTGTTCATCTTCTGTTACCTGTCACATAGTCAGGTCAGCTCAAAAATTCTGGGCAATTTTATCTCTTCTGCTTTTCTGGCCACAGGAAAAACAGCTTTCTTCTGGGTCATCTCCAATCTGCACTCATAGCTTCCTAGTTCCATAGTCCTGGAATCTCCAACATTCTGGGTTTGCTATAGCAATTGTAAGCATCTCCTTCCTTTGTAGGAATTCCAAATTAGCCACATGAAGTCAAGCCTCAGTCACTCTCCATAAACCCTTAATCTTTCATAAAATCCAATATCACCTGGATGCTGCTGCCATGGTCTGCTGCGAGGTTGTCCTACTCAAGCCATAGCTGTATCCACTTCCCTGTATTGACTATAGAAAAATCTTTTTATAGGCAGCCAAAACCTTCAAAGACAAGAAACTGCTTCAGCTTAGACTTCCTTCTTCTAAACAAGTCTGGGTTTTTATAACATACAATCTCAACAGGTTTCATTTCTCCTGTGGAATAGATAACCCAAAATACTAGGTTTTTTTCAATGATGTTAGCTTCTCCATTAGACATATTTTCTCTGTGTCTGCCCTTTCCTCAACTAAAACTTCAAGCAAACCAGTCATCTTTAAGTTCACCAAAGTCCTTGTTCCATTCATTACAAACTGGACCTAAAGAATTCACGGTTCTCTCAGAATTATTATTTTCCAAATGGCTCACTAAACTCTGCTCAACTGTTTTGTAGTCCACAGTCAAAATCTTCAAACATTTTCAAGTTTCTCCAACAAAACTATTCAATCTACGAAGCCAGATTTATCAGCAGTACCCTACTCTTGGTACCAATTTCTGTTGAAGTTTGCATGTTTTTGATAAATTTTTGACCTTAGAGTTTGGGGGTACTAGGGATTTTTATTTTTTATTGCGATTCTTGGTTGTAGTTCTTAGTTCAGGTAAGAACTTTCCTCCCCTCCCCTCCCCTCTGCTCCCCTCCTCTCCCCTCTCCTCCTTTCCCTTCCTCTCCTCTCCCCTCCTCTCTCCTTCTTTCCCTTCCCCTTCCTTTGCCTTCCCTTCCCTCCTCTTTCCTCTCTACCTCTCCTTTCCCCTCCCTTTCTTTTCCTCTTTTCCTTTCCCCTTCCCCTTTCCTTTTTTTTTTCCCCTTTAGAACTTATCCTGACTGCTCTCTTGGAGAAAGTTTATTTTTTATCTCTAATTTGAATGCGGAAATTCAAGCTAGTTTTGTGAAAACAAAAACGAAGATAAAAGCAAAAACAAAACCCTTTACTTTAGCAGTCACTCATAAGTACTCCACATTATGTTTCTATCAATAGAGAAAGTGATCTGCTGAATCCTAGTACTTTAATATGATCTCTATAAATAGGCTTGGAAGAGTATTGAATTGCTAACGTAGGCACATTTAACTGACTTCTCGATGCTTTAATACACATGCTAATGTAGAGGATTCTTCTAAGTCTATCATACAGACACTTTCTCAGCTTGATCTCTGTATTCTTAGACGTTTGACCACCAGCACTAAGAATCCCATACTATGGAGTGTGAACATTCTGTCATGGTTTGAATGTGATTAGTTTCCAATAGGCTCCTGCGTCTTCTGAATTCTTAGCTGGTGTTAATGTTTGGGAACGTTGTGACAGTGTCATGGTTTGAAATGTGTCCCCCATAGTCTCCTGGGTTTGGGAAGGTCATAGCACCTTGGAGTACTGGAGCTTCGCTGGAGGGTGGTCACAGGGGGTGGGCCTTGAGGTAGGTTAGTGCCACCCTAGCTCCAAGAGAAGTCTGCTTTTGTAGCAGGCAGACTTGCAGCTCTCAGTCTTCAACATGTTTGCAGTGACTTCGCCTGACTTTGGGTGTTCTCTGACAGCAACAGAAAAGAGTAACCATTACAGGCATCTTGAAGAGGTAGAACCCTGCTGGAGGAAGGGACATCACGGTGGGTAGGGCTTGAATTTTTATAGTCTTGGACCTGCTTCTTCTTGCTTTCTCTCTGCCTCCTCGATGATTGTAGTGTTATGAACTGGCCTCCTGCTTCTGCTTCCAGTCATGCCTCAGGCTATGTGCTTTCTGCCATAATGGACCATATCCCCTCTGGAACGGTACGCTAAATAAAAGTCCATTTCTCCTCTAAATCGTTTGAGTCTGAGTATCTTCTCGTAGCCAAAAGAAAACTAACTGTAACATGTTCCCCTGTGTCTGATGCAATAAACAATTCCCATAAAATACTTTTTCATGAAATATTGGTTTTGATGCCTGTGAAAGAAGTGACCAATGGCTCTGACTTTCTTTTGCTTAATTTCTTTCAGGATCTGCTATCTTAATTTTTCCTTATTCTCCTTTTCCATATTGCAAAGAATGAAAAGAAAAAATAAAGACTTTGTGCAGCGTGCATATGTGAACCATCATCCACTGAGCTAGTCCTCTCAAATCAAGACACAAGAACCGCCCCAATTCTTCTAAGGGACAGAAGCCTCCCTCATCTCTCAGCATTCACCTTGTTATCTTCCTCCTGAAATTACGTCAGAGTGAACAGAATTTTCTTTGCCAGAAGCACAGAATGCTTGCATGCAAGATTCGTATATGTTTCCATTAAGGATTCTATAGAAATGCTTTATAAAAATCTAGGATCTACGTTCAGCAGTTCACGTGAAAACTGGTGCAAATCTTTACTAGAATGAAAATGACTCCACCGGCTAAGTGAGAGACTCATAGTATTAGCATATCAGTGGTTCCACAGAAAGGAGTAAATGGGAGAAAAATTCCAGGTACTGAGGAACAGAGAGCCAGGGTGATAAGATCAGATCCTTAACCCGATCTCCACGAGAGTGGAAAAATGACAAACTCTGTGATGTGTTCCATTTGTAGTAATTGTTCTGATGTACCTGACAGCAAGGGGCAATGGTGGAAAAAAAAGTGAAAATGGATCGTGTGACTTGTCTCTGTCCATGCAGTTTCCTCCTCAAGACTCACAACAAAACTGAAAAGAAAGTCATCGTTTCTTCATTGCATAAATGAAGAAGTCAAATTACTTAAAAAATGCCATGCGACTAATTTACAAGTGAGTCAATAGACACATTTTGGTGACATGATGTTCATTGGAAACTCAGTCCCAATATACCCAAGCTTCTGAAACTTGCAAACTCTGTCACTAATATTAATTTGTACAGAAATGGGCAGACTAGTAAATACTTATTACTGAGATCATTAATTCAGTAACTTGATAGTATCCCAATAAGCTAATAGCTGGAAATGATTATATCTAATGGAAGACAATCTTTTCATGGAAATAAATCTTAGAATTCTTTAGTCGTGTGTGATCCGACTTAAACGGCCCCTGTGGCTACTTGAGAAGTCCACAGCACAGGAAGGCAATTTGTGGATTCCAAGATGCTAGGGAAATGAACCAAACATCAAACATGTAACACCCTGTCACGTTCACACAGCTAAGTGTGTGGGGTCGGGGTCAAGGGCTCAGCACTACCATTCACGTCGGCATGAGGTCAAGGAAGGCAAGGATTGGCTGTGATTGAAGTGTCAATAGTAGAGCTGTAATCACAACTTCAGGAGAGACCAACACCTCCCGCACAAGAGGATTTTAAAAAATCCAATAAATAAAGCTAAATGGAGCTGCTATACTGAAGGATGGTGGCATAGAGCTATGGGTAACTGGCAATGTACAACATCATTGCATAATGGCTGAATGCCACTGGCGTGCTGAGTTGGCAGCATGAAGCCTAGCTCGCAAAAAGCCAGAGAGAGATTTTGAAGTGACTGGCCAAGTGACATGAAGCAGCTTCTGTGAACCCTTTCACCTGTTCACGACTTTCTCAGGAGGTGGGAAAGGATTGGATCCAGGCTGGCAATTATGCTATGGATTTTAAGTTTAGACAGAGGACAGAAGGTTCACAACATGGTCTGGAATCCTCAGGTAGTTCCTAATTTGTCTACAGAGTGCCGAAGGGAAACCTCAGCAAGTGTCTCAAATCGCATCTGTGTAATCACATTTAGCAGAGAAGTGTCTCATTGGACGATGCACTCAGTTTGCGCCTGGCTCTGTACACGGGTGTGCATGTGGGCGGGTCTGTTCATGTTTTCTCTAAAGTTTGCAGGGATGACGCGAATCAACAGTGTGCAATTCTGAGCTGGCTCGTAGCTCAGTACAAGAAGCAGCACGTGAGAGCTGTGGCTACATTCTTTGCCTCAAAAAGCAAAGGAACTCTTCCTAAACACAATCCTTCCCTGGAACACTGGTTCTCCCTCTTTTCTTTTCCTATTGCCTATCATAAAAGAGCTGCTTTAATTTTCAGAAGCATAATGAAATGAAGTGCTTTGAAAATAATATATTAAATATGAGTGCAATGGAAGCACCACTTTTTAAAAACCTTGAAACAGAGAATCTGTGTATAGGCACTAGAAACAGACAAAGCTAGAGTCGTCCTTGCAGGCTTTGTTAGAGGTTCTGCCTAGAGGACAGACAGAGCAGAGGCTGAAAAGCATCTCAAGTTCACAGGAAAGACTGGAATCCTTTGTCCAAGAGTCACAATGTGTTTCCTGGACGGGCGCCTAGGCTGGGTGGATTCCTGCTGCCAGGTCAACACATTGGTGGGGATCTCGTTTACTTTAGTGACTCTCAGCTCTTTACTGGAAGCGGGTGGTGAATAATAAAGAAGCAACTCTCACAACCACAGTGTGGCACCGGACACAGGCAGTGTTGCTTCTTGCCCTCTGCTGCTCGCTCCCAGCGGGGTTTACGTTTGGGAGGAAGGTTTGTGCAGAGTCTTCTGATTCCAGGCTCATTGCCTCCCTATCCACTTCAGACGGATTTGCTGGCTGTAAAATCATCACCTCTTAGCAGAAGTCCATGCTAATAAACCAACTGACAGCAAAATTCCTCAGGGAAAGTCTTGATATTAAAAAGATATAATCAGGCCAGTGAGTTGGCTCAATGTGTTAAGTGGGGTGAGCTGAGTTCAATCCCTAGATCTCACAGGATGGAAGGAGAGAACAAGCTTTGGAAAGTTTTCCTCTGACTTCCACACATATGCATATCATAACACATGTGTGTGCCTTCTCTTCTCTCAAAAAAATACACAACATGGGCTGGAGAGAAGGCTCAGGGGTTACAACTCTGTCTCACAAGAAGAAGGTCCAGAGTTCGGATCCCAGGTCCCACGTTAAAAAAAATGCCAAAAGGAAATGGCAGCAGTCTGTACTTTTGGCCCTGGTGGGCGGAGCCTGGGAAATCTCAGAACCAAGCAAGAAGGAGGTAGAAGTGATCCAGGATAATTCCCAAAGTCACCCTTGGTCCTCTACAGGAACACACAGTGCCTTCTGAGACACACACACACACACACACACACACACACACACACACACTAAATAAAATATTAGAAAAATAAATGAATAAGTAAAACATTAAAAAATGAAAATCAGTTCCATCAATCAAGCCCTTTGGACTACGCCCTAAGCCCAAAGGTGAAACTTCCCCTATGTTGTTCCATTACAGTGCATTGAGCCAACTATAATCTCACTATTACCATGATTTAATAACAATAGAGTCATTCACTGATTACAGGTTGCCACCTGCATAGTGTACCATGTTCTCTTCTGCGGTTTTCACAAGGCATGCATGCATAGGCAATAGTCCTTCACAGAGGAGCCTATCTATAATCTCAGAGCTTGGGAGGCAGAGCTAGGAGATCCCTGGGGATAAACCGGCTAACTGGACTAGCTGAACTAGAGAACTACAGGTACAAGCAAGAGACCTTACTTCAATATATGAGGTAAAGAGTGACTGAAGAGGTTATCTGACTTCAATCTGTGGCCTTCGCATATGTGACTATCTGCACATGCACATGGACTATTACACAAGTGACTGATCATGCATACACATACATACACTGCATGTGTACAGATACAGAAGATAAATAAGTAAAAAATAAAAATTGTTCTTGTTGCAGGTGAGGGAGGGAGTCCACCCTAGAATGAGTAACAGGGTAGGGAACTGTGCAATGAATTGTCGAAATAGAGACAGAAGTGAATGAAAGATGCAAGGGGGGTAGAGCAGGTAGGATTCAGGACTAGCCAGAGGCTAGATGTGACACTGCACCATATTTTGAAATTAAGCAGCAGACTTTAGGTATGTGCACAAGCAGGATAACTGTCTGTTTATATGAAAAAATAATGATTGGCTAATTCTACACAATGATTTGTTTTCAACTTTTGTATTGTTGAGCTGCTCAAATATATCTGGTTTTAAAATAACCCTATGTCTTCAAATCCATCCATATCTTATGGAATCAGAATGTGAATATTAATTGTGACCTTTGAGATTCTCTAATCCCAGCTCCCCCTCTACTGCCCCGTTGCATAGAATAATTACTGAATTTCCCTTTGTTTGTTACAAGTGACCTAAAGGAAAGACAGGGTCATGAAGAGAGCCAGGTGCCCTGACTGCCAGGCCACACCTTTGATGTTTCTTAAACAAGAGCCATCTGCTACATTTTTGGCTTGGGCTTAGTTCCAGGGAAAAATTACATCCATTCAGATCATTCTGTCCTTGCCTTTGAACCCGACGGCCGGAAAACTCGCATCCAGCAGACATGCCGGCCGGGGCTCCGGTGCGTTCATCTTGAGTAACTAAAAGCGTCTATTCTCTTCTGAGAGAAGGGTTTTGTTGTTTTATCTTCGGATACTTTATGCTTCATTGTATTGTACATGCTCCTCACCTGTCTGCTTAGTTGGTGGGAACACAAATTATAGATAAATAATACTCTTCACATGTGTCCTTATTTGATGGGTGCACAAATTACAAATACATAAATGTATCCATCAAACCGTTAATTTCTTTCTAAACAAGAGTATAACCATATTTTCTATTTATGGCCAACATTGGAATCGCTATGAGAATTTTTGTGAGCTGAGGATCTAAAAAAAATCCCAGGGGAATTTTCCACAAGCAGTAGAAAGTTTCTATTTAGGATGAGCAATTAGAAGCATCCCAGGAATTGCAAGCCTGTAAAATCTCCCCAAGCTGAGCTTTTCTTTGTTTGAAATATCACCAGACGAGCCTCCTCCTGCTAATGACACTGGCTACGTATTTTGCTGCCTGGGCTTCTGCAGTCTCCTGCAGAGTCTTTGCTGAAAGATTATCTCGATAATTCAGTCACGCATCCTTCTCTCCACCCCTTGTTCAGATGTTTCTACTTGGGTAAAATTAAAAAAGAAGAAAGTTATAAAAAAAAAGTACATAAACTTAGTCCTGAGCATAAACAGTTTTAATAATGCAGTAGCTCGGGCCACAGCTCCATGTAGAGTGCTTGCTTAGCACATACAAGACCCTGGGCTTAATCCCCAGCATTGCAAACAAAGCAAGGCAAATCTAACCTAAAGATATGGCCACAGGGAAAGCGTAGGCATTTCAGCTTGAAGCAGCAAAAGGAAAGCAGTCTTTTGGAGAAAATGGGGTGTGATCTGATTCATTTGCTGAGTCAGACTGGAACTTTTTTGTCCTGCGGTAGTCATGTGCTCTTTCTAGAATTTAAATGGGAAACTTTTTATGGGTGAGTGAGACTGGCATGGGAGGTAGTGAGAGATAACTTATGGGATAAACTGGCTGATGCGTTCCTGCACACACATCCATGTGTGTGTGCATATCAACCATTTCACGTGGAGTCACCGAAAGGTTGCATAGAAGGAACGACCTATGACAATAAGGGGAAGTTACTTAGATATTTCCTTGTACAGTGGGTATATTTTATAAGCCAATAGTCAGGACTCGGCATCTAACAAGTCTTCATGTAATTTTTGGATGGTGAAGGATAGACATAGTTGAGTTCAAAACTAATTCCTGGATGTGAAGTTATTGAAAAGATGGATGATAAATGTCGCTTGATTTTCACATGTAGTTCAAGGATAATTGGATTCTTTAAAAAATTAAATTCATGGTCTCCCCTCAGTGGTGACTTGGGTGGGACTGAATTGTACATCAAACAGACAATAGATCTTCATAGTGTTTGTGCCTTTTAAACTTCCCCTTTTCACTACAGCCACTGGTAATTTCACAGCCTGTTAAAAATCACACACATGGGGGCCTGGAGAGATGCTTCCCTTGATGAAGTGTCTGTGTATGAGCATGAGGATCTGAGTTCAGATCCCAAGAATCCATGAAACCTAGCTGGGCACGCTCACATGTATTTGTAATTCTAGCGCATTGAGAGCAAAGTCAGACGATCCCTGAAGCGCATAGGCGGGCCTATCTACACGACTGGGGGGGGCTGCAGGTAAAGCGAGAGACCCTGACTCAAAAACACAATGAAAACCATCAAAGAAGACACTCATTAATGATCACTGGCCTTCACATGCACATATGTGCACTAACACTTGCATGCAAGCATGTTACACACATATACTGAACACACACACATATTCACACAGAAGTTTCAGGAAACAACACTCTTTTTTTTTAGGAAACAACACTCTTATCAAAAACAATATATTAGATTTTTGAGTGGTCTGTTCATTTACATTCTATTATTGCCATCTCTTTTGTTCTGGTTATGAGAATCCATTGAGAGTATATAAAGGAACGTACATTGTTTAAGCACCATATGAATCACAATCACGTTGTCACTTGGAATTGAAAAGAGCGCAGACAGGGTCCAATTCCTGAAGGTGGCTTTTATTTCCACTCTTGGGGAAGAAATGAAGGCGCCCAAACCTAAGGAAAGGCTGGGTGCTCCCCAGAGATTGGGGCTGGGCCAGACAGACCGTCCATTTGAAAGGCTCCTCTATGCCCACGTCCTGGCGCTTGACGCAGGGCAGCAGCTTGGTTTCAACAGAGGCACAAGGAGGTACGTGCTGGTGTTCCCAAAGAGAAAAGCAGAGCAGGCAGCCCAGTGAGGGAGCAGGGTGGGCGACCCCATGCCGTGCCTGGACAGAAGGATAACTTCTCCCGGGAAAGGCCGCAGGGGTCCAGAAGTACAACTCCATCTAATGGTGGCCCCTTCTGTGTCCACGTCAAACCGCGGCTCTTCACCACCTGTGTGCTTCTCATCTGGGCTGCTGTGCAGGTGGCTCCGGCTGAACTGGACGGGAAGTTATCACTGGTCACCCCAGGGTTGGAAGGCAGGTCCCGGGGGGGGGGGGGTTGGCCACAGGTGAATTCCAATGCTCCATCAGGAATTTTCAGTCCTAGATGATCCTGGCCCCTCTCGGGGATGTGCTGAAGACTGGGTGGTGCTGTGGTCCCCAGGCGATAGCTGAGCACAGTCACCAAGCACCCCCTACCTCCCGCCAGTGGTGGGATGGCCCCCCGACAGACATGTCTCCCGCCCGCTACCTACTATCACTTTTAAAATGTATTATTCTTATTACTATTTAAAAAATAAACCCTGGTATAAATCTAAATGGATTTGAAGACTCACTAACTGGTTTTTATCAGTAGTTTTTTTTTTTTTTTAAATCGCTGTTTAACTTAACCATTGTAAAAAAAAAATTAGACTACTTGACCTAAATCAGAATTTAGAATTCATCTGGTCCAAAAGGTAGGAATCTAAACAACCCCACTTGATCATACGCTAGCAGAGGCGAAGATGTGGAAACAGCGAAGAGAAATGCTTCTGGGAGATTTATGAGCTTTAGAATTCAGGCTCCTCATTCTCAGAGTCAGGATTCTGTGTGGTGGCAGCAAACCCAGTGAGAAAAGAGGAACAATATCATTTTTCTAACAAAATATTGAATTGCTATTAATATGATTTTCTATTACAGTGATAATCTGTTGTGGAGGCTGAGCTTAAGTCTCCCCTGGGAGGAGCCTGGCATTCTGTGGGCAAGCAGGACACGATCATTTCAGTACCAAGAATAACAATCCCAACAACGATAGTGTAGTGATTAGAATCATTTACAGAAACACCCAAAGCGAGGACCGTAAGAACGCTTCTCCCGTGTTCTCCATTTTCATCCTACGGGGTTGATACTTCTTCCAATTGTTAAAAAAGTGTATGTCTTATTCCCCTTCTGATTTAGTCTATTTGACAAACATGAATACATTCACTAAGGGTTTTTTTTTCTCATGCACCTCAAAATTAAATGCTTTTTTTCCATTTCCCTCCTTTTCTGACTGAAATCATTGACTAGGTCAGAATAGCGACAGCAGAGATGTATATTTCTTCATGGTTTCTTTAGAAATCACAGGGAGATCACAGAATCCTGTAGACCATCATCATGGTCTTCTCTCTAGGATAACAACATAATTGATCTTAGTTTTCTAAAAATCTCAGTGATTTGCTTCTTCTTTTAAATTGGGAAACTGGCAACTTATGGGAGAAAGATAAGTGTTTTGCTCCCAGACTTGCAAATCTGAAATCAAAGGTGTAATTCAACAGTGTTCCTGACACAAAGAGAATGAGAGAAGTGACCGTGTACCAAAGGGAAGGTCAATCAATGCCCAAGGAATAAATGTGACTGCGGGAAAGGGAGGTAAGAGAAGACACAGGTTAGTTGGTGACCAGCAAGGAGATCCCAAAATGGCCTCAGCAATATACAGATGATCTGAGTACTTATCCAGGGGGAAGGAAAGGAAAAAAAATGGAAATAAATAGACTTTAATAATGGGACAGGGAGTTACAGGGAGGGGTGGTAGGAAAGGAGAAATGAGCAGACAGGTTTTCTGGTCATGCCACTATGAAGAGAAATTCTGACTTTAATTATACTTTTTTTTTTATAATAAAGAGACCAAGTCAGCAGCCAACTGCTTGATTTCATTTAGACTCATTTTAGATTGAGTATAGCTATGTGAGTGCATTCAACATTTTAGCAACATGTCCCATGTTGGCAATCACGTTTGTGCATGCGTGTACACATACACACACACACACACACACACACATACACACACTCACACATTTAAACACAGATAGAAAAGTGAAGTGGGCACCACATTTATCTCGAGTTATTTTTACCACCTGTTAGGTGGTATCTCATTCAGCTGGAAATTCACATTGCTTACTTGGGAAATTCACATTGCTTATTCATTCCTAGGTGTATCTTTGAAGCATGAGACACATGAGCCAATCCATGAATTGCCGGTGGTATCACATGACATCCCGTAGTACGTGACGCTTACAGTGAGCTGGCTCTAGTCACGATTTGATCATTGACAAGTTAGTCTTAATGGATTTTTTATTTGTAACATATGGACAGTCACACTATATGGAGTTATTCTGAGGATTAAAACACAAGGATGGAATGCAAGGTACTTAGCACAATTTGTTGTATTATAATGTATGAGCTATAAAAAATTGCCATTACATATTCATTAGAAAACTGTGTTGTAGAGAGTGCAGTAAGATAGAAGATACAGATGGGAAATCAGGGTTGATTTTATTCATGATTCCATGAGTTGCTTACCATAGACACATGCATTTGCCTCTTTAGCTGGTAGCATTAATGTTTGGCAAGGCTGAGGTTCCTGCAGGAGGTAGAACCTTGTTGAAGGAAGGCAGATCATAAGATGGGACTTGAGGTGTGGCAGCCCAGCCCTGACTGCCCTTGGGGTTTGGCTGCGGTGACCTGGATTATCTTCCTGCTCTGTCTTCAGTCATGCCTTGTACTGTGTGCTTTCTGCCAGAGACTGACTATATTCCCTTTGAAACCATGAGCCAAATAAATACTCCTTCTTCCCATAAGTTATGTATAAACGTTGTCTCACCACAACGAAGTTAACAAAAGTACCAGAGAAAGCCGAATAGCATCTTAGTCTGTCGTGTCGGGCCAGTTTCAGATACCCAGGAATGAAGACAGAGAGAGGGGTTTGAGGCTCGGAGGAGTAAGCAATGTGTGATTATAGGCAACACCTACACCCTCTGTGTTTTCATACCCATTGGGAATGAAAAGCTGAGTTCAACGCCCTGACATCTACCGCTTTTTCTGTTAAGCTAAACCAAGGCTTTCCATAAACGAATATGATTTTCTTAGGCAGCATGACACAGGGTTATCCAATTGCCTGAGAGGAGCCACCGATCCTGCTGTGAGGGAAAAGTGCAGGTAGGCTGTGTTCAAAGCTGCAACTACTGTGTCAGAAAATAAAATAAAAATAAAAGCCCCTCTCTGTTCAGCAAATGCATTTGCTTAGGCCTTAATCAGCGGCGGATGGAAAGAGGTTAATTGACAAAATGATACTTGTCTAATGCCGTCCCGCGCAATGCACTCAGGCAAGATGTGTGAGGCAGGGATCCGCCGTGCTGACAAGGACGATGATTATAACTGACTCTTTTTGCCCTCAAGGGTGTGGAGCTTCTAGAAGCTTTCACCCTGGGATTTCACTGTTGTGCAACAGCCAGTCCAAGAAGGTTAGCAAAACTGTAAGGCCAAAGGACAGAGGAGTTCACACTTAATTTAAGTATGTGAAGCGAGGCCGCCAATTGACAGTACCTTCAAATGTTGGGTTAAATTCCACTCTGCATTTATACCTTCTACTTACCAAGCACTTAGTCATGTGCCAGTCACTCTGTGTAGAGTCCTGTCTCTGGGGTCTGTTATTTCCACAGTGGTTCAGTGAGAGATGTGTTTCCTAGAGACAGGGAATAATTCAATCCAGGCCTCTACCATGAGGTCCTTATGAGGTGTTTTGAGCCTTCCAAAGCTCTTGAGCAGATCAGCATGTGAATCCATGTTTCCTTTGACCTGGTGGACTGAGTCATTAACGGAAAGAGCAATGATCGTGGCTTTCCTGTCTGCCGATCCTCAGCAAACAGAAAACTTGAGACGGTATCACGAGTCCTGGAGAGATGGGTGTTGCTCTTCTGCAGACTGAAGAGTATTTCTAACCTTCCTTTTCCTAAGTCTTCAGAGAACGAATGCAATTGCTGGGAACATCATCAGGCTTGATATGGAGTGGAGCAAGAGATGATTCTGTCATTGAGGAAGAAGAATTTTCTCCTGCACATCTGGCGATGTATCAACCGGGACTCCAAATTTGCCTCCTACAGGCTCGCCAGGGCTTCACCACCAAGCAGTATCCGTAGCCCTCTTTTTGCTTTCACTTTGTGATAGACTATCGCCAAATTACTGTAGCTACTGAAGACAAACCTTGAACCTAGAATCCTTCTGACTCGGCCAACTGAATAGCTGGGATTACAGGGCTGTCCCACCCATTCCGGCTCTGGAGTGGGTCTTAAGGAGTTGTCTCAGCCAGTTGAGAAGAAGATGTTCGGAGGAAGGAGAAAAGAGTAAAATAGGGAAATAAGAGTGAATATGATCAAATACATCACATACATGTATGAAAAGGTCATAATAACACCCATTTTTTTACATATAATGGATACATATTAATAAAAAGCAAAGAGTTGCTGTAGACTCCAGGCTTACTTACCATTGTTCTCTGAAATTAAGTAACAAACAAATTTAAAAAAACAAAGGAGGGGTAGGTATGGTGAGCTGAGTGTGGGGGTATCGGATGCATGTATGTGGCTGCACATGTATGTATCAGTCCAGAGAAGCGTGCCAGGTATCCTTCCTGTAGTCTCTCTTGACCTTGTTCACCTGTCTGTTCCCCCAGGGTTGAGTTACAGGCGCAGGGACACGCCTCAATTTCACATGGGTGCTGGAAATTCAAACTCAGGTCCTCATAAGTGGACACTGGATCCTTATCCTCGCATAGCCAGTGCATTACTGATTGACTCATCTCCCTAGCCCTTGACTAACCATAAAGAAAGGTAAATAATACTGTGCAATTGACATCAATGTCTTTTTACTTTATTAAGAGATTCTAGCATTTTATTTATTTCCCTCTTCCTGGTATATTATAAGAGAGATGTCCTTATAAAATCAAGATTTTTCTTTATGGAGATAAATTTCTCTTACAAACAGGTAGCTTTTCAGAGTTTTTTCTTTGCCTGTAGCATCTCAAAATAACTATCTTAAAATAATCCATCCATCAAAGACACATTTTGGGACTGAATATTTTGGAATGAAAGATCTGGGCTGCGTATCTCTCGATGGCTAATATTCAGGAGGTGAGAGTTGGTAGGAAGGAATCAGGTGTTTCCAGGGGCTGGTGATGATGAGAAGATAGAGGTACTGTCACCTCAGACTTCTGTCTTGGGGGCCATGGTGAGGAATGGACCTTTACAGGGAAAAGGACAGACCACCAGATAATGAGCAAGAAGGTTCTGCTCTGATGGGAGTTTCGCCATCCAGGGCATATGTCTCCCTGTTTTCCTCTGGCCAGAACATCACGATGATGTTCCACCCCCTGAAGCTACTTCCTGAACTTTTATTTGTCTCTTTGCTTCAAGGCAGAGTGGCAGTAGCTAACACAGGCTGGTCTTGAACTCATGGTTCTTCTGCCTCAGCCTTCTGGGTGCTCAGACTAAGGTCTTTCACCAACACACCTGGTTTAGTTCCTATATTTTCTTAAAGCAGACATCAAGTTAAACCTCACAACATGCTGCGTCCTTTATATTAGTACTAAAGACAGTGGAGGGGCTGTTGTAATATTGGTCAGATATTCTGGATTCTGTACAACCAAAAGAAAGATTCAACATTTTGTATCTTAACCACCTTTGATAGGTATTTCCCCAGAATTTAGAATCGTTCGGCAATTTAGAAACAGGGCAAAATAATTCGGGAAGTAAAATATCCTCATTGAAGTTATCAAGGGTAACTCTTCCGAAGAGGTGCCCTGTTACCTAATCAGGTCTTCTCCATCCACACGTTGGAGTGACATCCTTGAACTCTTTCACTGCTTTTGCTGACTGCCTAGTAGTTGACATGAGAAGACTAAACCTACATATCAATGTGCAAATTGAGGTGGCATCCCTTATCTTTTATAAGATCCTGCATATGTACAGATCAATATTCTAGTTGGAAAATCTTGAGGCCTACTGGAAAATAGGGAATACATGTGATTTTTTAAAAAATCTATCAGGATTGTTAGCTATGATTTATTTTTATTTATTTTTTAATTATTACTTTATTTTTCTAGTTTCAAAAGCATATTGAGTACTTATCCCCACTTCCTTTCATCCTCCCCTCACATCTTCATCCGTTCCATCCCACTCCCTCCTGCCCTCCCACCTGTCTACTTCTATGGTTTAAACAAAACAAAGTAACAAAAATCCTTTCAAACTTGGTTCCAGGTCTCTTTGCATAGACATTGGAACAAGATTCCTAAAATTTCAGTGTTTCACGAGTACCTTCTCATGGGCTAATAGTTTGGTTCATCCTGCTTAAAGAGGCATTGAGGATTGTGTGGGTTGGCATTTTAGCTCCTGGTTTTGAAGGTGACTCCATGCCTCTCTTAATGTTCAGCAGCCATATGGCTGCATGCTATCAGAATACACACATAGTCACAGTCCAACAGGGCTTGACACGTAGATGGAGACATCTCCCTGTACTAAAGACACATCTTCTGGTAAGGCACATTTTCTGTAATTATGTTGATCTTTCCTCCCTAATTGTTTATAGAGGCTTTTGCCACATAGATCACATATTACTTGTTTCTCCTCAGGTCTTTCTACCCAGTATATTCTATTTATTCTTAAACATTCCTTCTTTAAATCATTTGTAGTAGCTAATTTTGATTGACAATATGACTAAATTCATAATGACTTAAGACATGATAAAAAGCACCTTCGGGTGTGCATGAGAGAGTTCTCAGAATGGATTCAGCAAGTGGGAAAGATTCATCTGATGCAGCTAACACGATTCCATGGGTTTGATCCCAGGCAGACTGAAAAGGAAAAAAGAGAACAGTGGAACACAGGCATTTCCCTTTCTCTCCATGTTTCACTGAGATGTGAACAAGCAGCCCCCTGCTGTCATGGGCAGACGAGGCCCCACCACCTGGCCTTTCACACCATCATGGTGCTTAACCACGGGCCCAAATATACTCTCCCTCTTTGACAATGCTTCTTGCCAGATGTTTGATCAAAGCAATGAAAAAAATAACTGTCACTCCACACTACACTACTTGGTTGTCTTCTTTACAGTTCCTACCTTGTAACTTCACAATGATGGTGTCTATCAGATTCCCTCACACAATCGGATGCATGTCCAAGAGAGAACACCTTCCTTAGACACACTTCTAGGAATCATTCTCTCAACTACCTTCAGATACACTACAGAGCTTCTTGGGTGAAGGAACACAACCAAAAACTCAGGAAAAGGAAATTCATTATGATAGGTGAAATAGTCAATGGCGAGAAGAAGATTCAAGGAACCATGTTTCTTGATCTGAACATATGTAGTATCTGTCTATTAAGGTCTTAAAACATACATATATATACATATATATAATATCTTTCTCTATGTTTTTATTAAGTAGGAGACAGTTGGATTATTAGGAAATTTTATTCAGAAAAGTACAGGGGGGAGAAAGTAGCCAATAGAAGCCTTGTCACTAAAATCTTAAGAATTAGAACAAAGGGACAAACCATTGATCAAACTATGTACATGCATTTCATCGAGTGAGCAGTTGCAAAAAGTTCTGTGCTTGTATGTTGCATAAGATAAAAAAATGCACCAGACAAAATCAAGCAGCAAAGAAAGCTTGACTTAAGGTTATTACCAGAGAGGAAGGAGATGATAACGGTTTGAATTTAGCTCTTCCAAAAGAAAGGGTTAAGAAATGGAGGCACTCATTAGTTATTTATGTTTGCTAATTTACCAAACTCAGAAAAAGTTAAACTTTCTTGCCTTTTGTAACAAGAGGTAGTTTTAGAAACCTAAGTGTATTAGGTTTCTTTCTCCCATAGTATTTGGGAACTAGGAGAATTATTTCCTTTGATATCTCCATTTCAAAGAAATGGCTCTTAGGGTCTTAAAACTGGTAGGAAGATTCTAAAAAAGATTTGCATGTAAAACGAGGAAAAGAAGAATTCAAAAAAATTTTGGAGTGATTGCTGTAAGAAAGGGATGTCAGGAGTAGAGGAGAAATACTGAACCTCTGTGGTTGCTGTATGTGATTGAGGGTGGGGAGGGAGCTGTGGGCAAGATCAATTGTTCTCCTCCTTCTGAGTTCTCATCCCACCAAAGTCGTTTAGGTGAGGAGTTAAAGTGTGACCAGACAGGAAAGGCTCCTTTGTGCATGTTCTGTATGACCCGAGCTCTACGGGACAGACTACCCTTTCAGTTCTGTACTTTTCAGATGCCTTCTTGTTGCTATCCTAAGTAATATCTGCTTTTCTGGAATAGTGCAATCATGATGAATCTTACACACATAGTGGAAGACAGAAAAGTATAAAGGAAAACGATAACCCATTGCTTTGACCACAGCATTAATGTGGCCTGAGGAATTATTGCTAATGTAAAAACTCAAGTTTAATCTCAGAGCAGTAAATCAGGGTCTGTAAGATAACAGGCACCCCAGGGGTGATGCACAACTCCACTAAAATATTGGGACACAGGATCCTTCAAAGAGAATCTCAGGCAAGAAGGACATTCATGACACCTACTGTGACAGTGAATCCTCAGTGTCAACCTGACAGGATTTGGAATCACTTAGGAGAAACAGCACTAGGCGTGTGAGTAGACTAAATAAAGGGAGAAGGAAGGAGAATACAAGCAAAGTCAAACATTCATCTCCTTATGCTTTCTGACGACAGCCACAAGGTAACAAGACCATCTGATCACATTCCTGAGATCAGGAGCCGTATCTTCTCCTCCAGCTGGATTTTATACCCTCAAACTGTCAGCAAAATAAACTTTTCATCTCTTATAGTGCTTTTTAGAAGGTATTTTGTCATAACAAAGAGAAAAGTAACTAATTCAGAAAAATCAGTTCTAAGAAATGAAGTCATTACTGTAAGAAGGCTGGCAATGTGGTTCCAAAGTCTTTGAATGGTTTATGGGAGGGTAGTGGGGAAGCCTAGCACTCCAGAATAGAGATGCCTTAGCATGCTACAATGAGAACTTAGTGGGCCATTCTCTGTGCGAGTTTAGAAAACCACAATGATTAAAGACATGTGGTTGTAGAGGTTTGGCTCATGAAGTTCACTGGGGAACAAAGACTGCATTGAGAACTGAACTATGGGTCATTTGTATTATAGTCTGGCAAAAACTGATAATAATAAAAATAAAATAAAATAAAATAAAATGAAATAAAATAAAATAAAATAAAATAAACTCTTGCTGTATTATGCTCATGTCCTGAGAATGTAAGTCTGGTTTCAAAAGTAATGTACCAATTTACTGTTCACTACTATTTTCCTGTTTTACTGTGAAAGAAACCAACAACTGGATCAGAAAGATACAAAAAAAAAAAAATTAGAAGTTCAGCAAAGAAAAGTAGGAGAAGCAACACTGAAATGGAAGACAAGGCGGATATAGAGAAAGTTGCTGTAACTGTTAAAGAGATTAGTGTAATTAAGGAGAAACGTCACACTGCACTGGGGCAATGGCAAAGGTGACGTTGGGATAACATCTCCCCCATCAAAGGCTTTAGATCATAGAAAATGCAAATTAATCTTAAAGAAGGGAGACCAAGCTGAGATTGCCACTGAAGGGGCTCCCTAGTCAAAACAATTGTCTAAGTAAGTGTTCTCCCAGGTTCATCTGTTGAGGTACACAGAGGTCAGGACAACTGGTATACAAGGGGGTCAGGCTGCATCTCAATCTGGCAGCAGAACAAATTCCCTGGTAGAAGCATCAGGTATGCAAACTGCAAGAATAAGAGCTATGGAGGCTCACACCAAGATTCCAAAGTGGCCGAGGCCAGGTAACTTGCATCAGATTTTCCTGCAAGAAGTTGCAAAAGGTTGTTTCATAAAGCTCTGAAGGTGAGACCCACGTTGCAATGGAGATGCTGGGAAGCTACAGTTGACAGGACCATAAAACCAAGGAAATCTACTAGTGCTGAGCGGTGGTGTCTGAAGAGAGATACCACATGTGCTGTAAGTCTAAGAGCTGGCACAGCAGGAATGCTCAAGGTCATTGGATTCCAGATGATTCTCTCATGAGTCCCAGATGCTAGACACAGTTGTAAAATGTGGTGCTTGTGTTGAGTTTTGGTCTTGTCTGGGCTGATCTTCCCTCACCCATGCCTTTATTTCCTTCTTTTTGGATCTTGAGAGCCTGTTTGGAGGTTCTAGCAGGGGGCTGCAGATACTTGAGACTGAAAAATGGTCCTCCTCACTCAGGGAAGGCATTTCCTCTTTGACCACGCGTGCAGCTTCCGGAGTGATGCACATGGAGCTGTGAGAAAGGAAGGGGGCACCCTCCTAATCAGCCCGATCATCTGAATCGACGCTGGGGTCCACAGAGCGACAGGTGTCACAGACAGATCACCCTTACAAGGCATTTCCTTCCTTTTTGAATGGGAATATTTATTCCATGTCATCAAATACTAGAGGTATACGTTTGATTCTTAAATTTGTAGAATTTTACAGTGACTCACAGATAAGAGGCTGGCTTCAGTGTCAGAAAACACTTTGGACATTGTAGTTTTGAGTAGTCTTAACATTTTGGAGCACATGAAGCAAATGCATTTTGAAATGGCCATGAATGTTTGAGGAACAAAGGTAGAATGCTGAATGCTGTGATTGAAAGTGTTTGGGTGTTAAGGTGACAAGAGGTAGATTTGTGATATAAATTTTCATTGTCACCTTCACTGAATTTGGAATTATATGGGGGGGGGCACATCTCTGAGTATGCTTGTAAGAGTGTGCCCAGAGAGGGCTAAGGGAGGAGAAAAAACACACACTGAATGTGGGTACCATTTCCTGGGATTGGATCTGATTTGAATAAAAAGGAAAAATAGAAAGCATGCTAAGCCCTATTGTGCATAACTGTACTTCATAACTGTATTCACAAAGTGGCCAGCCAGCAGCTTCAGATTCTTGCTGCTATGAAGTTCCTGCTTCGAGGTACTATACCCTCAAATCGTGGGCCCGTATAAAAGGTCTCCCCTCTTTCTCTCTCTCTCTCTCATTCCCCCCCTTTTGGTGCATGTGTGTGCACGTAGCTATGTGTAGAAGAGTGCACTTGAGACCTGTGTGTATCTATGGTGACTTCAGAAATCACCCCGCATTTTTTGCTTTATTTATTTATCTTTATTGCTTTGCTCTGGGGTTTCAAAGGCTCTGCCTTCAGGACTTCAAATGCAGGCTACTACCATTTCCACTTGACATTTTTAGGTGGAATCAGAGATCTGAACTCAGGTCCTCTGGCTTCCTTTTGTTTGTAAGGCAAAAGCTCAACTCCCTAGCTATCTCTGCAGCCCAAATCTTCCTCTCGTAAGCCACTTTTTTTGCTCACCTGTTTTGTGACAGCAGCATGTAAATTACTAATACACTTACCCGGAAGCAAGAAGCAGGACATTCAGTGGAAAGGTCATATGAAAGATCGCCGCCCCCATATTTTGAAAGTAATGAATCCTGAGAAAAGCCTTCTTGCTTAGGTTAAGAATCTTTAAACAGTTGGGGAAAACTTGCTTTCTCTAATACAGATTACTAACATTTTTCTATTTCTCCATTTCTCCCCCCTCTGGCTCTCCGTCTCCTCATTAGGACTTACTTCTCTTCGACCTGCCATCTCTGACACCTTCAAACCCCCTCAGATGTTTTCTGTATGTCTCTTTCAGCAGGGTTGGCCTAAGCACTGCAAAGACACTCTTGAGCGCAACATTACCTGGCTCAGAGTCATCCATTCCTACCACAGAGCAGCCTGGATTTTTTTTTTTAATGCACGTAGACTCATCACAAAATTAAGAACAACTGGACACGCGGAGTAGAATACTTTGAATAACACAGACAGATCCTGGGCTGTGAGAAATGCTAATTTGAACGTCTGCCGCTGCGAGAGCCCAGGCTGTGCGGTAGCTTGGAGATATTTGCAATGAACACACCGCTGAGCGCTCAGCGCTGGCTCCCTCTGCTCCCAGCACCCTGTCGCTCATCCCTCCTTTTTATTTCTATTTTCTCCCTCGGCTGAAAAACACTTTCCCTGGTGCCCGGCTTCTGCTCAAGGCCAACACCCTGACAGACAAGCAATCTCACAGTACCTGGGGGGAAGAAACGCTGTTTTAACTAAAATAGATCAGCCGGGATATTTTCTTTGCCGATGCTCTCTTCGTGCGCTTAGTACCTCTCCTACACGCTGCCCAAGGGGAGGAGGATGGAGCCAGCGGGGAATTCACGTCTGAGTCATCTCTCACCGACTGGCTCCCTGGGATCACTGAGACTGCTTCTAAATGCAGACGCGTCTCCCCCACTTTGCTCCAATACGCTGTGCAGCAGGGAGCGTGGCGACGCCCGTCAGGAGGCGGGTTCTGTTCCCAGCTCACCGCTGCCCTTGGCCTTCCCTTGGGCCCCTTTTCTCTACCTCGAGTTCTTCATCAGTGAGATGAGTTGAGTGACCCAGCTCGCTCTTAGCCACAGCTGTCTCTGAGAACCTAAGAATCACTTGAGGGTTAAAAAAAAACCTGACTGTATTAAGCAACTTTTGTGCCCTTCTGCTTAAAATACCCAAGAGAATAACTTAAGGGACAAAGGATTTATTTTGCTCGCTGCCGCAGGGGGCTGGGTCCATGGATACCTGGTTGCAGAACATCTTGGTGGAAGGAGTGATATTTCGCCTTAGTGCACCAAGAAGAAAACAGAAAGGAGACAGTGACAAGTTACTCCTGAAGATGTAGCCCCGGGGGCTACTTCCTCCAGGCGGCTCCTGTCTCCAGGACCTGTGCTGAGGTGGTCAGTGGTCAGCAATTGTTGCATGGGCTGACACCTGAGTTTGATCCCTTAAGCCCACAAGGTGGAAGGAAAAATCAACTCCCGAAATGTCTACACATACGATTTGATACACGTATAACGACACACCCAGACAAATATATAGACACACAGGTGAACGCTGTTGTAGTTTGCAAGCAAGGCTGCTGATAAATGACAATCAAATAGCTTAAGGGAACAAGGGATTTATTCTGTTTTACGATTACCAGTTATAGTTCTTAGTCCAACTTGACGGGAGAGCACCCACCAACATCAGGGCTGAGGGAACTGGCCACACCACACCATCACCACATAACAGCTGAGAGAGGGACAATTCTTATTTGCCAGACCAGCATGTCTGGCCAAGTGTACAGAAGGATGCCAACTCTCTCAACCAGCTCTCTGTGATTTATTCCAGGGCCTAATCCCACCCACCATGGGCTGGGCCTTCCCTATCAGCCAGACAATCTCCTGCAGGTTTATTCTGGGCTTAACTCAACCATCAACTCTCTATAAATGTGCCCAGAGCTCAAACCCTCAACAGTCAAGTTGACTCCTGTACCTAACTATGACAAATGTGTACACACACACACATATACACACATGCATTCACGTGCACATGTGCACACATGACACATACATGCAGACATATGCACACACATATATGAATGCACATACATGTATACATGCATATACACACTCATTCTTGTATACACATGTACACACAGGTAGGACAGTGGAAAGTTCTGGAAGTTCTGCATGGATGGGAGAGGTGTCATGTGACACTAGGTTCTGCCCTACTGTGGTTCACTTTGCCCCTTACGGTGTGAGAACATGGATCTGACTGCCCAACGACAAGGCCCTGACCACACAAGTCTTTCAGGAAGAGCTTAGTTGACTCCAAGTAGGAGTAAGAGAATAAAATCTCAATGATACTGATTCCTTAAACTTCCCTACAGTGAGTTTATAATTATAAGAATGTCTTAAGTTATCAGCCTGTACTTTACATTCCCCTTCAATGCTGTTTCGAGCCATTCCACAAAACAGCGAAAGAAGTTAATTAGAACATAAAATAGGAAAAGTTTAATTCCTCTTTTCAATAAGAAGCTGACTGCAGTTTATACAAGCTTAACGATAATTCTATTTTGTGACTAACAATAATTACTCATGAATAATTAAAGCATAGAAATGTGAAAAATGTCTAATTAGGAAATAAGCAAATCCCTAAAATTAGGTATTTATTATTGCAATTAGGTATTATTAGAACCAATAATGACACGATGGCAACATAAGATATTAATGAACACATTATTAGCTCTTGAATGGGATTTTTCTTACCTCGGAAATGAATTTGACATCTTTTATGAAGACATCTAGCTGAAGCTATTATGTCAAATGCAAACAATGTAGGGTGATAACTCCATCTTTAGCAAGTAGATAACTCAGAAGTCCAATTAAAAGTAGGATTTCTTGCTGATGGATACGTCTGTCTTGATTGAGAGGCAGCAGTAAGAAATAGTGATGGTGAGCTGGAGAGATGGTTCAGGGGTTAAGACTCTGCCTTGCAAGCAGAAGGTCTTGAGTTCTGATCCCAAGTACCACATAAAAAAAAATGCCAGCAGAAAAAGTGGCGGCCTTCACTTCTGTTCCTGGTGGTCAGAGCCTGGGAAATCCCACAGTGAAGCAAAAAGGAGGTAGAAGCAATCCAGGATGATATCGGAAGTCACCCTTGGTTCTCTGCAGGGACACAGAGTGCCTGCCCCACCCTCTCTCTCACACACACACATTAAAATAAAAAAGAAAAGAAAGAAAGAAAAGAAATTGGGATGGTAGCAGAGGTAGCTAATCTTATTTGTCAATTGACTGGACTTGGAATCCCCTGGGAGATGGTCCCTGGGCTGGTCTGTCAGAGCATTTCCATAGAGATTTAACTGAGGGGAAAGACCCATCGTGAATATGGGTGGCACCGTCTCATGGGCCAAGGGGCCCAAACTGAGTAAGAAGGAGAAAGCGAGCTCGGGGGGGGGGGGTCTCACAACCCCTGTGAACACAATGTGACGGGGCTCCCCCGTGAGGAGGAACAAACCCTTTCTTCCTTAAGTTGCTTTTCTCACGTATTTTGTCACGGCAAGGAGACAAGTAGCGAACACAGCTGATGTGCTGTGCCGTGATTTCCGGAGAAGAATATTCTAAATAGTTCAGTAACTCAGAGGAACATTGGAGGGTAAGTGTTCTTCATGGAAAGGATTAACGAGAAGAGAAATTTAGCAAGCCTCTGTCACTGTGATTGCCTGGAACTATGTCATGTATAGATTTCAGGTACTCTGAGAGTTAATGCATGATGCTTAGGTTAAGACTGTAGGGAACTAGAAACATAGGAAGGAAGCTGGTGGGCTTACAGGATTACTAGAGCCCACTCTCTGGGCTTGCCTGTCTTGTAAGTTTGGCTGGGGCCGTGAAGGCTGCGTACCCAGAGATAGCCAGAGAGTCCTTTCAAAAATGAATTTCTGGCTGATGTGGGACCTTCCCAGAGGTCATTTGCACTTTTCGTGTGAGCATCTACTCCCAGACCTCCAGAACGAGCTATCACTTGGGCCAGAAGGACCCAGCACACCTGCCAATCATAGGGCTTTAATAGAAGCAACCTCCACCGCGGCTACGAAGCCTCCAGTGCTTGCTTGGAATGTTGTTCAACATGGGAACTGTTCATAAATCAGAAGACATGAGGGATCAGTGAGACAGCTCAGCGGGTCCGGCACCTACCTGCATATGAACCTGGCAACCTGAGTTTGAGCTCCAGAAGCCCACATGGTGTATGTGCTCTTTCTCCCTCATAAATAAGTAACTAATCAGATAAATGAATAAAATATATAAAAAATCATTGAGATGCACGTTAACGGGCAATAGAAAAAAGAGAGAGGATAAAGCTTTGTGGGACAAATACATCAACAAAAACATCATTGGGAATTATTCTTATTGTTGAGACATAGAAGAATGTTTAACTGTTAAAGCCATGGGTTGAGATAATGCTCTCGAACTGAGCCAATGAGCACCTGAGAGTGACATCTGTGTAGGAAACCTGGCTGCCACCATTCTAGGAGTCTCAAGAACATGCTGGGTTTGATTTGGAACTGGAAATGCATGGAAGCCCTCCTCCTACCACCCCCCCCAGCTCTCTGGAGAGTGTGTGGACACCCAGTGCCCGTCCGCTGGGATGCAGGCAGCTTTGGCTGGGCGAAGAGAGGAGAGGGAATTGACAATTGCTGATGGTGCGTATGAGCCAGACGCTGATGATCTCATCTATTTTTCACAGCTCTATGAATTAGTCATTATCTCTGTTTTACAGATTTGAAATTTAGAGGCACGAGGACACTCATTCAGAGTCCTATATGTAATCATCACCAAAGGAGAGGTGGAAAGCAATTTTGAGGCAGTAGGTCATGCTTTTCCCTGGAATGGGCTTGCTACCTTCTAAGACAGGACGTAGGCTTTCTTGGAATTGACTTAAGATGGCTGTCTGACCATCATCAGCAAGGAGAGTTGGGGAATCTAAATGACCTGGAGGGAGTATTTTACCTTCATCAGCAGTTTCTACTTCCTGCTGTTCTTGAGATCTGTGGAGATCTCACACCTATTCTTTCTTGTACTTCTTTGCAGAATGAGGAAAAAACATCCTCCCCTCAGACTATTAAAACCATTCAGACCACTACACCCAAACCAATATACCCGCCCAGACCACTACAGTCAAATTAGTGTAGCCAGGCCACTACACACAGATCACCCAGACCACTAAACCCCCTCACATCACTACACTCCGATAACTACATATAGAAAACTATGCTCAACAGACCACTCTACTCGGACCCCTACCCCTCCACCACTACATTCAGACTGCCTGTCTTGGAAGGCTAGACGAGCAATTGGTATCTATTTACTCCATCTCAGACATGCTTTTCATTGAAATCTGATGGTGTTTGTTCAGCCTTTGTTCATAAGTTCAACACAAAAAAGGTTAAGGATGTACCTTCTGGATTCAGAGAGACCTTGCTTTGTTTCTGTTTTTCTCCAGTCACACAGCTGTTTCCTAATCTGTAAAAGGGAAATGACATTAAAAAAATGGACGCACTCTGCCCTCAATAGGTACACATCAAATACATGGAAATAAGAATCTGGAGCACACGTCTCACGACACTATGAAAGAAGAGAGGGAGGGAGAGGAAGAGGGAGAGGGAAAGAGAGAGAACGATTTTTTAAATTAAAATTGTTTTTTGATAATTTTACACATATATTTAATATATTTTGAATATTTTTCACTCCACTCTCTCTTGTCTCCCTTCCCACTCCAGAGAAACCCCCTCCTCCCCTAAGTTCTCTTCCCACATTCAGATCTACTTATTTTCCTTTACAGTTCACTTAGTTTAACCAGGGTCGCCTGTGTGATCATTTGTTTGGAACTGCTCAGGAGCCCGGTGGGCACACTAGTGGGTACATACTTTTAAACTGACGCTAAGTTTTTTTTTTTTCTCGTTTTGCTTTTCTGCTTATGATAGCCTGGAAACAACTTCAGCATGTTGTCTGTGGTGATCTGTGAACCACAAAAGGTTTATAGAGAAAGTCAAAGCCGCCCATCAGCAAAACTGAACAAATTGCTGCCTAAGGAGACTGCCTAACTTGCTGACCATTTCCTGAATTTTAACTCTTTTGAACTCAGCTGAACTTCTCATGTGCTGATTGTACTTTGAGGTGCACAGTGACAACATGGCTTTTGGTGGGAAAATAAAGAGCACGAGTTCATTCCTTCTGATTCTTAAGCATTTGTTACTTACGTGCAAATTCTCGGGTGGGGGGAGAGGCAGAAAGATCAGCTGTGTGCACTCTTCTGAGAGGGGTGGAGACATCTGCTTTTCAGTTTCAATGATTGTTGTTTTGCTCAAAGAAACTTCTTCCTCAGAGTGATGAGCACTGAAGTGCATCGCAGGAGACCCATGGGAAGTAAAAGGCAAAGACAACACCAACAAATACCTCCAAGTTCCTCTCTACTGTCTCATGTGGACACCCCTGCCACAGCAAGCAATTCACCAGAGGACAAATGACCTTTTCTGTAGCCATATAGCCCTTTTCCTAAAGCCCATGTCTCCGGATTCCTCTCTAGACTAAGTTGAATGGGGAAGATGCCTATGTGGGGAAGAATTCTGCGTCATGGTGCATGCAGCTCATAACAGCAGCTGAAAAGACTTGTATGTACGCGTGCGTGCATGCTTGTGTGTGTGTGTTTGTGTATACAAATGTGCTACACAATGAAATGAGCTCTGTGTTCCACCTTTGAATATTTTCTTTTCCAAGATAAAGAGAACAACACATCCTGTTTTTTTTTTTTCTTTCAAATTTTCTTCCAGGAATAATCTGTTAGTTATTCTTCCCATTTTTTTTTTAATCTTTGAAGTAAGTAACAGCGTCAGAAAGAAGGCGGAGAACTAGGGGCAATGTGTGATCTCTCCACTGGGCAGAAAGGGAGAAATGGACCGTGAGGGGATCTGGAGGCTTAACTCCAGAGAGTAGCAGCGGAAAACTCCCAGTGCCCACAAGCCAGCCACACAGAGAAGGGAAAACAGGTCATTGGCTTCTGCCCTGCAAATCCTGGTAACTGCCAGCGGTATTTCTACAGAGGGAACATGCTCACATCACGGCTCTCCTGGCAGGAAATCTCCATCCTGGGGAGTTAAAATTGCATTAGGATTACTTCTCTGCAAGGAGCTGACACCAATATGCAATATGTGGTATGAGAAACCCAAAAGCCATTAATCTAAAGCAGGAACTTAAACAATTGCAGGCTAACTCTGGGATTAGAATGCCTATTCTAAACTGGACTGCCTTTGACGGAATTCCACATCACAAATAAAGATTCAATTTAGCAAAAAATCAGATTTAAATGTAAATGACCCACCCCTACCTTTATTTCAACTTTTTAATTGAAATCTTTGGAATTGAATCAACATAGCCATTCATTCATACATCCATTCATCCAATATTTATTGAGTGGCTATTCAGGGATAGACTTTGTGTGGGGAATTAAGATCACAAATATGAATAAATGATGATCCCTGACTTTAAGGAGTGTACAGTCCAGTGGTAGAGATAGGCGAGGAATCAGATCATTGTAGCACTTTGAACAAAGACATTAGGAGCACAAAGTACATGCCCTTGTTTTGGTTCTCTTATGCTACTGTTGATCATTGTAACTTAATTCTGCATACCTGGTATCTTTAAATGAGGGTGCCTGCCTCAGTTGATCTGCAACATAGATTGAATAAAAAATAAGAGGAGAGTGCCAAGCAAGACTGTGCTACTTCCCTGGAAGGCAGCGTGCATCCAGGAGCATTTCTACTGGACTTGACCTAGAATTCCTCCTCACATTAACTCGACTCTGGGATAGCGGTCACACTTCAGTCCCTGCCCACCTTCCATGAGAAAAAAGCATCTTGCTCGTGACTTTACATTCATAAATACGCTCACAATGCCAAGGGATGCTTTTTTTTCTTCCATCAATTCATTAGATCTGCTCACATGAATTATTTATATGCAGTGCTAAAAATGATTCTGAAACATTACAAGAATTCAATATCAGTTTTCACAGTGGGATTTCATCATTTTAGCATTGCAGCATGGTAGCCTAATGCAATACTAATAGGATATGGTACTAATAGGGTACAAAGAGAATTCTCTCTAATATGCAAACATTTCCATGTTGTCTTATTATTTCTTTTAAGTTAATATGCTATGCTGATAATATGATGAAATGAATTAGCTTCATATCATTGTCTGCATGAGTTGCGCATATTAACGGCATCTTTCTTCCCCCACCCCTTTGAATTCACTTGGAATGAGCTTGAAAACTTACCCTGTAGTTATGCGTATGTTAATGAGGCTGTTTAGTAGGAAACATCCCTGCCTTTGCTTAGCCAGCTGGAGAAACAATAGATGCAGATCCCCGCTCTTTGGCGTGGAATGTTTTCTGGGCTCCCTTCAAAAGACCCGTCCCCATCAGCCTGCTTTAGTATTCTCCACTTGTTCACAATCTCAATCCACCCATGTGTTAGACATTTCACCAGCAACATTTAACCAGATTGTATATTTCTATTAGATATGAAGCAAATCTTTTCCAAGAGAAACTGGATACATAGCCAACTTGCCCAATGTTTTGGAATATTTAAACACACACACACACACACACACACACACACACACACACTCAGAAACCTACATGCATTTAGAAGCAATGCATAGACATATACATATATTTGTGTGTGTAGATTATGCATAGCTGTGTTTATATATGTATACAGATACATACATATGTGCTGCTTTGTTTTTGTGTGTAAATGACTGGAAGTTTATGGAGTATATGCCATAACCAGCTTTCCTTCTTTTTGGCTGTTAGATACCGGGTGGATGAGGTCCAGTGAGCACGAAGCCTCCAGATTTTAGTGTTTATTCATTTTCAGATATATAGCCAAAAGCCAGATGCTTATCCAAATCTTAGCTGACATTTGGAAATCATGAATTTTCCACCCAAACCCGTGTGACCTTTCTTCTGTGTTGCTATCAGGGTCAACTGATTCAGTCCCAAGAATCCAGATGTCTGTGCTCTCTGGAGACTGGAAAAGCCCCCTCTGAGCCTTTCAATCAAGAGCCTCCAAAAGGGACCTTAATAATAATAATCAGCGTTAGGCTACCTGGTGCCTTCCTGAAGCTTCGCTACAGCATCCATTTGGATAAGCATAAGAATCCGTCCAGAACCACGCTGCTTCAGTGGCTTACCTCCTAAACACCCGCCCCTTCCTTTCAGCACCAAAGAGTGGGGACCAGACGTTCAACACACAAACTTTCAGGGGATCTTCGCAATCTAAAAACCATAATGAGACTTTCACAAATTAGGAACTTATAGATACTGGCTATTTGGATTAAATTTTATGATTAGTATGTATATGAAACTACTTCAAATGCTACCTCAAAAGATGCCATTTTCTGGAGCAAAGAATGGGTGAGGTGGGATGGGATGAGATGGGAGTGGGAAGGTAGTAGGTAATGAAAACACAAATTAATTGTTAATATAATTAAAAATAAAGATGTGGCAGGAAAAAATGCCATTTCGATATAAGATTATTTTTGAGTTGAGCGTGAACTTGATTAATAGATGTGGAAAGGAACTTTGCTGGAGCTTCCTGATCAGACTACAGGCAGAAGGAGTGAGGACAACCCTTTCCCAGAGAAGGTTATGCAATAGATGGAAATTTGGCATCTAGATGGATCTTATCAACCAAGGGCTAGGATGTCTCCTTCTAATCTCCCATTAGTGTTACAATTTGGATCTGAATTTCCCCCACAGACTCAAATATGAACAACTTAATCCTTAATTTAGTGTCATAGCGAGGGATTAATTTAATTTCTTTTTTTTTTTACTTTTAAAATTTATTTATTTATTTATTTATTTTTTATACTTCTTTTTTATTATTAAAAATTTAATTATACATTTTAAAATTTTTTACCAGTTCCCTCCCTCCCCCCTCCTCCCCCGAACCCCCTCCTTCCCCTCCCCATCTCCCAGTGCCTCCCCCCCAATTCCCAGAGAGTCCTTTTTGGCATTTCCATAAGCCCTTTCTCTTGTTCCCCTTAAGCATAAGATCACTACTATGGCTGTCAATCCCTTGCCTCCAGGGGTCTCGGTGCCCTTAACAGATGCTAGACTTTATGAGGGCAACAGTGCGCTGGACATTGCGCAGGGCATGCAAAGTCCCATTATGATTGCTTTGGCCCCAACTATTGTTGAGAATCTTGCAAATCGTTGCTCCTCCCATCCTTTTGCTCTTACAATCTTACCGCCCCCTCTTCCGCAAATGTCCCTGAGCTCCAGGATGGGGAGAGATTAGGCTGGCCTAGTTCTATGTGATTGATATAGTCTCTGAAGTTCTGGATTGTGGTTTGTTGATTTTCTTTTGCAGTTTTGCTGCTCCTATAATTTAATTTCTATTGGACAGTCAGTCTGATTAGGAATGTCCTAATTCTGTGGGAACCACGCCCACTGCTCCTCCAGTTTTACCTCACTTCTCTAGTCGCTGTGGGACATTCCTTGCCAGTGCCAGACTATCAAAGATTGTGGCTCCACCCACCTCTTCCGCCTTGTGGATATACCATGGTGGCTCTTGGCCCTGTTTTCTCCTATCCATGTGCTCGTGGCAGCTTTCTCTGTGCTTTCTCTCTCTTAAGCTGTCTCCTCTACTCAATTGTTCTCCCACCTTAAGGCTATAGTTTCCTTCTCGCCTGCCTGGAACTGAGCAGCCAGGAGTTTCTTCCTTCTTCTCTCATTCCAATACAATCCCCCCTTGTACCCGTCACTGCGTTCTGATTTTAATCTTTGGCTCCGGAACAGAAGAACCCCAAGGAAGAGCAGCCCTGCTTCAATAAGGAGGTTGTGGATACCTTTAAGAGGCAGAGAATCAAGTGGAAGATAATTAGACTATTGGGAGCGTGCTCTCTCGGAATTTGAGGGTACCCATCTCTTGTGCTTTCTTGGCTTTGAGGTGCTTGCCCAGATCATGGTGTATTTATTGTGTCACCGTCCTCACCCCAGATTGATAAGACCCATTAGTTATAAATTGAAACCTCCAAAATCCTGATCCAAAATAAACTTCTCCTCCTAGTAAGTTGACTACTTTAAATATTTCCTTACAGTAACAGAAAGCTGACCGATATAATTAATTTCTTCTATACTTACTTTCCACAGTTTGCAGCTCTTGCAATCTAGGAGCCCTTTCCTTTATTTTGCCGTGCACCCCAGAACATGTGTTGTTCTCTGTTAAAGCTAATGCTCTGCAAGTGCTGCCCTATTCTACACAACCACAGAGATTTGGTGAATATGGGTCTTTAAGGTGCTATGCAAGCTTGAGTTCTCAGCCTCCTGAGTTAACTCATGGTTGGGTCGCTCTGCCTGGGCTCTTGCTGCTCATGCTAAGAAAACTTGCTTTCTTTGCTCTTGTCCATCTTTCTTTCAGGCCCCCCCCCTTTTTAGGGCTCCAGCATAGACCCTAGGAAGATAGAAGAAAAAACAAGTTGTTTTTTCCCCTTCTCCTACAACTGAAAATAGAAAAAAGATGCTCCTTCTTGGATTCCCATGAACTTTGATAATGGGGAAAAGAGTTCACCAAATCTCCCTGATGCCATTTGAGGTAGGTACTTAACTGAAATCCTGTGTCTGCATTCCACCCAAGAATGAGATTTCTTTTGATGTCCCGTGAACATTTGAAAGTGTTGACTAAGGAATCCCATTGAAAGAAAGCTCATTGGTTCACATTTGAAGCAGTTTCATGTCTTCAGCAGACCATTACTTCCTTGAAATTCTGGTTATTTCTTTACAATTTTATGCTTCTTTCCCTTACAAAGACTTAGAGTTGAGAGCCTTTCTGTAGCCCTAAAGCCAGGGTGTGCGGCTTATCTGATACCCTTTAGAGTCTTTGCTTTTCTTCACCACTCCTGCATAAGGTAGCTAGCTTTAATCAGGGTGAGAAATGTACCCAGAATGTCCAACATGACTAAAGTCTGAAATTTCATTGTAGCATTGACGAAAAGTGCCCAGGCTTAACATGTCATCAGCAAAGGTGGATGGTTCTTTAATTATCCGATTTCCGAAGCTATAACATCTAATTCCTTGTATAATCAGAGCTTAAATGCTGAAGAAATGCACATAGATGACATTTCCTCTCCATCTTGAATGGGGATTATTTTAAGAAGATAGAGAGCTTAGAAATATTTCAATGGAGCTGATATTTAAAGCATATTTAGTGGCATTTATGTTTTAATCTGCTTATTGACTAGGCATTAAAGAGAGCTGTTAGCATTTTAGTAGTGATTAAAAGAACCAGAAATTATTTGATATAATGAGTGAGGCGTGAGCCTCAGAATGTGGAGCTAGTATACATATTTTTTAACCAATACCATTGACTTTCAGTGAAGCATCACTTTCTGAAAAATGTTCATTATCTGGATATGCCTTCGCCATTGGTGAAAGGAGCCCCATTTAGAGGTAATGCTCCCCAATTCTATAAAACCACATAGATTTGGTGAATTCCATTGGTGTTATGCTTTATCTTACATAACATCACAATGGACAGAGCAAAAGTTGTTTAGAGAACAGTGTTCCAGTTACTCTTTTATTGCTGATATGAATACGCCCCTAAAAGGTTCAGGGGAACAAGTCAATTATTCACTCTCAGTTCATCAGCATAGCAGAAGAGTTCCTGGCAATGTCAGAAGCTAAGAGAATTGGCCACCCAATATCCATTGGAATCGCTGGGAAAGGGGGAGGATTGCCAGGATACTAATCAGCCCTCTGCATCTCACTCACCTGCCTAGGGAATGGCCTTACCCACTGTGGCCTGGGTTTTCCCATATCAATTAAATAAATCTTCCACAGGCTTGCTCAGCACACGCTTTAACTACACAATTCTTTATAGGTGTGTGTATGCTCGGCCCCAACTGTCAAGTTCATACCTGCATCTAGTTAGTATAAGCAGTAATTATATATAGTGGCACATGGAGCCAATATAAGGCTCTGTACAATGGGCCAGATATATCGAGTCTTTTCTTTCAAGGTATTTCCAAATCAAATTCCACACTAAAACCCAGTCCTGGGACATTTAGAAAGTCGGTAGTATATGCTGCATAGATGAATGACCAAGTGATTTAACCTCAAGTACCAGGGTAGTTTATTTTAAAAGCAACTGTTTATTACATAAAATTTCTTATTAAATGACCACTGATTGTCATCAGCTACTTTGAACAATGACATAACACCAATGTGATGGTTAATCCTGGGTGTCAACTTGACATACCTGGTATTAACTAAGAGCAGCTGAGACTGCACCTGGAAAGATCAGCTGAGACCACCTGAAGGGATTATACCCGACTAGATCCCATAGGAACTCCATAGAGCTCATAGGAACCTCCCGGTAATGGACCACAGAAAAGCCACAGGACAGAATACAGAGGAGTCGGGGAGACTCTCCGACGCTGTGCTCTTCCCTCCTGCCGCCCCACCCTTCAACTCGACTAGAGACTCTAGGAATCCTCCAGCCTTCAGCCGTCACCCTCGGGCCTCCTGGGCTGAGCAGCTACTGGCAGCCATTGTTGGAATTCCTGGGTCATATTTCGTAAGCCAACTCAATAAATTCTGTATACATTCTGTGAATTCCATGACTCTAGAGAACCTTGACTAATACAACCGATGAGACCAGTCACTTTAGGGAAACAAGAATGTGCCTTAATATCATGGAACAGATATCAGCCACTTAATGAGTCTTTTCTTGTTGAAGTTTTATTGCTGTCACAGTTTGAACGTGAGTCCCCCGCAGGCTACGCGTGCTTGAATCCTTAGTTACTGTTAATGTTTGGGAAGGTCATAGTACCTTTAGGAGGCGGAGCCTTGCTGGAGGAAAGCAAGTGGGAGGGGGGGCTTGAGGTTGAACAGGCCCACCTTGCTTCTGCCTGAGTCTACTGCTTGCTCTCTCTGCCTTCATCATATGTCTATGCCAATCTAAGCCATCTCCAGCTTCTGCTACCCGCCCCGCCTTCTTCTATGAGAGTCCCACCTCAATGGACTGTATCTTCCCGCTGGAACCATAAGCCAAATAAATCTCCATCTCTCCCTCTAAGTAGCGGGTTTTCGAGTCTCACAGCAGTAGAGAAGAGTAACTGCGACAACTGACAATATATATATTTTTTACCCAGAAAAAAAGTGAACAGAAGTTTGCAAAAGAGCAGAGATAAGTTATGGAAGAACAGTTGCTCTTGGACAGCACCAGGAGATATAGAACTAAGGTTTTATTTTTTTGATTTTTTTTTCTGTTAATATTGCTGATCTCCCTGGACAGTAAGATGGGTATTAGAAAGTTACATATATTTATAGAGAGCTGGTTTTCTACCTAAATCATTTGATTCAGCTTTTCTTCAAAGCCCTGGTGACAGCAAAGTAGATTTCAGTTAATTCTGCTCATTATTTTTTTTCAAATGTTGCATATTCTTGGAGGAAATTTATTCTTTTGTATGTGAATCAATTTCTTTTAAATACAGAACCCTCCCCTGACTATTTCTTTCGCAAAGAACATCAGCAAAATCTAAAATGAACACTTATAAGTAATTGGGATATGCATCTACAGTAACAATAGCTGTAACAGTCTTCCTGTGCATATTGTAAAGTGAAATTAAATGAGTTAATGCAAAAAAAAAGTCAGTGAGAGAACAAAGAAGTCAAGTGAGCTTGGACGCCCTACAGTATCAGTGCTTAGAGGCTGCCGCAGTTGTCTGGTGCAGACAAAGCTGGGAGAGTTACATGCACCTTCAGAAAACAAGCATTTCTTAGAAAGCCAACGTATCACAGGCACCTGAAAACCAGGACAGCAGGTAATCTTCCTGGACTGTCCGAGATATGGCTGTCTTGTGAGGAAGGTGGGCTGAATTAAGGTCGAAGATGTTTTCTTTGTACATCATTCTCTCATCCTATCTCATCTTTATTTCATGAAAACAAAATGACTTATAACTTAGGTCCCTTATCAGCTTCCAAAACAGCAGAAGGTTCTAAACACACAAAGCTGCATCTGTATTTGAACTGGTAACATGAGCACTTTGAGAACCCCAAAATCCATTTGATTTTGGTTTGCTCTAGAATTTTGGTTTGCACCAGAAAGCACCCTCAGGTGCTTTCATCTTTTCTTTCAATGGCCTTTTTTATGTTTAATTAATCAATTAATTAGAGAAGGAGAGGGAGAGAGAAAGAGAGAAAGAGAGAAAGAGAGAGAGAGAGAATGTCATAATGAAAGTGTTGAGGGTTGGGGGTGGAGTTCAGAGGACAACTTCCAGAAATCAGCTCTCTCCTTCCTCCACAAGGGCTTCTGGAACGCCAGCTCAGGGTGTCAGGTTGGTGAGCAGCACTCGGTTTACCAGCTGAACTATGTCGTCAGCCCTGGATGATCATGTTTTTAATCAGATTGTAAATGGAAGAGGGTTTTGGAGCTTATGATCTCTGCTTAGAACTAATGTACTCTGCTCCTCAGCTAGAACTAAAGTACTCATGGATGGTCATGGAAAAGAATCAGTTATTAACATTGCAAGTAAAGAGCAACTTCAGAAAACACTCCCCAGTAAGTTTCTTTCAATAGTCGGGGAGGCCATGTCTATTTGGTGACCTGGAGCCTACGGCAAATCTCTGTAACTGATGTTCTGTTTCACTGTGAGTCTAAAACAGCTGTAAAATAGTTTCTTGAAAAAATACATCAGTATGGGACAGCGAGAGGGCTCAGAGGGTTAAAGTGCTTGTCCTGCTAAGCTAGCTAAGTTAGATCTCTGGGAGCAACGAAAAACTGGATGCAGTGGCTTACATCTGTAATCCCAACACTCCTATAGCTAGGAGGGAGACAGGGACAGGAGAAATGCCTCTCTACTGGATTTGTTCACAGGCACTTTTACCGCTGAACCACCTCAAAAAGACTCATGAAAGACTGTTCTTTATTAATGGATTACATTATTTTTGTCAACTTCAACGGGCTGCATGTACTTGATTCTGCACACTATTGTGCACATGGGACTGACTAACCGATTACCTTTGTTTGCATGCCACATTTTTTATGCCTTTGTAAAACACTGTTTTTTGGTTTCAAAGTTATCTTCATTTAGCCCTTTGAACTTCCATACAATTTTTAAAATCAGTAAGTGATTATTCTTACTATATTGATATACGAAATTGCACTAGGCGGTTGGCTAGAAGCGCATGGAATCAATGTGACTGTCTGACCTGTAATCAAGGGTAGCCTTGGACTCCTGATGTTCGGCCACACCTTTCAAATGCTGAAGTTATTGGTTTGCACCACACGGGCTGTGCTGAGGAAGACATATTTGAATTTGCCAATGAGTTTTATTTCTCAATCTTCAATTCATACACCTTTTATTTTGTTTTCCTGCACTGATGAATAATGATATTTGTGTTTCATTCACAAGCTCTGGGAACATGACTCAAACATTTTGTCATTCAGAGCTGGAGAGATGGCTCCTGGGTTACGACTCTGTCTTGTAAGCGGAAGGTCCTGAGTTCAGATCCCAGGTCCCATGTAAAAATGCCAGGCAGCAACAGCAGTGGCCGGCACTTCCAGCCCTGGTGGGCGGAGCCAGAGTGAAGCAAGAAGGAGGTGGAAGCAATCCAGGATGATTCCCAAAGTCACCCTTGGTCCTCCACAGGGACACAGTGCCCCCCCACTACATAAATACATAAATAAGTAAATAAATATTTAAACATTTTTGTCACTCAAAAGAATATATGTTTAATTCAAGATTTTCAGATTTTTTTTTTCTATGCCTAAGTAGGAAATTTCCATTTTTCTATATTGGCCTATACTTTTCTATGGTTTCTATTTTTCTAGCTTTGTTACCAAAGTTCTGATGACCCCATAAAAAGATTTGAAATCTGACTAATCCATGATAAGAGTTCTTTTTCAATATAAGAAGTTGATGCTGCTGCTGCTTGAATTGTCTGAACAGCTTTGCTAGCAATGTGATAGGGATCCTCCCAGAACAAAGAAAACGCTATGTGACAAGACAGAGGAAGCCTGAAGACCACAAGCTAGGAATGGCCCCCAAGTGACCAGAAAGGGGGAACTTGGCTTATGCAGTATCCAAGTGTGTGTGTGTGTGTGTGTGTGTGTTTGTGTGTGTGCAATTGACCACAAAGTATAAAGGAAAATGAAAAGGAGGGTTATTTTAAGCAAAGCTCTGCTGTGTTCAGGGCTAAGTTTTCAGATCCAAATTTGCTGAGCCCGTACTGATATGAAATAACACATTCACTTGAGACAAATATTTCACTGAACCTGAAGATTATTGCTTTGGGGAGAAGGGCTGGCCAGTGAGTTCTGTCTGTCTCAAGCCAGAATAATGCTGGAGTTACACATACACACAATCATGCCAGGCCTTTGTATGGAAACTGGGGTTTCAAACTCAGGTAGGCAAGTGCTCTCGCACACTGAGTCCTCTCCCAAGCCTGGAATCTCACCTGATACGATCTTCCTCTAGACTCACCTTTATGATTATCCTCCCTGCCAAGCAGGGAGGATACTTGAGACTGCTTTTCCTACTGAAAGAAGAATGAATTTTCTCTCGGTAGCAATCTATCAGTCTAGTGGGGTGCAGGATGCCCAAGGGAAGGAATCTGGATAAATAACAATTGCCCCACATCTTGGAGAGATCAAAGAGAGCTGTGCATAGACTTACAATTCTTATTTTATTCTAATTTTTCTCTGCGCCATACTTCCTAGGAAATATCACGCAGAAGAAAGGCGTTAAGAATTCACAGAGCTTCTAGATTTTTATATTATGGTTATTCCCACCACTGTCACAAGATCTACAGGAAAAAAAGTCCTACCTATAAAATCCTGTAGTTCAGCAACAGGATATGGCAGCCATGTTCGTTCCCGTGCTGCCTAGAGCCAAGTCTTCTGACCCCGCCCAGCTGTACCTAGGACACTGAGTACCGTTGCTTGTCATGGGTTACAACTGAAGATTTTACAATTTCTGATGTTTTCTACATCAAAAGTGTGTGTGTGTGTGTGTGTGTGTGTGTGTGTGTGTGTGTGTGTGTACATGGTATACCCATCCAGACTCTGTCAGTGTTGGTAACTTGAAGAATAGACGTGTGGCTCCAACTGTAATTTCGGGAGAATGTAATGGTGATTGTAGTAGCCAGGGCTCTCTAAGGAAGCAGAACCAATAGTGTGAATACACAGAGAAAGGAATTGGATTGGCTCATGACATGGGGTCTAGGGTCCAACAGTGGTTGCCTGTCGTTGTTCAGTTCAGGAGCTGAATGTCCCAGGTGTGGAAGGCCAGAGGATTCCTAGCGAGTCTCTGGTCTTCATGGGAAGCTCAAAGAAGCTGGGTGATGATGTCCGTGAAAAATAATGGCTGCAGAAAAGATGATTTGCCAGCAGAGAGAGAGAGAGAGAGAGAGAGAGAGAGAGAGAGAGAGAGAGAGAGAGAGTTTCTTTCTTACATGTCCTTCTATCTGGTCTGCTACTGGAAAGTGACACCTACATTTTCCGTTGGTCATTGTAGTTCAGATATCTTAGCCAGATAACCTCGTCAGATGATGGATGACTTGTTAGCCCCGGGTCCAGTCAAATTGGCAACCACGATCAATTATCACCGTTACAAAGTTTTGGTAAAGTGTAGATGGACCAGAAAAGATCTGTCGTATCTTGCTACCATCTGTAGAGATGAGTGAAGAGAGAGCAGTGAGTACCAGAGAGACAGTGGTGGCTACTGGAAAAGGATGGCGACAACAACTAAGACATTTATCACTGGGCCTCGATTCAGCCTGCTCTGTGGAGAATTAAATTGCCTAAACATTCCCTCCCCACCACCCTGCCCTTAATTCCTTTCACCCCTCTCCTTTTCCATTTCCTCCAAGAAGATCTCTGATCAGCGTTCCCTCTTGGTAAACTCAGTGAGACACTGGAAGATGTTGATATCGTCCAAACACATCAGCTTTCCAGGAGAAAACAACGGAATCTGGGAGACCAGGCAGGGGAGTCCAGAGACCTCGATTAGAAAAGATGCTGCTCCACTTTCCAAAAGCCAAGGAACAGTTTTTTAATTGATAGAATGCTGAGGAGTCCAGATGTCAGTAGACTTGCTGGGTGGGGCTAGAGGTTCGAGAAGCCGCGCTCATCCTGAGGCAAAGCAGGGAGACGTAAGGAAGTCTGTAGTGTTTCTTGTCTTCGGTTTTGTGTTCTGCCTGTCCTTCGGCTGTTCTATGAAAATCCCAAGGTTGGCACTTCTCTCCATATTGCCCCGGCTACACGTGGAACACAGCTCTCTCACCATCAGGAAATAATTACAAACAAAGCCAAGTTAATTATACAAGGCATTCTTGGCTGACCTAATTAAGGCACAGTTCAATATGACTAGCTGAGTAATTTTTTTTTTCTTTTTAATTGTGAATAGATTTAGTAGAAACCCGTCTGGTGAACAAATAATGAGTTCAGTGTCTCAGAAAGAATCTGATTTGAAGAATTACTCACCGATTATCCATTTTCCACTGCTCTACCAAGCTCCTTCCTGTGGTTCAGATGTAGAAGCATGGGGATCTTCTTTGCAAAGAGCCTGAGCTGCAGACAACTAGGAGAGGCTTATTTTGTCAAGAGCGCAGGGCATGAGGAACGAGCATTGATTCTTCTGGGAGAACGTGAGACACTGTGCTCTGATCACGGCTGGTTTCCTTCTGAGAGAAGTTTCCATGTGTTACTGGTTCAGGCATAGGCAGACAGAGCCGTGTGGTTAGAAGCAGCCCTTCCTTCCTTCCTTCCTTCCTTCCTTCCTTCCTTCCTTCCTTCCTTCCTTCCTTCCTTCCTTCCTTCCTTCCTTCCTTCCTTCCTTCCTTCCTTCCTTCCTTCCTTCCTTCCCTCCCTCTCTTCCATTCAACATCAAACATTGCCTTTAGTCTTATTTATTTATTTATTGAGAGAGAGAGAGAGAGAGAGAAAACACTGGGATTCATGTGATGTGTGTGGAGGTCAGAATATAACTTTTGTAAGCCTGTTCTCCAGTTCTACCATACAGCTCCAAGGATCGAAATCAGATTGCCAGGTTTATATTTAGGTTGTCGTTACTGGAGCCAATCTTACAGAAATCTGTTCTCCCTACTTTCATCAATTCTCCCTTTCTTCCTTCCTAGTCCTCCGTCCCTCAGTCCCTCTCTCTACCTTCCCGCCCTCCCTCAATCCCTTTTTCGCTATCCGTGTCCTTCCACTTTCTATATGCTCTCTTTCTTCTTATTTCTTTCTTTCTTTCTTCTTCTTTCTTCTTTCTTTCTTTCTTTCTTTCTTTCTTTTTCTTTCTTTCTTTCTTTCTTTTCTTTCTTCTCTCTTTCTTTCCTCTTTCTTTCTTTCTTTCTTTCTTTCTTTCTTTCTTTCTTTCTTCTTTCTTCTTTCTTTCTTTCGTTTTTCTTTCTTTTCTTTCTTTCTTTCTTTCTTCTTTCTTTCTTTCTTCTAGGGATATAGTTCAGTGGTCAAAGCACTTGCTGCCCAAAACAAAGGACGAGAATTCAGATTCCCAGATCCCACATAAAATACCAGGTGTGTGTGGCAGGCCACCTTTATTTCCAGCTTTAGAAGAAAAAAGCTGCAAGGAATCCTTAGAGTAAGCTGGCTAGCATGACCAGCTCTATTGACAAGTTCTTGGTTTGATTAGAGATCCAGGCTCAAAAACAGAATAAGGTGAAAGCAATCAAGGATGATTCCCAACACCAACCTCAGCCTCCAAAGGCAAATACACACATGTACACACACGTGCAGAAATGTATGCATACATGTACGCCCTCACAGGTACATATAAAAATGGATAAAAAGCAAATATCACAGACCATATGGGAAAGCATCTAGTTTTACTGGAACTTTTAACGGTTTGGAGATGGAAAGCATAATAATGTTAAATTGGTCGAATTTGGTGTCAGATAAAAGTAGATTCGATTTTAGTACATAAATACCTTCTCTTTAGGCAAGTAACATAACTTCTCCAAGTCTCTGGGTCTTTCTCTGTAAAGCAGGAACCCTACATTCCTTGTGGTGTCTGATATATACACAGCCACGTGGTTTCCTTCATCTTGCTTTTTGTTCTGCGCATTAAATAAAGAAAGACACGTGACATTTCCTTCCACATTCTCTGCAATGTGACTGATGCACGTCACTTTTTTTTCCCTGCTATTTTCACTCTGATCATCTTTGTATTTCTTTTTTGCAAATGCTCTCATTTTCTGTTCAGGGGATCCTGCGGAGGAGATTTCTTAAAAGGTGAGGCCATTACAATGAGGATGAGATTCGTGTGAAAAGAATGAGAATAAAAAGATGCCACAATTACACTGTCCCTCCGATTGCGTTATGTTCTCACACAAAGAAGATTTGGTGAATGTAATTTCCTATTTTAAGCTGTTATGCATGTTCCTCTGTGAGTAAATAAATGGGCTGGCCATTATGCAGTGAGCAGGGTTTATGCTAAATTTAGATAATAACTAATTTAGTACTCGAATCTTTAATAAGGAGAGGAAGAAGGAAAATGAAGGTTTTTTTCTTTTTCTTTTTGAGGGGGCTGTGCTTGAGAGCAGCTATGGTGGGTTTTCACTATATTCTCTAATGAGCTTTATTTAAGAAGGCAAGTCCATTTGGCTTACATATTTTGCTCTACAGGCATTTCTGTGGATGTGTGTATATCAGTGATCACACCAGTTTCCAGTATTGCCTGTGACTCTTTCTTATGTACAATGCTCTCTTTTTATTCACATTAAAGGATTAAAGAATGGCAGGCTTGTGCCCCGACCATGCCCTGATGGACAAATGGAAGTGCATTGGGAAGCAGAGCGTCCTACGTAACAGCCGTGGCCTCGGAACTATACCATCTGCCAGACTGCGGGGGTCTCTTTCGACTCCATTCTCCCATTGTTAAATCAGCCCCATCTAGATGGCACGGTTAATATGGTTAATATTTCTGCCTCACAGGTGGCAAGAAATGAGTTTAGAGTGACTAATTCATTTCTGCCAGATCTGACAATTGAGAATCAGTTGCGAACCCTTTCCCCTGTCATTTGTCTCTTGTATTAAGTAGGGGAAAAGGTTGTGAAATGCCATCCTCTCAAAACAACATAGCAATTGTGTATCCACAATAGAGGTGGTTATTGACAACAAGCCTACGAAAGATCTACCTGTCCAGTGGTCAGCTATGGACAAAGGGGAAATCCACGGGGCCCTACAAAGTACTGATAAACAATGGCTATCAAGAGAAGTATCCAGCTGTGAAAGTTGACAATGCAAATGTGTCAAAAGACTTATATTGCTGGGTGCAATATTAATTTTAAAATGAAATTAGATAAATTATTTCTATATACTGTAAATCTGAGATTGAATGTATATTTTTGTTTAAAAAAATAAATGCTTTAGTAAAAAACCTTTAAAAAAAAAGAGAGAAGTACCCAGCTGTGGACCCACAGGGGAGTCTGTTAGGCTCCATTAGAGAGTCCCTAGCCCTTGGACAAATCCAGTGGGATATAAAACAAAAAGGCCATGAATATGGAAGAGATTAGAAAGGGTAGGAGTAAGAATAGTCAGAACGTATTATATATCCATGATAAAGTTGTCAAAGAATGAAATTGATCAACAAAGAAAAGTAGAAAAAAGAGAAAGAGTATATCAAGATTTAGGAACAGATATTCCTAAACAATAGCAACAAATAATTAAAGTTGAGATTTGAAAAAAAGATCTTGTCTAGTTCACTATTCACATGACTAGCTGCTGTCCTTTAGAATGACGTAGGCTGGAAGATTGGCACTACGGCCATGTCCTGCAAAGTGAGGGTGGCAGAGTGTATCCATGAAGTCCGTTAGGAGGCACTGTCTCCAGAATTGGCAATGCCCTCACTACAGAGAATGAGGGAAGAAGATGATTTGTGGTACTTCTTCCAGGAAAACAATGATGCTCTTTCCTGAGACGAGAATGCAAAAGGAAATGAAATGAGGTGAAGAAGGAAGGAGGGAAGAAGAAAAGGGAGGAAGGAAGGAGGGAAGGAAGGAGGGAGGGGAAGGAAGGAGGGAGGGGAAGGAAGGAGGGAGGGGAAGGAAGGAGGGAGGGGAAGGAAGGAGGGAGGGAAAGGAAGGAGGGAGGGGAAGGAAGGAGGGAGGAAAGCAGGAAGGGGGAAAAAAGGAAGGAGGGAGAAAGGAAGGAAGGAGGGAGGGAGGGAAGGAAGGAAGAAGGAGGGAAGGAGGGAGGGAGGGAGAGAGGGAGGAAGAGGGAGAGAGAGGGAAACAAGGAAGGAAAGAAGGAAATAAAGATATTGAATCAATTTTCTGTACAAATTAGTTTTGTGATGCCAGGAGGCATGCACAAAATTAAAGCCAAACAGTTGCATGGCTTAAAATATGACAAAAGCTAAAACATAGGAAATTAACAGGTCTCAGTGTGACGCGAGCAACAAAGGCTGTGAGTAGATCACTGGAGAATGTCAACTTTACGACTTTAAAAGAGAGTGCTAGAGAAAGAGAGTTCAGGACAGTAGAGGAAAATCAAAGAGAAGAGAGTGTCGTTACTGACAGTTGTACACGTCAAGGGAAGACGTGATTTTCAACGCAAAACACAGTAGAGAGATTCAGGGTGTAGCAGTAGCACTGTGCTTGAGCAAGTGCTGAGACCTGAGAGACATAACAGTACATTATTAAGCCTGATTGTCCCCAGGGTGCCATCCTGGCTGGCTGGCACCAGTCCTCACCTTGGTGATTCAGAACTGTAGCTCTTACCTGCCGAAGGACATGGCTGCCTTCCTAGCGTCTTGAGGGTCTGAGCATCCATCTAGCAGATGGACAAAGAGAATATGACACACGCTTGCTACTTAACAACTTTTTAACACAGAAACAGCACATCATGTCCACTCCGATCCTTGACAACAGAACAAATCAGATCGGTCCTTCCAGATTCAAGGGAGCCCAAGTGATGTAATTCTTGGATGGGCAGCCATTTTTAGAAACAGCCATAAACTCTGAGAGAGGAAGCATATGTGTTCCATGGAGAGTCATCTCTGATTAAATGTGAAGCATCAATTTAGATTTACAATGTGGAGGTTCTGGTGATCTTGTCAACTCACTCACAGAAACCTGCTCTAAGGCAAATCTTTTCTGGAAGTAATTTATTACTGGTCTTGATTTCAACCTGCCAAATAAGTGGGCTCAGTTGGCTAGTTTCTTAACAAGGTTGACATTTCAGTAACATAGACGCTTTTGTTCTGAATCCCAGGGTCTGGCTTTCTGTGTTGCTGTGTAATGTCTGGATGCCCAGACCTGACATTGCATGGTATATGGTAGGAAGGTATTTCTCTTTTATTGCTTGCTAGCTTCAATGTAGTGAGAGCATCAGTATTATATGCGTATGGTACTTGTGTAGGTGCTAACATAACCAGAGAAATTAACCCATGTTCCAAGAAGGCAAATTGGTCATCACTCTGTGAAAGAAGGGGTGCTACCAATGTTACCTGTGTCAAAGACCACATTCACATAACACTGCTGCTTTAACTTAGTCATGTTTAATTGTCCAGAATTCCTAATTGTATAAAACAATTAGATTGTGTTTTTTTAACTTATGCTGGACACAAATACAGGCATTAATTCATAGGAAACTTAGCTCAGTGGTAAATTACCTGCCTCACGTTCTTAAGACACTGGGTCAAGTTTACAAAAATAAAAACAGACACAAAGACCAAGAAATAATTTTACTCACTTGGAGAAATATTTATCAATAACCTGTCCTAGATAATTGCTTTTGTTGAAAGAACAGAAAGCAAAGGTTGCATTTCATGATGGCAAAGAAATGAACATTTACCTAAAGTTCAGTGGTAGTGCCCATGATTGTGTGCAGACATCTGACGGGAAGATCAAAAAAAAAAAATTCTGTCCCACACACAGAAGGGAAAGATCCAGAGAAAATTAAGAAGTAAAAGGCTTGCAAAGGTGGAGAGGTAGAGAATTAATACACTGACGGTTTCTTGTAGGGTCATCCATTGCTAGGCGTTTGTGAGCTCAGTAGCAGGCTTTGGAGACAGTTATTATTAGATCAGATTTTTAAAGTTATTTTTCTAGTTTTGTAAACACAGTGAGTGGTTGTCCCTGTGCCTCTCTTTCCCCCTCCTTCTTTCCCTACTTCCTCTCCCACTCTCTCCTTCCTTCACCAATCCATCCTTCTGCCTCCTACCTCCTGCCTGTCTGCAAGTGTGGGCCTCAAGGCTCTCTTCCGGTTGTCTGCTCTGGTAGGGGGTCAGGGCTCTGAGGCAGATTAAGTGGCCCTTCCTCAGGTAGACCCACTGGTAGAGGCACTTTCCTTCACCTGTCTAGCCCTACCCTCTAAGGTTCCACTTGCATGAGATTATTTCTCCTGAGTCCCTCGCTAGTCTATGGGGCAATATGTCAGTCATAGTGCAGTCTGATGAGGACAAGTCTCACTGCAGAGAGCTCCTGGATGCAGAGGCCCTGTCTTGAGTGGCATGCCAGCCGGTCCTGGACCTTCCCACCTTTAAGCTCTTACAATTTTACCACCTCATCTTCTGCAGGATTCCCTGTGCCTTAGGATGAGGAGAGATTTGGCTGTCCTGACTCCGGCTAAGTGTTTTAGGCTCACTGATACTCTGCAGTCTGGTTGGTTGTTTCACTGTTCTTCCATTGCAATAAGCCACCTCTTGTTTAGGTGTTGAGATCTTTTCTTTTCTAGAGATAAAATGAGAGGTGTTTAGATGGCAATTTACTATTGGCTGTTTGTGGTTAGTATAGAGGCATCCTGACCACTGTCAGTTTTCTCTCTGTCTACTGTTGTTTAGACTGGTTTATATTGCTGAGTGTGTGTTCTCTGTCACTGAGGGGGGATTTAAGGTTAGTAGGCAGGTGGTTGGTTCCTTGGAGACTAACCCCACTCTACTGTGTCCTATTCTTATTCTTTCCTCTCCTTAAAGACTTTTCTTGCATAAAAGCCTTTTTAAACTCTTTGCCCCCCCCCCATTCTCTTCTTTCTGCTCTTTTGGGATCTTTTTCCACCGCCCTGAGTTCCTTTACAGTTGGGGTGTTCTAAGAGTTTCTGTTTGATTACATTAAACTGAAGGTTTAATGCTAAGATCCACTTATAGGAGAGAACATAAAGTCTCTGTCTTTCTGCATCTGGGATATTCCAGTTCCAGCCATTCACTAGCATATTTCGTTAGTTCGTCTTTCCTGAGATCTGAGTGGTATTTCACTGTACATATGGAATTTCATTAATGATTCGTCAACTGTTGGATCTAGGTTGGTTCCATTTCTTTGCTATTGTTAGAAAAGCTGCTGTGAACAGGGCTGCATATGTGATTCTCTTGCAGGATGTGGTCTTCTTTAGGAATATCCCCAGCAGTGGTGTAGCTGGAACATGTGGAATTTCAATTTTTAATCTTTTTTAGAAACTCTAAATTGAAAAGCGTTCTACAAGTTTACAATCCCACCAGCAATGTATGAGGGTCCCCTTCTCCCTGTATCCATGCCAGTCAGCATTTGCTGTTGTTTGCGTTTTGGATCTTAGTCACTCTTCTGGAGTGAGATGATATCTCAGGGTGGTTTTAATTTGTATTTCCCTAATGACTAAGGACGTAGGATTTTTAAATTTTTTTTTATTTTTCTAGTTTTACAAGCATATCGAGTACTCATCCCTGCTTCTCTCCATTCTCCTCCCACCCATCTCCTTCCCTTCCCTCCTATCCTCCTGCCTGTCTGCTTCTATAGACCCTATGGTTCCTTCTGGTTTGTCTATTTTTTTAAATTTTCTACTTTTACCAGTATATTGAGTACTTATTCCTGCTTCGTATGATCCCTCCATCAATCTCACTCTCCTGCCTGTCTGTCTCTACGGATCTCAGGGTTCCCTTTGGCTTGTCTACTCTTGTGGTGGTTCGGGTATCTGTGGCACACCAAGTTGTCTCTCTTTGGGCCACCCCACTGATTTCCCTTCACTCTTCCAGCTTTAGTTCCCAAGGTTTCCACTATATGTTCTTATATTTCTTGAGTTCCTCAATAGTCTATGGGGGCATGTTGATATGTTAGTCATTATGCAAGTCGGTAAGGACAAGTCTCACTGCAGTGAGTTCCTAGATGCGTCAGTTCTGGCTTCAGTGGAATATCTTGTCCAAAGGTGAACCTTTCCATCTTTACGTTCTTACAATCTCACTGCCCCCTTGTCTGTAAGGTTCCCAAAGCCTTAGGATTGGGTTAATCTGGTTTTGGGTGAGCCTTGCTAAGTCACCAGTACCCAGCATTATGGCTGGCCTTTGTTGTCCACTTCACTGCTCTTCTACTGCCCTAGGCTGCATCCTGTCAGGGTGTTGAGATCCTCTACCTCTGTTGTAGAAGATTTATAGGCTGAGTATTGTGTGTTCTTCCAATCTATGGGCATAATCACAACTATTTATAGAGCAGTTTGGTGTATTGTCTTCTTACCTATAGGTTTTTTGGCTGTTTTTCCCTATTGCTCTATTTTATTCCCTTTTTTAAGTTCTTGTTCTAGTTAACAATAACAGGAATGTGTTCCATTCTTTTAATCAGAAGCTGTTGGTTGTCTCCTTGATATTCACGCCACTATTACAATGGTGATTACCTGTTGCCTTGGTGATTTTTATTGTAACTTAAAGATTTTTTTAACATATTTGCTAGATGCTTGAATTTTTTTCTTGTGAGAAGTTTCTTTTCAGTTCTACAGCCCATTTTTTAATGGGCTTGGTGGTTAATTTTTCAAGTTCTTAGTGTACTCTGGATAGTAGATCTCTACAAATGTGTGGTTAGTGAAGATACTCTCTAATTCCGTAGGCTGCCTTTTACTCCATCCTGAGTAAACAGTCTCTCCTGAGCAAAAGCTTTTTAATTTCATGTAGTCCCACTTGTTAACTGTTGGATTTATTATTCTCTGTGCCTTTGGGGGTCCTGTCAAGAAAATGATGGCCAAGGCCAATCAATTCAAGGTTATTCCCTTTTTTTTTTAATAGATGTTTTAGAGTCTTTGGTCCAACATTGATGTCTTTGATCAATTTGGAGTTGATTTTTGTTCAGGCAGATAAATAAAGGTCTAGTTTCATTCTTCTGCATGTAGATAACCAATATTGCTAGCACCATTTGTTGATGATGCTGTCATTTTTCCAATGTTTTTGGTTTTTTGGGCATCTATGTCAAAGATCAGTTGACTAAAGGTGAGTGCACTTATATTTGGGTATTCAACTCTAATATATTAGTCTATATCTCTCTTTTTTTTTGAGCCAGTACCATGATGTTTTTATTACTATGGCTTTATAGTATAGTTTAAGGTCTGGTATGATGATACCTCCCAAAGAGATTTTCTTACTCAGGATTGTTTTTGCTATCCTAGGTCTTTTCTGTTTCCACATGTAATTTGAGATTGTTTTATCAATTTTTCTGAAGAATTTGGTTGGAAATTTGATTGGTGTTGCAATGAATCCACATATTGCTTTAGATGGAATGGCCATTTTGATAATGTTAATTCTGCTGATCCAGGACTATGAGAGGTCTTTCCATTTTCTAGTGTCTTCTGTAATCTCTTTTTTAGGGTTTTAAGTTTCAGTTTTATAGATTTTTTAAGTTTTATAGTTTTAAGTTTATTTCAAGATATTTAATTTTTTTAGGAACAATGTTAAATGGCATTGTTTTTCTCAGGTCTTTCTTGCTTTCTTTATCCTTGATATATAGAAAAGCACTGAATTTTGGACATTAATTTTGTATCCTGCATCTCTTCTGAACTGATTTATTGGTTCCAGGAGTTTCCTGACTGAATCTTTAGGGTTCTTGAGGTATATAGCATCATGTCATCTCCAAATAGGGATGACTTGATTTCTTCTTTTCCAAACTGTAGCCCTTTTATCTCCCTCTCTTGTCTTATGGCTCTAGATAAGACTTCAATTACAATGTTGAATAGAAGTAGTGAGAGTGGTCAGCTTTGTCTAGTTCCCAATTTGAGTGGGAATGTTTCCAGTTTTCACCATTAAAGGTGATTTGTGCCATAGGCTTATTGTATAGGGGTCTTTATTATGTCGATAAATGTTCTTTCCACCCCTATTTTCTCCAGCGTCTTTATCATAAAGGGATGTTGGATTTTGTCCCAAGTTTTTCATATTAAATGAAAGAATCACATGATTCTTATATGTTCATTTGTTTATATGGTGAATTGTATTTATAGATTTACATATATTGAACCAACTTGTGTTTCTGGAGTAAACCCATCCTGATCATAATGGATGAGTTTTTGATATGATTTTACATCTGATTTGCTAAAATTTTGTTGAGGATCTTAGCTTCTGTATTCATCAATTAAATTAGCCTATGGTTTTCTTTTTCTTGTGTGTATGTCTTCATTTGGTTTTGGGATTGGTGTAATGGTTGGCTTTGTAGAAAGAGTTTGGAAGTGTTCTTTCTTTTTCTATTTTGTGGAATGGTTTAAAGAGTATTGGTGCTAATTTTCTTTAAATATCTAATAGAATTTTGCACTGAATCCATGGTCCTCAACTTTTCTTGATAGGGAGATTCAATATTGTTGCTTCAACTTTGTCCCTTGTTATAGGACTATTTGAATAATTTACTTCATTGTAGTTTAACTTTGGCGTGTTATATATATATTTCAAAATTAATCAATATCTTTGTGATTGTCAAACTTGGTGGTGTATACATTTTAAAAGTATCCACTTATGATTTCCTGAATTTCCTTGAGCTCTGTTGTTATAGCTCCATTTTGACCTCTAGTTTTATTAATTTGGTTTTCTCTTTTTTAGTTTTGGCTAATGTGGTTAAAGTTTTGTCAATTTTGTTAGTTTTTCAAAGCATCAGTTTTTGCTTGATTGATTCTTTTTATTGTTTTCTTTGTCTTAATTTCAGTTATTTCTCCTCTTATCCTACTAATTTCTGTACAGCTACTTATTTTGGGAGTGGTTTGTTCTTGTTTCTCTAAAGCTTTGAGCTGCATTGTTAGGTTGTTCATTCGTGATGGTCCATTTTTTGGATGTAGGCAATGAGTATTATGAATTTTCCTCTTAGGACTGCCTTCATTGTATCTCAAAGTTTTTGATATGATATGTTTTCATTATGATTGGGTTTTAGGAATTTTTCAAATTTTCATTTTTACTTCTGTCTGGATCCATTCCTTAGTCAGTAGCATATCATTAGGCTCCCAAGTTTGTATACTTTGCCTAACAATCTATTTTTATTCCCTGGTGGCCAAATAGAGTAAGCTGGTGATTTTCATTTTCTTCTATTTGTGTAGGCTTCCTTTGTGGCCTAGTGTATGGCCTATTTTGGAGAACGTTCCATGAGCTGCTGAAAAGAATGCATACTCCTTGGAGTTAGGATAGAATATTCAGTAGATGTTTGTCAGGCCCATTTTGGCTTATGGTTTTGTTTGGTTCCAGTGTGTTTTTTTCAGTTTTTGGCCCGTTGACCTATCTACTGGTGAAAGTGTGTTGTTGAAAACCCCTACTATTATTGTGTTTGGGCTGATATGTTGTTTTATGCGTTGTACTGTTTGTTTAACAAAAGTGAGTGAGCCTGTGTTTGGAGCATACATTTTAAAAATTGTGTATTATTCTTGCTGTATTATTTCTTTGATGAGTACGTAGTACTTTTCTGTGTCTCTTATTGTTCACTTTGGTTTGAAGTCTATTTTGTTGGATATTAGGATGGTTACTTCTGCTTGTTTCCTAACTGTATTAGCTTGGAATATCTTCAACCATCCTTTGACCCTGAGATCATGCCTATCTTTCAAAGTGAGGTGTTTCTTGGAAGCAGCATGTTGATGGGTTGTCGTTTTTAATCCATGCTGTTAGCCTGTATTTTTTGATTGGGAAATTGATTCCATTGATGTTGAAAGTTATAATTGCAAAGTTTTTGTTGGTTCCTGTGTTTTTTGGTGTCATAGTTAGACACAGGTGTCAACTTGACAATTAAGGGTTTGAGCTCTGGGCGCATTTGTAGAGAATTAATGGTTGAGTTAGCCCCAGAACAGACCTGCAGGAGATTGTCTAGCTGATGGGGAAGGCTCAGCCCATGCTGGGTGGGATTAGGCCCTGGAATAAATATAGAGAGCTGGTTGAAGGAATTGGCATCCTTGTGTACACTTGGCCAGACATGCTGGTCTGGTAAGTAAGGATCGTCTCTCTCTCTCTCAGCCATTATGTAGAGATAGTGTGGCCAGTTCCCTCGGCCCTGGTGTTGGTATATGCTCTCTTGTCAAGCTGGACTGAGATCTATAACTGGACTATCATAAGGAAATAAACCCCTTGTTCCCTTAAGCCATTTGATGATCATTTATTAGCAACCATGCAGGCAAACTGCAACAATTGGCTTTTTTGAGTTGACAGTTCTCTGCCTGGTAGTTGTATTGGCATTATTTTTCCCTTTCATCCTCTTGAGCATGTTGATCAGTTTTGTCTGTCTTGAGATTTTTTTTTTTTTTTTTTTTTTGGTATCTTCTGTAGACCTGGCTGGTAGATAAGAAGGACTTTAATTTATTTTTGTCAGGAAATATTTTTCTTTCACCTTCAAGTATGACTGATAGTTTGCCTGGATATAACAGCCTGGGATAACAGTTGTGATCTTTCATAACTTGAAGAGTACCTTACCAAACTCCTCTGGCTTTTGCGGGAATATTCTGATTGTGTGATATGACCTTCAAATGTGACTTTGTTTTCATCTCTTGCAGCTCTCAGAAAGTTCTCTTTGTCCTGTATCTGAGATGTTGGTACTATTATTTGCCTTACTGAGCTCCTATTTTGGTCATATCTGAATGGTGTGAGATGTGCATCTTGTACTTGGATGGCACACTCTTTCCTTAGTTGTGGGAAGCTCTCTTTTTATAATTGACTGAAAGATCTGACCTGGAAAGTTCTCTTCAGTCTCTTGTTTTGGGATTCCATGAATGTGTAGGTTTGATTCTTCATAATATCCCACAATTCCTTTCTTTCTTTTTTTTTTTTTTTTTTAGTATTTTCAGTTTCTTTAACTGAATGATCCTGTTCTGTCAGCTTATCTTCCAGGTCTTATAGTCTATCTTCTGCTTGATCCATTCTGTTTGTAAAATTCTCTGTTAAATTTACAACTTAGCTTTGAATTAAGTTTGCTGCATTTCAATTTGGAGTTTATTTACCTGTTCTAATCTTGTTCTTGTTTCCTCTATTTCCTTTTACATCTCAGATAAGATTTTATTATTTTCCTGCTCACATAAGGTCATATAGTTACTCATTTCCCCTCTAAGATCTTCACATTCCTTTTTTTGTTCCTTGTGTTCCTTTTATAGCTCTTCTCTAAGCTGTTGATTATGTCAATAGCATTTCTTTGGAAGACATTGTCTGGAGTGATGTTTTCTTGACTGGTATCCACGAGGTTATGAGTATATCATGGAGGGTTGATTTTTTTGTAAAAGACATGTTTTCCTGCTTAGTGTATTTTGTGGTTTTACAATGTGACTTGGACATCTCCTGTTAAGTTTGATAGATGTTTTTGGTTCTCCTCAGTCAGATGAGGCTGTCTGAGTTTGACTGCTCTTAGAAAAGCTTTTTTGGATTTGCTGGGATATTGCGATTGTATGATATAGCTGTCCCCTTGTTCTGGGGTCCTTGTTTGGGCAGGTGGGGGGATCTAGGGTAGGTGGGTGTTCCCTCTTGGGTCAGTGCAGTGGTGGCTATTAGATCAGATTTTGAAAAGTAAAGTTAAAATGATGAAATGCTGTATCTTCGTTAAATAGCGGAGACAGAATTCATCTCATCTTATCACCCTCTCATCTCTCAGCAAATACATGAAGCTTTTAGTTACTTAATACTATGGTCTCTGTAAAATCTAGAACTCATTATATTCTTGATGGTGTTTGTTAGCTACTGTTCTATTGATATGGTAAAGTATCCTGAGAAAAATAAGGAAGAAAGTATTTCATTTGGCTCACAATTTAAGATAGCCCATCGTGGCAGAGGAGTCAAGCTAGTAAAAGCTCAAGGCAGCTGGTTACATTGCTTCAGCTGTCAGCAAGAAGAAGAAAAAATGGATTTCTATGCTTACCTAACTTCATCTTTTCTTTTTTTTTTTTAAATGCATTCCATCTCGAATCCTCATAGAATCCTCATAGATCCTTTAGGGTAGGTCTTCCCATCTCAATTAAGTTAATCAAGGTAATCCTTCATAGACATGCCAGAGATCAGCCTAGTGTTTCCTAGAGTTTAGGACTCTGAGTCCTAACCACCACAGAAGATATTCATCCTAGCTGTTTCCCACAGCTCGACGAGATGTTTGGCCTCTGTCCTTAAGATGTCATCAACCTTGTAGACTTGGCGCATTGTGATATTTGTACTGGTGCACTGCATTGGCTCATGATTTGATTTCTACTGTGGTATAAAAAGAACTTCCTATGAAAGGCAGCAAGCTGAATATTGAGGGATTCTCCATTCCGTTTTCTCCTTCTCAAGTTTTCTGCCTTGAGGTGGGAACTCAGAGTGGGCGAGATTTTTCTCATTAATGGTCATCAGCTTCAGGCCTGCCAGAAATCTGGACAGACTCCCTTCTGAGGTCTTCATTCTTGCCTAGATGGTAGACAGGTCTTGCATGCTCTGATGTATGTCAGCTTGATGATGAACAAAGATACACCGAGACCGTTGAAATCTGCTAACAAACTTCCCAGCATAGAAAAAAGCAAGCTACAAATTATACTGCAGCACTTATTAGCATCAGATTTGGATAAAAAAAAAAGTTCGCCATGGTGGCTTTAACATGTGCTCTCTCTCAGTACATAGGAAAGTTTCCCTGGGAATTAATTAGGCCCATTAACATAATATATTGTAACAATATCTCACAGTCATAAAACAGTTGAGTTTGAAATGTTAAAGTGACAGAATATATTTAAAGCAATTAAGATCACACACACAGAAAGGAGAGAGAGAGAGAGAGAGAGAGAGAGAGAGAGAGAATGTACTTGAAATTGGACTGGGATCTGACTCATAATGAAATTGGTGGTCAAGACCATATTTAAGGTGCTTATTGTTTGAATAGCTATGACATACAATTGTAGGCATTTCTAAAGGTAGAATTCTTGAGTTAATGGTGTTTTTAACACATGCTTGTCAAATATTACAATATAAACACATTGAAGCCTATGGATTCGAAACACGCAAACACTTGAACTTAATTTGGCAAATGCAGCCTAATAATTGTGGGATAGAATTGTTCTTTTATGGTGAGAAATGATAAATAATTCACCCTTCTATCATTATTTTGGCAGAGTAGAGAAGTGACATTAGACATGAAGAGAGTCTAGTTATAAGTAAGTGTTGGACTCACATTTCAGAAATAATTTTGAAAAAGCCCTCAAACCAACCAAAAGAATGCGTTCCCCCACTGACCAAAAACTATTAAATCCAGCTAGGAGTAGAAAACACACAACTGCGAATAGTTAATCTAGCCACTAATTCAAAGAGGCCGAGACTGCCACCACACAGCATTAAAATTTTGATTGTTTTATGGCTTGTCCAAATGCTCAGTCCCCGAAGCAATTGTTATAATTTACACAAAAAGGGAAAAAAGCCCAGGGAAAAGAATGTCCATCTTTTAACATTACCCACAAGAGTCTGGTTCTGATTGAACACATAAAACAAAATAAAAGTATCTAGCTGAGGCAATTAAAATGTTCTTGTTTTCTATTTTAAAAAAATTGTTCATTTATAAGTGACTCAAAAAAAGAAGGTGTGGGAGCTGTCACCATGGTTTGCTCTGATAACTATGGGATTAGTAACAGTATTCCAATAACTATTCCCAAACAAATCGGCTGTAATTGCCATTTTTTTTCAATCCATCCTCTATCAAACATTCAGGAAGTAAAAGTAATCAAAATGTAACAGTGCCAACAGATGTAATTCATTCTTATTTTGTTGGCAGGTAAAATAAAAAGAAACTAGAACCATACTGAACCCCGGAAAAGAGCCTGGAGAGCTTCATCGTATAGAGAAGAAAACTAAGACCAAAGTTGCTAAGTGATAGCTGCTCACGTAAGCAATCACAAACAGCACCCAAACCAAGATTTTTGACTTAGTTCTTTTTCCTATATGGAGCTTATTTAACCTGAATAAGTTCATGGTGTATCATAGTCTTGACTTCAAGAAGCCACTAGAAGAAGTTTCTATTAAAAAAAAAAAAAAAAGCAAAAGACCAGAGAGTTACCTATGCAAATACCTCAAAAAGTAGAATCTCTACCTTGGTTAAGAGTTTACACTGTGACTGTTGCTTACCTAGTTTCTTGACAAATCCGATTCTGAAACTATGGTTTTATCCCAATGAGTAAGTCAGAGAGACAGCTGCTGGTGTCCCGAGCTGCGGACTCAGCTCTCCCCAGACATCCCCTGACACTCCTGACCTGGGGGCTCCCTGATTCTTCTTTTCATCTATTCTCCACTTTCAGAGCCTCATGGGAGTGTCCACGACCTACTCCTTCTCCACCAGCTCTGTCCAGCCCGCCACTCGTTTCTTGATGTGACCCACCACTGACTTCCATTGGCCTCTTTCCAGTGTCCTGCTCCATGAGGATCAGTACTGACGTTCATAGCTTCGAGCATCTGCCAAGGCTTATTCTTGGTAGATGGATTCCTGTTCAGTATTTTTAGTGAACTCATGATATTTGTTCTTAAAAGCGTGTAAGTTTCCTGAAGACAGCACTTGCACGTTTCTCTTCTCTAATGGTGAGAAACAAATGAGATCTCTAAATATCTTCTAAGAGTGCCTTTGAATTAATATCCGGGAAATGTGAGTAATGAGTTAAGGAAAGCATATGGCGTCTGATAAGGAAATTCTGGGATGCTTGAGGGTGAATTTCGCTTTCTCTTTTTCATTAGATTGAGACATCTGCTTCAAGAAACTTCCCTGGAAAAATCTGAGAATGTTCTGGAGCACTTGGCCAGTATTAAGAATTTCCAATGGTGTAAATTTACACTTATTTTACTTTGTGGTAAAGGGGCTTCAAAAAAAAATAAAAAGAGTTTCCATATTCTTCTTTAAAGGATTTCAGACTATTTCTTTTGTTTAAATAGCAGTTCATTTGCATACACATTTATTTCTCTAAATCCCATCTTGTATTTCATACCTGCCTCTGGTTTTGAAATTATTATATTAATGTGAATATTGCATGACTATAATATTAACTTATAAAACTTTTGTTTATCTTGTGTGTGTGTGTGTGTGTGTGTTTGTGACAGAGGAAATGGGTGTGTGTGCTGTGCTTTGGAAGCCCAAGGGTGACAGGAAGAATAATCCTGGGTTATTTTACCTTCTTGCTGCTTTGCATGGAGTTTCTTGGGCTCTGCCTTCCAGGGCCAGAATTATAAGCTGCTGTCATTTCTGCCTAGTATTTTTATATGGGATCTGGGATCTAAACTCAGTTCCTTTTACTTATAAGGCAAAGACTTTAAGCCCTAAGCCATCTCCCCAATCCAATTCATGAAACTTTTTTTAAAAAGCAGTTTACTCAATATATTTCAGGAGAACGCATGATCTAAAATCAAACAGATGTGCAATTTTTATGTATATATTGGTCAAGAAAACATTAAAATGGAAATGAATGCTTATGATAATTAAAACTGAACAATCAGGGTTTTATCAATTTTATATCTCTTAGCCTAGAATATCAGAACATTGTGTTTCGAATTATGAAGACACAGAAAAAAAGATACCATCTATTTTATTTATCTGTATATCATAATCATGCTTATAAAATCTATTAATTTTCATTCATGGGAAGAATGGTAAAGATTTGGAATAGTGAGAAAACTAATGCTAATGAGAAGATGGTAAGGAGAGCTAATCACATGTCACCTGTACAAAAGACACACTTTGTAGGGTGAAGGCAGTGATCTTTGGTCCCTGGAGGATGCAGGGTAGAACAAGGCATAGTCTTCTCATCTGTATCCTTTCATACTCTGTATTCATGTGCTTTCTGTTACTGTAATGGAATATTCCAGATGGGGTCTTTTATGAAGAGAACAGGTGTTCTTAGCTCACAGTTACGTAGATTCACAAACATGGCACCAAATTTGGTTCAATTCTGGTGAAGTCCTCCTGGTCACATTTCAGTCTGACGGTAAGACAGGGAGAAAGGTGTGAGAGACTGAGGAGGGGGGAGACTCGCTCTTTTCTAAAAGTGCTTTCATAAAAACTATCAAAGATCCTGCAGGAACTATTCCAATGCGCTCCTCAGGCAACAACTTCCCTCTAAATTCTCTCTGTTCAAAGTTCCACTTCACCTCTAAAAGCATCACATCAAAGACCAAGTTCCCACACATGAATCTGTGGGGCAAACATTCAAACCATATCTAAATCTTTGCTAGGTCTTCGGAAAGGAGTATGGTTAGATCTTTCAATTAGTTGTGCCATCTTGTGAATTAGATTGAAGATGTTTTCTTTCTGCAAAAACATCACTAGCAAGGTTGCAGAGAAAGCCTATCCTCAGCGTGATATTGAGAGAGCTAGAATATTCTCATACCTCCAGAAAAGGCCATAAAGTAGAAGAAGAGTTCCAACTGCTGCCTTTCAGAAGAGGCAGGAGTCATTTCTGACCCTTAGCCTGATAAGAGATAAGAGTCTGATGTCTGAGTAACTCCCCACAGCTGCTAGATAAGAGAGAGGTTATGTCTGGGAACCATGGTAACCATACCGCGTTGTGACTATCTGAAGAGTATGAAACATGCTTTTGAACTGTGAGCTCACCTACTCCCTCCCCATGTTTACCATGTTCCTATAAAACTAGATGTAGAAATGTTTGGTAGATTCCCTTGAGCGTTGCTCCATTCTAGCCCACATTTGTGGACATATACATTTAATAAACATCCTCTATACCCTTGAGTGAGAAGACTCACTTTCTCCCCTTGAGATGGAAGGGGACTTTTCTTCAACAGCCAGTCTGTCATCTGAGGTTAAGAGGGGTGGAGACAAGACATAGATAGGATCAAACACCTCATTAAGTCTGGTTTTCTCCACCACCGCACTTCAATGTTGCGATGACATAGTACAAGTAACTATTCCGGTGTAGATCAGAAGCACTAGAAGAAATAGTCTGGAAGCATGAGCAATCGGAATGATCAATCGGAACTGAAGAAAAGGTATCACTACACGGTAGTAAAAGTAAATGATAGAAACAAATGAGGCAGCCATGTTTTTCCAGTTCTACAACAGTAACTAGGACAGCCCTGTGTTTTAGCAGGAGACTTAAAAGAAAAGTCACTACCAGTTGGAGTCCTCAAGAAACCCCACCTCACAGAGGCCCCTGATGATTGAAAATTGGAATGTAGCTTCAATAAGACAATAAAACACTGATGTGAAAGCAACAGGACTGCCAGTTTCTTTTGTTATTGCAGCATAAACCTATCCTAGGAAGACTCTAGACTAAATAAACTCTTTGATTTGCTCCTTTGCATTTCTCATAATATCCTGAACATTGTCCAATCTGTAGATGTGTCTATGTGAATTTTGCTTGCATTCAGACTTCTCGGAGTAGCTTGGCTTAGTGCCACGGAAAATGCCGGTCGCTGAGATATCTCAAGCATTGTTACAAAAACATATTTTGTGCTGCACTTTCTTGAATCCCCATCAATTATGAGTTAGAGGGATCTAGCTCAAGAACATCAGCCTGGAAAGAATAGAATTTTACAGCGTGCTTCAGGAAGCTAAAAGATGTTCAATTCTACTCTCTCTAAGGGAAGCTGATCAGCAATACTTTCAGAGTTTATGATTTCTATTTAACAAATCTGAGTGCAATCCAAATGGTTGAGGCAAAAAGTTGCAAACTGCATAGCGCAGTCTTCTTTGTCGAAAACGTTGGGACCACCTAAGTGCCTTTCAATAGAGGCATGTTTTGTAAAGGGTACACATCTACTTAGCAGCTGATAAGAACATGATTTATGAGACTATGCTAAAATAGAGAGTTTGCTCAAGGCATGCGTTGCATAAGTAGAGTGAATTAAGGGACAGCATTTATGGCAACCTTTCTGCTTATTATTTGGCATTGCTGAGCATTGTGAATAGTATTTGGACATGAGTAAAAGTAATTTAAATAATGACAATGCTAATAACACTTGACCACGAATGGTGAGTTCATGAGGAGACTGACATTTTCCTTAATCTACCTCCTTGTGGTTTTCCTTTACATAATGAGCATACCTGTATTATATATTGTATATACTTATTTTATTTCTGTGAAATCAAAATGGAAACAATATAAAGTCAGAGAGATAGTCCTCATGGGTGACTGAAATGAAACACTCTTTGGAATAACCTTCTCCAATCCGGACACAGATAAACAACTTTAAGGTGAAACCTATGTATGATTTAAAACAGTGTCAACAGCATAGACAGACTTAAGGACTTCATGGAAACGGGAGTGGTGTGCCTCCCATATTCCTCATGGGTGACTAAGTGGAACAGCTTACCTTGCTCTCCTGGAAGCCAGTATTCTCTGCCAGGAGTCCCACTAAGACATTCTCTTCATAGTTAATGTTTAGATCTAAAGCTTATTTCCCAAACAGCCAGGTGACACTCTTCATAGTGAAAATACTGACGTGGAGAACATGAAGGCACGTGGGACACATGATGTTGGGCTGACAGAACTCTTTATTCTGGGAAATAACTCGCTTCGCCTGGCTTGCCCCATACATTGAGCTATGAAGCAGAACTCTTAAAATAATTATATATATATTTTTGTCTCATTAAATAACTAAAAGCATCCCTACCAATGTGGCTTTTCTAAAATCATTTTGGAATCCAGAATGATCTGGTTCATTCAGCTCTATGAACGTACATGTGTACCCATGCGTTTTTATACAATGAACAATGATTCTCTGTGCAGTGGTTCACCCGTGCAGGACGCTATTTTCTTCACTAACCATTTCTCTGTAGCTGCTGAATGCAAACTTCACCATCCTTTGTGGAAGTAAAGTTTTCAAGGACATCTTGGTCTTCAGATGTAAAGCATCAGAGACACATTCTATCAAGAGCCATTATTAAGATATTGCAAACAAGAAAAATGATGTGCCGTCACAGAGGCTGAATCCGTTCTGAAATTTCAATTTTGGAGGCTCAGCTCATGCCGTGAGCAGAAGGAGGCATGGTGGAGTCCTTAAATTGAAGCACTTGTTTAAAGCGAAAGGGATTTCTGAATCAGAGGCTTGGGATGCGGCTACCATTCTCTAAGCGCACATCGCACACTCTGAGTCGTTTCTTCATGCCCCTGATTGTCTGTGTGGGACAGTGATCCATTTCTCATGTCTGAGGCTACAGTTTTTGAACTCATAAACTGTAAACTGAATTAAATAAACTGCCTCCTGATTGATGGGTGCTGCTCACATAGGCTAATTTCTCATTTAAACAGCGATATGAAAATTCTCTGCTAAAGGGCTGGTGACAGGACTAAACGGGGGTAATAGCAGACTTAATCAAGAAAGACAAATGGGATTCATTAACAACTGGCACTCAGCAGACAATCTTCAGAGACTTCTCTGCACAATCTCATTGGTCCAATCGGAAATGATCGTGTGCCGCTTTTATCAGTGAACAGAGAACAAGACCAGGGAAAATTTCAATTTGTGATATCAAGGAGAATTCAAATTTTGATTGGAATTTGTGCCGGGCACTCCTTCTGCAGATGAGGGGCAGAGAAAGAGGAAATTCCTGGCTTTCGTGCTAGGATTTTATCTGTCATTGATTTTCTCCATGTTCATGCTACTCTGGTACTTCAATGACCAGGGCCACACCCGCACTGGAAAGGATGGTGAATCCCAGAGATATCTACACCATGGCTGGTTTTGGAGCTGATACCTGGGCTATGTTGTCCAGTAGGCCCTTGTCTTACCGAGCTGTTTCAGTCTGATTTGCATGGTAGAAATGGAAAACTGTAACCTTCACAGTATAAATTTGACAGGAAGTTTCTTCTCCATCAGAAATTGTATTTCCTAGTCCTCCTGCATACAGGTACGAGACAATGACTAAGGCTTTCATAATGCTCAGGTAAAAAACACATATTATTCCCAGATGTGATAACCACTCAGCCTTTCATCTGTTTACCCATTTGTCAGAGAAAAGATGATCCAACAGCCTTAAGGGGCTCGTATAGCTGGGAGCTCCAGCAGAAAGAACGTGCTCATACTTGGGAAAACCAGAGGATTTCTAAGGATGGAGTGGTCATTCTTACACACACCATTGAGAATTGGAGGCTTATTTGTCTAAACATCTGGTTTGTCCTTGACTGAGGCTCTTGGTCTTATCACTACCTGTTAGTTTTAGTGTTCTTCTTTCTTAACTGAGCTTCTTATTTCCAGTAGAGTTGGATTTTTAAGGTAAGTGCTTCTCTAATTTAGGGTTGGGTAGGGAGTTAAACCTGGCCTGGCTCCTGGTCTACCTGCAGGTATTATATGACACCCCTTCCCCCCCATCTACATCCAGATTGTCAGCAAGGAAAGATGTTGGACATACATAGTCAAAGCCAACAGACATCTTATTTCAGTTTCTCCCATCTTAAAGCATCAAGAGATACGTACGCTCAGTTTTTTCATTGCTAAAACAAAATAGCTGAAAGAAAACTTGGCTCACGGTTTCAGATGTTTCAGACCACAGTTAGCTAGCGCCATTGCTGTGGGTCTGAGGTGAGGCTGAACATCATGGCGGAGTCTGCTCCCCTCTTTGTGGAAAGGAAACAGAGAGAAGGCAAAGGAGGAACTAGGGATAAGTTATAACCTTCCAAGTCATATCCCCAGTGATTCATTTCTAGTTTTCATTTCTCTACCACTACCAGGGCTTCTTAAGAGCATCACCTATACTAACTGATTTTACATGGGCTTTTGGAAACTCTGACTTAGGATACCAGCGTGTTCTATTGTAGGGCTTATGTGTCGGCTGACTCTGAGCATCAGTAAGTCAATTAATATGCAGCAGCTGCTGATATTTCTAACGTAGCGAGTCATAATCATTTCTATGGAAGTCAAAACAACTGTTTGATATATAAAGCGGTATGCTACTTTAAAGCCAGCTAATTCTGATGCTTGCATACAGGTAATTTTGGTGTGTTTGGACACTGCAAGAGTGTGTCACAGATACATTTCATCCAATAGAGCAGTTAGAAAAAAACGTGCTGAGTTTGTCGCTCTTTCTTTCTCTCTCTCTTTTCCTTGTGAGGATTTGGCTCTTCTGCTCTAGATGTCCCACCGAGGGGTGTCATGGCCATTGTGCTTGGGGGTGAGAGTCTTCACTTTAGGAATGTGTCACCGTACCTGGTAGGTGCATGAGCCAGGCGGGGGCTTTGGAAGTGCAGCGGCGCTGTCCCTGCTTATGCACTGGCACAGATCACCGGCCCAGTGGCCAGACCAGTGTGGGAGGCAGGGAGGGGCGTTATCTGTCCTACAGATTTTATCGACCGCCTCATCCCAAATAAACACTTAATCTTAATAATCTTAGTAACAGCCGAGTGTTTGCTGTGATTGTGTATTTCCCAAGCCACTCAGCAAAAACACCAAAATACTGATGGACACAGCCAGCTGTAATCCTTGGGCTTGTTGTGATCTGTGGTTTCAGCCCAGTCTGCTTCTCCCCCACATTCTCTAGATGGCCACACTAAGCCCTTCCTAGTTAGAAATGCTCGGCTAGCCCAGTTCCATGTAGGGAGAAGCTACAGCAAGAGTAAGTACTATGGATTAGTCTCATCTTGATTTTGTTTCCCTCTGAGCTCTCTCTGTACTTCCCACAGCCTCTTCCTGCTTGCCGGTTTGTTTGCCTTCCTCTGAGCTTGCTGTGGTACATTTCCACTGCTTCTTGCCTTCAATAGAGGATGGTCAGAGTAAACTATGATTCTAGCCAAGTGACAATAACACAATCCTTTACTTTCTCAGAGGTAGCAGGTGATAATGTATCTGTGTTTGTCAGATACCTAAGGCGATGCAAGACCTCCTCTCTCAACTTTTCTTCTCCAAGAAAACAGTAATGAGCAAGTTGAGTAAGCTCATGACTCTAAGGGAAAACAGCCAAACATCCTCAGCGTCTTCTGGATACCTGGGTAGCTGCCCTGAAGTATTTCTTCAGTTTGGAAGGGTGTTGGGAGAGAGCTTGCTGGTGTGACTTTGGCCCCTCACGTGTTAGAAGGGACATTTCTCAGCTGGCAAAGTATTTCATCCCCGGGAGCTAAGGTTTAGCAGATGTCTGGTGATGAAAGCCACTAAGCAAAGGCTTGGAAATTCACCTAAAGCTATAGAAACAAAGAACAGGTGCTAATTGAAGCAAGAGAGCCTGAGAAGTTTCTAGAAATAAACAACTGAGAATATGATTACAAGAATCTCACTAGCTGCCATGAGAAAAATAATATATCTGTATAGGATATATATAATATATATGTACACATCATGTTATATGCTTATTTTATATATGATGACATACTCTGTACAATTATATAGACTATTCAGATAGCTAATGCTAAAGCTTAGGAATTGTTCCATATCCCTCCATGTAGAAAAGTCATATTCATTGTAATGAATTTATCAATATAATCACCTAAAAAGTCACATCACATACTAGACTGATCTCATCAATAATACCAGTGTTTCCAAAGTAGCCATAATGCAACTTTAAGTTAACATAATAACTTTTGAGTGCACATAGTTTATACATATACAATTAAATCAGGAGTTTTTAATATAAAGAGAACTGAAATATGCATCTGGTAAAACAGGTGTTTAAAAAATCAAATCACTATAACCATGTATATCATGGTTTAACACACTTAGAACTGAACATAAGTGCCAAATCACAAATACTTAAAGCAGGACAATTTGATCAGGTAGAATTCTCAGCAACTTCGGAGTTGGTCTTTGCTTTTTGTAACTAAGGAGTCTGCACTTGAACTTTGATATTGTTTAGACTGAATTAGAATGCAGGGTTTCATACTTCTGGTGCAGGCCAGACTCCACCCTCTGGAGGAGTCTGTTCTCTCCTTATACCGGGTGAATCCTGGGGATCCAGTTACAGTCACTAGGCTTATGCATCCAGCACCCTTACCCACTGAGTCATCTCCTTAGCACGGTGCTATCTTTCTCGTGACTTCTTTTTCTTTTTCTTTTTTTTTATTATTTATTTAGTTGTGCATGTGTACGTATGTATGTGCGTGTGTGCGTGTGTGTGTGTGTGTGTGTGTGTGTGTGTGTGTGTAGAACCACGGACGAATTCTGGAATCACCATAGACCACCTCCACCTCCTCCTTGTTTACTCTGCCCGGGGATTCACAGGCTCCGCCCTACCAGGACCAGAAACGCAGGCCGCCCCCGCTTCCGCCCGGCATCTATACGTGGGATCTGGGATCCGAACTCAGGACCTTCCGCCTGCAATGCAGAGGCTTAACCCCTGAGCCTCCTCTCCAGCCCGTGATACCTTTTTCTATGCATACTCTATCCTGCTCTTGTGGAATAAGGAATAATCAGTGTTATGGAAATGATACACACACATTTTACTGTGCTTTCTGTAAATCGATACCATGGACCCACCTGCAAAACATCGAGACCCCTATGTGTCTGTACATACGTTTCCAGCAGGTGCCCACCCGCTGCTTATTCTCTTCAACTCTTGCTTTGGCATTTGGCCAAAACATACTCTTGCCTCTCACAGACTTAAGGAATGATAGCAGCTGAATTGGTTCCTGATGAATTTGCTATTGACGGTCATCATTTATTAGTTCCTCCCCGCCTCTCGGTGACAAGTACAAAAATAAACTCCCAGAGAAGTTTGTGCTTCGGCATCACAAGTGACAGGATCTAAGAGTAACATGGTGGAAAAAGTTAAGTTCTCTAAATGAGCAACACCTGACCCAAAGCCGAAAGTGCGGGTTGTCATCACTTCCACCCAGCATTCTTACATGGAATCTGGGGGATCCGAACGCGGGATCTTTCCCTTTCAAGGCAAAGGTTTTAGCCACTGAGGCATCTTCCCAGCTCTCTCCCATGCTTTTGGAGAACAGGCAAGTTTGTGGAAGAGCCCTCTCTTGGCAACAGGAAGGAGAGTCTCTGAGACATAGATTAAAACCAGTCGTAACCAAAGGGAAACAAAGGAAGATTTTCTAGGACTGGGAACCAGGAAGATAAAGTTTAGAATACTGGCTGGGCCTTAAGGGACTATCAAAGACCAATGTAGAAAATGCCCCCTCTTCTGCGACAGAAGGGACACCTCTGGCTGAGGCTGTGGGAGCTTTTGAGTCCCGATTCCTTAACTTACTTGCTGCCTGACTTAGAGAAGATGATGTAGCTACTCAATTCATATATAAATTGAAGAGAACTTTACTTTGCCTAGTAGACATGGTACAAAAAATTATATCTCTTATTTAGGGTGTCTACTTACTTATTTGTAAGATTTCAATAATATAATACAGGTTGGCTAGTTTGAGCATGTTGTACATTCTTGCTGATGTTAAACACCGTGGTTATCTGCTGTTATGAAGAAATGGCCAAAGTTTTCTGTAAGTCTATCCTTAAACTGTGGAATTCTCTCTTTATTTCTCTTTTGGGCTTTAACTCAGCGCCTTGGGAAACAATGCTAGGCAAACTCTGTCCCACTGAATCAGGACAAGCCCTGGACTGTTCTTTTCTAAGCCAGAGAAAGCAATTGTCCAAAAATAAGGACTAGAGAAAAACTAACGATGGCTTTTCTAAGGGAAAGTAGTCCAACTTCTGTTGATGAAATTTGGAATAAGATAAACAATACCAAAAGCATCTCTGATACTCCACAGACAAGAGAAGTACAGACACTCTGATGGGTAGAGGGGAGTAATTCAAAGACATGAGAGAACGGCTGGAGAGGTGGCTCAGGGGTTAAGCCTCTGCCTTGAAGGTGGAAGGTCCTGAGTTCGGATCCTAGACCCCATGTATAGATGCCGGGCGGAAGCGGGAGCGGCCTGCGTTTCTGGTCCTGATAAGGCAGAGCCTGTGAACCCGCGAGCAGAGTAAGCAAGGAGGAGGTGGAGGCGTCCATGGTGGTTCCCGAACTCGTCTGTGGTTCTACACACACACACATACATACACACACACACACACACACGCACAATTGAATAAATAATAATAATAACAAAGACATGAGAGAGTCCATTGACTCTCCCAGCACCATGCCACCTTCTCTGGAAGATCTAGCTCTTAAAAGCAAATACCAAAGGGCTGGAAAGGTGGCTCAGGGGTTAAGCCTCTGCCTTGCAGGCAGAAGGTCCTGAGTTCGGATCGCCGGGCAAGTGGGGGTGGCCTGCGTTTCTGGTCCTGGTAGGGCGGAGCCTGTGAATCCCCGAGCAGAGTAAACAAGGAGGAGGTGGAAGCGGTCCATGGTGGCTCCTGAATTCACCAGTGGTTCTACACACACACACACACACACACACACACACACAATTGAATAAATAATAATAATAATAAAATTTAAATAGTAAGTCAAAAGCAAACACCACATGGGCTTCATCCTGTAGAACTGCAATAAAGCAATAAGGACAGAGAAACAAAAAACAGTTAAGCTGCAACTAGCTCGTTCATGTCCATCTCTCAACACACACTTTGGCCCAGCTGCAATGCCAGCCAGGATGTGGATGGGAGAGAACGTTCTTTCAGGCCAAGACTGGCTCTAGTCCTGGGTCTCTGCTATGCCCGAAGAGGAGTGCAGGGGATCATGTTATGAGAACAAACATCTGAAGGCTGCCAAACAAGGGGTGGTTCATTCCCGATGAAACATGGGATGAATGAGATGCTGGAAAGTGGTAGACAGAAAGGCAGAGAGAGAAGAGAGCTAGCCACCGAGACACTGGCGACAAAGACAAACATGGAGACCCCTAAATATCGACATTGCTGGATTTCCCTGGGAAGCAGCGCTTCTGGATGAAGTGGATCAACCAGGGTAGGAACGGAATGACTGTCAGAAGTCAGCTAGAGGGTCAGAGATGGGCGGGTCTTCTCGGTAGAGGCTCTGCCCCCTCCTCCCCCCAGGGAGCAGGGACTCATTCAGACTCTTCCCACTTGGTGAATGAATGACAGGCAGCCTGGCCGATATCAGGCAGCAGCATCTCCTTCTTCCCTCAATTTTCCATTGTCAAATCATCCATTAAATTGGATTGAGCCCGCCTAAGCCGTCCTGTCTTGGAGTGCTCAGAGGAGATTACCTTGAAGGGAACAAGACCTTGGCTGTCGGGCAGGTTAGTACATGTGAGCTCTCAGGCTCAACTTCTCACTTGATGGAGGTTCTGTGACAACCGGAGGGAGCAGCACCCCCACCTGCCCCCCACCCCGGGTGCAGATTCCTTCTCTTTTGGGCTTACAAACTGCGATTGTCCTCTATTTTGCTACAAGACTATATAGCAACTTTATTGTTGTTGCTTATGTTTTTAGGGGGTGCGTAGGAATGGGGGGGATGAGATTTGTCCATAGAGAAGAGTGTAAGAGGTAGGAAGTCTGAGCACTGCTTCAGGATCACTGTGGTCTCACTCTAGAAAGTTCAGGGAGCATTTTCCAAACAGGTGCTAGAAATTCCGGGAGAGAAATGTCACTGGGCAACTTCGACGAATGTTGGAAATCAACTGCTTAAAAGGGGAAAAAAAATTGGAGAAGGAAAAGTTGCCTGGGAGGATGCTGACTGGGCTTCCTGCAGGCTGCAGACCACAGAGGCACGCTTTTCTGATTCCCAGCCCATCCAGTAAACCGTCCCCCTCATCCAGACCACCCCAGCAGTGTAGATGCCACTGAAGTGGGAGACACTTGATGCCCACGACCAGTGCAATGGCAATGCTGGTGGCATTTGCGATCTGCCCTCCATCATCATGTGGTGACAAAGCGGATGTGCCTCACCCAGGAGCCGGGAGCCCTGGGGAACTACAAGGTAGAAAGTGTTGGCACCCAGGCTGGGCGCTGACAGTCTCAAGCCAGATGCCTGGAGCACACCGGGCCAGTTCTAGCTCAGCTGGGAAGCCTTGCTCGTGACCTGAGTTTTACTTTTCTTCAGCATGTTGATGTGTTTCGTAAGTGATTTCATGAGGCTGAGGTGGCGATGGGGCTTGTGTTGCAAGTCCACCTGCCTGGTTGCTGATAAATCACCATCAAACGGCTTAAGGGAACAAGGGGTTTATTTTCTTAAGATACTCCGCTTACAGTTCACTAGTCCAGCCTGATGGGAGCGCACGCACCAACGCCAGAGCCAAGGGAACTGGCCACACCGTCTCTACATAATGGTTGAAAGACGGACGGTCCTTATTTGCCAGACCAGTATGTCTGGCCAAATGTGCACAAGGATCCTGGCTCTCTCAAGCAGCTCTCTGTATTTTGTTTCATGGCCTAATCCCACACACCATGGACTGGGCCTTCCCCATCAGCTAGACAACCATCTCCTGCAGGTTTGCTCTGGGCTTAACGCAACAACTAATTCTCTACAAATCTGCCCAGAACTCAAACCCTTAACTGTCAAGTTGATACCTGTGTGTGACTATGACAACTTGTTTATAAATCTAAACAGAATCCATAGGGCACACACATCACCCCTTCTTGCATTTGCAAGGCATTTTATATTTATTTAGATTTGATTTCCTTCCTCCCCTCCCCTCCTCTTTGTCTCCCTCCCCTCCCTTCCCCGCCCTCCCTCCCTCCTCTTTCCTTCTTTCCTCCCTCCCTTTTCCTCCCTCCCTCCCTTTTCCTTCCTCCCTCCCTCCCTCCCTCCCTTCCTTCCTTCCTTCCTTCTTTCCTTCCTTCCTTCCTTCCTTCCTTCCTTTTTTTTGCATGTATGTGTGTGTCTATGTGTCTGTGTATACTAGAGGGCACTGTGTGTACATGTCCTATGAAGGCCTAAGGGTAACTTTATGAATCATCTTGGATTGCTCTACTTTCTTTTGCCTTTTGCTCTAGGGTTTCCCAGGCTCCACCTTCCAAGACCAGAAGTGCAGGCTGTGACCATTTCCTGGTAGTGTTTATCGGTGGAATCTGGAATTCAAAGTCAGGTCCTTCTGTTTGGGAGGCAAAGGCTTAACCCCTGAGCAGTCTCTCCAGTCCTATAAGTCCTTTTTAAACAAAATTCTTGATTCCCTATGTAAACCAACCTCAAGGATAATTTAAATATGTCAACACATGGTTTGTTCAGTGTTGCAGTTCGCCTGCATGGCTGTTGATAAATGACCATCAAATGGGTTAAGGAAACAAGGGGCTTATTTTCTTATGATAGTCCGGTTACAGTCTGTAGTCCAGCCTGGGCCAAGGGAACTGGCCACACCATCTCTACATAATAGGCATACTTGCCAAACCAGTATGTCTGGCCAAGTGTACACAAGGATCCCAACTCTCTCAACCAGCTCTCTGTATTTTATTCCAGGGCCTAGTCCCAGCATCATGGGCCAGATCTTCCCCATCAGCTAGACAATCTCCTGCAGGTTTTCTTTGAGCTTAATTCAACAACTAATTCTCTACAAATGTGCCCAGAGCTCAAACCTTCAACTGTCAAGTTGACACCTGTGCCTAACTATGAAATTCAGTTATATAGATTTGCTCATTTGTCCCAGTTCCTTCTGATTTCATTCGGATGTCATTGCCTCATTGAGTTAGGAGTATAGTCTCTTAATTTTATCTGAATGGCTTTGTCTCACTAAACTACCTTCTATATTGCCCCCAGACACCATCTGTCTTAAAAACTATGTTGATTTTTGTTACTGTTGCTAAAAACAATTCCTCAGTCTTTATTATGCCTCACTGCCTGTTTTCCAGACCACAAGCAAGAGTGAACCCTGCAAGCAAGAAATTCACCAACTGCTATTGTGCTATATTTCATTTATCTTTCCAAGCTGATGTTTATGCATGTGGTCAATGGGCTTTCCAGAATATTCAGCTGCTCTGATTCCCTGCTTGCCATTTTATCTCTTGTTACATGGATTAACAACTCATTTTAATTTTTTAAATATTTTTTTAACATTTTTAAAAATATTTTATTTTTTAAATTTTTTAAAAATATTTTATTTGTTTATTTACTGTGTGTGTGTGTGTGTGTGTGTGTGTGTGTGTGTGTCCCTGGGGAGACCAAGGGTGACTTCGGGAATCATCCTGGTCACGTCCCTCTTTCTTGCTTCGCTCTGGGATTTTCCAGGCTCCACTCACCAGAGCTGGAAGTGCAGGCCGCCACCATTTCCACCTGATGTTTTTATGTGGGACTTAGGATCTGAACTCAAGACCTTCTGCTTAGGAGGCAGAATCTTAATCCCTGAGCCATCTCTCCAGCCTGACAACTCATTTTTAGACCTGGGTTTGTTGTTGGATTTCCCCGTCAACTTAACAGTCTATCAATTCACTTACTCATTTTCTACCCATCCGCTCAGTTGAAAAACAGCATCAAGCACTATATGAATACTGCGAACACTGAATAAAGGTGTATGCCATATCTTTCTCAAACTTTAAAAGTTTACACTATACTAAAGGACTCTCTTCCTTTGCTTTGTGAGCTCTTGCTGTCAAATTCAGGTCACTAAAAAGTTATTTTTTGACTAAAGATGTGTTACATGTTAATGGAAAATTAAAATGATGTATAAGCAACTTCTATGGTCACTAACTTTTCCCTTTTAGGGACGTCTTTCCACTGGTAGGTATGCACTTCATTGCAAGGTGCACAAGTAAATTTTCTGAGAGACTGCACATGATATCTAACTTTTGTGCTTTTCACCAATTGCCTCATTAAAGTCTGGAGACTACTCAATATTGCTTTGCCTCTTTTTGCAGGTTTTTCCATTTCATTGTACATTAGCATATGTACAGACAATCTCTAACTTTTTCATGGTTCAATTAAAAAAAATCTTATGGTGGAGTGAATGCTCTGTGTGCATGCATCAGAGAGCACACATTGAGTATGAAACTTCCATGTTTTCAGAGGCCAGGGCCATGCAGTATGTTACTCCTTCATGATGCCGGCAGTAGCCATGAACCGACCTGTGGCTGAGGAGCCAGTCATGCGTGCAGCAGGCCTCTGTGGTGTGCTTGTGTTGCCAAGCTATCATAGCAGCCGGTAAGGCTATTAAGTGCTTTTCTGACTTAGAATGTTTTCTGCTTATGAATTTACTGAAATGTAACCTCACTGTAAGTTAAGGAGTATATCTATCTAATCTATGTAATCTATACCTATACATGTATGCATATATGCATGTATATATTTGTCTGAATCTGCACATATATACATCTGCATGTACACAAATGCATATACATATGTATATATGCATATATACATAAATATATAATGACCATTCTCATTGTTTCACTTATATAAACTCTAGCAGCCTATTTCTTTTTTTTATTATTATTTATTCAACTGTGTGCATGTGCGCGCGTGTGCGTCTGTGTATGTGTAGAACCACGGACGAATTCGCGAACCACCATGGACGCCTCCTTCTGCCCTGGGATTCACAGGCTCCGCCCTACCAGGACCAGAAGCCGAGGCCGCCCCCGCTTCCGTCTGGCGTCTATACGTGGGATCTGGGATCCGATCTCGGGACCTTCCGCCTGCAAGGCGGAGGCTTAACCCCTGAGCCACCTCTCCAGCCCCTCTAGCAGCCTATTTCCTCAGTTGAAATTCCTGGAGATGAATTCATGCCATAGACACAGACTACTTTAAGTCATTTCAAATACCTGTTACTAAATGCTGTTCCACAAAAATTTTTCCAGTTATACTTCAACCCATAATTAATAGCGGGGCCACTTTTTCTTCTATGCCTATCCTGTATTACATTTTCAGAGAGTTACTTTCCACTCTTGTCACATTGGCTGATGGGAAGCATGGTCTTATTGCAATTGCAGTTTTGCATTTATTGGTTCCTGGAGAACTCAAGTGTCCCTAGAGAGTTAATTTCCCTTTTTCTTGGTTTGTGTTTTTCTTCATGATTTTAACCAGGTGAAGACTACAAGGTCTGCAATGAACAGGGACATGTTTTGTTCCCACTAACGTCCATTTCATCTGTTTCCTGGGTCTCTCTTAAAACTGCAGTTGTGTTTGCAGAATGCATGAGTAGCCTGCTATTATGTTTTTGCTAGGAACTCACAGAAGAGAAGCACACTAATTTCCTACATTTGTACTTTCTGCACCATAAATACTATTCTTCTTTACAAAAGGTTTTTTCATGACTTCTTTGTAATAATATCATTATTTTAGCCTAAGTGGATAAATATAAGCTTAGACACATTTAGCTTTTTTTTCTGTTTTTCTGTTGTTTTTTTCTTTCCCTTTTTCCTCCACAACTATCAGATTTCTCACTCTTATGAGCTATTTTGGAATACTCAGACACAAGTAGGGAATTATGGTCTCATTTCATCACAGAAAATGAAAATACTAAAAAATACCAAAGTATCTCCAAAGTTCATCATACTCAACAAACTTGTACATTGTCTGGATCGTAAACTGAGCCCACCTGAGTGACAGTACCTGAACTTTCTCAAGCTTATTTTTTTCTTAAATAGACTTGCTTCTTCTTTGTAACATCTCTCTTTTCCTCTCTGTTTTCAGCAAGGAAGGTGTGCGTGTGCATATGTGTATTTGCATGTGGGGGCACACAGTGTGCAGGTAGAGGAGCATGTGCACATCCACATTTGTGGAGGCTCAAGCCTGATAGCATTGGGAGTCACCTTTGATCACCCTTCTACGATACCGTTTTGAGACTGGGTCTCTAATTGAACTCAGAGCTCTATCTACAGCACTAGGCTGACTCACCGGCTTGCTCTGGAGGTTCCTACACTCCACCTTTTCGGGCTAGAACTACAGGCAGCACCCATGCCCATCCACCTGCTGACTGGACATTTTACTTGGGATTTGGTGTCTCAATTTGAGTTCATCTGTTTGCTGGGTAAAAGTGTTTCAGCTGCAGAGCCATCTATCACCCCAGCCCGCACATTTCATTCTCCATAAAATGTGTCTTTCCATTGAATCTAGAGATGAGAAGATTCTCTTATGTGGTCATGCTTGTGTGCGTGCGTGTGTGGTGTGTGTGTGTGTGTGTGTGTGTGTGTGTGTGTGCAGCTGATGTATGTGGAGACACAAGCATACATTTATTCCTTTGGGAAAATCAATTTTAATGATAAATTTTCTCAAGAAGTCAGGGCTGTACAGAGACATTCAAGTCTCTTTCTTCCGTGGTGGCTCCTGGTGTCACGTAGCAGATGCTGCCTATTGTCTCTGTTATGAGGAGACTTTTTCATACTCTCTACCCTGTATCAATTCCTGTGCTCACTTTGCTTCCCTTCCCAAGAATGTCATGTCTATTCACCTCTCGCTTCCTGCATTTCTGTTCCAAATATACTTTGGCTATTGGTGTTACTGTGGAAGCAGGTGACCCACTTACCAGATGGCTCAGGATTCTTCCTGGCTTCTAAGACCTTGCACGACTTCAGGCTGGACATATGTTTCCTTGGCATTGCTGCGGAAGCATTTTTATGAAGCTCTCTGTTTTGTGTGTAGAGTCAGGCCTGGAATCTGGGACATTTTCCTAAACCTCTACATCTTCCTCTAGGGCTCACTAGGATCCGAAGCAGACAGAATAAGCATGTCAGACTATTGATTGAGCATATTGGAAACAACTCACCAAAGAGCCAAGATACGTTCAAAACAGTAGAAAATCCATGTTCATAGTGGAACGTGAGAAGTCTCTTGGAATTTAATGAACAGGGGACTGGAGATGTTGGACCATCTGCGACATGTAAGTCCTGCCAAGAAGGACTTGCCCTACCTTGTTCTAACTGTGAAGTCTTTAAAGAGTGGTTTAGCTATGGGATGGAATGAATCTGTTGACCAGGAAGGTAGAGATCACAGAAATCAGACTGGAAACAGTTGGGAAGAGGGTAATGAGTCACAAGGCCAGGAGAAGTAAGTGGAGAAAGAATAAGTTTTCAAATCCAACTGGCTATAAAACGAGTGTTGCTAAATGAGAAGCTGTACTAGAAGCCCAGAGACCCTTTGGGTATCTTGAGAGGAGATTCAAGAGAGCTGACTGTACACTGCAGCGTCTGTGGATTTTGCCAAAAGCCAGGATCCAAGAGAGCTACGAGGTTGTCTCATAGGTGGAAATTTTGCACGGTCAGTTATTGAAAGATCCACTACCTGGACAAGAGGACTAGCCACGTAGTTCCAAAGTCTGTGTGGACTGGAGAGAAGACCCGGAAGAGCTGAAGAAAATACTGGGTGAGTAACGGGAAGTATTAATGCCAGCTCAGGAGAACATGGAGGTGCGGCGCTCCGATGGAATATGCTGGATCGATGAAGGGATTAGGCCTGTCAGGTGGGATGGACGGTGAGGAGTCACACTGGGAAGGGTCAGGCAAACATGTACACGTAAGGCTGGGCTAGGCTGGATCATCGAGCGAGAAGGATCTTCCTACTCAGGCAGCGCCTGCGCCCAAGCCGTTAGAATCGTGCGTTTGCATTAGGTCTCGAAGTCCGAATCTAAAGCCACAGACAGAGTTTATGTCATGAACAAATTTCAAACCGGGCCCTGTAAATACCCGTTGTGAGATTACAGTTAAGCTGCATGAATCCAAGAGTCCTATTCCCTCCACAATACCACCCTGGGCCTTGGGCGATGAATAAAATAAATGGAATTTCAGGGAGCTTATCTGGACCGGCTCCTTTGGCCTGGCACAAAAAAAAAAAAAAAAATTTCAAACTGGAAGCTTGTACACGCTAGCGCTCATGTGGGATTTAATGTAAGTTTATAGTCCAGGGCTGCAAAACAGAGAAACTAGGAAATAATGTTCAAATCCTTAACACAGGAGAGCCTGCAGGTAGGAGAGCCCCGTGCTTGAGCCTATGTCACAGCTTGCTGAGGTTCTACTCACCTGTTCCCGGACCCCGGCATGTATCGTGGGAGCCCAGTTGCTGTGCATAGCGCCGTCACCTAAGCAGGAACAAAATGGAACACTAGCTTGAGGGGCACCCACTCAGACTACAGCAGGTAGAAGCTAAGTTCCCACGGGATAAAAGAGGTCAGCACCAACCTTCAAACTGAAAAGAAAAATGAGCAATATCCTACCACAAACCCTAAATCTACTTCCTGACTGGCCGTTTGTATCTTTCACCTGTATCTTACTCCTCAGTGTTTCTTGGTCTCTTTCTCAGGCTCTGGACCAAGACGCCAGGTGTCTGGTGAGTTCCACGCTCCTCGAGGCGCTACTTCCCATCTGCTTCCGCACTGTCGCTGAATTTCTTCTTGGCTCTTAAAGGCAGTTGAAAAATGTGCTTTCTCACGATGTATAGGAAACTCAAATTCTGGAATTTGCAATTGTTACAGTACTTCTCTACTTAATAAAGTAATACATCAATTGTAGCAAAAACCACATATTTAATCATGTAACTTGGAAAAGGAAAACTCACATAGAAGGAAAGCCTATCATTCTAGAATTTGAAGATAATAGTCAACAATTTATTTAGAAATGTGTTCAGACATGTTTGTGCATGTGTACATGTATGTTTTATAAAGAGCATTACTTATTGAAAATAGCATGCATTGACATTTTTCTACCTTCAGAAGTATCTTTATGGAGCTGTAGAGATGGCTCAGGGGTTAAGACTCTGTCTCACAAGCAGAAGGTCCTGAGTTCAGGTCCCAGGTCCCACATGAAAACGCTAGACAGAAATAGCCTGTACTTCCAGCCCTGGTGGGCAGAGTCTGGGAAATCCCAGAGGCAAGAAGGAGGTAGAAGCAATCCAGGATGATTCCTGGTCACCCTTGGTCCTCCCCCAGGGATTCACAGTGCCCTCTGACACATACACACACACACACACACACACACACACACACACACACGCGCGTGCACATACACATAAAATAAATAAAATATTAAAATATCTTTTTACTGTGTGAAAGTTATTACCAACCAAGTGATGTTTACATTTTATTTCAATTATTGGGCATTTTATCTTAAAATTGATTTATTAATTTGATGGGTGGGAGAAGAGAGAAGAGGGAGGGGAAGGGAGGGGAGGGGAGAGGAAAGAGAAGGGAACAGGAGGAAAGGAAAGGGAAAGAGAGAGGAGGGGAGGGGAGGGAAAGGAAAGGAGAAGGGAAGGGAGGAGAGGGGAGGGGAGAGGAGAGGAAGGGGAGGGGGAGGGGAGGGGAAAGGAAACAGGTGGTACATGTAGGCTGGTGTACACTCGTGGAGGTCAGAAGACATTTTTGAAAGTGGGTTCTCTGCTTACACCAAGTGGACTCCACTGAGCAGTCAGGTGACCAACTTCCAAGCAGGAGTGTTTAACTGATGAGCCATCTCTGCTCACTTTGTCTTTAGTTTTCTGTTTTCTATCTCTCTCCTCCCTCCCTCCCTTCCTTCCTCCCTTCCTTCCTTCTTTCCTTCCTCCCTTCCTTCCTTCCTCCCTCCCTCCCTCCCTCCCTCCCTCCCTCCCTCCCTCCCTCCCTTCCTTTCTTCCTTCCTTCCTTCCTCCCTCCCTTCCTTCCTTCCTTCCTTTCTTCTTTCCTTGTATTATGGACAACTCTTTACATCAACTTTAGATCAAAGAAATAGGCAATCTTGTTTGTCTATTGACTCTTAGGCCACCTCCAAAATTATCAGCCACATTGAATCAAATAATCCACCATTATCAACTGATTTGAAAGACCACATTTATGATCTTCATATATATGTTTTGGATTTTCATCAGTTCAATGCTGGCGCGAATCCACATGCACTGACTTCTCAAGGGTTTTTGCTGCTCCTTTTATGTCTTCATGCTTTGCTTCCCTTCTCTCCCTCAAGCTCTGGCTCGACCTTTGTCATAGATCAATGGCCACTTCAAAACCATGTCACTTAAATACGGATGTCAACTTGACTACTGAGGACTGAGCCTTTGAACACACCTGTGAAGAATTAGTAGTTAGGGAAAGGCCTGAGCAAGCCCGCAGGGATTATCAGTTGATGGAGAAGATGCAGCCACAGCAAGTGGCACTGTTTCCGGGAAGGTGGGTAAGATGGAGAGATGCTTTGGCTTCAACAGAGAGAGAAAATATGGCCCGCTCTTGCTCTTTCTGTGGATTTGGCGTGGCTAATTCCCTCAGCTCCTGGTATTAGTATGAACTCTCTTGTCAAGATGGAATATGAGCTCTATCAGAGAATCATGAGCAAGAATAAAACTCCCTGTTCCCTTAAGCTGTCTGGCTGTTTGGGGAATTGATCAGCAACAAGCAGGCAAACTTCAATAGCAGCCTCGGGTACTGAGCTGCAGCAAGCTGCAAGTATACATGCTTCAGATGATGGAGTAAGTCAGTCTCCATAGCAATCCCCGGACAATGCTGTTTCTATACCAACATGTCCTGGAACGTAATCTAGATAAATTATGGGCAATGGGCCAATCAAGAACTTTTAGGAAATAGTCCCCGTTTACCATCATATGCTTATGCATAAATTGGATGTACATATGATTAGGATGCATATGGAAAGGTACATGAAGAACGAGTAAAGGCCTATGCAATTCAAGACTGTCAATCAAAATGAGAAGCAGACAGACTACACCCCTAGATAGCATGCTTCTCGCTAAGTCCATGAAAGGAAGCCCCAAACCATAATCAAGGCCCTGGGGTGCCTCACTCTTGTGGCCAGCTGTCAATCTCAACAGCGTTTCCCCTGCTCATCTGTTCTGTGACTTTGCATTAAATAAAGTTTCCTCACTGCTTTGCAGTCTGTGAGGACGTTTACTCCATTCTTGGATAAGAGGCCAAGAATATGGAAAGACTCTCCCTAGACCCTAATCACCAGTACTAAATGGACTCGTGGATGAATTGACAGTGCTTTTTCCAAAAATAATTACAGGGCAAAAATAATTTGCTCCTCTAAAGACCAGTTTTATATTTTGGTCTCATTAATTCAGCACTTTAGCAGAATAAGACTGGTGATTACAAAAGTTTTTTTTTAATGAACATAAAATAATTTTCAAGCAGGTATTATATTGTTCATAAAACATGAAGCTAAAATAAATTGTTGTTTTAAAGGTGCCAATAAGTTTGGGAAGCCTTGAGTTCTTTTATTCTCTGATCATTCATTCATTCACATATCGGTTACCTGTGTCTTTCTTGTGACAGAATGCCCGACAAAGGCAACTTAAAGAAGGGCTTAGATGTACAGTTCTGAAGGGCAGTGTCCATCATGCCAGGGTGTCATGGTTGGGCACAGGTGCCAACTTGACTGTTGAGGGTTTGAGCTCTGGGCACAGTTGTAGAGAGTTGGTGGTTGAGTTAAGCCCAGAGCAAACCTGAAGGAGATTGTCTAGCTGATGAGGACGACCCAGCCCATGGTGGGTGGGATTAGGCCCTGAATAAATCACAGAGAGCTGGTTGAGAGAGTTAGCATCCTTCTGTTCACTTGGCCAGACATGCTAGTCTGGCAAGTAAGGATCGTCCATCTCTCAGCCGTTATGTGGTGATGGTGGCCAGTTCCCTCGGCCCTGGTGTTGGTGCCTGCTTTCCCGTCAAGCGGGACTGAGAACTGTAACCAGACTGTCGTAAGAAAGTAAACTCCTTGTTCCCTTAAGCCATGTGATGGTCATTATCAGCAACCATGCAGGCTGACTGCAACACAGGGAGGCCGAGCCCGCGGGACATTGCGCCCACTGTCAGGAGGCAGAGAGGATGAGTGCTGGTGCTTAGTTCTCTTGCTCCCTTTCATCCAGTCTGGATCCAGTCCATGGTATGGTACTAACCACAGGGACAGTGGGTCTTCCCACCTTAGCTGACCTGGGCTAGATTATCCCTCATAGCCAATGCCCAAAGATTGTCTTTCCATGGTGACTCTTAACCCCATTCAGCAGACAGTTAAAATTAGCCATCACTATATGTTTTGGCCTATCATGTCTTTATTAATTCATTATATTACTATTTTTTCTTTCACGCATGCATGTATGGGGTTCGTGTGTGTGTGTGTGTGTGTGTGTGTGATTGCATGTGGGTGGGTATACACATGTGTGTACTTGTGTGTGTGTGTGTATCTGCGGAGGTACAAGGGTAATATCAAGAATCATTCTTGATTGTTCCTCTACTTTATTGTTGCGAGCCTTGGTTTCTAATTAAACTCAGAGCACGCCATTAGGACAAGCTGATCAGCCAGCTTGCCCCGGAGATTCCCAGGCTCCGGCTTCCAGGACTGCTGCACCAACCAGGTATTTTTAACTGGGATTTGGGGTCTGGACTCAGGTCTTTTGCTTGTGAGCCAAGGACTTTAGCTACTGAACTATCTCCCTAGCCTTTTGATTATGATTTTTTAATTGACAAACTATTTATACATTGAGGAATGATTAAATGTAGACATGAGCTGTTTTGTTTTGAAAGAACCCACATATTACTTAAATTTGCAATTAGTCCCATTGTCATATTTAGGCACAGGTGTCGACTTGACAGTTGAAGGTTTGAGCTCTGGGCACATTTGTAGAGAATTAATGGTTGAGTTAAGCCCAGAGCGAACCTGAAGGAGATTGTCTAACTGATGTGGAAGGTCCAGCCCATGGTGGTGGGACTAAGTCCTGGAATAAAATACCAAGAGCTGATTGAGAGAGTTGGCATCCTTTTATACATTTGGCCAGACATGCTGGTCTGGCAAGTAAGGATCATCCCTCTCTCAGTCATTGCGTAGAGATGGTGTGGCCAGTTCCCTCGGTCTTGGTGTTGGCATGAGCTCTCCTGTCAAGCTGGATTGAGAATTGTAACTGAAAAATCATAAGAGAAAATAAATCCCTTGTTCCCTTAAGCCGTTTGATGGTCATTTATCAGCAACTATGCAGGCAAACTGCAACATAATGTATGTGAGGATATAGAAATAGTTTGTTTCTCTCATTAAGAAATAATAAATGCAGAAATAGCCATTTTGAATAAAGTGGAATTCTGGGATGTTATCACTGGCTGAATAGCTGCCTTTGTGGTCTCCAGTCTCATTAATAATATAGCCTGGAGCTTTCCTCTTCGTGCTCAGTGATGATACTTATGTTTGCATTTTGGGCAGGGTGAATGTGGAAAAAAGTCAAGAGCAGAAGTGGACTACAGTAAGAATAGCATATGTCCCTTTAGCAACTTCAGGAAAGAACATGCTTGTCTCGGTTGTCTACCTTCTTGTCATCAGCTTATATCTTACTGGCAGGAAGAAGGTCACAGGACTGTCTCTGGCTGGGAGTCTGTAACGATGAGCGTGCTGTGGTGTGCTGTTCTTCTCCAGCTAAGGCTGGTGACTGAGAAGGGGAAAAGGAGGTTGGGCTGGCAGAAAACAGTGTCTAACTTCACACGCCTCCTGATTTCACCAGATGCAAACCTGGCTACCTGTGGTCTCCCCTGGGTATTTTCCCACTGAGATCTTTTGAGGAAACACAACAAGAACTGTGATAAGAATGCAAGTACCATCGTAACCTCGACATGGTTCCTTCTGAACTTTAATCTCCCCAGCGTGTGAATCTGCCCTCCTCTGGAGAAGTGGTTGGCAAGTTTCTTCAAACTGCATTTCTGAAGAGCTCAGTCTTTCTGCTGTTAGTTTATAATATTCTGGGAAGTTCTAGGTCAACTCATGAAGATATTCACCCATTAAGGGATGTCTCAAGCAAGGACACATGATGATCCATTCAAAGCACATCAGTGGCTTGGGAAGATGACTCAGAAATTAAGGTGATTGCTACTCAGTGGGATGGAGCTGGATCCCTGTATCCCAGGTAAATGCCGGGTGAGCAGGGAGTCCTACTAGTCTTGGTCGGTACCCAGGAGATTGCCATAGCAAACAGGTTAGGCGGACTAAATCAAATGATAACCTCTAGGGTTGATTGGCAGCTCGTCTTATTCTAATATGAAGAAATCAGAGTAACACAAGTTTGTTTTTCTTCACTTATGTCATTGTTTGAAAATAATATTGTGCAACTTTTTAGTTTTGAAATTTTATCCATCTAATGGATGCAAATCATGAGCTCCTTTCATCTCAACTTAAATTTTCCTGATTACTCTTTTGAGGAAAAAATGCATTCAGATTAAGTGCAGAAGCTACAAAGAGTCTTAAGTGCTATCCTATTCTCAAGATAAATTACTAGCCAAGGCAGTTTCATATGCATTATCTGTCTGTCTGTCTGTCTGTCTACCTATATCTTTGCATATCATCTATGTGTCTATAATCTATTATCTAGCTACCTATCATATATGCCTATCACCTATCTGTACATCTATTGTCTACCTATCTATCTATCTTGTTCTGTCTATCTATCTATCTATCTATCTATCTATCTATCTATCTATCTATCTTTCATTTTTCTCTTTATAATCCTATGGTTCACTTATTTGTTTTACATTATATTTAATAATTTAAAAAATTTTTAATTTCTTAATAGATGACCAAGATTTTCTTCTATCTTTCCTTCTAGAACTTCTGCAGTCTTCAGTTTTAACTTTACATTTTTTAAACCATTTTAAGGTACTTTTGAATATGGTAAAGAAACATGTTTTTCTAATATTGGGATGTCCAGTTTTTCTAGCACCTTCTGTCAAGAAAACTTCTTTATCTTATTGCAAAATCAGCTGCTCATATGCTTAGGTCTGTTTCATGAGTCTCCATCTGTCTCCTGATTCACTTATCTATTGATCATTTGCTAAAACTATACTGTCTTGTTATGAAGTTTTTACAGTGAGTCTTTAAAAATTACTTCTTATTTCTCTGTGTGCATGTGTGCATGCATCATGTGTGTATATTATTGCAGGTGTGTATGTGCCATAGATATGTGGGAAGATCAGAGGAGAGCTTTTGGGAGCCAGTTCGCTCCTTTCACCACGCTGAGAGAGGATTTCTTTCGATTCTGGGACTCTGAATACTCCAAGGCAGGTGGCGCATTTCCTAGCGAATTTTCTGACTCTGCCTCCCACCTTGTAATAGGAGTGCTGGGATTACAGATGTGAGCCACTTATTTGGAATTTGTGGGTTCTGAAATCATACCCAGATTCTGACAAGTCTTGAAGGTAGTGTGGTGCCCTTTTGTGCTCTGGCAACTGTTTGAGAATCTCTCATCTGACCCAGATCACAAAGGTGTGTTAGTGACAATTCATAATTTTTTGAGATATTGGTATCAGAGTGACAGCCCAGAGAATCAAAAATCCTTGCCTAGGAATTTTTCTAAGAGTGTGGATGGCCTGTGTAACAATTTTAAAATCTCTGTGTGTGTTTAATGTGTATATGTGCATCATGTGTGTGTATTTCTATGGGTGCGTGTGTGGTTGTGTGTGATTGTGTCTTTTTATATATATATCTGTGTGTATGCATGTGCATATGCAATATTACCATTTACAGTCTTGTGTTTAAGGTCTATCTATCAAACTAAGATTTGTAGTTAGCTGTACGGTCCATGAATGTGGATAATCGGTTTCCTGAGTGATTGTTACAGACACTGAGTTTCATAATTGCTTTGAGAATACTGTTTGAAAAAGAAGCCCCTGCCTGTCTATTCTTCACACCTTACCCAGAGGAATAAAAACAAAGGTACTTATTTAGGTGGACAGGAAGAGAACACTTTAATATATCTGTCCATTCATTGACTCTCTAACTTTTTCATTCATCTATTTACTATGAACAGACAGTGTGGAACAAAGCACAAAGGAGCAACGTGCAGATTGGTGGGAGCTGTTTTCAAAGGCCGAGTATGTTCCTCAGGTATTATTTACGGCCGTCAGATGATGAATCAGCCTTCATCCTGCACTCCTGGCCGTGGGGAACGGAGCAACTCTGAGCTGGAAGGGTGCCCACGGGCATCTCCCCCCAGGCTCTTAGCAGATTTCCTTTAAACAATCCAACTCTAAAAGAAAAATAACCCACTCTTAGGCCTAGTGCGGGACAGCAGATTTTATAGCCTCCTTCAAACATTAAGTTCTGGTGTTCGTGTTACCTTTTCTACTCTGAGTTCCACAGTCTCCGTCTGTACAAATTCCTTATCATGGAAGAAGCAGAACAGACCCGGTACAGGGGGTGGGGGGTGAGGGTCTCTATAGGGCCCATCTGAGAAAGATCAGGGAACTGAAGCACCTCCTCCTCTGGGTCTTACTTGGTTGTTTTTGCTCAATGCCATGTCCTCATGCAATCACAATGCTTTTTCTTTTGGTCCCGTTTTTCTCCAAATCCATACTAAGGAACTAATTGCAGTTACTGTACATGGATACTGATAAATTCATGGCCAAACAGCTTATAGGGGAACAAGGAGGTCTTATTCTGTTATTCTGTTTCATGATTGTCCAGTTACAGTTCTTACTCCAGCTTGCCAGGAGAGTTCACACCAATACCAGAGAAAGAGGGAATTGGCCATACATTATCCATAATCCATGGAAATGCTGAGAGGAACAATTCCTATTTGCTAGACCAGCACATCTGACTAAATATACCAAAGGATGCCAAATTCCCTAACCAGTTCCCTCTATTCTACTTACCTGCTTAAGGGCTAGTCCCACCCACCGTGGGCTGAACCTCCTTAGCAACCCAAACAACCTCCTGCAGGCTCACTGGGGGCTCAACTCAACCACTGAGTTTTTACAAATGTTCCTGGAGCCGTCAAGTCGACCCTTGTATCTAACTCTAACAAAAGTGGTTTGGAAATGCATTCATGCCAATGGTGAGTGACAGCAGGTGCATAGTGCCTTCCATTGCAGAACCAAAGAGTGGGGCCTGAGGTATTACAGCTCCGTGAGATCTGACAGATCTTCACCAGCGCCCCTGAAAGGCAGTTGACAGTGGGTCTCTGACTCTAGTCACTCTTAAAGACCATTTCATAAAACCCCTGGAGAAGACCACTTGTTGGTGAGCAGTCACTCAAAATATCACTGCTCCCAGGACAACTAGAAGCCACACCTCCTAGGCCCGTGACACAGAGGACTTATCAGTCCAGAGAAACTTGCTGCTCTCCCAGAACAAGAAAGAATGTTAAAGTTGGGAGCAGGAAGACAGGTGGCCTGTTTTCATAAACGAGGTAACTGGAGTCCAGAGAGCTGAACTGGTGCCAGTTAAGTCTCCCAGATGACTAGTGACTCTCTGTAATGTGGAAATCACATAGAGCAGCTTCTGTGTTACTGATAGGATAACGATCACAGGCTTACTAAGGACCAGGGCAAGTAAAGAGCACCTTAAATACCTCCTTATTTCATAATCCTGTCAGCAAGAGCAGCACAAAACAAATGCAAGATGATGTCCTCCGAGCCAGACCCTTTGTGGGAAGAGGCAGAGTATAAATAAGTAAGCAAGCAAGTAACCTCCAACCCACACCCCCCCACAGTGAAGAGTTTTAATTTTTTTTTAAATGAATCTATCCGTAGGGGTATGTATGTATATTAACATATGTTGTGTACTGACTAGAAAATTATCCAGGATCTCTCCGAAGACCCATTCCCTTGATTAGTGGTAAGTTAGGTTAGTTAATTAAGGTTACTTTAATACTAATTAGTCAGGGCTTTAATTATGCTTTCAGAAGAGGAAAGCAGGATGATTCAGCTCTTAGTGACCCAGTTAACCAAAGTGATGGGATTTCTTCTCTTCTGTCTCTCTGGTTGTGATTTGTGATAAGAAACAGAGGGATAAGGGGCTCATCCTGATGGGATTGCAGGCACTCTTTAACCAGGGCCAAGGCTGAGAGGGAAGCAGTTCTCTAGTCTCTGAAGAAGTCTTGCAGGGCCAATTTGTCATAGGGAGCAGCTGAAGGAATCAGTTCGACAGACCAGCAAGTGAATGGATCACGGAGAATAAGCAGTAAGCGAAGACCTTGTGTTCTCACGCCTAGGACAAATCTAAGTGGGAAAAGTCTTTTTCCAATCAAGGCGGTGAGCCTCCCTTATTGAAATGTCCTCTGTGTGTCAGTCTTGCATAGAGCTGCACTAATCAGGCTAAGTGAGTCAGGAGTCTTCTTCCGGGGAAGTTATAGTCCGGTGGGACAGGAAGACTTGTAGGCGGATACTTTACACCTCCGCATACTAAGTGAGTGGCTGGCATATCTGTCTCTTCCTTCACGACATCCAGACAGGGCAGCCAGCACTTGATTTGCATAAAGATGTAGTTAAACAGCTAGAACCAGCACTCTCTCTTCACAGCTGTGGCCTCTTGCATTTATGGGATTATGTAGCAAGAACAAAAACTATCGTAGTTTGCTAGTTTGTGTAAGAAGACCTTTTGACTTGGGTGTTGTAGAGAGGTAAGACTAAGCATTTTGGTAGGTTCAGCCTAGCTCAAAGAAGGACATTTGAAGAAAGTTATTAGATTTGAATGCATGCGGCTTTGTATCTATTTTATGTATGTGCAAGATATTTTGCAGTCTGCATCCAGAAAAACTGCTTCCCTCCCCCACAAACACGGTACCAGGATAATAGAGGCAGATGCTATTTTGCATTAATAGATGGTTCCTGAGACATAAACCCTGTAAGTCAAGACTTTGGGATCCCCATCTGAGAGCGTGCATGTGTCTGTGTGTGTGTGTGTGTGTTTTGCATATGGGTTGGTATACATATGTGTGCGAACATGTGTATAAGAAGGAACTTGACTGTGTGCATGTGTCTGTGGAGGTCCAAGGGTGACATGGGGGTCATCCTGGATTGTTCTATCTCCTTATGGCTTTGCTCTGGGGATTCCCAGGCTCTGCCTTCCAGGGCCAGAATTACAGGCCACCACCAAATCTGCTGGTGGGATCTGGGAATCTGAACTCAGGTACTTTCACCCTTGAGCCATCTTCAGAGTCTTGTCTGAAGGTTTCTTTTGCATTGTAGATGTAAGAACTTGAATGGGCTTTGTCTGTAATTTCCTGTAACGGTTACTCTTAACTGTTGTGGTGAGAGACCACCCAAACATTATTCAATTTATAGTTCCAAAGGGGAGGAACAGACTTTCATAGCAGAGGCGGCATGGCGCTGGCTGGCCGAAGCGGAAGACAGGCTACGTCACCACGTGACTGAAGACTGGAGGATTCCTGGAGTCTTTCTTCTTCCCAGTCTCCTGTTCCTTTTATCTGGTCCACTGTTGGGAAGTTCCAGTGAGATCTAGGGAGGTTCCAATGGAATCTAGGGCTGGTCTTTGTATTGTAAACGTGTTGATCCCGATAATCTCTTCAGGTGGTCTCACCTCCTCTTAGTTAATGCCAGGTGCGTCCAGTGGACACCAGGATTAACTATCACATTGCCCAAGGTTAACATTGTGCTTTGCTCTGCCTTGCCTGGAAAAACCTTATGCAGCGAAGGTTAGTCAAGGCTCAGCACTTGCGGCATCAGTGAGTGACAGTGCAGGTAGTGGCGCTCGGACAGGGCTTTTCAGGGTCTACAAGGGTTGCATGCACTAGTGGGGTGTGTGTGTGGGATGTACACTTGGGATCCTGGACACTTTGAGTTTCACAGAGGCTCATGGGAGGAGAGTGAACACACAGGTAGCAAACTCCATGAGCAGGAAACCAAAGGCCTTATCAGAGCCTCTGACATGGCCAGTCCTGACCCCACAGTTTTTGTGTAGTAGCATCAATGATATCTTGTCCATTGTTTGAACTGGGAGCTGAAGTACATAGAATTTCCTTTCAAAAGTAAGAAGCACATGTGAGGTGATTTCCACATCATCGCTTATAAATTCGCATCCCCCATCCCACGTATGTCCAGCAATAATAAGCCTTTGCTTCTGAGTCAGAGACACAGTGCGAGCAACCTCATGTCTATGCTTACAGAGCTTTTCTTACCTCAGTGCGTAAAGTCCTTCCAGTCTATCAGTGAAGGAAAGAGCTTTTATAATCCATGCCTTAGCCTCAAGTATAATATGGGGGTCATTTCATTTAGACTTTGGCCATTCTCAAATTCAATTCCACCTACAGCTTCACCTAGCACTCAAAATCAAAAGTATTAGATTATATTAATGCTGCAGAAAAACCTGGATGCTTTGGACTTAAAAAAACTTCTGTGGAGATTGGTGTCCTTGTACCCAGAAAGCTACACACTCTACATGAATAGTTTAGGACACTTTCAAAGATTTTTTTTAACTTTATTTATCTATTTAGCATGTGTTGTGTGTGTGTGTGTGTGTGTGTGTGTGTTGTGTGTGTTGTGTGTGTGTGTGTGTGTGTCAGAAGGCACTATGTGTCATTCTGGATTGTTTCTACCTCCTTTTTTCTTTGCTCTGGGATTTGCCAGGTTCCACCTACCAGGGCAGGAAGTTCAGGCTGCTACCCTTTCCACCTGAAGTTTTTTTAACATGGGATCTGGGATCTGAACTCAGCACCTTCTGCTTAACCCCTGAGCCATCTCTCTGGCCCAAAGACAATTTTTATAAATGAAAATTTATTTACTTAGATTCTTGAATTTAGCTCCCTTACCAAAATGATTTACCGTTCTATTTTTTCAAATATAAATATTGTTCATTAAGTAAAGGAAAACTTACATTTTCCAACTCTTCCTTGTATTATATCTCATCACTGTGACAATACCTGGTGTAGGTAATTTCAGGGAGACAGGATTTATTTTGGCTCACAGTTTTAGGGGTCATAGCCTGTCATGGCTGGGAAGATAAATTCATTTGTCTCTGTCCATGGCAGCAGGAAAATGGAGCGGTGACTTATTGGGGGGGGGGGAACAGGAGGCAGAGCTAGACTGGAGCCAGGGATAAGGTTATTAATCTTCCAAGGCTGCCCCCCCCAAATGACCTGGACTAGCCTCAAGTATAATGTGGGGGTCATTTCATTTAGACTTTGGCCATTCTCAAATTCAATTCCACCTACCCCCTAAAGGCTCCACAGCTTCTGAAATAACCACCTGTTTGGGTTCAAAACATGGCTCTGTAGGGGACAGTTCAGCTTCAAGCCACACCATGCTGCACCAGGAATATTTTCATCATTGCCAAAGAAGTTGAAGATAAAAGGGAATCCAGTGAATGGTGACGTCTTCGAGGAAGGTCCCGAGTGATTTTGGAGTTGTAACCGTCACAGTGTTAAGGAAGGGACTAGATGAAAGGAAAAGATCACTGCTGCTCTGTCGAGGTTGTCTGGCTTCACACATCTGCCCTATCTGCTGGCGCTTCATTCAGCTCCCTCCAATCTCAGGAAGTATTGCTCTAGTTTTCCCCAAGAAATGTTACATCTTAGCTTCCTATTCTGCTGGAATGAATACGTGACCCAACAGATTTAGGGATTTTTTTATTCGAGGTTACACACCACGATTGAGGACAGTCACAGCGGCATCCTACCACATCCACGGCAAGAGCAAAAAGACAAGGACCAAAGCCTTCCCTCTAGCTTGCCAGCTTGCCAGCCTGCCACACAAGTGCTCTGTCGTATCCACCTGCCCACTATGTGGGTTCTCCACCATGACCTGGGTCTTCCCACATCAGTTATGTGATTAGAAAATCTACAGGTTTGCCTTAGCTAGATGTGATTGAAGTCTTTCAAGGGCACATCTGAAACTAACTGCCATGTGTTAATGCTGTGTAACAGCTACCAATCTCTCAGCAGCTTGTAGGACACCTTCTTTCTCAGGTCATACGCCCTGTTTTTGCAGCTGCTTCCGGTACTTTAACAACCACTGATCTAAACTTGAGCCATGGCCTCCTTCTGACCTCCAGACTTTTTTTTTTTTTTAATTCAGTTGCCTATAAGATTGTTCCACTGAATTTCTCAAAGTTTTCATAACTAATAGGTTCCCCTTCGATTGCTTCAATTGCCTCTCTCAGTCTTGGGCTGTGTACTCATTGGGCTGTCTTCTCTACCCCAATGTTCCATGTGTCACAAAATCCTGTCTGCCCTGGGCTGTAAAATATGTCCTACCTTGGCCAAGAAGGTTTTTTTTGTTGTTGTTTTTTTTCTGTTGCTGTTTGTTTAGTTTTTTTCACTTTTTCCACTTGGAGTCTGGGCAACCACCGCCATTTTATTTAGAAAGACTGCAATAGTTTCTACAGTGGCCTTTCCCTCTCCTCGGTGGCCTCTGCAAGCAACCAAGGCGAAGCGCACATATCTCTGTTGCCTCGGCTCCTTGTCGAAACTTCCAGCAGCACAGAATGAAAGTTCTCCCCTGACTCAGCTCCTAGTCACCAGTCTCCTCCTAGGGTGCTTCGACTTTCTTGACCAGCATGGTTCCCACTCTGACCTTCTTGGCATCCTGAAAATGCCAAGTTCATCACGCTTGAGTCGGAGGACTGGCGCCTCACTTTGCTGCACTGCTCCTCGCTGCTCCCCGGCTTCTTCATGAGGCTTCGGGATTCCTTTACGGCCCCCAGTGTTCTGGCTCAAGTGACATTTTCTCAGTGAGACCTGTCCGGACCCTGAACGCCCCCCGAGCCTCCTGGTTTATTTTTTCTTGCAATTTACTGATATCTGAAATTGCCTATTGTTTGTGGGCTGTTTGTTGTGTGCTTGTTACAGTCCACCTTCACACTCCCATGACTAGCTATCACTGTCCCCCGTCTTGGCACCTGGCTTGATGCGTGTATGTAATAGACACTCAAAGATATGTATTAAATGGAAGAATCGAAGCCCCTATTTGGGCTCATCAATGTATTTTTAGAATTGTTGGCGGCAGACTCACAGCTCTCTTTCTACTTGTGTTAGGCCTCTTTAGAGGTGGCTGCTCCTAAGAACTCTGATTGTTCCTTAATTGACATAGCTGGAGGCCTTCTCTCCTGCTTTCCCCACAGAAGGAAGGTAATGACACTTCCCACAAGGCCATTTCTCATCTGACTCTTTCCAGCAAGTTCACTGAATCCATACAGTTCACACAGCTCCTTCTATATAATCTTAAGTGCCTTTTTCTCGACATGACTGGGCCCAGACAATCCATGGGCCTGTTTTTAGTGATCCATAGAACTGATAGTGAGAAAAACTTTTTTTTGATAACATTTCTCCTTAGCTATATGCTCATCTCCTAGGGTTCTCAGAGAGGGTCAAGGTCGTTTGGGACCGGGAGAAAATACCTGAGAATAAAATTCAGTGCACAGAGCATCGGTTTTTAGAAAGCTGGATCTGGAGAGCGTCGGGCATGCCCCTCCCTGCCCAAAATCCTTCTGCAGATCCTTCTCCTGTAGACTACCAACCTTTGCAGTTTAAGCTGCAGCTGCTAATTACTTTCCTGCCCAAGTGTTGGTATATTAACCAAGTATATTAACCAACCATGTTCCAGCACTGAAACAAGTACTCGCAGTGACATGATATTTCAGTTTGTGTCAGTTGTAGGTAAATTGTAGAATTTCAGGTGGTGGGGAAGCAAAGGTAAAGGAAAAACACTATGAAAAGGTGTAGGATTCTATAGTAAAGATTTAAGTGAAATTTAGTGGTGTTTGAGTAGTTAAAGGAGAAGAATAGGATCGGCAGGGGAGGTGGGAATTAAGTTATGAGGGTTTGGGGGCCCTGCTGAGCAGCTGGGGTTTAACAAATAGGGGATCAGGCTGGAGAGATGGCTCAGGGTTAAGACTCTGCCTCGCAAGCAGAAGGTCCTGAGTTTGGATCCCAGGTCTCATGTAAAAATGCCAGGAGGAAATGGTGGTGGCTTGCACTACCAGCCCTGGTGGGAGGAGCCTGGGAAATCTCAAAGGGAAGCAAAAAGGAGGTAGAAGCAATCCAGGATGATTCCCAAAGTCACCCTTGTCCTCCACAGGGACGCACAATGTCCTCTAGTATTCTTCTCTCTCTTTCAAATAAAAATGAACAAATAGGTGATTGTCACTGAATACATTTTAAAACAAAGGACAGAGGATGCAGTCTGAGGTTTTTTTTTTTTTCTGTGAAAGTAACTGCCGTTTGGTGTGGGGAGACACTGTTAAGAGATGAAAATGGGTGTGTGTGTGTTAAGGGCAGGAGAAAACCTAAGTGCAGATTAAAGGAGCAGCGAGAAGAGTGGTGGAGAGAACCCCATGATTTGGGGGTCATTTTAAAAATAGAACCGACATAACAGACTGCTGGGCTTTAAGAGTCGTAGGAAATACGGCCTAGGGGTGAGCAATCAAATTTCACCCAAGGGACTTGATGTGGCATTGGTTTCGATCATTAATCCAAGAAGAGGAAGCTAGAGAAGGAGAGAAAAGCCTTTCTCTTGCTCTAATAATACAGCCCTGGGGCAAGCCTTAGGTCAGGGTACGGTAGGGAAGGTCGAGGCTGTTCTTGCTGGCAGGAAGACCTGCCAGCACCCCACTGATGCTGTTGACGAAACTGGGGACTGATCTGGTCTCTGTGGCATAGTAACGGTTTGTACTAAGGATTTTGATCTGTATTGAAAAGGTAAGTGATCCTCACAGAGTTACTGATCCTTGTCTGACATTTACCCATTCTCCTCAGCCTCTATTAGCAGTCTGTTGGCATTCTGCACGGAGACATGCGGCGCCCTTGGCCTGTTCGCTCTCATTGCACAAACACTGAATCACTGTCTGACTTCTAGGAGGGAGTAGCCAATGTTTTGTGTTTTCCTTGAAAACAGAAAGGAGTAAAATATGGAAGGAAGCATCGAAAGGTTTCAATTGCAACAAATTAAGTGGCCCCTCCTTTTCTTTCTTTACCTCCACCTGTTTCCTTTATTCTACCTTCTTTTTAAACTTTGGTTCTATTATCTGTAAGATGGTAGTGGATGATTTTATCAGTTGTCACACAATGGCTACCCTGCAGGAACAGTGTAATGATCTAGCAGAAACATGTTTATAAACCTATAGTGTTATAATTCTGCTGTGTGGCTAGCGATTTAAAGCACAGTAGCATCAAATGCTTTGCAATAGAGTTACCTGAAATGGTATATAAAATGCTCTATGACTCCTGGAAAAAGAAGGAGAAATTTCCATCTTAACCACATTGCGTAGCGCAGAAAGGTAATGAAGAATGGAGATCCTAGGAAGCATAATCCCACCTTCCGGTGGGACAAACGGCTTGAACTCTTTCAATCTTATCCTTATTGTCCATAGAACAGAGATAGCAATTCTTATCTAGTAATTTGTAATGTTAAAGCATATAATATGAATATCAAGGTTTTCTTTTACTATGTGGGAGTAGAGGTAAGATCAGGCAATTTGTCTAAGTAAAGGGTGGATCTTGGGTGGGCTGAAGAGATGGCTTGGGCGGTAAAGTGTTGGTTTTGCAAACACAAGAAACTGAGTATGATCCCATGAAATCATGTAATAAACCTGGACTTGGTGATATATGTTTGCAATCCCCATGATGGTGAAGCCGAAGCAAGATCATCGCTGGAGCCGGCCGGTTTGTCAGTCTGACTTACCTGGTGAGTTCCAGGCCCATATGACACCTGTCTCCAAAAATCAAAAAGTAAGCAAGAAAGAAAAGGTGAACACACACATGCACAATGCACATACAAATGTCTGTTCTCTCCAAATTGATCTCTGTATTCAACACAATCCAATAAAAGTCTATTAATATTAAATCTCAGTCTGAACAGGCCTTCACCAGGATGGCGAGACAGTTCTTGTCATCATCCTTGGCTCTTCCCTATCTTCAGCTGCTAGTAAGTGCAGTCCATGAGTCTTATATTTAGGGATCACATATTATGAGTATAGGAGTCATATTTGAATCTAAGACTTTCACATCGTGAATCTATGAGTTTTATATTTGAGTCCAGGAGTTCTGTATTTGAATGTGGGAGTTTCATATTGTGAACGTGTGAATCTTATATTTGAATCTGGGAATCTGATAATGTAAATATAGGAGTCTTATATTGAAAATAATGTAAATATAGGAGTCTTATATTGAAAATCTAGGGATCTCATACATACGTGTGTGTGTGTGTGTGTGTTATGTAGAGAATAGAATGCCCAAGTGCCTATGTAGGCCCAGGTGTGACGTCAAGAATCACCCTTGATCATCTACCTCCTTATAAGTTCCTACTGCCCAACTTCTGCTAAGTGACATAATTAATTCTCTGTAAGTTGGATAATTTCAGTAGGAGATTTGTGTGTGTGTCCGTGTTTATGCATGTGTGCTGGTATGTGTGCATGGGTATATGTATGTGTGTGAGTACATGTGCACACCTGTGGGCATACATGCGAAGGCTAGAGATCAATTTCAACGCGTAGCCCCAGAAACTGTCCACCTTATTTTTGGAGACTGGAGTTCATTTTCTTGGGCTAGACCATCACATTCAGGGACCCCCCTATCTCTGCCTCCCTGTGCTAGGATTGCAAACGTGTTATGATAACCTGTTTTTTGCTTGGGTGTCTGGGATTGAATTTAGGTCTTTGTGCTCAGAGAATCCCTTCATTCGCTGAGTTGTCCTTCCCTTTGCTGGAGTCTTATGTTATTTATAACATAGATGCCCTGACTAATTAACCCAACCACACTTCACACTCCTTTACTTCTAGTGAGAAGATGATTGTTGATAAAAAGTCCACATATTCAGAAGTTGCTACCTTTTTTTTTTCTTTTTCCACTCTATTTTAGGGTTAAGGACATAATATCATAAAATACATTTAAATTTCCTTAAATGATGATTCCTCGTGGTATGACATTTCTGTGTCATCGGAGAATGGCATTCTTCTGAAATGAGTGTGACAGGAAGTGGGAAGTCTAAAATTTCAACATGTGTCAAATAGGGGTTTAAACTTCTGCAGAAAGTGAGACTAACAGAGTAATATCTGTAAGATTACTAAAAAAGAAAATGCCGCCTTGCTTTTCATGGACATTAAATTTTACTATGTATATTACAGGCTGTAAAGCACAGAGTGTAAGGCTGGAGATATGGCTCTGGGGTTAAGCCTCTGCTTTGCAAACAGAAGGACCTGAGTTCAAATCTCATGTCACTGAAAAAACACCAGGTGGAAATGGTGGCGGACTATACTTTCAGCAGAACCTGGGAAACCCCAGCACAAAGCTAAAAGGAGGTAGAGTAATCCAGGATGAGTCCCGAAATCACCTTTGGCCCTCTGCAGGCACACATAGTGCTTTTGACACACACAGATACATTATGTGCGCACATACACACATGTACAGACAAAAATAAAATTGCTAAAGTGCAGAGCTTGTACAGGTTAGTAGCACAACTGTGGCAAGCCTTCCGCAGCTGTCATTCTACCAAATGCCAATGTACAGTTTGCCAAAGGCTTGGAAAAAATGCTGGTTGTATTATTGGCACAATGTGATTATTTGCTTAATACATTTGCTGCAAAAAAAAAAAAAAAAAAAAAAAAAAAAGGTAGAAGCCAAGAGCCATCATTTGCATTCTCAGACACAGATCCGAAGGAGAGGGGCCGTGCCGCTGGGTTTTCCAGGAAAGACCCTGTTTCTCCACAGATTGATTCATCCAGCTCTGCTTCCTAACTCAAATATCACAGACCGAAAAGATCGTAAGTTACATGACCCATCTGTTCCGTGTTTTTCCCTTGTATTTCTTATCCAAAACTGTCATTTACCCAGAAATAATTGCAATTTTATGTCTCATTTTTTTCCCAAGGGCTTTTTATGATTTCTTTCTTTTGAGTTCTACGTGGGGGGAAAAAAGCCAGAAGCATATACCAAGGATGGAAAGACGTAAGGTGGCCCAGTGAGTAAAGGTGCCTACTGGGAAAGACCAAGTGTTCCTTCACTGGGACCCACGCAGCGGAAGGAGAGGACAGGAACCTGAAAACTGTCCTTTGACCTCCACATGTGCACTGTGTTATGGCTGTACACACACACACACACACACACACACACGCACACACACGCACACACACACACACACATGCAAATTATCACTCCCCTAAAAATACATTTTTATCTTTTCAGCTTCCTGTTTCCTTCTGCCTTATCCCAGATTTCCAGCTCAGGTAACTACTTTTCTGAACACCTGGACTCTGGTGTGGAGCTGAGAGGGGGCACATGTTGGTTCTGAGAGCTGGGTACCACCCTGTCTATGTCTTTGATGCAGGATATTTATTGATTCCAAAACCAAAACAAAGTACTACACATATTATCCAATTTTTCTGTGTAAATCCAAAAAGACATTATTATTGACTGGGTTCTATATCAAGTCAGGGCAAGTTATCCACAAGCGGGCTAAAGATAATAAACTCTTTGGGACATCAGTATACAATACAGCAATCTCACCATTCCCTAGAGCTGTGGAGGAATTCATTTACTGCACACAGGTGAGCCGCTCTCGTCCCCAGAGAGCATTTTGTACATCTTGGCTCAATACGAGATCAGATCCATTGTCAGCAGTAACAATTTGTACCACATTTTTTTTTTCCATCAGGCTCAAAGTTAAAGCATGGCTGAGTGGAAAATAAATGCCAGTACCTGTATCTCAATTTTTCTAACGGGGCAGGAGAGAGGAGAGGGAGAAACTTAGATTAAAACCTTCTCCTGAAGTCACCACTCTAACCACCTTGTGATCAAAGAGGACACTGAAGCCAGTTCTTGAGGAAAAAAATGTCCAGTTCAAATTTTCTTTTTTCCCCTTCTTTCTAGTCACGATGTCTTCCCCTCTCTGCAAAGACAGTGCCGAGTCCCTTGGCATTTGGAAAGGATTTTATTTTGCTGAATTTTGAAATAGGCTGCGACTTACTTTCTATTCACATTAGACGGGAAAAGTCAAAGAACATTACTTTTTTTCTGCTAAAGCTAAGGTTTCTACATTAGCTTGAGTTCAGGACACTATGTGGTGTGGAAGACAGAAACTGGAGCAACAGAGACAAAAAAGGAAATGAGTCAAAATTACTGTTGACAAAAAGCAAGAAGTGGCCACAGGCAGCCAAGGCTTCTCCCCACAAAGCCTGCAGCATTGCTGTTCTGGGAGGGAGCAAGAACTGAAGACAGTCACGGGTCTTAAAAAGCAGCAGCAACAGCTGCTGCAGAAGAAGAAGATGAAGAAGGAGGAAAAGGAGGAGAAAAAAGAGGAGGAGGAGGAGATGGAAGAGGACCCTGCCTGGAGGAGGAGTTTGCTGTTTGGTTTAAGACTATCCAGAATGCATTTACGGCTGCAGGGGAATAGGGATACTGATCTTTGAGGCGCACACTCGGAACGGGATATGAGATCCTCCTTCTTGGAGCTGTTAAAGATGGGAGCAACAGGAAAAGAAGCTTCTGGCACCAAATGGACAGTTACAGTTCCCTTTGATTAGACCATCCCATTCTGACACTGGAGGGCTGTGTTCTAAATGCTGTCAGGAAAGGGGCTTGCTTCTCAGAGCGCATGTGTAGAGCGTGCACACACCTGTCCTCAGGGAGGCCGGTGGATGCTGATTGTGGATGGAGGAACCAGAATTTTAGATGCCACATCTACGTTCAGGCTCTGGCTCTCACCTTAATGTCAGTGATAATCCAGGCCAATTTTATTCCTTTCATGACTTTCAGTTTTGCCATTTAGAATGCAGGATTATAATCACACTTCATTTATAAGCGAAAAGGATTAAATTAAAGTAAGTGAAATCACTTTGTCAATATCAAGAAAGATGTAAAATTGTCCCCACTAGACTGAACTGACTTAAGGGAAGGCAGTTTCTAACGATGTTTTTCATGTAGATATCTCATGTCCATTGTTATCACAAAACTGCAGAGAAAACAGATTTTGAATCTTCCTCATGGCCCTGAGAATATCTTGTTTGTCTGCTGCTTCTCTGTCCTGCTTGAAAGAGATCAGGTCAGAGTGGCAAAATCCAGATGCTGGCATGGGCGCGACAGAGGCGACGATGCTGACCAAGAGTCAAGACGCTGCAACCACAGCTCCGCCCAACTCACACAGAGTTACTGCATTGTGCATTTGCTGCGCAACATGGGACATGCTAATATTACTATATGTCTAGAATCTTAGGTCTTGAAATAACTTCATGATGATAAGACAAGCTCTGCCCACCAAGGCGAGACCAGCGCATGAGAGGAGAATGAGCAAAGGCAATGATTACTGTTGAACAATAATCTCTCTCTCTCTATGTGTGTGTGTGTGTGTGTGTGTGTGTGTGTGTGTGTGTGTGTGTGTGTGTGTGGAGATGGAGTGAGCATGCATCACTCAGCAGTGGCTACAGTGACATTTCCAAAATTCACATGTATTTCTGTCTGTCCATGTGGGACATAAAGTACAATGTAGGAAGTGCCATTCCTGGCAGTGACAGTTCTTGTTTCCCAGTATAGCTCCATCTCTGGCACATGACCTGTCACAATTAGGCCCCCGGTAGATACGGAGTGAGTAAATGCATGAGCGCTGCATGTCTAGAGGAGACCTGCTGAGCCAGAGCTGGTGGGGGACGATGGCGTCAAGGTGTTGGAAGTCAGCAAATGTGCTGCTCTGACTGGTCGGAAGACCACCACAAATGAGGTGAGGCCACCAGAGAAACTGAACTTGGGAAGGGACCCTGAATAAGAATGACAGCATCGGTGATGCCACTTTGACTTTATTATTTGTGGGATGCTGTATAAGAACGCAAGTTCATCACCATGATTCGTTGTCTCAGAAGCTCTGGAATGCAGGCACTGTCCTCGTAGCCATCGAGTGGATAACGATTTACAGAAGGAAACTTTCTTTGGCATGTATTCATTGTTCAAAGTGTTGTTCAAAGCAATTTCTTTCAAAAGGGTGTTATGCATTTTGAACATTTCTTCTCATCCGCTCCTTTAGTTTGTTCCCTTTGTTTCTCCATCTGGTTATGGTGATAGAAAGACAGACAGACGGATAGATAGATCAATCAATCGATAGATAGATAATAGTGTTATGTCCATAAATATGACACACATGCATATGTATGTATGTATATTCATGCCCACGAATGTATACATACAGGCATATATACATGTGTATCCATCACTTATCTCTATCAACCTATATTTTTACTTATCTATCTACTGGTCACATCTATCTTTCCATCTACCTATCTAATTATATTTTATATATCTATTCATCTATCATCTGTGTATCTATCATTTGTTTATTCATCTATTATCTGTCTATCCATCCATCTACCCACATTTTATATATCTATTCATCTATCATCTATGTACCTATCAATCATTTATTATCTGTCATTTATATCTAATCACCTTTTATATCTCTATCAATCAATCATCTATTATCATCATCTATCTATCAATCATTTCCATCTATCTGTTCTACAGAAACTTTCTATAAAACAGTGGGGAAACTAGGAAAAGACAAAAATCAGTTTTACAGAGCTAGGATTTGCTGGTCTGGGAATACAAGTCCATCTTGGGCTGATTTCACATCTGATGTCCAAGTGCTCGCCATGTGAGAATCTACCAACAAGTTAAATAAAGGGAGTTGTGGCAAATGCTAATGATTATGTCAGAACAGAAAATATCAGAAGCCCATTTCCTTTCAATGGACAATTTAGGAGGAGGGTTAGGTGTAGTAGCATGAAAGGAATCTGACTTCTAGAACCAGGAACAAAGTGGTTAAGTCAAGCTAGAACTGTATTAGTTTGTTCCAAGTTTTAGTTGTGAGGTTCAAGTTAGGTGCTCAGTTGCAGTACCTGTGTGGATGGAAAAATGCTGGATCTCACAGGCAAGGTATGTAGAGGAATTGTAGGGTTTCTGTATTATACTATGTCCCGTCATTTCTAATTCCAATTGCTCCTCTCTCAGTACAGGTGGCTCTCTAAACAGATTGACTCAGTGATTCTCAACTGTAATTGCTCATCAGAAGCACAGAAGCACTCATGCAAATATCCAAGCTTGGGCTTCCTCCTTAGTCAGAAAAAATCAGTTTTCTTAAGATAATTCATGACATTGTCTCATGAGATGTCTCAGGGATTAAGACTCTGCCTCACAACCAGAAGGTCCCAAGTTTGGATCCCGGGTACCACATAAAAGTGCAAAGTGGAAACAGCAGCTGGCTACACTTTTCAGGTGGATGAGCCTGGGAAATTCCAGAGCGAAGCATGGAGGTAGAAGAGATCCTGGATGATTCCTGAAGTCATCCTTGATCCTCTACAGGAACACACAGTATCTCTATCTCTCTCTCTCTCTCTCTCTCTCTCTCTCTCTCTCTCTCTCTCACACACACACACACACACAGAGTGAATAAATAAATAAAATATTTAAAAAAATTTCCCAAATAAAGTCTAATGTTGAAAACACTGGTGTAGAGGAATATTTCTTATTTAAGACTCCATTATTTGTCTATATTTGGCTTATTGTTCTTAGGAGGCATCAATGTACAAATTATAAACATACATAACTCTAAATAACAAATACAGTTATTTATTTTTATATTCTTAAATGATTTTTCTGATTATAAAGTTAAGCCTAATTCAAATGAGAAATTTGTCAGATGCAGAAAAATAAGGAAAAATTGGGATAATCAATGAAAACTGATGTTCGTTTTACCAACATATATTGAATCCAGTCTTCAACTCAATTTAGCAGATTATTTAAATCACAAATAATACTTCTCAGAGAGAAGGCATAGTCATAATTTTCTGACAATATGATAGAAATCTGACTCATAATACAGTTGAATATATTAACTAAAAGCTCTTTGAATGCAGAACTTGGAAGAAATTGTCAGGTCAAAATGGGAAAGACTGAAAAGCCCATATGTAGGTTAAATGCTGCTATCGTACACTGGAATCAGAACTGGGCTATAATGGTCCAGTCTCTGTGATGGTTAGTTTCAAATGTAAACATGACATCTAATCAGTGGGCTTCTTTCTGGGCAGCCTGTGAAGAATGCTCTAGTTAAAGCAGGTCCCTTCGCAAATGCAAAGGAGAACCTTTTGACTGCATGATTGACGTGACAAGACCCAGCCCATAATATGTAAGATCATTGTCTGTGCAGGTGGATAAAGATGGAGAGAACTGAGTTTTTTTTTTTTTTTTTTTTTTTTTTTTGCCAGCGGACACACTGGGAAATACGCAAGCACACAGAATGGCTCTCTGAATGTTGACTTTGAATGGGGTGTGGTCAGTTCCCTTGGATTGTCTTGCTATGACTCTCCTGCCATGATGAACTGGAATTGTGAACCAGAAGGAAACTTCTTCCTTCCTCTAAACTGTTAGGTCAGGTGTGTATAAAGCAACAGGTGTGAAACTAAAAGTGAAAGGAGAGAAGGTCCTGGTCCTCCGTAAGAGGAGTTTTGGACTAAGTGTCCTCATATTTCCTCAGTGACAGAGGTAAAGGAAGCTCCAGAGGAGCTATCTTTACTAGCCTCAGCTCAAGCTGGAAGGCAGTTGTCCTCTAAGTTTGTAGGTAAGACACAACATATTCCACATGATTTATGTGCTGTCTCTGATTTGCTTTGCCCCTCTTATCCCTGAAGCCCTGGTCATTTCGTCTTGTGGAGACTCCTGGCTGCTGTCTCTGTTGGATCAGCCACAGCTGTAATCTTGTCTGCTAGCATCTGTTATGATCTTGATTTCTATCCAAGGGCTGTAACCATTCTAGGAATGACATTTAGCTCAAAAAGCATCCCGAAGAGACCTGGTTCTCTCAGTCATTTCTGAATTCAAATGAAGTAGCATGCTCTGTTGTTTAGGAAGAATCAAATTGAAAAATGAGAATGAATTGACTCTGCTACTCTATAACACCCTGATAAACATGGTGGAAGAAGAAATCTGTTTTAGAAGAACTCAGCGGGAATGCATGGCACAAATTATAAAAGATCTTCATAGATAAAATATAAAAACATAAATGATGTCAAGTACATGAACAATGTATACACAATAATAAATCACAAAAGTATGCACAAGGAAGAAAACTCACTGGCAGTATTCTTTGGAAGATCAAGTGGTGAATTGAAGTTTTAGATACAGAAGCCTACTTCAAGAAAGACAAATAACTTACACAGTACTGTTCTCAGAATAGACTCTTAGAGCTTTGGAAAATGAGAAAAGATAGAGAAGCTGGCAGATGATGGATAACCAAAGCAGCTTCTACTGCAGACAGTGATCTCATTCTTACTGGTATCCTTCCTAGACAGTATAGCTCATGCCCCAGAGTTATCCCAACAGACAGGCAGGGATGTTGTGTGATAATTCACCTCCCATTCCTCATAGAATTCTTATTTTATAAAAGTTTCAGATTTACAGAAAATTGAAATAGATAATTCCAAGAGTTCCAATAGGCCATTTTTTTTGTCCCTGTCCTAATTTTCTATGTTAGGTTCTTCTTAGCATAGCTCCTTTGCGAGGATTGATGAGTCAACAGTGATGGATCATGTTTGCATACATATACACAGATGTGCACATCACTCACATTAGGAAATGTACATATAGACATACATATAACACAGCTTACATGCATGCACACATATTAGGATGTGTACATAGACATATATACACACAAACATGCACACACATGCCCATATACTAGGAGAATATATATGGGTGTGAGGAAACCCTGGAACCGAATTGATGGAGTTTGAATCCTGTCTTGGCAGCTTACCAAGTTTATTAACTTCTCTCTACTCAGGTTTTCAGTTTTAACCTATTTCCAGAAATGTTATTAAATGATGTCTTCTTTTTCTAAATGAACTTTGCATAATTGGGTCTCAAATTTCTGTGGTAACATTTTCGATGATGTTTCTATATAAAAGTATTGACTTCAAAATTGGTAACATCAAACTGCAACACACACACACCATTCAAGTGATTCACAAACATTTTTTTTCCTTCAAAAGTTTTTTTTATGATGAGTCATCATCAAGATAGAAAAATGTAAACTGTTGAGTTCCTGCTAGCATAAGTTGAGTGGGAAATTACTGAAATCTCAAAGGCAGTCAAGTAAGGACATTTCTGAGACCCCATTCCAGTGGCCTGCACCTGTTACTGATAATGTCAAGGACATGAAGCCCCTATAGTCCTCCGTCTGCCTGCTGACACTAGTAACCTTTGCTTCTAGAAAGTTCTATTTTGTTTGCCCGGCCTCTCAGGGCTGGAATTTTGGAGACTGATCTCAGCTTCAGACTTCTTGGTGAATTAAATTCCTCTCTTCCACCCTAATTGGTATCTGAGAAATTATTCCAGAGTAACTCCCACAAAATTATCATTAACAAGCTTTTTAATATTAACTTTAAATGGTCAACTGGAACAAACAGTTCACCTCAAATTAAGACTGGGGTGACAAGTATTAAGGGTAACAGTCATCTAGCCTCCTGAACTTTCTGAGCAGACTTGGTGTGACTGGCTCTAGGAATCTTCGTGTCTTCTGCTTGGACGATACCTACAAGTGTCTGTTTCATATCATAGACAACAAAGTGATCCAGAAGGGAAGAGTCAGAAAAATTCTTAATGCTCACAGGTTTACCTAGCACTGAACCAACAAGAGTTTAGGGTCTTTTCTGGCTTATTTTTCAGCTCAGTAAACTGTGAACCTGTGCCAGTAACAACCCAGTGTAGGGGTACAGTTAGTGCCCATTTAGGTTGATGGCACAGAATCAGGAGCTAAACAGTAAAGCTAGGTGTTTCCACCAGTGGATTAATTTGTGTGTGTGTGTGTGTGTATGTGTGTGTATTTTAAATGAGTACATTTTTAAAAGAAAAGATAATGTCACTATTTTTTATTAACTAGACAGTTGTCATTTGATCTGGAGTGTTGTAAGTTCTTACAAATGATTCATGCAAGAAAAATAGCACCTAGAGTTCTGGATTATCCCATGAAGGAAATCTGTTGGTTGATCAGCCATGACTGTACTATGCTGATAGGTGTCTAAAGAAATCATGTTGATTAAGGTGCTAAAGCCTGGGAGCTTGTTACACATTCAAATTTTACCTAAATACCCGTATGAATTTCTAACTATTGTGCAAGGAACCTAAAACAGAATACTGGGTGAAGTCAAACAGGAGAGGAAAAAGATGAAGAAGCAGAGAAAAGGCTGGATAAATATAAAACACACAGAAAGTGACAGAACTGAGCATACAAGTGAAAATATGAATATTCTCAGTTCAGACAAGTAACCAGATCGAGGTATAAGTATTAAACTCATAAAAGTAAGACATTAAAGACTTTGCACATTAGGCAAATACTACACAAAATTGTCTGGTATAGTTATACACACATAGACTTTTCTCAAGACAATTATTAACAAAATTGTCTTTAAGGTAAAAATAATCTTGAAATGTAATGGATATCAATATGTAATGATAAAAGTACAATTCTTATAGGGATATACGAAATCTAAATTAATAAATCTCAAAATTTACACATATGTCTTTGTACATGTAATATATATTTGATATATTTTGAAAAATGGGAGCGTTTATACTAGCAAACCTTTCATTTAAATATTAATGGGGATAGAGATGATATGTATGGTGCAATTGGTGATGTTGCTATAAGGGGCTCATTCAGAACTGACACAATTAGAGATCGTACATTCTTCACACACATACATGGATCATTTGTAAGAATTTACAACAGTCCAGAACAAATAACACCTGTCTAGTTAATAAAAAATAGTGACGTTATCTTTTCTTTTAAAAATGTACTCATTTAAAATACTCTTTAAAAGATCTATTTGGAGGGAGGGAGACAGCTCAGTGGGTAAGGTGCTTGCCACATAACCGTGAGCCCTGGACCCATATCCCCAGAACCCATGTAAAGCCAGACGCGACGCGCGCAGATCTACAGTCCCAGCGCCGCTGATACAAGATGGGTGGAGGAAATAGAACTCCTAGAAATGGTTCAGTTAACTGGGCAGACACAGCAGCAGGCAGAAGACCCTCCTCAACAAATACCAGCCACGAAGAATAGTGGCGGTGGCAGTAGCAGCAGCAGACCGGCAGTCGGCGCAACACAGCAAGTCCACACAGGGCAAAAGGAGAGCAAGTCCCTCCCCCTCGCGCTTCCTTTATCCCATCCGTTACTGGACGTCAGCACCCACTATGGGCTGGGTGTTCCCTATCGATTACACGACTTACCTGGAGGCTTGTTCAGGAGCCTACCCTGACAACCAGTTCTTCACAGCTATGCCCCAAACAACCAGCATCCGTCAAGCTGACACCTGAGTCTAACTGCCACGCTCCCATACAATATACACTTGCATGCACATTCACATATGGTATCTATACATACAGGCACAAACTATTTGGAAACTGTTAGTAACATACTTGCAAATAACTTTTGGTTGTATGAAGAAATCATAATGTATGTACATTGGAGGATATTTAGAACTAAAACTTGATTAAAAAACATTATATTCTAAAATGTAAGGGATATAGGTAATGCATTACAAGGATTTTAATACTTTGATTATTTTATCATAAAATTTAAAATCAATAATCTATAAAACACAGGAGGTAGACAAAGATCAACAAAAAGCCTTAAGGTAAAAGGAATGAAATAATGAAAAGGGAAATTAAACAGGAAAAATATTTGCAAAGCCAAATGTTCAGGTTTTGAAGTGTACAATGAAACAGATACCCCCCCATGGCAAAACTGAGTAAGAAAAAAGAAAAAGAATCCATTGAAGAAGAATCACAGTAGTGAAAAGAAATAGATCTCAAAGTGGTCATAACAATTAAAAAGATAAGAATGATAGCAGATCATTTTTACAGCCTCACAGTAAGGAAATTTGCGTAGTTTAGTCAACTACTTATTTTCCTGTGTGATATGAACCCATATATTAAGATTGCCTAATAATTTTTTGTAGTTCAATAATCTGTATTACTGTTACTCTTTAGCTGGTTATTTTTAATGCCATCCACAATATTGGCAAGTGTCACAGTTAGGCACAGGTGTCAACCTGATGGCTGAGGGTTACAGTTCTGGGCACGTTTATAAGTTAAGCCCAGAGCAAACCTGCAGGAGACTGTCTAGTTGATAGGGAAGGCTCAACTCATGGAGGGTGGGACTAGACCCTGACAGCTGAATAAGACAGAGAGAGCGCTCCTTGAGGAAACTGTCTTCTTCTGCACACTTGGCCAGACATGCTGCTCTGGCAAGTGAGGATCGTCCCTCTGTCAGTAGTTACATATCTAGAGTGAGGCCAGTTCCCTTGGCCTTTTAGTGATGGTGCATGCTGTCCTGCCAGGCTGGACTGAAAACTGTACCTGGACTATCATAAAAGAATAAATCCCATGTTCCCTTAAGCTGTTTGGAGGTAATTTGTCAACAACTATGCAGGTGAACTGTATTGTAGGTAGAATGCTTTTGGGGAGGTGGTGTATGAGTGTGCTCATGAGTGCAGGTATATGCCTGTCACAACAAGTATGCGGAGGTCAGAGGTCAACCTTAAAAGCTTGTCCTTGTCGTCCACTTTGTTTGGAACGTGTTCACTTTGTTTTGTGAACAGCAGGTCCACAAGTTACCAGGGTTTCTTGTGTCTTCCCCACATTTCACTTTAAGTGCTCTGGGATTGCAATCATTTGCTCCTTCACCCAGCTTTACGAAAATTCTGGGGATTTGAAATCAGATTCCTGTACTTGCGTGGCAGGCACTACACAACTGATAATGCAGAATACTTTTATTCAAAGGACTCAATAAAATTTCATAATTTAAGTCAAAACATTTTCAAGTAGAGTTTGAATCAGTAGGAATTTCAAACTTTAAGAATTGAAATTTTTGGTGAAACATGGAAAAAATAAAGCACAAAATACACATTTTCTTAAGAGGGAGAAAGGAGCTGCAGCATTTAATGTTAACTTTAAAGGACAAAAAATGATTTAAATAATTATTTATTTATATGTTTAAAATAAACCTATTGAGTAAATCATATAAATTATCAACCAAAATATACTTAAGCACTATACATTATTATAATATAGTTATTAGCAACAACATGTTAGAGAGTATCTACAATGATACATCTATTACTGATAATTTCTTTGGTCTTGTGCTCTACATAATACCATTTTACAAATGCATATTTCTAAATAATTTTCTCATGAATACAGGGTAATTTTTATGATTGCTAATGACAACGTAATTCCTAAGTAAAGCCTATTTATTCATTGTCTGGGCTTTTGCATATCCAGAATTTTCTTTTTTCTTTTCTTTTTTTTATTTTTTTGTGTGAGTGAATGAGTGTGTGTGTGTGTGTGTGTATCTGTGTGCATCAAAGGGTGCTGTGTGTGCCTTCAAAGACCCAAGTGTGACTTGGAGTTATTCTGGATTGTTCTATCTCCTTTCTGCTTTGCTCTAGTGTTTGCTAGGCTTCCCCTTCCAGGACCAGAAACACAAGATGACACCATTTCTGCCAGGCACTTTTATGTGAAATCTGGGATTTGAACTCAGTTCCTTCTGCTTTCAAGGCAGAGACTTAACTCCCGAGTCATCTTTTCAGTTCTAGATCCATGCTTTCTAGATCCATCCATGAACAGCAGAAGAGTCAGACACAAGATAAAGATGTAATCTAACTGTGTCCCTTTTCCTCTTTTACACAAGAAAGCAACTTCACTAATACACTTGTGAGTTTTAAATATTCTAGTCAACTGCAAGTGCAAACTTCACTCTTTGATTTGTGTTCCTTGAAAAACTGTGGCATGTTCACTGAGATTTCCTGTGTCTGCTAGGAACACTATTCCCTCAACACCTGCAATATGTTGGCTACTGGAAGGAAGTCAAGGCATTTAAAATGGTATTTCTTCATCCAGCAGAAGGAGCTGTGTGTAGAATTCACATTTCTTTATTAGCATGGGTGTTTCCGAGTAACCCTTGCTATAGTAATATATGCAAAGACTGAAAGAAAGGTGAGTTGGCAATTCACACCGTGCACTGGTTTTGCATAGCAATGCTCATTACCACCATTCTGAGATTTGCTCCATTGTACAGAACAGGGCAGTAAAATAATATTCATTTGATTATTTGTCTGTCGATTGAAGATGAACAGCATTCTAAAGCAATTTATAACACATCTGGTCTACACAGAATGACTTTTCAAGTCACACATCATGTCCCTGCCTGGAACCATGTTGAAGGGTATTTCTCTTTGTCCTACCGTCTGTTCTCACTCTGTCCCTACTATTTTTTCTTTTCTTTTTAATCAAGAATTTCTTCATATTTCGGGAGACATTTGTTCCCTGTGCATTCTCATCCATGCAGTTTGGATGATGAGATCGAAATTGAAAGCAGGCTCTGCTTTAGGGGTGAACATTTGTTGTCAAAAAGCCAATAAGAATATTGTAACCCTGTTGCTACGGTGATTGGATCAAGGAAAAGCACCTGTTCCCATTTAAGTCAATGAAAGGAAGTGATTCCTGGCCATGTTAAACAGCAACTGCAAGAAACTTCCACTTTCTAGAGACCCAGCAAGTTCTAGAAAGCCATTGCATTTCCTGAAATTGTACACACAATGTCTGAGAGCAATATTAACATGCAATTCTGAGGGCAAGCTCAGCTTTTAATTCAACAAAGCTGCAACTGACTGTAGCTGGTGAACGTATTCTTCTGCTGGACCTAATGTTATCGAATCAAACAGGCTCCACACTTAGAGAATGGAAGACGATCTCAGAAGCATCATGCTTGTGTCTGGAATTTGAGTCGCAGACTTGTTAATTACAGCACCAGGAGCAAGGAACTCAGTATTCATTACTGGTTTTAAAAAAGATATTTATTCTGTGTGTGTGTGTGTGTGTGTGTGTGTGTGTGTGTGTGTGTGTGTGTGTAGGCTCATGGGTGACTTTGGGAATCATTCTGGATTGCTTCTATCTCTCCTTTTTGCTTCACTCTGGGATTTCCCAGGATCCACCTTTCAGACTCAGAAGTGCAGACTGCCACCATTTTCACTTGGTGTTTTTACGTGGGACCCTGGGATTTGAGCTCAGGTCCTTCTACTTTAGAGGCAGAAAGTTAACCCTTCAGCCATCTCTCCAGCCCCAAAAGATATCTTTTACCCTTTGTATTAGTAGTCTTGCCTGGTGGTACGTCACACGTGGTACCCAAGCTCAGGATTTCCAGTAGGACATGTTAATCTTCTTCCTGGCCATTGGGTGATGGGGCCACATGGAAAGGCCAACAAGTCATTTGAGCATAAGTCCATGGTGTACCCGTCTGTGCTCTAACACGTATACTACCAGATGTGCGGGACACTGTAGCTGTAGAAGGCCTTCAGAAGGATGGAGAGAGTATGGCATATGGAAAAGAGGGTTCTACATCTGAAATGAATGTCTATATGAGGCCATGTCATGTTCTTTTCCATATTATTTTACACCACTGCCATCATGTAACAGGTAAGTCCCCGCTGCGGAATGATGTCATTTAACCTGGATATAGAAGGTTGACAACTCAGCTTGGTGAAATGAAGAACACCTTTAAAGAGGGGACAAATTCTTTCTTTTTCATGTTTTTATTCTTTGACAGTTTTATACATGCATACAGTGAATTTCATTATCCTATGACATTCCTCTTCTTTTTTCCAGTGGAGACCTTCCACCTTTATTTTTCATGCCTTTCATATGCATTTGTGATCTCGCACACTGAGTTAAATGAGGGTCACCTGTATTCCATGTCCCTGGGCACTTGTTGAGGATGGGGGTGATATCAGGAGCTACGCTATTGAAGAAAGTGTTCCCCTCCTCACGGCCAACACTAACCATTCTTAATCCCTCAGGAAGGGATGAGGATTTGGAGGTTCTTCTCCCTTCTAGGATGAAATGTTGGCAGGTTCAGTCTTGTACAGGTCATGTGCAGACAAACATGGACGCGGTGACTTCACAGATGCAATGAACACAACGACCCTGACACGTTCAGGTGACACTCTTGCCCTCACTCCTCCTGAACGTCTGTCTTTTACATTCTTTCTTTCTGCCCCTTCTTCCATGAAGGTCTCTAAGCCTTGGCAGGGATGTAAGGGGTGATATAAGAAGATTCATTTAGGGCCAAATATCTACAGTCACTTCACTTATTCTCTTCGGTTGAGCACTAGCGATTTTCTGTATTACCCATCCAATTCCAAAAGAAACTTCTCGGGAAAAGGCTGAGCGATGCACTGCCTATGGGCTTTAAAGACGGATGTTTAGAAGGCAGTTTGATATCATGTCCATTCAGGAAAACAGCAGTAGTACTAGTAGGTTCTCCTTTAGGGTCTATGATCTGCAACAAGGAAAAATTCTCCACGTGGTTGAACATGTGTCCTGCTTACTATTTTCTGCTGCTGTGAGACACCACTCAAACTCAAGCAACTTAAGGGGACAAAGGGAGCTTTATTCAGCTTATGGTTCCGGAGGGGAGATATAGTCCTTTATGGTAGAAAAGGCATGGCGTGTGGCAGAAGATGAAGGAGGCTTAGGTCACATGCACATGGAGACTGAGGGCTGCAAACTGTTCACTGTAAACTGTAAGAACAGACTAACTGAAGCTGGGTGGGGCTAACAGAACTCAAGGTCCACCCCCTGTCACTTCCTTCCTCCAGCAAGGCTCCACCTCCGAACGGGTGCCATGACCTTCCCAAACAACTAAAGATTCAAGCACATAAGCCTGTTGCGGGGGAAATCACACTGAAATCATGGCAACATGGTAGCCTCAAGTCTACCCCTCATAAAATCCTTCAATGGATCATTTCAGCAAGCAGAGGGGAGTCTTGACAAAGGTTGAGTAATAGCTACTACACAGAAGCTGTTCTGGAGGGCGCTGACCTGAGAAAAACACTTTCTGTTCTACATTCTTTCCAAGAAGTTCTATATGGAAGCAAACTCCTGAAATCCACAGTCACTGTCTCACCCCACAAGGAGTGAGATCATTCTGCCCACTGCGTCCAGCTCTGTCAGTTTAACTTGGATGCAGCAGAGGACAAAGGACCCTTCCCTACAGATTCCTTAGAATGAGCATCCAGATCCCACCCAGACCCCCGGAGCTGCCTAGGAATGAGGCCTTTGTCGCCTCTGCTTTGTGACCTCAGAGGTGATGATGCACACCGGCCCTTCCTGTGCCTCGCTCTGGAGACTTGATGAAGACCCTGCACTTGTGGAAACTTCCCGGCCTGGCTCAGTGGGCCTGATATGCTGCTTTGGCCCAGGAGGGGACAGCACAAGACTCAGTCTGCAGACTGTGCATCAAAACTTCGGAGCACGTCTAGAGGAATGGCTGTTGCCTGCTCATCACGAAGCACGAGTTATCACCAACCAGGAGAGGATCATACAGGGGAGGCCTTGAAGCAGCCATTGAAGGCGTCAGTGAATCCTTGCGTTGGCCAAATGCACTTCTTTCTGTAGACCCCAAAGAGAATTGCTACATCTGTGCCATAAGAAGATGGAAATTTGTGCATTGCTCATCTACAGGGTCAGGAGGGTTCTAGAAATATCGGAGCTAATCTGTGTCCCAAAGTGGAAGCGAATTGTCCCTGGGACCTGTCCACTCTAGCAAGCTTTCCTCATTCCCTGGGCCAGCTGAGAAATCTTTGCAAACTCCTTCTCTTCTAATCTATGTGTCTGACTATATTTCCCCAGAGAAGAGTGAACAGCTTGTCGCCACATTCATTTCTCGGTCCACAAACTGGACTTTGTCCAGCAGCTCTGTATGAATAGCGACTATTTCCTGTTAGGCCACCTGGACCAGGTGTTTGGGCACCTGAAGATCCCATTAGAGGCCCCTCTGAATAACTCACTGCCACATTTCAGAATCAGACTTGAAGCCTACGTCCTGGTACCCAAGCATTCATCAGCAAAAACATCTGTTTGGAGTAGAGTCAGGCTGACCTATTTACATCCTGAGCCCTGCTGAGCTCTGCTTGAGAAAGTCGCAGTCACCAGGAAGGCCTAGGGCACTTAGGACAGTGTGACTGGGCACCATGACTCAAGCCCAGCCCCCTCTCTGAACTGCCGCCATCAGCTCACTGCCGTTGATTCGATGAGAACATTTCCACGCCTGGCCTGCTGTATCATACTGAACCCACTGGAGAGTTGCGATAGTTTTGACCTGGCTTTTGTCTTTATGGAAAGAATGGTGTTACCCTGTGGGGAGCTCATAGATACACGCAGGCCTTAAGTTAGCCAAAGATGGTTCCTTACTGACCCTCAATCTCTGGGTCCCTGTCGGATATCTGCCTGGCTAGAAGCAAATGTCAAAAACTTTCTTTGGGGAGGGGAGCTGGCGAGATAGCTCAGGGATTAAAAGCTTTGCTTCATAAGCAAAAGGGCCTGCGTTTCGATCCCCAGATCCCGTGTAAAAATACTGGGAGGCGAATGGTGGTGGCCAGCAATTCTGGCCCTGGAAGGCAGAGCCTGGGAAAACTCAGAACAAAGCAATAAGGTGGAAGAAGAATTCAGAATGAGTCCCAAAGTCACTCTTGGTTCTCTGTAGGCACCCACATTCAAGTGCCCTTTTGTGTACACACACACACACACACACACACACACACACACACACACACACTTTCTTTTGGGTACTGAGGTAAAAACTAAGGCATAGATGTTTCATCAAGGGAACAGAGAACACGTGGCTTCAAGCTGCTCATCAATGTGAGCGTGAAAAGAAAATCTATTATGACGGAGCAAAATCCAGGCAGAAGGGTTCATGTGGGAATTTTGGGGACATGCCTTGAAGGGTCAGAAATGATTGGCCCTAATTTCTAGAAGTAAATTCTGGCTGTAGCAGCACACAGGGATTGGGTGGCTATAAAGGAATGTTCAGAAATGAAGGAACCTGCATTGCAACTCTCTGGGATCCTCCATCGTCAGTTAATCTGCCTTCCAGTTTACAGGCCAGAAAAGTCTTATAGAGACAGAAAGGCACAAACTTGTGTGATCAGTCAGGTAGAGGCCCAAGAATTCACAGCAGCAACATAAGTCCAAGCCATTCTGGCCATACTCTTCCATTCTTTCTTTCTCTCTGGCCACCTGCTACACTCAATGCATGTGGCAGTTCAGAGGGCAAATGCATTCAAGATGGGCAACCTAAAGTGAATCACACACACACTTTCCACAAGACTACTTTTTTTTTCAGAAGAAGGAAGTACATTTAATATCAAGGTATAGGAATGTAAGATGTGAAAAAAAGAAGAAAAGTAAATATCATGCAAATATATTCCTATATGAATCTTATTAGCACACATCATTTGGAAGTTCAAGTAGCTCTATTATTAGCACAATAAAGGAGATGTTAGCACAGAGATATCACCAGAAATAAAGATGGTATACAAAATAGATAGGCTAAGTAATTAAGAAGACAAAGTAATGCTTGACAATATGTGAAGCAAAACTGACCCAAGGAGACAAACAGACAATAACATACCATTATAATTCAAAATATCATTATCCGTTTCCATAAATATTTCAACAGCAATATCAACAAACAATAAACTTTAAAGCAAAAACCCTATATAAACCATCTCATAAACTACCACTATTCTTTTTTCATTTTTTATTAAAGGTTTTAAAAATATTGTTAACAAAATAAGTTGGTGTCCCTGCCTTCTCACGTCCTTGTCCCTCCTCTCTGACCCTCCCCTCCCTTCCCCAAACTATTCCTATCCCCCCATCCTCATGACTCTGCTTGTGTGGGCAGAGGGGCTCCCTTCAGGTTGTTGTGCTAGTAGGAACCAGGCCTCTGTGCCAGGATAAGTGGTCCTTACGAACCCACTGGTGGGGATGCCCCTCTCAGCTGTCTAGTACCTGCCCCTGTGCTTCCCACTGCATGTAGTTATTTTTCCTGAGGTCTTTGCTGGTCCATGGGGAATATTGGTGAGTTGGCCACTGTGTAGCTTTTGTGGGAGTAGATCTTATGGCAGTGACATTCTGAGTATGCCAGCCCTGTCCTGTCTGGAGTGACCTGTCCTAGTCAATAGTGTACCTCCCCACTTTTAGGCTCTTGCAATCTTACCACCCCCTCTTCCAAGGCAAGATTCCCTGAGGCTTAGAATGGGAAGAGATTTGGATGGCTGGATAAGGGCTGAATGATTCCTAGTCAATGATGCTCTGCATTTGGGTCAGTTGTGTTTTTTTCTGCTTCACTATTCTTCCATTGCAAAGGTTCCATCCTGATTGAATGTTGATATAAGAAGAGGTTTACATGGCGGTTTACTATCAGGTTATGATTAGTACTATATTACCAGTCTCAATTTTTTTTAATGTTCTCATGTGTGGCCATTTAGACAAACTGTTTTTCATTGTTTATAAATCAATATAGATATGACTCTAAGGTTGGTTTATTTCCTTTGCAGAATAGATAAGCAGAAAATTTGTGCTGATGGGAAATCATTGTCCAAACCACAAGTATCTTTAAAGGGTACTGCTGGGTTGTATGAAAATTCTGAATTTTTGCAGAGAAAATCATGACAAAACAGTTTAAGGGAAAAGGGTTTTTTTTTTTTTCTCTTTAACAGTCTGGTTGCATATCTTTATCCAGCTTGGGAAGACAGCCCACTGCAATAGCAAGGGCCGAGGCCACACTGTATCCAATAACAAGAGAGGGGAACAATTCTCGCTTACCAGACAAGCATGTCTGACTACGGATGTAGGAGAATGTCAACGGCAGGCAATGTGAGCAGCCGACCACTGTTGCCTGCTCCACTGTTCCTGGAAACTGAGAATTATAACAGGCGCCAAGCGCTAGGGACCTCCATTGGCTGAACCCACTAGGAGAATCCACCTCATCCAAGGATGAAGTCGTAGTCTCTGACTTATGTAATCTGGACTAATAAGATCTAACTCTCGGGGTCTGGAGCTTTAATTCTGTGTCCACCAGTCCAGCTCCTGGCCTTGGACATTCAAAGTCAACACCTGAAGAATTCCTCATGGCTTCCCTAGGCTATCGGTCCAGGTAGAGCAAAGAGGCCCTAGTCGCTGATTGATATTTGACCAATCAGTTAATAAAGATAGATTGCATTTCACTAGGGTCTCATGTATATGAAAAAAGGAGACACTTGGGTCCAAAATACAATCAAGAGCTCATTTTTACACACACACACACACACACACACACACTTTATTGATGCAATATTTCTTGCCTTCCTCCAAAACTTTAATAGCCTGGACTGTGGTTCACTGTGAATTTTCCTAAGAGGCCATATGATAGCTTTGTACTTCTTATAATCTTTGGATACAAAAGTTTTTAATTTCCATAAAAATGCAAGTTTATTCACAGAAATTAGTGAAATCTCTCATAGGTTACCAAATATGGTTGTGTTACTTCACAAACAAAGAAACCTGGCAAGGCCTTGTATCCCCTTTGTCAGGATAGGCAATACAATAAAGGACACTATTTGACTCTTTCTATTTTAATTTTTTATTATTTTTTTTATTTTTCCACTTTTGCAAGCAGGAATGAATACTCATCCCTCCCCCCTCCCCCTCCCTCCCCCTCCCTCCCCCTCCTTCCCCCCACTATTGGACTCTTTTTTTACATTCTTTTTTTTATTATTATTTATTATTTTTATTCAATTGTGCATGTGTGTGCATGTGTGTATGTGTGTACATGTATGTGTGTGTGTGTAGAACCACAGACGAATTCGGGAACCACCATGGACGCCTCCACCTCCTCCTTGTTTACTCTGCCCGGGGATTCACAGGCTCCGCCCTACCAGGACCAGAAACACAGGCCGCCCCCGCTTCCGCCCGGCGCCTATAACTCAGGACCTTCTGCCTACAAGGCAGAGGCTTAACCCCTGAACCACCTCTCCAGCCCACCCACTATTGGACTCTTAATGGGATATTTTCCTGAGGTTTCATAGGCTCATTAAGGAACTTATGCTTTACTAAAGTGCTTTTCTTTTTATTAGATCCAATTGGAAAAACATAGCAAATGCAATGGATGAGTGGTATGTTTGCCAGGATATCAAGAGACCATAAGAACATATAGTAATAGATTCCTTTATCCCTGGTTTCACATTCAATGGTTTCTTCTATAGGTAAGATTCTGAGACAGAGAAACCATATTGACATATATTTTACTACAGTATATTTTGTAATTATTCTGTTTTATTATAAATTATTATTAATTGCTTGTGGGACCTAGTATATAAATTGAACTTTATTATACTCATATACACATAGAAAAATGCAATAGGTTTAGTATTATTTGTGCTGTGAGAAATCCTATGAAAATCTTGGAATTTATTATGTAAGGATGAAGGGCCTCTAGACTGTTATATCTTATGAAGAAAAGTTTTTCATAATTTTTGGTAAAAAAATAGTAAAACATTACAGGTAAATTAGACCATGCTAGCTGCTCTGTTAAGGTCTCATATTCAGAAATTCACTTAGGATGGGTTTCTCCACATTGCCACATAATTATATTTGTAATCATTTGCCATCATTGTGCATGAGCTATTTGGTTTGTGAATCAGACATACAGCTACAAGAAATTGGAATCATGTAGACATTATAGGACTATTTAAACTCTGTGATGATTTTTCTAACCTCTCTGTAATGAGTCTTCAAGTACAAAATTGCTTCTGGTTTATTTTTCTTGACAGATAAGAAGGAATTAGGGAGGTCCGTGAATTTTCACTTGACATTTTCAAATTGCTGTGATTGAATGTGTGAGTTCTCATAATCCATATGTTGAAAACTAACCTGAAATGGGAATGATGTTCATTGGTGGAGTCCTCGGAACAGGACATATCCTTTGGACATGAGGGCAAAGTCTACATGAATTCAGTTAATGTCCTTGTAAAATACAATTTATGAAACCCTCCTTTTTTTCCTCTTCCATGATGAAGATGAAGGTAGAAAGTGAACCCTTACTAGACACTGTGTCCATTGATACTTTGATCTTGGATTCTTTGTCCTATAGAACTGTGAACAATAAATTTGTGTTGCTCATGACTTACCCAGTGCAAGTCAATTAGTTATAGCAGCCTGAGTAGACTATATATTGTTATAATAGATCTTGAATTCAGGTTTTCTAGCCCCTTTCCACTTGTTTCTGGGGTTTAACACAAGATGTTAAAGCATTTCCTGGGTTCCATGTCTTACAGCCATATGGCGGCTTATCTGCCTCCATGTCACCTCTATAGCGATGGAAGCTGAGCACACCCCTTCAAAGCTGCCATGGGACCTCGTGCTTTTCGGCCGATCCTGAATTAGAAAATCAGAGGTTTCTATTCTTTTCCATGGATAAGCTCTGTGAGGTCATCTGAAATATCCAGCTAATCTTATGATCAGAATGTTACGGCTATCACAGTGATCCGTCGACACAACGATTTATTCTCCCAGAGTCTCCTTCTCCTGTGATACTTCCCCCATGCTGTCTTTGAAGTACCTCAGGGGCTACTCCGAGTAGCAAGTAAGCTTTCAATCTCCCAGGTTTGAAGGACAGAGCTAGAAAGAATAATTGTATAGAGCAGGATAGCTGGTCGCATGATGTCATTGTTCGCGGCCACAATGACTGTCTTAATGCAAAGGAGATTTAGGAAAATAAGCACCTCCCACATCCTATAATATTCTAGCACCATTAGTGAAATGCAAGTGGACATTAAAGGTTAAGGGAGCCTGTAAATGAGCCTTCTGCCACACTCAGCGTAAGTAAGGATTTGGCAGACGCGGATGTCCGTCAAACACCCCAGCTCTTCCAATGGGTTAAGGCCATCTCATTTCACTCCTTAATTTACATATTTTCTTATAGTACTTTCCCCAAAGCTTCAAGTCCCAAATTATGCACCTGTCTTTACTCTGAAGACACTGTTGCTTTTCTCGCTAAGACTTATCACCCTGTAACTATACATTCATTGCTTGGTTCTTTGGTTAATTTGTATAGTAACTTCCTTTTTCGTCTTCTGTAACTTCATAACTAATTTCATACACCATTTTCTCAGTCGCATTGCAGCTAGTTCTTAATATCTCACAACACTAGTCAAGTATTGGTGAAATATCAAGAATGAAATCATCAGGACTGTGTGAATTGACATGGACTTAAGCGCCATAATATGTGAGTCTGCCATCTCCACGGTATTCATGAAATCTCAGTAAATCACAACCAGTCTGTATGTGTGATGCTTCTATCTCAAATGATAACCAAAAATGTTTTATAGCAATTTCTGGGTCCACATTTTTTCTCAGTTCTTCTGAGAGCTGTGATGTGTCCCTGTTCTCATTGAATCTCAACCAATATTGCTACAATGGTTTCAGTCTGGGAAAACTAATGAAGGAACAAATAAATGTTTCTGGGAATTTGAAAATATCTAATTGACCTGTCATGAGTAAGCCAGAAAGAATGGTGGACCAAGGGACAAAGTAACATAAGCTGCAGTGTGTGCCAGGCAGGATTATTTGCTTGATTGAATTTAGGACCATGAGACATTAAATAATATGTAATTGCCATACTCCCATGTAACCAACTGGAAGACAGAGGCCCCGGGGACTTCAGAGATAGAAGTCTTTCAATGTGGAAAATTCAATCTTCTAGAGGAATTTATTTTTTTCTTCCGCTTTGGGACTGAGGCACATGCCAGTTATCAGTAAACATATGTATGACAAGAGTAGGTTTTTATTCCTTGACAACTTTTAGAATAACAACCTACAGAGAATGTTATGTATCTATCAACTGATCTCTTCTGTCTGCTTCATGGAATGGTGAAACCTATCCCTTAAAAGGTAAATATGATTTACATGAGTCAGCTGAGTCATATCAGAATAACTTCGTAGGCATGGAGACGCCCATCCCATTTTTTAGAGTCGATACATGGTTATTATTGTAACACTTTGGTATGAGCCAACGCCAGTGCTGGGAGAGGTTTCTCCAGTGGCCGTTCTCTGGTGGCAGATGTCCTGGGAGGCAGCGTCATCTTGTCAGGTCAAGTTTACAAAGGACTCAGTGGAAATACTGCATTGACACATCCCAGAAGATGGACAAGGTGTTACTAACCATGCAGTGGAGTGAAAATTCTCTCGGATCAGTCTTCCATGAGGCTGAGACATTTTGCATGGGAATTTAACGGTGGCACAATTTCAAAGATGTGCTTAGTATCCGAAAACAGTGTCCAGTAGCATATAGCCCAATGAGAGAGCAAGATGTGGCAGTAAAAGAGTTTTGTGCAAAGTACCACGGTTGAATATTATTTCAACAGTTCAAAATATTGACAAAATGGGAGATAAAACACAGGAATTCGTCAGCAGTGAGGCATTCTTCTACAGCAGAAATCACATTTTGCTCGGAAGAGCTTTACAAGCTCTGTGCTCTGTCAAGATGAATCAACATGTCTTTGTAGATGAAGACAGTTATAAACAACATAATAGCTTGTTGGACAATGACATACCTTATCAAATATTTAAAATGTAAAATTTATTCTTAGTTTATGTTCTGTATTAAGCCAAGCAACGATTCATAGTTAGCCTATACAAACCTTGCTAATCTTATTTTATAAAAAATTAGACTTGAACAGATTTTGCCCATTTTCTTGGTGAAATGTGTATGGTTCTAACACAAATAGCTAAAAATATACCCATCATTAACTTACTGTACATTCTAAATTATACCTGGACTTGGGAAGCCATGACTACCTGAAAGTCATATTCTTCCAGTGGGTTTCAATCAAAGGAAGCAAATAGAAATGACATCACCTCTCTAGGTCATGATACCTCATTGACAATTATGAATTCTTGTCAGCCTCTTCTGCAAATGTAAGAGGATGTCTTGAAGTTTTAAACCTGAGGAAAGATAGTCACAGAAGGACAGAATGGCAGAAGAGAAGCATGGAGTCTCTATACTCAATAAACATGTCTACTTACCAAGACAACTAAATGTGAATGTTATGTGAAGGAGACATAAAATGATACAATTGAAGACAATGAAATAATTAATTCCATTTGCTATAGGGACTAACATGACACAAATTAATACCATGCACTGCATATGTACACAAAGTCTTCATTGGAAATCAAAACTATTTTTGCCATCCTTTATGATAGCCAGAGAAGTGCTGTGGTGGGAAACTGCCAAGAGTCAGGAAGACATTTGGCCATTTTGTGATCTTCTCTCAACCTTGGCCATTTAACTTCCAACTGATCTCTCCCATAGAATTTAAATGAAGGGATTTTCTAGATGAACAGAAGTGACACATGTATATGTCTATGTAAATGTATATATATCTTTATATGTATGTATTAAATAATATAATATTCTAGCAAACAGCATGCTATATATGCTATCAGAAGAGTATTTGCTAGAATGGTTTGCAGCAGATAGGAGCTGTGTTGCCCTACAATGGCTGTCTGCATGCTGGAGAGGCTGGGAACCCATTAGTGACTGAGTCCATGAAGCTGAACTCCTCAGCAGTCCTAATATGGTGCTGAAAGCCTGAAGGACCAATCACTGGCCTCAGTCCATGTTGTAAGACCACAGAGGCTGGAGTCTGATGGCAGCGGAGGATGGCCACAGCCAGTGCGGCAGAGAGGTGCACTGACCAGCAAAGGTCAAAAGGGAGGCAAGTGGCACCATTTCCCTGGACTTCATTATACTTGGACCACCTGCTGAAAAGTACTGCCTGCTTTTTGGGGGGGCAGTCTTTTGTCCTCCAGTTAATCCTGGAAATGCCCTCGCAGGCCCACTCAGGGTTGGGCTGATCTCAGATCCTGTTGATATTCAGAACTAACAGTCACAGAAGTCATAGGTCACAGGAAATGTTAATCAATAATATTTTTCCTCCAGTAATTCTGCAAGCTTCAATTAGAGTGGGCCCCTAGGAAACCAATGCTGGTCCAATCGTTGGCTGTCCTTCTTGAGAAAACAAGACATTTGTTTATTTTTTTTAGATTAATTCCAAAACTCTTCAGCCAGGTTACATGGCCTCGTGGGTCTGGTTTCGCGATGCTCCCCCAATCCTTCTGTAGTTGTGCTCCTCATTTTCCACATTCAATTTCATTCTCCTTCCCTTCCCTTGGTCTCTGCCTGCTCTCTGCTTTCTCTTAGCAATGTTTGCCATTCCTTCAGCTCTGCCTCATCATCTCCACCACCGATCAGCGTGTTACTTCAGGCCTTTGCTTGATAACACTTACCAGATTTTAAATATTGCACATAATACGTATATTTTCTAAATGCGGGCTATAAATTTCATGAAAATATGTTTTTATGTAAGCTTTATGAAAATATGTTTTTTTCATTCTTAAGATCTGGTAGAGGCAAGGTGATCACAAATGTGTTATTACTAATCACGAAGGCAAAGCAAATTAAAACCATAAGGAGGTGTCACCCCACACCTCTTACAATGAATATCCTCAGAAAGATGAGATATTTTGAGATGTGCAAGAAAATGAATCTTTGTACGTGTTGACAGAATTATAAATTACCAGATGCATTCTGGCAAATGGCATCATTAAAAATTGAGCGAGGTATGTATCCATATAAAATGAACGTCACCAATGAGATGTCTGAATGTTCACATTCATGGCAATGTTATACACAATAGCTATGGATGAATGGATAAAAATGTTGATATAGTCATGGTGAACTACAAGTGAGTGTTTCCCTCCCCTCTGCAATATCCCATTGCCTCAGGAAATGAGTTCTTCTCATTGGCGACAAATGTATCTGAAACATTTTCTTAAGAAAATAAGCTAGGGCTGGAGAGGTAGCTCAGGGGTTAAGCCTCCGCCTTGCAGGCGGAAGGTCCTGAGTTCGGATCCCAGATCCCACGTATAGACGCCAGGCGGAAGCGGGGGCGGCCTGCGCTTCTGGTCCTGGTAGGGCGGAGCCTGTGAATCCCGGGGCAGAAGGAGGTGGAGGCGTCCATGGTGGTTCGCGAATTCGTCCGTGGTTCTACACACACACACACACACACACACACACACACACACACACACACACGCACGTGCATATACACACGCATATGCACAAAGATGAATAAATAATAATAATAAAAAGCTTTAAAAAAAAGAAAATAAGCTAGATAAAGAAAGAATTATACATGATATTGTTTGTGTGATAGAAAAATTCAAATTTGTATTTACAGAGTAAACTGATTGTTACCGTAGAATGAAGTTTGAGGAGGGGTTAGGAAGATGTTGGCCAAATTGTGAAGATTTCAGATGGACGAAATGGATAGGTTCTGGAGATTTATTTTACATCATGGTAACTAAAATTAATAATAATAATACGTTAATACATTTGATGATTGCTATCAAAGTAATATCTCTGTGTTTTCCCCACAAAAACTCTAAGTATGTGAGTAATACATGAATTAAAGCTTGAATTAACTGATCATGGCGCTTGCATATATCAACACATCATGCTATGTACATACGTATGTACAATTTTACTTGCAAATTAAAAACAAAGAAGAGTTGTTGACTAATTACATTGGTGAATGAATAAAATCTAAGTTGTATATTTTTAGGGTCCTACATTCTTTCACTTGTATTCTATATAAGATATGTATTTCCCTATTTTGTTCACAATAATATCTTGAATTTCATGAGTGAATGCTATAATCTTTTCTTTCAAAATTAGGGAATCTAAAGCTCAAAGTATTTTTTAAGTATTTTAAGTATTTAAGTATTTTTTTAAGGTCACAGATCCCTAGAGGTGGTTTTCAGACCAAGACTCTTTTAAAAAGTTGTTTATTTATGAGAGACAGAGAAAGAGAGAGAGGGAGGGAGGAGAGAAGAGAGAAGTGTGCATGCTTTGACATGCCTGAGGAGACCAGAGTACCACTTTCAGAAGGTTTTGTTCCTTCCACCATGTTGACTCCAGGGATTGAGCTCAGGTCACCAGGTTTGCACATAGGTGTCTTTACACACTGAACCAGGACTCTTGTCTTTCCCCCTTTACACCCTTTTATAATTTTCTATGTGATACAGAACTGGGCATTTATATCTCACGGAGACAAATAGACACATTGTATTAACTATGAAGAGTAAGCCCAATATCTAATGAAGTTAGTCTAACATATTTAATGATATGCATAAATGGTAGTGTGTTGCATGATAACTAAACATAGATATTAAAACATTTAGATAAATTATAATAATTAGCATCACTTTTTCTTAGACACAACCACCGGGTGCTGGGGCCCTTGGGTATACCAACAAATGCAAAATCATAGTCAAGTGACTGGACCTGCTGTGTAGGATTCCTCGAGGGATACAGACTAGTGAGAGGTTCTCTTTGATAAAAGAAATGACAAGGAAAAAGCACGTAGCACAGGCACTTAACCCTAGCTCTCTGGGAACAGATTCAAAACAAGAGGGAAAGAAAGGGGTGGCTTCCGGGGAAGTCAGTAGAAAAGACATGACCGTAAGCAGGGATGCAGAGGAAAGTTTGAATCTCTGAGGACAGGGAAAGAAAGCAACTTAAAGTTTCTCCTACTGTGTAATCACAACACGGGTCCCTTCTGTGATCTCAGAATGTGTGACGATTTCTTCCAACAGCTAATAAATCAATTCTGCAGCAGCAGCAGACCGCAGCCAGGTGTTCTCTAACTCTCCTCAGTCATGACACTATCTACCTGCAGACAGAATCTGATCCCTCAGGCTGGGCATTGAGATGAAGTCTCCAGGACTCCTGCATCAAGCCCGGTCCTCTGAGATTTCTGACTCACTGGTTACACACCCAGGTCCTTACAACGCCCTGGTGAGATTAGGTTAATTTGCAAGAAAGAACAGCTCAGAAATTCAGTTACATTGCTATAAACTTTATTTTAAAGGATACAAATAAGTCAGCCAGGTGAGGCGGTGTATGCAGCAAGATCTAGAAGGATTCCACACACAGGTGCTTTTGTGCAGCAGGAATGTGCCAACTTGCTGGCACACACAGTGTGTTCTTGTTTACTATCCTGTACGCCTCTGAATGCTCAGGTATCCAGAATTTTCTAAGAAACCTATACTTTCGAGTTTCTATGGGGACCTTGTTGCACAGATATGATTGATGCATAAACCTAAGGCTGACAGAGTGGGAGAGAAAGCCCAGCAAGGCTTGTCTCTTAGAAACTGCCTTGATTCCTCCACACGGGTAGGAAACAGACTCTGAAGTGGGCGGCTTATTATCTCCTATCAGAAGAGATAGGTGAGAGAATTTTTTTATGGTTAGCAGTTCCAAGGCAAGGGGTGGAGGGAGGGAAGATTAGAGTTTTGATGATCTGCCTTGGGGAGTGAGTTATGACTCAGGAACCATGGATAAAATCCAAATACATCATCTCCAAATACATCATTGCATCACACAGTCCATGTTTTAGCCCTGCTTGGTGTTTCTAAAGAACTAGCTTGTTCATTTTTAACCAGTCATATCCATCATGCATTGGGGGTGAAGACCTATCTAAAGTTCTCACTGTCAGGACAGGTGAGGCCCAGAGTCTAATTTTATGTTTTGCTTCTTTGGTACTCAAGGGTTAGTGAAAACAGCATTTGTGGTCACTTGGTCTTTGATGATTGATGTTTCACACCCATTGTCCATTTAATTCACATGATTAAGCAATTATCATTGTGAATCAATTTTCTCAGTATTTTATTCTCTTTGCTTTTCTTTTCATGAGTATGAAAATTCAATTTGATGAGTTCCTATCACCACCTCCAAATTCGTTGGTTGTTTCAAAATCATCCTTGAAATGCTATAAAACGTCAACAATAAGCAGAATATTACTGAAATAAATACAGATCATCATAATTAAATTTTACTGAAATAAACATAGACCACCAAGTAAACGTCAATGGTAATTCCCCAAGATGGCTTCATGTTGTGTTGAGGGCGGGGAGTTCAGGTTCAGGAGTCTTACACGTTGACTAGCAGTACAGTTAGCAGTGACCCGCAGTACTCAGGCATTACGATACAAGCTTTCATCCATGGAAATGGACTGGATCATCCACTTAGGCACCATGAAATATCTAGTCCTAACCTATAAATGGTAAGTATTGAATCAGAAAACAGATGAGCTGAATTGATAAAATGCATAAAAGTCAGATAATTGACAAAGTTATGACAAATTATACATTGGTTAAATACCAAGGACAAATGCAAGATAAAATCAGAAGAAATAAGACATATGCATATACATAGATACATACATATATACACACAAAAACATACATACATATATACATATACTCACATAAGAACATTGTTGATACATATGCTCATACACATACAAACATACACATACACAAATATGCAAGTATCATATACATATGTGCATATGTGCATTTGCACATATACACATATACACACAAGTCTTAACAGTAGTCACTGAAAACCGATTTATTATATTCTTGGAATGTTGCTAAATGCTACCCCACATCATTTTACTTACCTCAGAGATACCAGTGAGGTAACTGATGAGGAAATCAAGGCACAAAAACATTTCTAAGCTGGCTAACCCAGGGTCCAATTCAAAATCTCTCAGACTTCTCTATCCATACAGATTCCTGGCAGTTTGGCTGCCTCCTCAGTTCACTTCAGCACAGAGGGAATGGTGTGTATGAGACAAGAAGGATGGAGTTCTGCCATGGCAGCAGTTTGGATCCAATCGTTTCTTTAGGTCCTTTAGGAAGTGGTGATATTCAAACTGTACTTCAAATACAGTTTGTGTTTTGAATGGCATTGATGGGGAAGAGAGGCATTTTGGAGGGGTTCATGATATCAGATAAGGCTGTGAGTGGCCCATGAACTAAATGGATAAAGTCAGAACCTAGAGTCACTGTCAGCAGCCAAAGAATCAAGTCAAGATTGGAGAAGAATTCTGAATAATGGCTGAGAAGAGATCTTCTACACAAAGAAGGTCAGAGGGAAATAGTGAATCATGAGACATTATCAGTATCTAAAGAGGAAGAATTTCAGTAAGGAAGTGTTAGTTAAAGTATCCCAGAGAGATGATCACAAGTTTGTCACAAGGGTTGGAAAAGGGTCAAGTTGGGGCTCACTGTTGGCAGAAGACAGTTTGTGGGTCCCATGAACATCTCAGTGACTCTCAGTGACTGTTCTCTCTGTTGTGACATGGCGATGCACGATAATTGGGCATCTCCTAGATTCTCTACAACCATTTCAAAGATTTCAGGGCTGAAGCTACAGCTGTTATTGACCATGTAGCACTCCATTACTGGTTACTTACCAAGTTTTAGCTTAATAACAGTAGAAGGCATTGCCAAAGCTTTCTTAATCTTCACACTTTCATTTCTTCATACATTAATTGCAAATAGTCCTTTTCACTAGTTTTCAGAAAAGCTTAAAGTCAGTTATGATACAGTCTGCAATTATGAATGCTAACTGTGCAGGAAGTACAGATGAATGACGGGCACGTCACCATTGCCCCATTTACAGTGGAGGAAGAGGAGTCACAGTGAGGTTGAGTAACTTGCTCCCAGTGGACAGGTTAACATGTGATCAACGGGTTGAATAAAGTCTGAGTCCAGAGCCAGGACTCTTAGCTGCCGCTCACCTGTCTGTCAGGGAATGCCACTTCAGGAATAGGGAACCATCCTCAGCACTTAAGGAGTACATCAGAATCCCGAGAGTGGGGAGGAGCACTTTGAATGTTCTAGGAAACCTGCATGCAGGACAAACTTCCTGGTACATCTAACACTTAACTTGATTTAGGAACGAACATTGCAGACTCTCAAAAGTATTTGTTCCTTTTCTTCAAATGAGAATAATTGAATCAGTTCGACCCCTGCAAATGCTTTCATAATTGCTATAACCATTAAGCTTAAAGTATCTTTTAAAAAGGTTTGGTTAGAAATGCTTTTCTAAATTGATGATATAAGAGTGATAATGAAGGTGCATGTACAGTCTTTGGTATTAATATAACCAGTGACCTTAATATGTGCATTGTGTTTTCACTGGATTTGCATGATTTTATCCTTAAGAATAAGAAACTCAAAGATATTAGACTTTTATATCTGGAAATATTACTTGTAATAGAGATCATCATGCTATTGTGTAAGATATTTTATATGGATCCAAAATCCTTCATCATAACTTTTCTGTCTACAAACTTCACACTTTCTCTTTTAGCTACCGATATGTCCCTCTGTTGTTTCTCATGTGATTACAGTAAGACTTCCCACCTGTATATCCAGAGAACAGAAAAAATATGTACTGAAATGATTTAGAAATGGTACACTGAAATAAAGACATAGGTAGACACACAGTATTCAAATCCTGTAGGAACCTGGGAGGCTAAAGGTTCTGTAACTCACTAAAAGGCAACAGAGCTGGATAGATGGTTTAACTTGCTCCATAATTAAGAAGACCAAATTTCAAATCCTAGCACATATATAACAAGCTAGCTGTCCTCACTAATATTTGTAGTCCAAACTCTGAGAGAGGCAGAAGCAGGAGGATTGCATGAGTTTGCTGACTTCCAGCTTAGCTTAGACTCTAGTCCCAGGTGTGGAAAGAGATCCTACCTCAGTGGAATAGTGATGGAGAAGGACACCCAGCACCCTCTTCTGGCCTTTACACATTGCTCAGGGATCCCTCCCCCAACACACTCAGTAGCCATAGAGATGAGCCACTCCACACTTCTCCTTTGCTATGTTATTATTTCATTTACATTTGTGTTTCAAGAATAGTTCAGTGATTTCACGTGGGTCCCGTGCCCAGCAACCAAGCAGACCCCCCATTGTTAGGTCCACTAAAACAATTGTCATGGGATCCCCCATAGGATCATGTGTCTGAATCCTTAGAAGATATTTGGGAAAGTCCTTGGCAACTTTAGGAGGTAGAGCTTTGCTGGAGAAGGCACGTCACAGTAGGGAGTGGACCTTAAGGTCGAGTAGCCCCACCCTGCTTTTGGGAGTAGTCGAAATGGCTCTTGAAGTTTCCAGCCCTCAGCCTCCATGATGGAAGTGACTTAAGCTGCCTTCAGTTTCTGCCACCCGCCCTGCCTTTTCTGCCATAAAGGACTGTATCTCCCCTCTGGAACTAGAAGCCAAATAAATCTCCTTTTCTCCCTTATGTTGCTTGAGTTTGAGTGGTGTCTCATAGTAGCAGAATAGAGTAACCACTACAGCAATGAAGTGAGGTCAATCTTCCAAAAGAAGTGGCTGCTTCTGCAAACCAAAGTAAAAGGCTGTATGCATGGCGCCCCAGAGCTACAGTGTCCCCTGTTGCATTTAATGCTAGTATAAAGCATCATGAATAGGAATGGCAAGTTGACTCAGTTAGTTGAATACTCGTTGTGCCAGAAGAGGACCTGAGTTCTACCTAAGGCTGCCGTGAGAAAAGCTGGACTCGGTGATGTGCATCTGTAATATTATTCCTGAGGAGCCAGGGGCAGAGAGACTCACAGGCCAGCAAGACCAGTAGAACTGAGTTAGAAATTCAGGTGAAACATAATTGAAGAAAACATTTAACCTTGATCTCAAATCTGTGCGATGACTCCTGTATATGCATATATACCACATACAATCATAAATCATATTAATATGGAAAAGTAAAAATATATTATTGCTGAAATTATTCTTCATATAGTATCTTCTTAAATTTCTGAAGCTATGGCTGGACATCACCAAATAGCTTTAATTTTTAAAATTCTCTTCATATGTCTTACTTTCTGATAAAATAACATATACTAATGGCATGCCACATATATTGATATATGTATACATTGTAGAATGATTATCACAACCAATCAGATTAACATCTGATTAACAGATTAGCATTTCCATCATATCATACAGCTATCTCTGTGTATTTGTGGTGAAAACAGTTGAGATTCAATATTTTTACAATATTTCAAAGCATGTGATACATTTTACATCAGTTACTCTTAGCTAGTGCTGTGAAAGAGCATTCAAAGTTAAGCAACTTAAGGGAGAAAGGGAGATTTATTCAGCTTACTCTTCCAGAGGGGGGAAACTGTCTTTTGTGGCGGAGGCGACATGGCTGGTGGCTGAAGCTGGAGGCAGCTAAGTCACTGCAGACATCCTGGAGGCTCAGAGCTGCTCAGTCCAGTAGCCAGTGGGTGACGGCTGAAGGCTGGAGGATTCCTGGAGAGTCGAAGAAGTAAAGAAGCCAGGCAGCAGGAGGGAGGAGAGTTTTCTAGCACAGCTTCAGAGAGTGTCTCTTCAAAGTCTTCCGTTTTACAGTTCCTTTATCTGGTCTGCTACTGGGAGGTTCCAATCAGATCTAGGGCTGGTCTTTGTATTGTAAATGTGTTGATCTGGATACTCACTTCAGGTAGTCTGACAACTGATTTAGTTAATGCCAGGTGTGGTCAAGTTAACACCCAGGATTAACCATCACACCTTTTATTTATTATAGTTAGCATGTTGCACACTAGATCTCCTGAACATATGCTTCTTGTCAAAATTAAAGATGGTACCTTTGACCTGCATCTCTCCATTACTCCCATAGCCAACCCTAGTAACAACTAGCAATTGAAGTGGTTATTTCAGTGAATTCACATTTTCAGATTCCACAGGTAGGTTAAATTATGAGGAATTTGACTTTCTCTGTCTGGATTATTTCACCTAATGTTACAACTTCCACATTAAGTCATGCTTTCACAAATAACAGAAATTCCTTCATTTTTAGGGCAACTGCATCTAATATACACAATAGACAAGCTCCATAATCATCCATGTGTATGTATGACACACATCTTTTTTCATAGATGCATAGATGAATTATTTACTTTGGCTACCATGAATAGTGCTGCCAAAATAGGAAAATACAGACATTGGTTTTCCATAATAAATTTCATTTCCTTTAGATTTATCCTTAGAAGTAAAGTAGCAAGATCCTACAATTAATGTTTTTAAGTTTTTTCATGAACCTTCACACTGCCATGTGATCACATAACATATTTTCTCATAAATAGTGTACAAAGCTTCCCATTTTCTATATTGTCATCAAATTTGATGTGTCTTCACTTTATAATAGTAGTTATTCCAACCAATGTTAAATCATTGTGGTTTATACTTTTATTTCTCTAATTGTTAATGACACTTTTTTTCATGTATCCATTGGCCATTTTTATGTCTTATTTTTTTCTATTATCATGTATATTTGTGAGCGGAGTGCATGTATGTGCATGCATGCGTATGTGGTATGCATGTGTGTTTCTATGTAGATGGGCACATATATATGTGAGGGTGCATGTGCGTGTGCATAAGGGTACATGTGGAGGCCCAAAGGTGGTATAATAAATCATTTCAACTTTCTTGTACACCTTATTGCTTTGAGACTGAGTATCTAAACCCACATATCATTGGTATAGCTAGTCTGGCTAGCCACCAATTATCAAGCTTTGCCTCCTGGGATTGGAATAAAAAAATAAGCTATCATATTACACCAGCATTATGCATGGAATCTGAGGATCTGGACTCTTGTCTTTTTGCTTGAGTGACAAGGGCTTAAATCACTAATCCAGCTCTTGTATGTGTGTGTGTGTGTGTGTGTGTATATATACATATATATATATATATATATATATATACATATATATAATTTTTTAGAAATGCGTGATTGGGTATTTTACCTTTTATAAAAAAAAGATTGATTTCTTGTTGCTGAGTTGGTTTCTTAATAGTTTTGAATTGGATTTCTTAATGTATGTTGTCCTTGAGTTGGTTTTCTCATGCATTTTGGACATTAACCCTCTCTCAGGTATATGGTTTACAAATATCTTCTTCAAATCTTTCACAGTATTGATGTGGAGGTTGTGATTTCATGCAGTCTCATTTGTCTGGCTTTATTTTTGGTGCCTGTCATTTTGGAATACTTATAAAAGAAAAATCACTGACAAATCTCTTATCCTGGTTCTTTTCCCCTGTAGTAGGAGTTTTTTGAAGTTCTCAACTATAAACTTCCTTCTTGGGACTGTTTCACTGGATCTCAGCTCTCCTGTTGTACTGCAATTTTATTATTCTTGGATACTTTAATTTTTTATCTGCATTCATCTTTGATCTGTTGGTTGTAAATCTTGCTATGTTTGTAAAGTTTCTATCCATTTCTGATTTTGCCTCATGCCATTTTGCTTAGAAAACATATGATATGGTTTCAGTTTCAGCAAATTCTTTGAGAATTATGTGGAATAACATGGAAATGGGCTGCTCTGCTTTTTTTGCAAAAAAAAAAAAAAAGAAATTTTTTTGTTTTCTGCTGCTGTTGGATGAAATGTCTTAATATTTCTTGACTGACTATCTGATTGAAGAATTGTTCATTGAGAATGAACTATTTCAGAGTTCTGCTACTATTATGCTATTCTTCAATTTTATCAGTTCTTTCAATATTTCTTTTCTTTATTTAAGCTATCTGATCTTGGTATATACATATTTTCTATCATTATATTCTTTGAATGAATAGGCTTTTTTATTTTTATATGATTACTTTGTCTTATGATCAATTATTTTTTACTTAACTTCTATGTTTGTAATTTGACTATGTACTTATTGTATGGTATGTTTTACATTTCCGTGTGTTTTCCTATTGTTAGTTTCCTTACATTGAAAATTGAGAATGAAAATAATTTCTTCTTGCAAGATTTGAAAATCATATTTTCAAGGAACATTTGAGATCTATTTCTCATTTGTAATTTTTTTCTCAGTCATGGACCTTTGAAACCTATCACCATTTTAAAACATTGGATTAACCAATTGAGATATATCCATTTAAGTTTATATTCATTCATTCATTCATTAATACAATGAACCAATAATCTAATGATATTCTAAGTCTTGAAAATAAAAATGGAAAACACATTTTCTTCTGTTAGGAAATGTGCAATTTAGCTAAGTTTTGTATTCAAGTAGCAATTATTCAATTAATGATAACAGTATATTACTAACAAATTCTAACACATTCAAAGTGGTTCTACACATGTTTTGTACCTAATATCTTATTTAATATTTATAGCAATACTGGACAAATAATAAATATTCTCTCATCTTACAGAGAAAACATGAGGGAAAAATAAGTTTAGGTAACTTATTCAAAGTCATGATGAAGATAGATTCTAATAACTTCACATTTTGCTATTAATCATTGATTTCTAGGAATTTAGCTGAGGCAAAGATTTGTTTGTTGAGATTTTTTAAAAAAGCGTCTTAAAAGAATTGCCAATGATGTTTATTTCTAGTCCGTTATACTCTCAGCCAAGAAAAAACAGTTTGCAGATGACCACTTCCCACTGAAAGCAGAAATAAAAGCTGGAGAACATTTTGAAATTATTTGAACATGCCAGAAAGCTATCCAGGAAATCAAACTTGAAGATTACAGATTTCAGAGAGAAGGAAAACTTCCCGAGTGCTATTCTTGGCTCCTTTTTTCCTTTGAATCACTAGTTAGTGTATACGAAATATAGGTGGGAAACCTTAGAAGCTAAAAGAAGACATGTGCTAAAGAAATACAGAATTTTAACACTATTTAGAAGTTAAGAAATGAAAATCAAGACCTAACTAAGGAAGCTTCCATAATAAACTTCCTAGGAACTGGTTTTGACTCCATGAATAAAAACACCATTGGAAAACCAGGACCAAGCCTAGTTATAAACAGCCAGATCTCTGATTGCATTAAGATGATTAGCTTCCACATTAGCTGACTATCAAGAAAGTACAGGACAGGAAATTAGTAATGCTGAGAAAAAAATTAATGAGTTAAAAATATCCATAAAAGCTTGAAATGATGAATGAACAAGAAACATATAATGTAATGTGCCAGCTACACATGTGACACAGAAACTCATGGAACCAGAAAACAAGCAAGAGTGATGAGCAAAAACATCCCAAAATGAGGAAAGACATTTAGATTCACATATATGAAAGTACACCTAGGCACATGATGTGTATTTGATGAAAAGTGATGGAGAAGAGAAAATAGGAGAGACTGGAAAAAAGACAATCTAACCTTGAAGAAACAATTTCAGATTTCTTTGTTTACTTCTTCACTAAAACAATGGAAGCCACAAAAGATAAACACAACAACTTCAAAAGGAAGAAAGCACTTTTTGGTGTGTTAGAATTCTTCTTTTAATTAGAATATATTTAAAAAGGAGAGGAAAATATTTCTCTACAAAGATGAGAGAGAAAACATTTGATTCTGGAAAAGCCTCAGTAACAGGCACTGAAAGAGTTGCTTCTGCATAAAGAACACGACAGAAGGGGAAGCAAGAATGAGGTGGCAATGCTAAAAATTGGAATAAAGTCGTATAAATAGTGATATAAAACAAATAATATTTATATACTAATGCTACTATTCTATGACATTTAATTAAAGTACTTTTCAAGAATAGCACAAGAGTGATATTAGAATAATTAAGATGCTCTAATGCATCTATGCTGTGTAGTGATGCTTATTTATATAGAAGTTAGAACTTGTGAGGAACGAAACTAACAAAGATGCTCACAACCAAAAAATTTAAAATCAATTGAACATATCATAAAAGTGAACATAGAAAAAAATGTTGCTAAAAAGCAAAAAGTACTTGAAACAAAAAGAAGACAGGACATGAGAGAAACAAGAAATCTAAAAAAAATAGGGAAGATAATAAAATATTAAGATGGTAGATTCAAGCCCAAACATTTTTGAAAAGTAATGAAATTCACTGTCATGGTTTGAAATGTGTCCTCACAGTCTCATATATTTGGCAAGGTCATGGCATCTTGAGAGATGGAAACTTGCTGGAGGAAGGCAGTCACATGGGGTGGGTCTTGAGGTGGATTAGTCCCACCCTACCTTTAGAAGTCTGCCTTTGCAGCAAGCAGACTTGCAGCTTTCAGCTTCCAAGATATCTACAGTGACTTAGCCTCCTGCAGCTTTGGCCAACCAGCCATGCCACCTCTGCTATGAGAGATTGTTTCTCCCCTCTGGAACCATAAGCTGAATAAATCTCCCTTTCTTCCTTAAGTTGATTGACTTTGAATGCTCTCTCACAGCAATAGTTAAGAGTAACTGTTACATTCACACTAATGATTGAATTCTCTAGTAATTGAAGAGTGTCAAAATGTGCAATAGATGCGAATAGTATACCATATAAAAGGGATTAAAAATTGGAGCATAAAAAATATAAAATTGTAAAATCAAACTGGCAAAACCCATAACATTCAAACAGAAGCCAAGATAAAATTCAGTGATAAACTGCCATCAATATATTGTAAGGCATGAAGTATTCAATGGGAAGAGGTGAATTTCAAAATAATGGCAGCATCAATCTACCAGGGATGTATAACATTTAAAAATATATATATATATGCACCTAACCATAAAACTTAGAAAGCAAAATCTGAAACATTTGACCAATAAATCAATTCTTAAACATGGTGAAGATTTTCCACATAAAATTATCAGAGTGAACTAGATAAGGTAGAATTAAAAAAAGAAGAATGATAGAGTATTTAAAATAAATATTAATGCAATTTTCCATACATCATAAAGTTTTGCATCCAAATGCCCAATATTTCTGTGTATGTTCCAAGATTACATATATTGGACCATATGTGCATAAAATAAACCTTAACATTTTTATAATAAGTGAAGAAATACAGTATGTTTTTCTCTATTAACTATAACAAAATTAACTTTGAAATCAATAGTTGAAATGGCTAGAAAAATCACTAAAAATGCTAAAAATTGAAGATTAAATAACTCACGAGTAAAGCAATTATCAATAAAATAATGGAAAACATTTTGAGTTGAAATGTAATGAATAACTATAAATAACATTTGTGTTGTGAAGATAAATACATCACTAGAGAGCAACAGATAACATTTATGTGTACATATTTGAAGAAAAACCTAAGAAATTAAGATTTTTTACATAAATACCTCCAAATAAATTAGTAAAGGAACTGCAACATAAGCCTAAAGAATCCATTTTTCCAGTCATACACTTTGCAAAATAGAGGTAAACCAAAATAAACTATCTCAGTGGATTCAAAACATTGAAGTTTTAGTTTAAACTCTTAAACATATTTTAATTTAATTTAATATATTGGGTGCATTAAGCTAATTTCCTGGGCTGGAGAGACGGCTTAGAAGTTAAGACTCTTCTACGCGGGCAGAAGGTCTTACTTTTGGATCCCAGATCCCATGTAAAAATGCCAGGTGGAAAGAGTGGCGGCCTGCACTTCTGGCACTGGTGGAAAGAGCCTGGGAAATCCTAGAGCAAAGCAAAAAAGGAGGTACAAGCAATCCAAGATGATTCTTGAAATACACAGTGTCCTCTGACACACACATACACACACAAACACAGACACACACACACACAAATAAATAAATAAATAAAGTTTAAATTAATTTCTTATAATCATGAATCTAGGAAAGAGTATTTATTTTAGCAATAGACTTTTAATCTGCTAGTTAAAACAGAGAATGATGGAATCTCTGTGCATTGGCCTGGGGAGGTACTAAAAAGAAACAGAAGTGAATGGTAACAGCTAGTTCTTCAAATGCTCTCTCCAAATATCAAAGTCACGAACAATGTTTCAGAAGTGTTTGGACTCAAACTTTTCAAGATGAGGTTTTTGAATACAATACATCTTATTAGAAAGCAGTTCTTAGCAACAAAAATTTTCTTAAGAAAAGAATGTTTATGTTTATTCTCCCAAAGCTGAGAGATGTGGTACCAAAATAAAGAGAAAAAAAATTAGCTTTTGCCAACAATTCTCTAAAATTCAATATTTCAAAAGATGCTGCCAAGACTAGAGGTTACATTTTTCATGGATTGAATTTAAAATATATCTTCTTATAAAACAACACAATCTCTTTAGCAATTGTTACACCTGGTTTCAAGAAAGGAAGTTCTTTGAAGATCTAATCTCAATAATAGAACATAGAGATAAGAAGGAGACAGGAATGATTTGAAAAGTGAGATGAAATATTGGATGCAGACTACTTTTTAGCAGGATATAAAATGTGAAAGATTTTTTTGTTGTATTAGTAATTCACCCTGGAGAAATCCCATCATGGAAAAAGAGCATCCATGATGGTAAACAAAATGGCAGAAGCAAAATGGTTATGTGAAGACAGAAGAAGCTGCCTCCTTGCTGCTCACACCATGATAATTGTTATTCTAGTGCTAGATCATCCAAATACTTAGAAACTGCTTTTCTTAGTTGCTGGTGGACTTAGTGTTTTGTCTGATGTATTAAAATGTTTTTGAATGTATTGGCATTCCCGAATGTAGGGCATATATAAGGCTAGAAATATGAATGGGACCAATGCTTCTCAGTGTTGCCCTGACACACATCTCCATAGGCTGGTTCTCACTGAAGTTTGCAGGATTCATAGGTGGGTGACTTGTTGATGATTTTTACTACCATCAACTGGCACAGTCCCTTCTCAGGTTATGAAAGCTGGTCAATGAGAAGGAAACTTCCAGATCATTTCCAGCTTGATTTCTCCACAGTTTTGCCTTTAGCAATAGGGTCTTACCACCTGGTTCTAGGAGGCAACCAAAAGGATTGACAGTATCCTGTATTGACGTGAGGGGGGAGGGGGCGGGGGGGGGGAAGCAGAGATCTTTGGGACATCCCTGACCAATAGCTCAATATGAAGGAAACTTGGTTGAGACACCTTAAGCTTTTTGGAGGACATTTTGAGACCATGCTTGCTTCTGCTACCTCTGTACCTTTGTGTAGGGCACCAAAAAGGGAAGGTATGAAATCATGAAACACATCAACCGAATTCTGACCCTTTGTGTCCTATTTCCTTCCACATGCAGATCAAAGCACTCAAAAAACGAACCGAGCATATTTTTGGACCAAGAATAACAGATTATGTGAATCACTGGCACACAGAAACTAATTGAATTTGAGGTTGTGGATATGCCAATTAAAATAATTTCAATTTCAAATGAGGTATTAAAGGCATGCCATGATTTCGCTAACATGATTGTCATACAAAAGCCTTGACATTTTAGACATTTCCGGATGACATATCAATTCCTTTTGATATGACCCAGCATATTTGGTATCTGAGTCCCATCATTCCATACATGACAGTCTTTCTCCCAGCTTTTTAAATATTTTAATGAACGCCAATAAATAAATAAACAAATCTAGAGTAAGAAAAATAACTACAGCTCTCTAAGTTCTTTCTCATTCTGGGGCCCCTGTCTCTGAACTCGCCGCTGTCCTGATCCTGTGTCGATTCCCTTGGCATTTGCTCTTGACGACTCTCACCAGTTGCAAGAACCATAAGCCATGCGGCCGTGAATGTTGAGAAAGTGCCTTCTCCAGGACGGAATTCGCACCTCTAGGAATTCTGGGGTAAGTGGATGTTCATTTCAGGAGGTAACAGTTTCCTCACTGGTTGGACTGCTTTATATTTTCACTGGAGAATCCAAATCACTGCAGTATACGTTTTCTTTTCTTTTTACTAAAGACATTGTACTGGGGGTTTATTTCATTTCTCTGTAATATATATGAGGTTGGACTTTTTATTTTTTATTAACTTCTGATATTTTCGGGTGAAGTATCTGTTAAAAATCTGTTAAATATCTAGGCTTTTCTGCCTTTTTCCCATCGATCAAATATATGCCAATTCATTTCATCTCTCAACTTGAAAGCTGAGCTGAACCTTTGGGCACACACATGAAGAATTATTTAGCTAAGAAAAACCTTTGAGCAAGCCTCTTGCAGACTTATAATTATACAGTGGTGGCGGGAAGATACAGCCCATAGTGGGTGTGACCTTTCCCGTAGTGGGTGTGACCTTCCCTCTGGCAGGTGTGTGGGACCAGCAGCACATTAGCAAGCTAGGAATCTGAATCTGAATTTGCCTTTGTCTCTCTCTTGACTTTGACTTTAAATATGGTAAAAGCACTTGGCTCATTCGCCTGCCACAATCAATTGTAACTGAAATTGTAAGCAGAATTAAAAATTCCCTTTCTCCTCTAAATTATTTCCCGTCAAGTGTTTATTACACCAGTGGAATGTAAAACTAAGGCAGCATGTGTTTTTTTTAATATTATTTATCTTTTATATTTTCTTTTTTATCTTTTATATTATCTTAATGTCCGTGTTCTAATTAAGCATATTTTAATTATATCAAGCCACACTAAACAACCTTCTTAATAATTACATTGTCTACATGTATGTGTTCATATAGCCCCTTAATAGTACATGTTAGCTTTTCCAAATCATAAAATTTATTTATCATGTTTTTTTCATAATTTTTGACTTAAGGAAGCTTTTCTTTCAACCCTAGTTTTTGCTAATGAGCTTGTATATTCTCTATCCTTCAGGGGAGATTGGTTGGAATATGGGGACCATAAATCACTCTGAATCCAGCAGTTTTACTTTCCTTCCTGTCCTTCACATCCTCTCAAAACACAATTTAGGGGCTGGAGAGATGGCTCAGGGGTTAAGACTTTGCCTCGTGGGGCTGGAGGGGTGGCTCAGGAGGTAAGCCTCTGCCTTGCAGGTGGAAAGTCCTGAGTTCGGATCCTAGACCCCATGTTTAGACACTGGAGGGAAGCGGGGGCGGCCTGCATTTCTGGTCCCGGTAGAGTGGAGCCTGTGAATCCCGGGGCAGAGTAAACAAAGAGGAGGTGAAGGCGTCCATGGTAGTTCCCAAACTCGCCCGTGGTTCTACACACAGACACACACACACACACACACACACACACACACACACACACACACAATTAAATAAATTAAAAAAAAAAAAAAGACTTTGCCTCGTAAACATCAGGTCCTAAGTATGTAAACTAAAAAAAAAGACTTTGCCTCGTAAACATCAGGTCCTAAGTATGTAAAAAAGACTTTGCCTCGTAAACATCAGGTCCTATCATTTTTCATGGGAAAAATATAGAAAAGCTTGCTTGTATTTAGCATATCAAACAATAATCTCAGATAATAGATGACTTTCTAATGTAATTATAGAATTTGTCTAAGCTAAACACTTTTATTTTTCAGCTGCTGAGCATTGAACCCAGGCCTTTGTGTCTGCTAAAGCTGACTACAATCATAGCCTGCAGTCTGCGTCTCCACATGAAAGTTTCTATTGACCTAGGCAGGCACAGCACCTCTTGATGGTCCTTTGCACCTCGGGGGTATGTGGGCTTGCTCTCCTTAATGGCTCTCTGGGTTGTCACGATGAGCTGGTACAGCAAGGAGATTCTCTGTCCTTGTGTTTTCCTGCAGGAGGAACAAGTACCAACTGAGAAAACTCAAGGTCATTATTCTTACTGAAAGTAAATTTACATAGTGATCATGTCAACTCCACTGTTTACCCAACCCGTTGAAAGTTCATGGGCATGAAAATTTAACAACTTTAGTATGCTGAACTGAGAAGAGACTAGTGGGGCTGTCTTGGCTGTTCTCTCCATTCAAGTGGTGATATATAAACCCATATTCAATAAATTCTTTGTTTAAAATGCAAACAAATGCATTGATCTATGTAAGATATTATAATCTTCTCTGACATGGGAAGGAATCATGGATTGATACTGCTAAGACCCAAGACTTCCTCATCATCATCGTCATCATCATCATCATCATCATCATGCTAATTCACAACTTTGGAATAGTCATCAATTTTGTTTGTTAAGTCCATGGAATTATTCATTAATATAAACACTCTATCTGTCTTTGAACTTTCTAGTCTACCAGAGTTATTATAAGGATTTTCATTTTTCACATCCAACCTGTTAATACTCTAGACTACCCTATGTCAATTACTGGAATCAAATAAAGAGATATCGCTAGGTATCCCCAATGCCTTACATCTTATATCACTCTTTAGCCCATTGATGGATCTTCTTAACACTCTCTTCTGTGAATAGTGAATGCACTCATCTTGTGTGTCTGCCTCCTACTTCAGCTTAGATCAATTTCTTATTTGGACTGTTTCTTTTTTCGGCATGTCAAACATATCCTAATTCAGTCGCCATATAACAGCTGGAATGATAGGTTTAAAAGTCCCTTTCAATAACACCTGACTCCTACTTAAAACTTGCACGGCCTCCCTTTGCATGCGCAGTGAAATACAGATCCTTTCACACAGTGTCGGAATTCCTCCACAGATCAGCTGGCCTCCCTTGCCTTTTGCATCTCTCTCCTCGCCTTGCTCTGCTTTGGTTCTTGGTCCCATCTCACCTATTCCTGTTTTCCCAGGGATGGTTAGAAAGAATTGCTCGGGAAGATCAGTTCCAAACAAATCTATCAGAGGGCTTTGTTTATTTTACTCATGGACGTTAAAAACGGATGGGCATTTCTTTTACAACTGAAGCATCCCTGAAATATGTCTTTTAATTTTAAGGTGAAATCCCTGTAGGTCGGGGGATTGAAACTCAGCCAAGCTAACTGCTGCTGCCCTCTGATCAGTAGAAAGATTGAAGGTGGGCTGGGCCCCTGGTGGGCGGGGGGTCTGTTCTACATCTTCAGCCCTGACATTCCATAACTCCAACTCTCCCAGGGCCTGTTTCCTTCCCAGGGGTCTGCAGAAGGCTCCTACCTCCGGGGGTCTGGGCTTCTCTGTCCTTTTTCCCATCCCTGACTATAGCTTGGATCCCCAGGAAAGCCTATTTCTGAGTTTCTGCGAGACATCTTTTCTCCTCAAAATTTCCTTTCATTTCTTCAATTACTGTGGCATTTGAAAAAAAGCCAGACAGATACTGAATGTCATTTCCTTTCCAGAGATTTCCTACGGTTCCCTAATGAGGAATGGAAAACAGAAAATGTAAAGTCAAAAAAGGAATAAATTAGTATCTTAAAATTATCCTCCCAAGTATCATTACCATGTACTCTGGGACAATTTGTTTATTGTGTATCTTCAATACATCTTCCTCAGTATATTGAGACATTGTGAGGGGGGACATAATACATTGACAATTATTTATCTATAGAACCTAATACATGTACTAGGTAACTGTAGGTGCTTATTGAGAATATGAGTGTATGGACAGACTTATTGATGTTATTAATACTTAAGTCAAAGTGCTACTTTAGATATGTCAGAAAGACTACAAAAATGGAGCCATTCAGAATCCTATTAAAATTATATATTTTTTTATCAATAATGAGAGTCCATTGCTTTTTATCCAAATTTTAGAATATGTCATTTCATTTTATTTATGAGAATATAAACTGGAATTTCAACATTTTGACAGAATCAGAATCTGTAGCTCAAGACAGTATATCATAGAAACAACAGAAACTCATCTTAGGGACGATACATACCAGATACATGCCAGAGGATGAAACCATAGTTCAACCAGGAAGGCAGTCTTCTCATGTTCACAACCCCAGGTAATCAACACGTGTGCACACACAAAACACATATGCAGAAGCACACACACACATACGGAAAAGCATTCACACACACAGAGCATTCACACATAGACACATTCACAAATGCAAGAGAAGTTATAATGTATGCCCTTATATCAGTAGGTCTTTTTGATAAATAATAGCATAATCACAAAGTAGTGAAATCATCAATATATAATGATCAGAATGTGCCTGAAATAGTAAATCATATGGATTCATATTTGATTAGAAACCCATTCCTAGACATAAGTTGATTGATGTTTGTTTGACTCTTGTTTCAAAGACCTCGCATAATGTATCAAGTCTTGATTATGAAGTTTAAATGTCACAGGCCATTGAGATACCACAGAGGCAAAGGTGCTGCCTGAATTCAGTCCTAGGAAGTCATGTAAAGGTGAAAGGAGAGAAATGACTCCACAAAGAGATCTTCTGATCTCTCCATGTATGTTCCCCTTAATAACAAAAATTTAAAAATTTGAATATTATATAAAGGGAAAATACTTATTCTTTCCCAAAAAATTTCTTTGGAATTTCATACAGACTATTTAATCATTTCCATAATCCATGTCAAAGCCACACATTTTTAAAATTTTATATTCTGGGGCTGGAGAGGTGGCTCAGGGGTTAAGCCTCTGCCTTGCAGGCAGAAGGTCCTGAGTTCAGATCCTAGACCCCACATGTAGATGCCGGGCAGAAGTGGGGGTGGCCTGCGCTTCTGGTCCTGGTAGGGCGGAGCCTGTGAATCCCCGGGCAGAGTAAACAAGGAGGAGGTGGAGGCGTCCATGGTGGTTCTTGAATTCGTCCGTGGTTCTACACACACATACATGCATACACGCACACATACACGCACACGCACACATACACGCGCACAATTGAATAAATAATAAAAAAATTATATTCTGTTCTCATCGAAGTTGCACAATGATTGTTTACGTTTTGTTGAACTTGTATCATGCGTAATTAAATAAAGACCCAAAGTAAAAAAAAAAAAGTCAGTGGATTAAAACGAGAATGTTTCGCATTACTCAAAACAGTTAGTTGTACAGGATTACAGTGACACTCTCAGCCCTTCATTCACAAGTAACCGAAAAAAGGGTTCTGTCGCCTAGCAACTCAGTGTCAGTCAGTAGCTTCCTGGAATTGTCATGGAAACCAAACGAAACAGTATAATGTAAACATCTCCCTTAAGGAAGACTGGCTGATGTCTGGGCTCTTTGCTTTACCTGAGCCGTGATGTGTACCACCCTGCACACTCCTTCCTATGCTGTGGGGTGCACACGCAGGACACTCCTTCCTGTGAGCTGTGGCGTGTGCTCTCAGGACACGCGTGCTGTGGTGGGTGTGTACTGTCTCACAGAGGGGTTTTCATGCACTGATGGGCATCATGAAGAAGTCCTCTGTGGGACTAAAGACATTCTATGTGATCTGTTCTTAGAAATGGGAGCTGCTGAAATGAATAAAGAAAGGCAATATAACGGGGATACCCACGTAACAACAAAGCTATGAGCCCTTAGAAGGCTGATGGAGGAGGATTTCCACAAACCCGGGTAGCATTGTGAGATACTAAGACAAAGCATTCCATTTCTTGGTTTATGATATGCTATTCCATACTGTTCTAACTGCTTATATGTCTCCTTTCATTAGATCCATACTGCTACCCTATAAATGTGGCTTTAATTAAAGATTTTTTTAGAAGCATGCAAAAAAGAAGCAATAAGAAAACTTTTATGTTTCCTTTGATTGCAAATATTTGGGGATTCAACATGTGAAATATGTCATGTTAAGTTGTGTTAATTTAGGTGATTTCTAACTCCAAAATTAGAGAAGTAGGTTTGGATTACAGAGAAAGTTATCTTGATTTATTATTTAAAACCAAATAATCCAAATAGACCAAACACTGTAATGGAGGCACCGAGAATGGAATGGTCTCTCTTCTGAGGAGGAGGCCTCTCTTCCTGGCAGTTCTTGTCAGGCCTGCAGGGCGCAGAGTTCTGTCTGGAAGGATGAGGTTTGGAGCTCTTCCTGGATTCTTATCTACAGGAAGACAGCACCTGGATTGCTCACAGCAATCTCCTGGAAACAACAAGTCCTGGACTATTTCTTCTCCTGCAGTCTCCCTATTGACCTTCTCATTTCATGACTCTGTCCCCTGCTTGCTTCCCATTCATTACTGTTTAGGATCTTTGGGAATTCTTACGGATACCTGGCCTGAAACAGCACACGCACGTTTGATGAAAACCTAGCGCATGGGCAGACGGTTATTCCATGGGACTGTGCGTTCCCTGGCACAGGGAGAGAGAGAATTCTGGTAGAATACCGAAGAGCGATCATTAAGATCTCCCAGTGAACTAGATTAGGGTGTGGGGGAGGTGTAGTCCCTGAGGAGAATCTAAATTTAATACGGAAAGAGAGTAAAATCTTTCCTAGAGTGAAAAAAAAAGAATTTGTCCACACTAGCTCTTGAATAGGAAAGGAATTTCAAGAAATTCAGCCAACAAGTCTCAGGTGACAAAAGTCATGGCAAGGAGGATGGGCTATCTGATGTTCTGATGCGAACCCTGAAGGGCTTATAAGGAGAGGAAACCATCCAGAAGTATGAAAGTACATCCACATTTCTAACTCCTCTCATCCTGACTCTTTAAATCATCCCCTAACTTGAATTACTCTCCAGTTCCCTTCCTGGTGAGCACACATAATCAATAATCAAAGATACATGTCCACTTCACCGGAGCCTGACGTTTCAGATCGCCTCTTGTGAACCTCATCTAATGCTGGTTATTCATGCCTAGTGACAGCCAAGGAAAGGAAGCGCTTCCGGTGTGTTTAACCAGGTGAGAAACTCAACCTGGGTAAATATTAGAAGCGTGATTCACCCAGAGACCATAACAGTGTGACAAGCACTTTTAAAAGTTTCAGGGTACTTCTTTCTATTCATGTATTTGTGTATGGTGTGTCCGTGTGTGTGTGTGTGTGTGTGTGTGTGTTTGAACATGTGTGTGCTTGTAGGCAGTGTATGTACACAAGTGTGTGTTGAATGTGTGTCGATGCAGGTCCATGTGTAATATTGGAAATCATCCTTAATTATTCTTCAACCTCTAATTAAACCCAGAGCAATCCATTAGGGCTAATCTAGCTAGCCAGCTTGCTTTGGGATCCCAGATTCTGCCTTCCAGGGTTAGAATTACAGTCAGACTACAACACTAATCCAGCATTTTTATGTTGGATCTGAGAATCTGAACTCAAGTCCTGTTGCTTTGGAGACAAAGTCTTCAAACCCTTGAGCTGTCCCCCTAGCCCTCACATTCCCTCTTTTCGCAGACTGGTTCCTTATCTACATTGTAAGGACTCATTAACTCATTCTGTCCCTTCCCCACCCCTCATTTCAGCTTTCCACCAGGCCATCCACAGGGCTCCCTTTGTCCTTTATTAGCCTTTTCCCTTAAACCCTTTGGTCATGACTTCATCGGCAACAATACAGAGTAAGTGCAACACTGGCCTTTCTTTCCTGATTTCTAACTGATCTTCATGAATTAGCTTCCAGCTTGCTTAGAGTAACCTCTTTCATCCCCACACCCATTTTCCTACCAAGTTTACCTATGCTTTCCCGATTCAATCTTCCCACAGTACATGAAAACAATCCGGTCACAATGTAAGGTCATCTCAGAGACATTTGCATTTCAGTGCTTCTGAACACAAAGACTTCTGTGCCCGGCCAGTGTGTGCCCTACTCATCAAAGTGTGCCGAGATTGTGGTAAGTGTGAGGATGAGGAATTCTGATAGTCTGTGTACCAGATATCGTATTGAGTCCTCAGGCAACCCGATTTTACAGGATCAAAGCTACTTTCCTTAAGAAAAAAAAAAAAAAGAGCTTTCCTGTTGAATGCCTGAAAATTTGTGTGATAAGTGTCCAGAATAAGGAAGAGTGAAACTAATCTTATAGTTGATCCTGTCAGACCACCACCTGGGTGGGAACAGGAATACACCTTGGTAAATGGAGAGTGTAATGGTTACTTTTATCTGTTGCTGTGAGAGAGTACCCAAAATCAAACAACTTAAAGGAGAAAGGGAGATTTGTTCAGTTTATGGCTCCAGAGGGGAGATACATTCTTTCATGGCGGACGTGGCACGGCTGGCTGGCAGAAGCTGGAGGAGGCCTAGGTCACTGAAAATATCTTGGAGGCTGAGAGCTACAAGACGGCTGCTCCAGAAACAGACTTCTCCAGCAGATGGATGGGACTCATCCACCTCTGTGACCAGCTTACTATGCGAAGCTCCACCTCGCAAGGTTCCCAAACACACGAGGCTGTGGGGGCCACATTTCGAACCATGACAGAGAGCATTCAAGAACACCAACAACATCATGTCTACTAATGGCTGCAATCAGTATTGAGGAGACTTGCTTTCCTGGAGAAAATATACAGCCCCCTGTCACATTTTTCTTTTGATACAGTCATCGTATGTTAGTAAAAGTTTCTCTGTCATGGAAACTGTCCTATTTAGAGTCACTTTCTGTGAAATATATTCTAAGAAAGAAAATTTTCCCAACTTCTCAAATTTGACCTTTTTAAAAACTAAATTGCCATTTCATTTTTTTAAAGAAATGTTCCTATCTTATTCAAGCGCTGCAGGAATACAGTGCAATTCATATTAAGACCAAACAGGAGAGAAAAGACTTGACAGAAGCTCTGAGACTTTTAATATATAGGGTGTGCATGTTTAGACTTGTTTTTAGTAATTAATGTAGCTTAATCCTGCTGAAAAAAAGTTCTGCTAAGTGGAGTATTTTCACATGATTATCTCCACCTGGATGTGAATGACAAAGGTTTCTGAAAAGCAAATCAGTGTGAGGTTTAGTGAGAAGCATGGCGTATCGGAAAGCAGGTCTCTTGATAACCATCTTAGAGATTCGTTGCATTTTTTTAAATCATAACCTCATATAATTGACATTGTACTGATTCCATTACAAAGGACATGCATGAGTTTATTGTTCTAGAGCATAGCTTTTTAAATTATTACCCTGTGAAGACTTCTGGGATAAGCTTTGGTATGAACAGAGCTTAGAAATCATTATTCCCCTCCTTCCAGTAAGAAATTGACCAAGCTGAAAATTAATTATTGCTCTTGGATCCATCAGTGATCAGAGGTCACAGGAAAAATCACAGCCTTGAAATCTGGAGTGACAGGTACAATTAGAGCCAGAGACAAGATCTATTTCCTGGGAGCAGCAGACACCAGGATCATTTTTGTGTAACTTGTTGAAGTCTAAATGTGGATGAGTCGAAGAGGAAGAATGTGCTAGATATCACAGTCTTATTGGGAGGCCCACATTTGTGGGTGTGTTCTCAGAATTCCTACTGGGTTCTCACAGGAAGGTTAGAAATTCATTGTAATATATGAACACAATGCTATCCACAGCAAAGACCTACTTTTCCAGAGGGAAATAATTTCCTGGATCTTCAGAAAGAAATGTTGACAAAATATCGTTCCATCCTTCCAGTCTTCTAGCCTTTCTGTATCACCTTAGGAGGAAATAGTTCCAAGAAACATGTGTGTGGGTTACAGTTCTGAAACGGATCCAGGAAATTCTAATGTAAGTTTACACACCCCTACCTTACTCCTACATGACTGGCCTCCAGTGTAATAATGGACCCCACACCATGAAGTTGCAAGGTGTAGACTATCTCTGAAAAGTAGTGCATACCAAGATCCACAGGGGAGACAAGGGTATGGCCAAGAGGGGAAGTTAATCTCTGCAATCAACAGGTTCAATCACATTAAAACCTACTTCTCCTCAATTATTATTATTATACATATCATTTCAAATCAATAGAAATAGCTAAAAGATAAAGGAAAAATGGAAATAAAATGTAAGTAAAAGGAAGCTGAAGTAAGTAAAGTAGACATGAAAAGTAACCTCAGCTATAACATAGATGTTGAAATTATCAAATGCATAATTAATATGATAAACACAGTAAATGCAGCGAAAACTTTAATAAAAATTAGACAATACAAGATAAAGACAGAGAGAGAGAGAATATAAATAGAGAAATGGGAAGTATAAGGAAAATGTGAAGAAAATGTTAGAAATAAAAAATTGTAACAGAAATGAAAAATACATTTGATAGACTAATCAGTTGTCTGGAGATGGCCAAGAAAAATCTATGAGCTTAAGAGTATGTCAAAGCATTTTTCCAACTGAAGCACAAGAAGAATATGTTTATGAAAGAGGGAAATCCAAGAACTATGTAGCACACATGTAGTTGAATTATCATAGTGAGAAAAAAAAGAAATGTTGAAATATAAAGACACAAAATTATAATGAAAACCAAACTAACTACAACTTCAGAACTTTTAAAAATCCATGAAGATTGATAGGTTAAAAAAATAAACTACATGCAGTCATATCACATTTGCACTTTTAAAAAAACAAAAAGTAATCTGATTTAGAAAGCAAGAAAAAACTTAGAGAGCAATGAAGAAATGACAGAAGACTTCTGTTCTGAAACGTCAGTCAAGAGAAGTAGAAGGAAGACAAGCATTAAAGAAAAAATTTTGCTAAGAAACTATGGATGGAGAGATCATAGACCCCAAAGGAGGGTCTACTAATTTTGTTATGCTAACAAGACATGGTATCAACTACCTTATAAACATTTATCTTTAAACCCAAAGATTTGTTCCATTCCCAATCTTCATCTCAGAAGTTTCTTTAACCAATAGATGGAGTTTGGCAGAGACTATATGACCACGGAGCCCCAGACCCCAGGCAGGGGAACATCTAACCCTCTCACTTCAAGGCTCATGGAACATTCCAGAAAAGGGAGCAGAGGTATTACAAAAATTATCCCCAGCCTCAAGTGCAGGACACTGTCAGCATCATGATTGGAGTTGAATGTAGAGAACAAGATGTCAGTAATACTCGAAGCTTGTGGATTCCATCATCAATAAGGCATATATACTATCCCTAAAGGTCCAGCAGCCTCCGCAGAAGAGGGGATGAAAAAATGGAAGAAACAGAGTACTAGAAAAAGGTTTCAAAATTCTATCTTCCAAAAACAACACTGACAAAGCAATCCTAAAACCACAACAGAGATGGTGGCTGGCATGAAACCCACAAGGGACCTACATGACCAATAGTCAGCAATAAAGTGATAAAACCAATGGGGCCTTACAGAGTACTGATGAACCATGAGCAACCAACATATTCAGGGAGGAGAGACAAAAACATCTAGTTGTGTGTCCATGGAGAAGTTTCCAAGGGACAATCCCAACCTCAGAATCACACAGGGTCCCTAGGTGACCCCAGTGCACACAAGACAAAACAAAATGATCATAATATGGGAAGAAGACCAGTCCAGAGGTGGGAGGAAAGGGAGATGGAGAAAATGGAGAGCAGAAGGTAAATGGAAGGTTTTGCAGCATGTATGAAAACGTCAGAGTGAAAAACTCATTAGAAAAGAGATACAGGGGCTGGAGAGATGGCTCAGGAGTTAAGCCTCTGCCTTGTAGACGGAAGGTCCTGAGTTCGGATCCTAGACCCTACGTTTAGATGCCGGGCGGAAGTGGGGGCGGCCTGTATTTCTGGTCCTGGTAGGGCGGAGCCTGTGAATCCTGGGGCAGAGTAAACAAGGAGGAGGTGAAGGTGTCGATGGTGGTTCCCGAATTCGTCTGTGGTTCTACACACACGGGCAAACATTCATACACACACACACACACACACACACACACACACACACGCACGCACGCACAATTGAATAAGAAAAAAAAAGAAAAGAGATATAAGGCAAAAGAAAATGAAGAGGGACAAGAACAGATCAACCTACAATGTTAAATAGTGTTAAATTATTTCGAATACAATTAAAAAATGAACACTTTCTGAGGCACAAATGAGGGAACTCATTAACTGGTAGGGAAGTTGCTAAGAAATGTTAACGAAAAATTGTTGAGGGATGGAATGTATGTATGCTAAAACCTCAGATCTATACAAAGAAAGATGCCAAAGAAGGAAGAACTGAAATATAAAATACTGTCTCTTGTTTTCTTTCTTTTCTTGTTTTCAGTATTGTCTAACAAACTGGTCTGTCGTGGTAGACCAGCACTCTACAGCTGACCTATTTGCTCAGACTTTAATGAATTTGAGGTGTTTAAATGGCAGCAAGAACGCTATTGTAGGTGATGATAACACGGTTCTAAATGAAGCGAAAGATAATAAGAAATAGAAAAGAGTTGCTCCAGAAACAAGGACCTCAGCTGAATTGCTGGCACCTACATAAAAAGTCAAGCATGGCTGCACATGCCTGATATGACTGTGCGTGCACGGGCACTTGTGTATGTCAAGGTGCACACGTGGAAGCCAGAAGACAAACTTTGAGTGCTATTCCTTGCCTTTGAATGTTGTGTGAGATCAGGTTTTTTTTTTCACCACTATATGAGCCAGATTAGCCAGTCTGTGAACTTCTAGACATTTTCTGGTCTTCCCTCCCATTTCCCAAATGTGCTGGGATCACAGAGACGTAAGCCACTGTATCTGGCTAGGGATTCAAACTTGGGTTTCAGGGCTATGTGGCAAGCTCTCCATCTGCTGAGCCATCTCCCTAGCCTGTCACTTCATTATACTTTAGTATAATACTATAATTTAAAATGATGTCACTAAGATAAAATAATCAAAATTTCATATGGCTAGTATAAACCTACACACATAAGGCTAAGGGGATAATAGCTCAGTGGTCATGATTGGTAAGTCTGCATAAACCCAAGGTTCAAACCTCCACTACCACAAAACAAATAACTCAATAAAAACTATAAAGGTAACAGAATAGAGTAGTTAAAAATTCATTTCACTTACTAACCCTCCGACGACCTTTGCCAGAGGTACCGGGACACGGACAGTGTTCAGTATCATAAAACACAATCGCATATTCAAAAAACACAAATGATCAATATGTTTCTAGAGCACAATGAAAATAAAAATTGGAACTAACGGGGCTGGAGAAGTGGCTCAGAGGTTAAGCCTCCGCCTTGCAGGCGGAGGGTCCTGAGTTCAGATCCCAGATCCCATGTATAGACGCCAGGTGGAAGCGGGGGCGGCCTGCGCTTCTGGTCCTGGTAGGGCGGAGCCTGTGAATCCCGGGACAGAAGGAGGTGGAGGCGTCCATGGTGGTTCGTGAATTCGTCCGTGGTTCTACACATTACACAGACACAGACACACACACACGCACATACACACGCATATGCACACAGTTGAATAAATAATAATAATTAAAAAAATTAAAAAAAAATTGGAACTAACAACAGAAATTAATCGTAGGTGTGAAGAATAAGGAACTGATTTATAACTGGTAGAACTAGATAACATGATACAGCAATTCTGGGAGACAATGTAGCAGCTGTTCACAAAGCTAAGCAAACTCTCACCATATGACTAAACAATAATAGCCTTAAGTCACAGTTTGATTAATTTAAAAACTTACGTCCATGTAAAACTTCACAACAACTTTATTCACAGTTTCTTAAAACTGGGACCCATCAAGACATTTTTCAATGGGAGAACAGATAAATGAACTGTGATGCAAGTATTTGCTCACTCCTAAAAGACTTGTTAAATCTCAAATGGCATGAATGAATCATAGATGCGCATTGTAAGTAAAATAAGCCAGTATGGAAATGCAAAATATCGCTTCACTTCAACTAAGACACATTCAGGAAAAAGCAAAACTACGGTGACTGTGAAAAGATCAGCCATTTGTGAGTAATTTGGGAGAGAGGGAGGGCAGACTTCATAGAGCAGTGAAATGATTCCACAGTGTTCTCTAACAGTGAATATGTGTTTCTATGCCGTCACCCAAATCCACAGTGTTTTATGACACAAATAGATATTAAAAAGAAGTTAGAGATGTGAGGATCCTGGCATGAAGTACAGCGTATGTTGAAGCAATCACATGTATTACAAACATATGAATCAACCTCCCTGAAGAGGGTGGGAGGGTACCGACCAGGGAACTCTGGAAAGAAGAAAGATCTGAGACGGAAAGCTACAAGAACAGACCTCCATTCATAAAGCTCTTTCTATATCAGTGCAGGTTAGCAATTCTTGCATTTTCATGTATATGTGTATGTGATGAGCTTGCATGTGTGTATGCTTGCTTCTGTGCACATGGGTGGGTGTGCACATGTGTGTGAACATGCATGCAGAGGCCTGACATTGATATAGGGAATCATCCTCTATCGGTCTTCTTCCTTATCCTTTGAGGTCTCTGAATCAAACCCAGAACTCATAGATAGAGCTAGCTTGCTAGCCAGCTTGTTATGGGATCTTTAGGCTGTGCCTTCTAAGACTTGAATTACAGCTGAGTGGTCTCCTGTCCCTGACATTCATGTGCTTTCTGGGACCCAAGCTCTGATCCTCATTCTTTAACACAGAGTTATTTTCCCAGCCCAGGTTATCAATTTTTTTGTGCTATGATACATGTATACTGCAAGAACAAAATTAATCAAGTGGCTAGTAGATGATTGGAGTCTTTTTTACTTAAATTTGGAATAGGGATTTCATTGCAAGCAAGACTAAGATGCTACTGTGAAAGAACTCATGTATAGTTCACTGAACAGATAGCTACATATAGAACTATTTATAGGAACATGTATATGTGCTTAAATATGTTAACATACAAGCATATTCTTCCTGGTTCTGGTCAGTTGAAGAGGCCCAGAATTTTTGGCATTCTAGTATCCACAAGTAGATTTAGCTCTCTGATATTGGTTTCAATGTTCCCTATTAAAAAGCTATGACTTTTTAATTAAAATGACTGACAAAATTAGAGAAAAGGATTCACAATGATTGTGGAACCTCTTGCAAGAAAGAAATGCTCTCAGAAGTAGTCTTGTAGGCTCTAGGGAAATGACTTAGTGAAGTGCTTGCCATACAAACATGAAGACTGGAATTCAGCTTTGCAACATTCATATAAGAGCCAGGCGTGGCATCGTGGGTCTGTCAACAAGTACTTCAGAGGCAGAGGCAGGAGGATGTCAGGATAGCCTGTCAGTAAGTTCACATTTCAATGAAACACTTTTGTGAAAAGAAAGTGGAGAAGTGATTGAGAAAGACAACTGGCATCAGCTTCTGTCCTTCACACACACACGCAAACGTGTGTCAACACATGTAATGTGTACACACACACACACACACACACACACACACACACACACACACACACAGCCTGATGCACTGTGCCTGAATCTTGCAGACACATTTATGACCAAACAACTTAGGGGAAAAGAAAGATTTTATTTCTGCTCATGGTGTCCTTTATAGTTCATCATCCAACTTAGCAGAAGAATTCCTGTCAAAACGCCAGGAGCCAAGGAAACCGGCCACACCGTGTCCACAGGAATTGCTGAGAAAGGGGCAAATCTCACTTGCTAGACTTTTTATTTTCCCCACTCATACAAGCTTAATAGGCATCCCAGTCCTTTCCCTCCCACCATCCCTCCCCAGTCCCCCTTGCACCCACCTCCCTTTTCCCCTTCCTTTTATCTCTTTCAGTCCCCTTCTCCCAGTCCCTCCTCCTTCCCCCCTCCCATTCCCTGGAGCATCCTTTTGTGTAAATGCCAAACTTCCCTATGAGTCCTCCACTCTAGTGAGGTGTCAAGACTCAGTGGCATAGCCCAGAGCCCTTTCTTGGGCTCCCCTTTAGTATGGGAACACTATTATGACTGTTAATCCCTTGCCTCTAAGGATTCTACTGTCTGTGATCCATGCTAGACTTTGGGGGGTCGTTGACATGTCAGTCATTGTACAGGTCTTGCAAAGTCTGATTATGGCTACTGCAGCCCTAACTTGTGTGGAGTATCTTGCATATCATTGGTCCTCCCCATCTTTAGGCTCTTACAATCTTACCACCCCCTCTTCTGCATCACTTGCTAGACTCTAAGTCTATCCAAGTGAACTGAAGTGCACTGAACTGCTGAACTGGTTCCCTTCAACTTATCACCTGCCGGGGTCCCACCTACTATGGACTGGGTCTTCAGGCATCAAATTAGATAGTCTGCTGCAGCTGTGCTCAGGGTTTGTCTCAACTACAAATTCTCCACAGATGTGCCCAGAGCTCAGTCTTCAATTGTCACGTTGATACCTACATCTAACTAGCACAGAGTCTCAGAGTCAGAAAGGACCAATTGGAAGAGCTCCCAATGGCCACAATGAACACATTAAGTAACAAAATAAAGATTTATATTATTATATGTGTTGATATATACATATTACTTTATATGCAATGATTTATAGTCTAGAACATAAAATAAACACATACGGGTCTATTCTGATATGACTAAAGAAAACATAAATAAATAAATAAATAAGATTACTCATTCGGATTCATGTAGCTTTGTCAATGAGAATTTCCTTCTTTCTAGTGTAAAAAAAGGAAATCAAGAAAGGATGGCATTTTAAAATGGAGAAATCAGCTAAATACAACCTGAGGCAAATGGTACAAGGAAAGAAGACTGACAAACAATATTAATGAAACCCAACTATATCAGGATCCCATTAAGTTGCATCTTATCGCTTGTATCCTCCAAAATGTCTTTGTCACAATTAGATAGGTGTTAATGTTACAACTGAAGGTTTGATTTGTACAGATTTAGTAGTTGAGTTAAACCCCGAACTACTCTGCAGAAGATTGCCTCGTTGATGGGGAAGACTCAACCCATCGTGGACAGTACTAGTCCCCGGGTAGGAGAATAAGATGGAGGGAACTGGTTAAGGAAGTTGACATCCTTCTGTGTACTTGGCCAGACATACTAGGCTGGCCCAGTTCCTTCTGTTCTGATGTTGGTATTGCCCTCCTGCCAAGCTGGGCAAGGAACTGTAACCAAAAATTGTAAACCAGAATAAAAACCCCTTGTTCCCTTAAGCTGTTTGGTTGTGAATTTATTGGCAATGCGCGGGCAAACTGTGGCAGTCCTTAACCAGTCTGAGCATGAGAAAAGCGTCAAACAAGTCCAGGGGGATGACATTTACAAAGAACCCTAAGCAAAGCAGGACCAGGATATTATCACCAGAGGTACCTAAGTGAGGTCACAAGAAGTACCTAAGAAGAGAGAGGGTTAATGTCAAGTCGTGTCTCAGTTGGCATCCTGAAAACACATAAGGAACAATATGCTATGCTGACATCAGGAGCTAAATAACTAGGAAAAGCTAGGTATGAGAGTTTGGCTTCTCTATCTACCTTCTCAATTTAGTTCTTCCAGAAACCTAAAATGAAATAAAAGAAATAACCAATTGAATAAGAATATAATAAAAAATGAGCTAAAATAAAGTTTACTTATACAATAGTATATTCTGCTGGGGGGAGGTCGATGTCTAACCCAAGGAAGAAATCTGGAATATGTGATTTCAGGTCGCAATAGGAGGTATAACAGTTACTCTTAACTATTGCTGTGAGAGAGCACTCAAAGTCAACCAACTTAAGGGAGAAAGGGAGGTTTATTCAGCTTACGGTTCCAGAGGGAAGGGACAGTCTCTCAAAGCAGAGGTAGCATGGCTGGCTAGCCAAAGCTGGAGGAGGCTAAGTCACCGCAGACATCTTGGAAGCTGAGAGCTGCAGACTGCTTGCTGCAAAGACAGACTTCTCCTGGAGGTCGGGTGGGACTCATCCACCTCAAGACCCACCCCTTGTGACCGCCTTCCTCCAGCGAGGCTTCACCTTTTAAGGTGCCATGACCTTGCCAAACACATGAGACTGTGGGGGACGCATTTCAAACCATGACAGGAGGGTTCATGGCTGCGTGGTGATGATGATGTCACTCTCCTCAGCATCCACAGGTCTTCATTAAAGATCTTTAAAAATACATCACCACTAGAGCGTCTTTGAACAGCTCTCACCGACATGCGGATGTGTCAGAGGCTTATTAACACACTCCACATTACCTTTTGAAATGCCAAAACCTATTTCAATGGTGCACTGGAAGCATGCATAAATGAAGGCACTGAAGATAAGTGCTAGCAGGAATAAACTACTAATCATTTGTTTTCCACAAGTATATGTTAGAAAAATTGGGCTGGAAAGACAGCTCGGGTTAAGACTCTGCCTTGCAAGCAGAAGGTCCTGAGTTCGGATTTCAGGTCTCAGGTTAAAAAGCCAAGCAGAGATGGCAGCGGCCTGCACTTCTGACCCTGGTGGGCGGAGCCTGGGAAATCCCAGAGCGAAGCAAGAAGGAGGTATACGTAATGGAGGATGATTCCTGAAGTCACCCTTGGTCTTACAGATAGAGAGAGAGAGAGAGAGAATGAAGTTTTAAAAAAAGAAAAAAATAAAGTTTGTTTTAATTTAAAAGTGTTTTAATACTAAAATATTTTGTATCATACATAGGTAGGAAAAACTCTTTACAAAGGGCAAACAGATGCATATATATCTTAGGATCCTTCTCTCTGTTGTAGAAATTATGTGTGCGTTGCCCAATTGAAGCTGCCTCATCTAACACTGCTACTAGGAGTTGTAAATTGTGCGTGTACAATTTAAACAGGACATATTTTAAAGGGAGGAAAACCAATTTATGACCCCTCAAAGTGCACTCGATGGTTTCTGCTTTGTGGGTTGGGTTTTGAAATGGCTGAAATGGGCTTAGGGTATTGCCCTAAGGTATCACAGGCATTCTTTACAGAAGTCCACTTAAGCAAAGGCAGTAGTTAACTGTGTTTACTAAAGCATTTCTTTTGGAAACTAAGAATGCGTAGAACATAATGACCTCTATTGTGGTATAAAGTATCCTTGCTACTTAGAAATTCCTCTTAGCACAATTCTACAATTCCACTTAAAACTGGGCCATCCACATCTGTCTGAGAGAGGCTGTTCTGTCTCTGCCTCGTGGGAATCAGCCAACCATGTTAGGTGGTTTTCTTTTTGCTCTGGTCCATTTTGTCCATCTGCCTCAAAGGGCAACAGTAGAATGTGTACAGTATCCACAGAGGAAGATCTAAATAATTTACCTAGTTTCAGCGCTTCTGTATACTCACGATTAGCAATTACAAAAATTCCATTTTGGTGTGTGTAATATAATATTGAAAATATTCATTTTATGTCCAAATTTTATGTACAACCTAACAACTGTCAACAAATAATTATTTTGCTTCTAAAGTTTTCTGGACTAATCAATGGAGTTGGTCATTTAAGCTAAAACTGCCCAGGTAGAACTAGATGAGCTATTAGTTTTCTACTAACACATTAAACTTATGACACATTTTAGATGCATTACCTTTTCCTGTGCATGGAGTAGGAGGAAAGATATGACGTCATGGCTTCTCATGAGACTACACACAGACTCATCATGCCTGGAAGATTATTTATCTTTATCGTGAAACTGAATGACTGATTATGTTTTAACTTGCAAGGCCTGACATTCCAAAGATGTCTCTGGACTGGCATACTCCTTGTGACAGTGTCCTCTATAATCCTCTCTTTCGACCACCCTTTATGATGGGAGCTCATGACTCGGGCCATAAATTTAGAATTATTGTGCTCACTTGGCGCCCCTGTCCAGGGTCTTTCCATTCCATGCCATTTCCTGAAAGACAACTGCTAGTCTTTCTCTGCAAGTAGCAGCATGAACTTTTAGCTATCATACCTACTGCCCAGGAGTAAAGTCACACTGGACGACCGGATGCTAGTTTGCCAAAAAAGAACGGCCCCTCCCTCAGACAATCCTACCTGCCCAGCTTCACACCTGGTCATCGCTCTCGCCCCCAGGGGTCTGCACCATCCTCAGCCATTGTGTGAAATGCCTCTGAGTGGTGACGCTTTCCCCAGACAATGACTTCCAGACAGAAAATGATTGAGACTTGTCCCTCGATTTTTATTTAAAACATTCTGAGACCTGGAGGAATAAATGATTTTCCCTAGGTATTCACCTATCTGCTGGGGTTGCTTATATTAATTATTGTTCTGTGTTATACATTGAAGACATTATCAACGGACTTGCTCTGTGGATTTCCTGTGGGGAACAAGCTCGAGTGAGTCACTTCACTGTGGCATGCTCTGGGCCTCGCTACTTAGATTTACTCCTTAAAGTCTTCTGGGAAGGATGAAAGTGGCTCGTTTCATTTTATTTTTGTTATAGGTTTTGCTATGTGTGTTTTTTGTTTTTGTTTTATTTTGTGAGAGAGAGAGAGAGAGAGAGAGAGAGAGGAGAGAGATTCAGGAATATGTGTATGTATGTTCACAAATGTGTGTGCGGGCTAAAGCATGCATGTGAGCATGTGTGTGGAGGTCCGACGCTGACCTTGAGTGTCTTTCCTAATTGCTTCCATCTTATGCACTGAAACAGGGGCTTGCTGAACTCTTGCTTGAGTTGGCAAGTCTGGCTGGTTAGTTTTCTCTTTTGATCCCTTTTCTCTGGTGCTGGGATTGCAGTCGACTGCCATGTGTACCCACTCACCATTTTATGTGGGTGCTGAGACCTGAACTCTTGCCCCAGACTTGCACGGCAGGTACTTTGGCCATGGCCGCAGTTCAGGTGGATCGGGTTTTGCTTCTGCAGTCCATTACCAGGGAGGAACTGACCAGCGGTGCCCAACTGCCTTCGGTGAACAGTACTGTGCATCTGAGGTCTTTGTGGAACTGTGTCCAGCAAGGGTTTCACTGCCTGCAGATGAGACAGAACTCTCAGGGAAAACTGAGGCTGAGAACCAGACGCACAAATGCCTTGTAAAGGTTTATACTGGGGGTAACAAAGCACGGGAGAGGTAGGCACAAAAAAGGTCTGAAACTGAGCCTGTGAACAGTGGTTATGCAAGGGAAATAGATACAGCTCGTGGAGTGCACTGTATCCGCATGGGCACCATGGCTTAGGTCAACGTGTTATTTCCAGTTCAAGGTACCTGGAAGAGGATCGTCTGACTCAAGGGGAGGTGCCTGCCTGCAGAGCTGTGCAGTTCCCAGAAGTCCACACGGTGGAAGGAGAGAACTGACTTCTGAAAGTTGTCCTCCAACTTCATCTGTGCACCATGGTATGAACGTGTGCCTCCCTCTCTCTCTGAATGAATAAATGAATAAATAAAAACCCCAGATACTCAGAAGAGAAAATACATTTCCAAGTAGTAATGTACTCCATGCAGTATAGACTTATCTCTTTCTATGCACTGTACACAATAAACTGGGCACAGTTCCAATATTTTGATGAATGAAGCAACTCATACAGTCCTCACCACAGCATACCAAACATGTCCTGTCCCGTCAATGCCTCCCCACACCCTCGTAATCTTCCAATTGCCATTCTCTTCCTCTTCTTCTCCATAGCTACTGCTCCAAATAAACTAGATTTCTTTTGCATTTCCATTGTTTAAAGCAAATAGTTTAATATGCATTGCATTCTATTTTTTGCTATGCTTTATTCCATCTAATTATTATTAACATTCCTTTGTTACATGATTCATCTGTTTATTCACTTGTTGAAGGTTCAAGTACTTGTAAAGACACGTGGTTTCAGTTTTTCACTTGGGTTGCTATCCAGGGGTGGCATGGCTAGATCCTATGGTAGTTGTCACATTGAGATTTTAGGACTGCCAAACTCTTCTAAAGTTGTGAGTAACATTTAAATACTCCGAGCACTAAGGCCAGTGAGATGGCATCGCTGATAAATGAGTTTGTCACCAAGCTTGATGAACTGAGTTTGATCCCTGTAGACTGGATGACAAGAGAGAACCAAGGCCTGCAAATTGTTGTCTGACTTGCACGCTCATATCATAGAGTGCACACGAACACACACTATAGATAAATGGTTTTTAAAAAGTACCCACCTAACTGTAGAGATGGCTCAGGAATTAAAGTCTTTGCTTTACAAGATATAAGACTTTAATTCAGATTCCCAGATTACACATAAAAATACTGGGCGGAATGGCAGCGGCTTGCACTTCTGATCCTGGAAGGCAGAGCCTTGGAAACTTCCTATCGAAGCAATAAAGAGGTAGAGAAGCATGATTTCTGATGTCACCTTTGGGCCTCCAAAGGGACAAACATTGAGTGTACTCTCTTGTGCTCGTACGCACAGGCACACACACACACACACACACACACACACACACACACACACACACACCATATACCCCCACCAATAATGTATGGAAGTTCCTTTATTTTTCCTTAATATGTATTTATTGTGATCAGTCATTTTTTTCTTAGAAGTGTATAGTAGTGTAACATTGTGGTTGAATTTTATTTCTCTCATGATTAGTGCTACGCATATTTTTTCATATGCTTTTTTGTCACTAAACATCTTTATACCTCTTATACATCTTTGGACAAATATTCACATATTTTATTCAACTTTCATCATTTTCTTATTTTCAGTTTTTAAGGAACTACCTTTTCTTTCTCCAGTAAATTTCTTTTTTACCTTTGTCAAAAATAAGGGGTCCTCTCTGTGTGGTTTTATTTCTAAATTCCATTCTTTGCCATTTACTTACTTGTCTCTTGCAACATTAACAAGACTGCCTTGATTATTGCAACCATACAATGAACTTTGGAGTTAGGTGTACTAGTTGTCCAAATTTGCTCTTTTTCAAACCTGTTTTGACTATTATAGCTCAGTAGTAGTTGCATATAATTATAGAATTGGCTTGTCAAGTTTTATATAAAGCTCCTCTGTGATTCAAAAGGAATGCTTAGAAATATAATTAATACTTCATTTTAATCTTGTGTCTTATTAGTTCTAATAGCTTTTATGCAAATTGCCTCATATTTTCCAACAAAACTCTCAAGCCATCTATGAACAAACAGCTTCCATCCTCTATCCAATGCATTCATTTTTTTTCTTTCATTATGTCATTGGTTAAAATCTTCCAGTACAGAATTGCACATGGAATTTGGACACACTTGTTTTATCCCTGACTTTAGAAGGAAGAAAAGCATTCCATCTTTGACCTTTAAATAACTGCAGAGTTTTGCCCTTTACAAAGCTGATAAAGAGTTCCCTGGTTTGCTAAGAATACTTACTATGCACAGGTGCCTGATTTTGTCCAATATTTTTTTTTAAATCTATTAAATCAAGTCATGGTTTTACTTTGGAAATTTGTTGATATAGAAAATTATATCGATGATTGTTTTTGAACAAATCTACCTTTCTGGCATTAGCTCTTCAACTCTGTTTTTAATATGTATTAAGTTTTGATTTATCAAATGTGTTCATAAGAAATTTAGGGTTTATAAGATTTTTTTCCATAATGTATTTATTTAGATCTGGAATCTGTACAGTGTATTTGTAGAGTAAATTAGAAAGTATTATATTATCCTCAAATTTTCCAATCTATATCTTCCTTTCAACATAGACTTAAGAACATTTAGATTTTATTTATTAATACAGTTAGACTTAAGTTCAATCTTGCTACTTAATTTCTATTTATTTTATTCTATATTTACTATTTTCCCCTAATTTTATAAGGAATAAGTACTTTGCCCTCCTTTTAGATTGACTGAAAACTTTTCCTTTGTTTTATCTTCTTTACTGATTAGTACCTATGAGTCTTGGCTAATTTACTTCGTGTCCTAGGTTTTATGTAACACATCTTTTTTTTTCTTCACAATATCAAGTGAGACTTTGCTACTTCATGTTTTAGAAGTTTATAATACTATGTTATGTGTTTATAAAATAAATTTAAGATGTTTATATTTTGCTAAGTTGTCACTGCAGAATTTATTAACTCGTATCACAAATTTCTAATATGCATATGGAGATTTATTACATTGACTTACACGATAGCGTCAGGATGTCTGACCTGGCTGCCTTCATGCTGGAGAGCTCAGCCTGGGGGGCTGGATGCTTCAGTCGTTCCAACCTGGCTCTGAAAGCCTACAGGATGCGTGGTCCTCAGGAATCTGGGGTTTCCAGCCCACACCGGGGGATGAAGAAGCAGGATTCTGATGCCAGCAGTGGATGGCAGAGGCAGCAGCGCCAACCAAGTGGTCGACGACGAGGTGGATGTGCTCCCAGTGGGAGGCAAAGGCAAGCACGTGAACAGCCAGAGCTTTTCCTTCAGACGTCCCTGTGCCCGGGCTTCCAGCCACGTGTGAAACGGGTCTTCACATGTCACTAACCTCCTGAAGAAAACGCCTCACAGTCGATTCCAGATCCAGCCAAGCGGACCACCGCGCATGACCATCACACCCACGTAGTCGTGTCCCTTCTGCCCAGGGTGTTTCACTTAGAATCTATGTAGGTCTAAATTCAAATGTTTCCAGCTATTTTATTTCTGAAAAAAAAAAAAAAAAAAAAACAGTCATCATTTCTGCTTCAGTTTTGAAAAACATTTTTTTTTCCCGAGGTGAGATAATCTGCTTTTCTGCTTGCCCGGCAGGCTTTGCGAATGTTGTCCCACTCCACTTTTCCTTGTGTTGCTGTCCACAAGAAATCTGCTCGCTTTCTTATCTTTGCTCCTCTGTAGCTGATGTGTCCTCTTTCCTCCAGTTGCTACCAAGGTGCTGGCAGTTCATTGTCATCTGTAACAACTGGATGATGGAGAAGATGGAAAGGGTTGGTTTGTTATGCTCCTGGTGTTTGGGACACCTTGCATGGAGTCGTAACAATCCAGAATGAAACAGAGATGAAAACATGAAAGACATAGATGATCTGTACAAATGTACTATCTTCAATTCCATTATATCTTTCCTTTTATAAATCTGAATTATCATTAATTCCTTTCAGAATGGTCCATCAGATTTTGCAGTTTTCATTTCTGATGTTCAATTTCTGTCTCTTTTGCATGTAGTATAAGAATAGCTTTTTCATTAAGCATTAAGCATTTTGAAAATGTGTTTTAATTTTTTTTCAATTTATTTATTTATTGTTTCACAAGCATGTTGAGTACTAATACCTGCTTCCCTCCATCCCCTTCCCTTCCCTTCACTTTTTTTTAACATTTTTTATTATTATTTCCGCTTATACAAACTTAATAGGTAGACCAGTTCCCTCCCCTCTCCTCCTCCCCCCGAACCCTCTGCTCCCCCTCCCTCCCTCCCCATCTCCCATTGCCTCCCCCGCAATTCCCAGAGAGTCCTTTATTGTGTATGCCTAACTCTCCTCTTGGTCCTCCTTTCCGATGACATACAAGGACCCAGTCCTTCACCTTTTTTTTTTTAACCAAATAGAAAATATTATCAAAATCCCAGCTTAATGGCATTGTTGGGTACCACCAATGTCTTTGTCAGTTTTCAGTTGGATTTAACTGATTTCATCCTTTAATTGTGGGTTAGATTATTCTGCCTCTTTGCATTCAGAGGCAGAAGAATGCAAGACATAGTGAATGTTACTTCTAAAATTCTAGGTATTTTTTGTATAACTATTCATAAACATTATTCTAAAATACTGTTTGGTTACTAAGAAACAATTGTCTAGTTTGTTATTTCTTTAAAGATTTGTTTATTAATAATATTTTTATATATCAAAACTTTATTATTTCAAGATTTAAAGTAAGGGGGCACTTTATTTTTTTAATACATTTTTTATTATTATTTCAGCTCATACAAACTTAAGGTACACCAGTTCCCTCCCTCCCTCCTCCCCCCCCCCGAACCCCCTGCTCCTCTTCTTCTCACCCCTCCCGCCCCATCCCCCAGTGCCTCCCGCCCCGATTCCCAGAGTCCTTTCTTGTGCATGCCTGACTCTCCTCTGGGCCCTCCTCTCTGATGACATACAAGGACCCAGTGGCATTTCCCTGAACCCTTTCCTGTGTTCTCCTTAAGCATAGGAATACTACTGTGGCTGTCAATCCCTTGCCTCCAAGGATCTTGGTGCCTTTAGCAGATGCTAGACTTTGTGAGGTCAATAGTGTGTTGGACATTGCGCCGGGCATGCAAAGTCCAATTATGATTGCTTCGGCCCTAACTTGTGTGGAGTATCTTGCAAATCATTGCTCCTCCCATCCTTTTGCTCTTATACTCTTACCGCCCCCTCTTCCGCAAATGTCCCTGAGCTTCAGGATGGGGAGAGATTAGTCTGGCCTAGTTCTAGGTGGTTGATATAGAGTCTCTGAAGTTCTGGATAGTGGTTCGTTGATTTTCTTTTGCAGTTTTGTTGCTCCTGTAATGCCCTTCACTCCATCGTGATGGGCACTGTATGTCACCCCCTGGCCAGAGACAGAAAGCTGTTAAACTGGAGTCTTATTATAAGAGCACATTCAAGGGTAGATGTAATACTTATACCCAAAAGTGGAATCGCAGGGTCATACGGCGTTAGGCAATGGGAAGGGTCAATCACCCATTTGCAAAGTGGTTACTTTTTAATCTGCCGGATTATATGCCCTCCCCTTCTGGTGAGTTCATAGTAAGGGGGCACTTTATAAAAAGTTGTGTACAAAAGAAAATTCCTAAGCTATCAGTAGAAATATAACGTCTTATAGAATACAAAGGCAGAAATACATTTTGTGATTTTCTTAAATTTATTAATTTTGAATTTAGATTCCACTAAATGTAGGAACAGCTTAGGAATCAGAATAGAGCTGTTTCCTATTGAGGAAAGACCCTTCTGAATGGCTCTCTCTAGATGCTTTGCCTCAGGAGGGTTTTCAGTGTTGGCAGAAGGAGGCAGACACTGTTATCGGTCTTAAGTGAATATTGTTCTCTGTCATTCTCTCATATAATCTTTTCATGGTCTTCAGGAGTAACCTAACACATGCATATTGACGTAATTTACAAAGTACTGAGGAAGACCTCCCAAGAACTCTTGAGTGTTTCCTTTGTGTCCTTCTTTCCTTTGCAATTCTTTCCACTCAGCTCAGAGTTAACTGGCATTACCTGAGGTTTCCCTGCATGCACCGAGATGTCACTCACAACATGCAGCAGAAGCTAGTGAAATGAGAGTTTACTTTACAGGCTTACCTATTTCAACCAATGCAGCTTGATAGCTAATGAACTAAGAACAGTTTATTATGCAATTTCCTCTCTCTATTTTGCAGACAGGAGTGGGTTACACATGTTCTATTTCATTTCATCTCATTTAGCAACAAACCGAATGTCACTTTTTAAGCATACAAATTGTCAATTTTATTCCACTTTATATATCAACATGGCGCTCTCCCACGGGTAAAGCCAGGATTTCATGATGTGTACACTTTGTGTAAACCCTATTCAGAGCCCGGGCCTCCCTCTACATGAATTCCTCTTACTAGCAGGGAGTCTCTGTATGCAGCCAGAACTCCAGTGGCAATAAATATGGAACGCTGGCATTGGGACTTAACAGGATCTTAAAGCATGTGTTGGGTTGCAGGAGGTTTTCCTATGTTATAATGAAGAGGTGGAATGTTCTGCCAGTGAGGCTTTTTTGAAGCAAAATCCATCAGGTAAAACAGGACTCAAAACTTAAGTGTCAGGGGAGGCTGGTGAGACTGGGAATGAGAAATTAGGTCATGCCTCAGTCACTGTAAATTGTAGAGAAAATATGCTGATTGCTGAGTCCAGCTTTTAATCCTTTGCTAGCTTCTTAGCAAGCCTGAGATGTGCTGTGTCCTGGCAGGTGGCTCACCACGGGGACTAATCTGGGAGCATTCAATTGCACAGAGAGCTCCTAATCCCTGGCAGTTAATGGTCCTGACTGAACTGATTGTCCGGCATTACCCACAGGCCCAGGGAACATTGTTTGGGACCCAAGACCAACTCAACAAGGTGGAATTGGGACTGGAGGTATTGTCGCCAGCCTCAAGGTCCAGAGGCCAGGCAGAAAAGGGCTGAGGGCCGCAGCTAAAAGCTAGAATGGTCTGCTAAATCTTCCGGAACACACCCTCCCATGAGCCGGCATCTTGCTCTTCTTCTTGCATTATGAAGATATATACAAACTGCATCGGTAGAGAGCAGCCATGAGCAACATCTGCAAAGAGAACTAATTTGCTGCAAACATCTGTAGGTGGCCACTCCTCGTCTTTTGCTAGGTGGGAAATAACTTACCCAATCGCAAGGGAAATTGATGTGCTGCGTTATATTTTCCCACACTATCTCAGGAACATTTGGCATTGTGCGCTATTATTTTCCCGCATGTGCTTTAATATGAAACTATGTCTTCAATTGCTGAAGATTGCATTACTTAGCTTGGCCTACTTCCTAACCATTGGATAAAATTGTTACTCTGGGAAGATGTGTCACATTCATCTCCTGGGATTGTGCACCGGCACTCAACCCCATACCCTTAGGTATCCACATAATCCAATCTGAGAAGATCTCTATGAGAATAAAGTGCACTGGGCTGAGGGAATATTCCTTTCCGTGCTCCGGCTCGGCGGGCTCATACCTAATCTTTAATGAAGGTGCATGGGAAGTCTTTTTTCAACCTTCTTACTTATTAAATTTTGCTCCGGAACTTTTGAAAATTTGAAAGTTTTGCTCGCAAATCTCAATCTGAGACTTTCAAGGAACAAATAAAACTCTAGAAATGCATTCTCCACTTATATTTAACATTGGCAGATAGATGACTGCATATTGTGTTTGTATCAATGTGTGGTCAAGCAAAATATTTGCTTGAATTAGGTAATCTAGAGATGAACTATAAAGATATTTATTTTATTCTTATGTTTCTGCAAAGCCTCTCTGGTTATCTTAAACGCTCCTATTTTGAAATATTTGTTGGAAGCCATTAAAACTGCTGTGCATCTGATTTGTTCAGTGTTAATCTAAACCAAGTTAAAACCTTTGTCAGTCCACAACTAGTTCAGTTGCTTGAGAAGCAGGACACATTTCTGTCTTTCTCTTGAAAGGTCCTCTCCAGACAGCTCTGTTTTCTCCCAAACAGGCGGGGATGATCTTCGTTGCGTTTTCCCCTCCTCCCCCCGTAGCAGGTAAGGGTCTAGGAGACCCGGCTCTAAGCTCTGGATTGTCTGATCCTTACACACTCTTCCACCTCCAGCTCATGCTCAACCTCATCTGGAGTCTTTCTCATCTATGCATGTCAGGGCTATTTCCCTTATCTGAATCTCTGTCAGAATGAATTTCGTTTTAAGACAGAGCTTCATGGTACAGTCCTGACTCTGGCTGATCAGTACTACCTCAGTCTCTCAAGTGCTGGGATTGTCAGTCATCATGCCCGGCTCCAGTCCATGGGAAATTTGGTTTGTCACTTTCACTTGACATTGTTATGTTCATCCATATATACATTGTATTTCACTCATCTTTATGCACGCGTGTTTCGTCTTCCCAGATGGTTTCATGAGTCTCTTGGGAGGTGTTGCCTGTTTTACATCATCCTTTCCTTATCACTTTCTTATTAAAGTGCCCCAACTAGCTATTAATGAAAAGATGACTAAATGATGAATTTCATATACTTATTATTATTATTATTACTATTATTGTTGTTGATTTTGCTGGAAGCTAAGATGGCTAAGACCCAGCATCTGTTTTTACTGGGTTTTATTTATTTATTGGTTTTCACTTGTTCACTGGTTTTACTCGTTTATTTACTATTAAGTGGGAGGCATTGACTACTTAGTGTCAGAAACTGCAAATTTTAAGTTTTTTTGTTTTCAAAAATTAATCAAAGAAATTTTATGTTATTTATGTATATAATTTGTTCTTCTGTTGCCCCTTAGTCTCTATATTATATTATATATATATTATGCATAACTGAGATTAAAGTTAGTCAAAAGCAGATTCAACTCTGTAAATTTTGAATACTTCCTTAGTAAGGTTTCTCAATCCCTTTCATGAAGTTAATTGATCTTTGTACCAGTTAGACGCAGGTGTCAAATGGACAATTGGGCCTTCAGACAGACCTGTGAAGACTTATGTAGTTACAGCAAGGCCAGACCAGCCCATGAGTGAAGGTCTAGTTGATGTGGGAAGACTCAGACGACAGGTGGAAGGACTGTTCCCTGGCGAGTGACAAGTGAAGAGAGCTTGTTCGGTACTTTTGGTAGCCTGGCCAGTAGGACAGTTTGCCCCTCTCTCGGTCCTTCCTCTGGGTGCGGCGCGGCCAGCTCCCTTTAGCTTTGATGCTGGCGTGAACTCTCCAGTGATGATGATGATGAACTACAACTTAGAATCATAAATTAGCGTAAAACTCCTTGTTCTCCTGAGTGGTGTGGGTCTCGTAGTCATACAGCAAATGGAAGCTGAAACCACCACAATCCTGGCTTATATGTTCTTTTTACATCTAGGCAAACTAGGGTTCTAAATTGGAGAAAGTTTATGAGACTCAAATCCTCCAGCATGCATGGATGAGTTAAATCCTAATTTACCTCCTCAGGCAAGATTCCAAGCCCTGTGTCATTGTGCTATGCCGACATGTACAGACTCCTTCAGAAGGTTTTTTAGGAAGGGCTTCTATAGATTTTTTTTTATCATTTTCCTGTACCAAACTCTAAGCAGGCTATAAATTTAGTCTTCTGTGTCCATACAGAATGATAACACAGAAAGAGTCACCGCAAATATTTAAAGCTAGGACTCTCCCTCTTTCTCCCATATGTACCCTTTTAGCACTATCCCTTAGAGATCAAGATTTCAAAAAAAAAAATGATCCAGAAAGATTATCTATACTATGGAAAAGGAAAAAGGAAAAAAGGAAAAAGAAGAAAGAAGAGAGAGAGCTAAGGAAAAGCAAGGCCAAGCAACAATGAAGAAGAGAAGCAGTTCATCTGAGAAAACTAGTGACAGATGCAACAGAAGTGATGGGGGCTGTCATAATTGGGCACAGGTGTCAACTCGACGGTTGAGGGTTTGAGCTCTGGGCACATTTGTGGAGAATTAGTGGTTGAGTTAGGCCCAGAGCAAACCTGTAGGAGATTGTCTAGCTGATGGGCAAGGCCCAGCCCATGGTGGGTGAGATTAGGCCCAGGAATAAAATAGACAGCTGGTTGAGAGAGTTGGCCAGACATGATGGTCTAGTAAGTAAGGATCGTCCCTCTTTCAGCTATTATGTGGTGATAGTGTGGCAAGTTCCTTTGGCCTGATGTTGGTGCGTGCTCAAGCTGGACTGAGAACTGTAACCAGACTATCAGTAAGAAAATAAATTCCTTGTTCCCGTAAGCCATTTAATGGTCATTTATCAGCAATCATGCAGGTAAACTGCAACAGGGCAGAAGAGGCAGAAGTACAAAGAATTTGGGGGGCTTGAGGACCAAGCTCAAACACTGAAATGAATTTGGAGGACAAGGATAGAAGACATTGGCAGAGAAATACAGAAATTAAGTTGTTTTTTTTTTCTGGAGAGTGGTTTCCTGCCACCTCGTTTGAAGAGAAGACCACTCAATGCTTTTTAGAATCCAAAAACTCGCAAGCTAGCACAGCTGTGCAAAGCATAAGAGAAGAAATGGGTGTGCTTACTTATTTTTGTTTTGACCTCTTCTGTGAGATGGGATGAGAGCAGCTTTTCTGATCACATATGATGGGCAATCATAGTTATATCACTTTTTTAGTAGACACTCCAAATAGAACCAAGATATTAAGAAAAAAAGCATCCTATGGTTACTTGGAGAATTACAAAAATGGTAGCACCTTTTTATTTCTCTATTAGTGGTTCAATTGTCAGAGGAAGACAAGCTGCATGCATTTCAGAGAGCTTGCAAAACACAGAAAAGTTAAAGAGATAAAACAGAACAAACTTAATAACCAAATGAAAAAATATGACTGACCTTTTGTGTTTCATTTAGAAACTTTCGCTCCTTCTTTGGGTTGCTGACTGGAGGTGTGCAAGATCACAGATGTTTTGGTTTATGACGGTACTGGAAGGTTTTAATTTCTTTGTTGACAATGAAATTTTTATCTTATTTATTGTTTATAGAATGAAAGGAAAATTTATCTTGTCATGGCTTGAACTTGTCCTTATTTGCACAGATTTTTTTATTCCTGCCCTTATGTTAGTCCAGATTCTTTGTCTGTAAATGACAGAAACTAGCTTGAACCAATTTAAGCAAAAAACAGAATTTGTTGCATAAGATACAGAGGTGATCGTAAAACTTAGGAAGGAGATACACGTGAACTGAAAAAGCAGGAATAAGAAAGGTGCGAGAAATGTCCCTTGTTGGTTAAATTTAGTTTTCTGAAAGTCTCTTCATATGCCTTTATGCATATAAAAGCCAGTTTTTAATTCTCAGTCATATTATAGCAACATTAATAACATTAGGCAAACAGTAGAAGTAGCTCATGTCCCTTGATGGATGAATGGATGTACAAAGTATGCCTCAGTCACACAGTGAAATATTATTTAGCCATAAACAAGACTTGTTGCCACATGGGATGTAAGTGAAATAAACTGATCCCCAAATCATACTCTATGATTCCATTCACATCAAATACTGTCATGATTTGAATGTACGTGTTCCCTCACAGGCCCATGTGTTTGCATCCTAAGTTGATGTTAATGTTTGGGAAGGTCATGGAGCCTTGCTGGAGAAAGGCACATCCCAGTGGACCGACCTTGAGGTTGGCCTTGTTTAGCTGGCAGTCTGCTCTTGAAGTCTGCTGTCTGCTCTCTGGGCCTCCATGATGTCTGGGGTCACGTGAGCTACCTCTAGCTTCTGTTACCTGCCATGCCCTCTCTGCCAGATGGACCGTATCTCCCCTCTGGAACCATACGCCAAATAAATCTCCCTTGGGTTGCTTGAGTCTAAGTGCTATGTCACAGAACAGAAAGAGAACCAGAACAGATGCAATAGCTGGATACCATCAAATGACTGTTTCTGAGGAATGGGAATGAAAAGAGGGGGAAGGGAGTTGTGTCATGGATAAGAAAAAGCTTTTATAGCATGGTGACATGTATGTAGTTAGTAATATTAAAGTGTCCATGTAAACATTAAGTTGGCAAACTTTACATGCATTTCACCGTATTTTTCAAAGTAAACAATTGCAAATGTTTAATTTGATTTTAAGTATGTAAACAAATTTGTTAAGCACTAAATTCACCAAATTGCAGATACATTTGTGGACAATCAGAATCAGCCTCTGATAGGTATCAGTATATGTCCAACTATTTAAAAGAGACTGCTTGGGAAGGACTGCTACCTAATAAAAAATAAAGTACCATTTTGATGTGAAAAACCCAGTTTTTATTTTCGTTTGCTTCTGGTTTAATTGAGCATGAGCAAGAAGGAAGTAAGGTTCACCTCAAGCAAACATGGCCACCAAAGGGTAAGACTATTGTTCCAACAAGAAGCTAAATTCTTGCAGGGCCAGAAAGGACTGTTGGGATTCCTCAGACAACAACTTCACACAGATGCTGAACTGAGATACTTTGGTGAGGATCTTGAGTCTTCTTTGTTCCAAAGAAAGGGAAAGGAGTTAATGAGCCCACAGGAAAGCGGAAAGCCAAACATCTGGAAAAGCTCTCACTAGCATTAGGTATAAATTAAAGCAGAGAATGCATGTGGATGGAAAGTCAGAACAGGAAAGAAAGCCCGTGAAACCAGAGGGCAAGAATTTTGAAGAGTCTGAGATTCGTTGTGTGCGTAAAAAACCAGATCAAATTCTGCTTGTTTACAGCGGCTCCAAGGACTTAATCCCTGCCACATTTCAAGGGTCTTGGCTCAGATCACTGCTTCTATTTGTTAGCATCCAATTTGGTCGAAAACAATTTGCCTAAAACCAAACTGGTAAAAAATAATCAAACATGACTATTCTTTTGTAATTGGCTGTTCATGTATTATTAATGTTGAAAAACAGTGGAAGGTGTTTAGAATTTTAATGCTTTGTTTTCTTCCCTTTTCAGGGTTTTTTCCCTAACTTTTATTTTTAATTTATGATGCATTTTCATCCAATTATGTTTGTTTTTCTTATTTAGCAATACTTTTATGATTTTGTGCCAAATTGCTCAAAACAAATTAGTGTAAAATTTGTTTTAATTAGTCACTTGTTCTTTTGTGAGTAGGATGTACCATAAAGGAATCTGGAGAATTAAAAGTGTGATGTATCAAAAGGTGATAAAAGAATGCAGGCACTTGGGCATCTTTGTAGCTGTGTCATTCACCACATTCTAGATCATGCTGCATTGAACATTTCCATCTCAAAGACTTTCAACTATCAAACCAATGTGGTAATTATCTAAGTCAGAAAAACTAGCACATGTTTCTCTCCTTATTTCCTTTAGTAAAGATACGAAAGGATCCTAAGATATTTACTTCAAGGATTTTATGGGGCTGGGAATATGGTTCATTTAGTAAAGTGCTTGCTGTGTAAGTATGAGGACCTGAGTTCAATCCTCAGAACTGGTGTAAGAAACAAACAGGGAGAGGTGGTTCCTGCTTTTAATTCTAGCACTGGTGACTTGGAAACAGGTAGATACCAGGTATTCTCTGGACAGCTAGGGAGTTTCAGGCTAATAAAAGCATTGTCTTAAGAAAATGATCAACTGAGTTTGAGGGATGATATGGAAGGTTGTCTGTCCTCTGGTCTCTACATATGCTACATGCATGCACAGAAACCTGCACATGCTCTGGCAGACATATGTGTACTTGTATACTGCACATATAAGCATGGACGCATACGCACACACACACACACACACACACACACACACACACACACACACACACACACAAATTTTACTCATGCAACATTTTACATATTTTTCTTGTTTGACATATTTTAGTCCCAGCCAAATCAAACTCTGCTTGTTTACAGCTATCTGAGGAGTCACACCGAGCCTTTCACATCTTTCTCATTACAAATTTGATCTGTAAAAGGAAAAAAAAATCTCGGCTCTCACCTCAAAGAGATTAGAGGCAGTTTATTCTGGAGCCAAATATGAGTGACCATGGCCAGGAACACAGATTCAGGTTGCTCCAAATTACATGTGATCCACTGTGGTAACAGTTTTACAGGGTTTTTTTTTTAAAGTCACAGAACAAAGAAAACCATAGATCAAGGCAGCTTTTAAATAAATACATTGGTGGAAGTATCAAGTGGACAGTTCACAGCAAAGTGGGGCCCTCTACATTGTGGCTTTAAATGTTATCTGAGAACACTGTTTCCTTTTGGTTGGGGTCTGCCAAGTTAATACATTTCAAAAGGTTTTCCTGGACAGACACAAAGGAAGGGCAAGGCTATCTAGAGCCTGCAACATTCCAATGCTCTCCATAGTCATTAAAATTCTAATCAGCCTAGTTAGTTGGTAGGACGATTTCCTTCCAGGAACTAACTGAAGGCAATCTTGTAAACTTTATGAAAAGCTTTAGAATCGTGCAGCGAATGGAGCACAGGGCCTGGGATGGAGCTCAGTTGATGGGGGGCTTATCCCACAACCGTGAGTCAAGGGCTGGATCCCCAGCAAAAAAAACCAGGTGTGGATGCCACACACTCCTAAGCTCATCACTTGGGAAGTGTAGGCAGGAGAACTGGAAAGTTAAAAATCAACTTCTGTGCCTATAGAGCGACTTTAGGGCAGTCTGAGATATTCAAGGAGTTATATCTCCTGAAGTTTAAATGAAAAAAGTTCTCCCTGGGTAAAAAGTAAAGCTAAACATTTTAAAAGGCAAAATGAAAAGAAAAAGAGGCAAGAAAGCATAGCAAAAAGATCATTACAAAAGTACAGAAAATGCTGGAAAAAATTATATTATGCTCTGAAAGTGGCTAAGTCATATTAACATCCACTTTGAAATTTCGATTTTAGAGTAATTCACTTTCCAATAAATAAACCATAGCCGATGTATTTGGCCATGAATTAGAAATGTGGAAGAAAAGTAACCTTTGTTCACCTCCAAATTCCAAAAAAGAAGGATAAAAAGGTTTAATCACTCATGCAAACTTGCAAAACTCATAACTGCAACAAAATTACTAGAGTGGATATATTTGTCAGGTAATATTTGGGACTAATTCATTTTATGCAACAACTTGACTTTTAGAAAATTGTTTTAGGTCGATCTGTTTTTGACAATTAGCTCACTTTAAGTTCATGCCCAGCCGCCTGGCATTCCTCTTTGTTAAAAGCTATCAGTAGAATAGCCAGATTCACCCTTTCCCATTAGTTGCTGAAATCAAATTGGAGAGGATGTTCTTATCGGGATTTATCTGTAGCTGGCCATTAGGTGATTCACCATCATTCAGTCTGATCTCTGGCCTTGCCAACTGAGGAACTGAGAGCCTGGGCATATGTCCTGCCAAACTTAATGGCCAGTGATTGGCAAAAAAAATGGAGCCTGAAAATGAACCTTGTGTTTCTGCTACAATATTCACCACTAGGGGAAATTTGCTCTTCTCAATCCTGCTTCTACTCTTTGGCTTGAATTAAAGCATAGGATTCAAAAATCCTGATTATAAGTTGGCTAACCCGTGCTAAGAAGGTGACTGTTGTGTGGACCTGCCTGACTCCTTCAAAATATCAGGTATGAATAACAGCCAATACTGGTATAGTACCGATCTATGCCATCTACTGTGCTGAGTGCTTCGTACATTTTCTCCTTTAGCTCTGAAATGAACACTGTGTAATAGGTACTGTTTAACATCCTTTTCGGGAAGTAGAATGAAAAAGAATCTTTCACCCAAAGAGTCCATCCCTGTACTTGCTTCCCTGAAAACATGACATCATGGAATTTTTTGGTGTAGTCCCACTCCCTCTGAATTCAAGATTCTGTAATCAGCTTCCATGTCAGACCATACTAGGTGTTATTATACCAGGGCTGAGTTTCAGCAACAATGTGTATTGTACATTTCTATTTGTTCTCCCTTTTTTTCTCTCTTTCCTCTCTCTCTCTCTCTCAATGCTGTTGTCATAAGTCTGATCTATTTATTTTGTAAACAGATGAGAGACCATGTGGAGCCCTGACTCAACTAAATCATCCCGAATCAGTTTCCATCCATTTGATCCTGAAATATGCAAAAGAAGTAAGTCAAAGTTGGTAGGTTCAAGGCTGATGAAACCACGTGACTTGATGGTTCGAGAACATGGACATCGGATCAGATGACAGATCCACGAAAAATCCAGCTGAGACCCCAGGAACTATTGAGTTGAGACCATGGAGGACAGACAATTGAGCCAAGCAACTGGTAGTCAAAAGAAGTGCTCTTTGTTTTAAGCCAGTGAGTTTTGGTGTTGCTAACATTACATGACAAGAGATGCCAGATTGTCAGCTGTCCATTTTCTGCCTTCAAAAAGCATACATAGTTTCAAAACTAACAGGTAATTTGACCTAGACAGTCTGATTCCAGTCTCCATGATTTCCAACCCATATGCCACGTGGCATGGTGAGGGTCAACTAAGTCTCCTCCCACAACAGTGAGGGGTGGACCTACCATCATCTGTACTACCATTAATGCTGAACTGTTCACAGTGACAAGACAGAACAAGGTGCCATGTCTTCCCACTGAAGACTTAGTCTTTCATGGACAGCCTCAGTCCCATCCCATTTCACTCATTTCTTTTTTCTTTTTTATTCTTTTAGAATCTCATTCAGCAGTAGAGTGAATTTGTGATATGTTCACATCCTCATTCCCCATGCCATCTTCCCCCCTCTTCCCATTACGACTCTTCTTATTCCCTGCCAGTCACCCCCCTATTTTCTTGTCTTTTCGCATGTGTGGCACAGTGAGTTCTTATTTGGGTTGCCTTTGATGGCACGTGCCTGAGCATTTGCTGGAGTCTGAATATTATCAGTGAGTATAACACTGAAGAAAACATCATCCCCTCTCCCTGATCCAGCATTAATCCTCGGGAGTCTCTCAGGGATGTGTGGGGCCTCTTAAGATCACTCTCCTTCTATGGTAAAATGGTGATAGGCCAAATATGGTGCAAGTCTTGTGGAAGTGCACAGAGCTGTACTTCCTGGGTTCATGTCATGTTCAGAAGATACTGTGGACACCCTCCTCCCTTTCTTCAGGCGCTTACCTTCCTACTACCCCTTCTTCAGTGATGTTCCTTGAGCTTTGGGGGAGGGTATAATATCAATATCCTGATTAGGGCCAAACAACCCTTAACCATGATTCAAAATTCATGGTAAGCATCCTATATCTCCCAGCTTTTTCTCAGCTCAGGAACCAACAGACCTTCTCTTGATCTATTTACCCCATCTCCTAATAGCTGCATCTGCCAGGGCATTGCAGGAGCAGCAAAACCAAAAAAAAAAAAAAAAAAAAAAATCAACGAACCATAATTCAGAACATCAGAGACTCTGTATCAACCACCTGGAACTAGGCCAGCCTAATCTCTCCCCATCCTGAAGCTCAGAGAAATTTGCGGACGAGGGGGCAGTAAGAGTGTAAGAGCACAAGGATGGGAGGAGCAATGATATGCAAGATACTCCACACAAGTTAGAGCCGAAGTAATCATAATAGGATTTTGCATGACCTGTGCTATGTCCAATACATTATTGACCCCACAAAGTCTAGCATGGACTAAAGGCACTAGGATCCTTGGAGGCTAGGGACTGACAGTCACAGTAGTGTTCCTAAGCTTAAGGGGAACATAGGAAAGGGTTCTGGGAAATGTCCCTGGGTCTTTGTACCTCATTGGAGAAGAGAACCCAGAGGAGAGTTTGGCATGCACAGTAAAGGATGCTTCGGGGATTGGGAGGGGAGGCACTTGGGGATGGGAAGGGAGGGGAGACGGGAGGGGGGAGCAGGGGGTCGGGGGAGGTGGAGGGAGGGGACCGGTGTACCTGTTAAGTCTGTATGAGCAGAAATAATAATAAAAAAAGAAAAAAAAAAAAGAAATGTGTCAATATGTGAGGAGTGAGCCATGAAAAAATCTTATCCATCCCAGTACCATAATTTCTTAAACCATGCCACCTCTTCATTCATACTTCCTTTGCTATACCATTTCTTTGAATTTCTTTTCTCACCAAGACTTTTTTTACTTACTACTACAGCCTCGATTTATAACTAAGATCTATATACTTCTGCTCTAGTCAAATTCTTTTCAATAGAAGGGATTGAAATCTATTAGATTAGCTTAAACTAATGGGTACTTAAGTTGTTCTCAGAGATTCGTCACAGGACTCTGGGCCAGTTGTGTCTCTGGTGGATACACTCTGCTTATTTCAGTCTATATACTTTCCTCTACATAAAGGTTTTAATCGACACACATAAATCAGAGCACATAGTTCTGTAGTTCCCAGTTTCTTAAAGAATTCATGCAACTTTGAGATCTTTCTCTTCCTCAGGTTAATTTAGGGACTGACCATCCCTGACTAAAGCAACTGGAGCCATAGAAGGAGACAGCTGATTCTGTCTCTGTCACATACCACTTCTGGACAGTGTCCTCCACGGGCAAACCAATGATCCTATATGGATTCAGAGCCGTTTTGGCTATAGCAGGTATGAAAATGGTCAGGTGACACAACGCGGCAGACCTCCACTACCTCGTCTTCCCTAGAAGCAATATTTACTCCCCGCCCGGCTTGACGGGCCAACCGAGTTACATGGAGGAGACGCAACAGCGTCCACAAAATTCCGACGATTTTCATTTGGATTTTTGCCTCCTTCATCTGTGCATCAAGGCATGACTCGTGGTACCTTCTCAAATCATGGCTCTAAAGTGAAATTCATGAACCTCTTTGGATGGGACACATCAAAGCTTATCTTCTTCTCCAGTGGGTCTTTGCTTTCAGTATTCTCTTCTTCCATGTACATTCTTTTGGCGGAAAACAAGGGTTGAAACCATGTCTATTGATGGAGAGTCACTATCCCATACTCTAATACGGATGTTTTTTAAGGAATTTTAAAATCAAATTTTAGTTTGATAATGATCATTGACAGTTTAGTGCTTGCTTTTGTAGCCTTTCCTCTCTCAGTCATACTATTTTGGATCACCTCACTGTGGTGTCTATAAACCATCTATAGATGGTTTATGCTATGTTATGGAAGGAAGATGAACCTTTTATCTTTCCATGCTCTTGGAAGGAACACATTTTCTTTAGTCCTCACATGCCCTGTGACACTTGATGCAAGATTAGCACACAGTAGGCAGACATGTTGAGGCACAGTTACATTGAGCACCAGCTGTCATATCATGGGATCGCCAGTGTGAATGTTGACTGTGGGGAGCCATGGAAACAGGATTATCTTTTCATCAGAGCAAAACGTTGGCTCTTTGATCTTTTCCCTTGACAAAGATTTAAGCGTCTTGGGCACTTTCATTCAATTAATGTTAATAGCAGTGCTTCCAACAAACATAGCACATAAGAAGGGTAAGAGACAAAGACAACTTGCAAAACTACTTTTATTAAAATGTAAGCTGCAGCCATCTGAGCCCTTCCATCCTTTAATAAGCAGGGATATGATCTGAGTAGTTTTCCCCACCCGCCCCAAAGGTCGGGAGGCCAGGTGACCTCTGAATCCCACTTTTGTCCTACCCAAGGCAAAGGCTCAACCTTCAGGATAGACTCACTTCCTCCTTCCCCTCCTCGCCTTTCACTTTTGTAGTTCCTTGATCCCAGAAGGACCAGAGCAGGGCTGCCTCCTGATTATCTGTTTCCACCAGATTTGCCACCTTTTACCTTTCATAGGATCCCTCCTTCTAAATCTTATTTTGTGTGTTCAGAGCTAAACCTTCTAAACTTTGAGGCAGACTACGGTAACACAGAAAAGAAAAATCAAAGAACATATCAATACTACATTTATCACTGCAAATGTCTGCTTCTCAGCACCTGGGATCAAACGCTAGATTTATCAGTTGTGTGGGCTCAATCAAGTACTTCACCTCTTTCAGCATCAGATTTATAGTCTATGGAACTAACAGTACTTACCATATAGATGCAATTCACAAAAACCAACAAATCATTATCATCATTTCTCACATATTGGAAGTGCTCCAAGATTTAGTTATTATTATCGATATTCTCATTAGCAATTACATTGTTATCACTTCACCCATAGCATAATTCCATTCAGTGACAGCTCACTAAATTTAATCTAAATTCTAAACTTGTGCTAAAACCTGTAGGAGATATAAAGAGGAATGAACTTTGGCGCCAAATTGAAAGGCGATGAGAATCTGCTGAGGTTGAGATACATACACAAAGTATTGTGCTGTCTGCTGGGAGAAGATAAAAGCTGCACTTGAAGTGTAACTCAGTGTTAGTAGAAGTGGGAAGTTACAGTTGAGTCTGATAAAGCTTTATTGAGTGGTAATATTTTTAAAAAACTTTATTTATTTTGTGTGTCCTGTGTGTGTGTGTGTGTGTGTGTGTGTGTGTGTGTGTGTGTGTATCAGAGGGCACTGTGTGTCCCTGTGGAGGACCAAGGGTGACTTCAGGAATCATTCTGGGTTGTTTTTACCTCCTGTTTTCTTTGCTCTTGGATTTCCCAGACTCCGCCCACCAGGGCGCAGAGTGCAGGCTGCCGCCATTCCTCCTGATGTTTTATAAATGGGACCTGGGATCTGAACTCAGGATCTTCTGCTTGTGAGGCAGTCTTAACCCTTGAGCCATCTCTCCAGCTCAGGAGTTACTTCTTAAATTAAGCTATGATGAGCAAAAAGGCTGAGGAAGAAGCTCAGTGGTGGACTACTTGTTTAGCAAGCATAGGGCTCTGAGTTCAAACTTAAGCACCACACACACACGCACACACACACACACACACACACACAGAGTTGAAGGAGACTAGACAGAAGAGAAAACGCTGTAGTTTGAGCAAATGTCATGAGGCCTAACAATGAATACTTACAATGAAATATCACATAATCGTTTCCTGTCATTTGACATTTTTATTGGAATTCCAGTCATCTGATTATTTTGGTCATTCATGTGCAAGTGGAAGTTTTTCAGGGAACCCTGTGAATCAGTACTTTCCAAAGTATGTTGGCCAACGGAAATTCTACATCACCATCAGGTGTATTTTCATATTGAAAAAGCATTATATTGTCCTTTTGCATTCTGCTAGTAATCTCCTCAAATTCACAACCTAACTACTAATGCATGCTATATATTTTTGGGTTCTCTCTCCCTCTCTCTTTCTAGTGCATTTACATGAAAGTATGTATGTGTATGCATGCATATGTGTGTGTGTGGTGCATTTGCATGAGTGTGTGTGCATGTACATGTATGTATATATGTATGTGTGTGTGTGGTGCATTTGTACAAGCATGTGTCTGTGTGTGTGCATGTACGTATGTGTATGTGCATGTATGCATGTGTTGCATTTGTATGAGTATGTGTGTATATGCATGTAATGTATGTGTGTTGCACTTGTGTGTGTGTATATATCCATGCACTTTTGTGCATTTGTATGTGTGTATGTGTGTATACACTCATGTATGTATGTATACATGTATGTGTGTGTGGTGCATTTGTATGAATGTGTGTGTGCATGCCTATATATGTGTTTGTGGTGCATTTGTATGAGTGTGTGTGTATATGCATGCCCATATACATGTGTGTGTCTGTTGTATTTGTATGAGTTGTGGATGTGTATGTATGCATGCCCATATATGTGTCTATGTGTGGTGCATTTGTATGAGTGTGTGTGTTTGTGTGTTTGTATGCATGCCCATATGTGTGTGTGTGGGGTTGCATTTGCATGAGTTGTGGGTGTGTGTGCTCATGGACTCGGAGGCCAGAAGAGGACAGTGTATCTCACTCTGCCATCATCTGTCTAATTCGCTTGATACAGGGCCGCTCACCGCACCTGGCCAGGGCTAGTGGGCAGCAGGCTGCAGGGATCCTCCTGTCCCCGCCTTCGGCTCCAGCACCAGCTTACAGACAGGGATGCAATAACCCATCTGCGTGTGCTGTTCTGGCGGGTCTGACCTCAGGGCCCCACGCTTGCACACCAAGGGCTCCGACCCCAGAGCACGCTGCTGGAAGGCCCATTTTAGGTTTTCTCAAGTCATCAAATCCAGCATGACACCAGATTGCCTAAGTCATGACATATGATTCAGAACAAGAAAAAGCAGACATCTCCATCAGTAATCCACATTGGCTGTGGTGTCATTCAGCTCATGTGTCTACAGTGTCCAGGGAAGGAGAAAGGACATGACAGTTAATGAGTTCACCTGAAAATCACATCATTCCATTCGTGTGTGTGTGTGTGTGTGTGTGTGTGTGTGTGTGTGTGTGTGTACGTGTGCTTTTGTGTCTGTGTGTATGTTCTTTTGTCCAAAGAGGATAACACATAATCCTAAAGGATTAATAAGTAAGTTACAATGTACTTAAAGAAGGACAGAAATATTTTTTGGGTATTTGTCAATAGTCCAAACCTCTACCATAATTATATTACTAAAAAGCAAGCAGAATATTCAGCCTTTAATGTACCCAGAATACTGACCTTGTTTTTCCAGTAATTTCATATTAGTGTTTCGTGAATTCATATTAGTAAATCTTTATATACACTAAGGACTCTCTTAATTATTTGTAAATAGACACTGATATAGGACTGGCATCCACAGACCTGATTAGCATGTAAAATGATCTTAAATGTCCTCAGTATAGTAGACAAGGTAATGATCATTATTCCTGCTCTTTGTTGATCACCTACCACATGTCACTTGTACTCTGCTTTCAAGCCAATGTGCTCATTTAATTCTCGTGAGAGAAATTCCCAGAGATGAGCAATACCATTCCTACTTTATAGCTGAAGTTGTTGGGACTCAATGAGATTGAATGATTTATACCCGGCCTCACCACTAAGTAGAAGTACTGGGGTTTGAATCTGAGCTGCGTGCTCCCGGGAGCCATTGTCCCTGCTTTTAGTTCCACATGTGGGTGTGATCAGAACCTCTCTGGGATCAAGCAGTTATCAGCCATGCCATGGGTTTCCGGAGCTACACAAGCTGCAGTATTTTGCTTCCCTTTCTACTTTCCCTCCTCTCTCCTGTCACCATCGCGTAATCCTAACCTAGGAGACAGTAAAGCTACTACTCTCTGACTTCTCATCTTTCTTCTATGTTCACTCATTCTCAAGCATGGTGTGCTAAATACATGACAAGAATCGATCTTTTGTTTGTTTGTTCGCTGCCTTGTTTTGTTGTTTGCATGAATATACATGTGTTTTACATATGGATGTGCATATGTGTGTACAAAAGGGCACCTGAATGTTTGTGCATTTGGAGATCTAAGGGTTATACCAGGAATGATCCTGGATTGCTCGTCCATCTTATTGCATTTTTCTGGGATTCCCAGACTCCGCCTTCCAGGGCTAGATCTGCAGGCTGCTGCCACATCCACCTGACATTTTTACATGGGACCTGGGGGTCCAAATTTAGGACCTTTTGCTTACAAGCCAAAGGTTTTAGCCACTAAGCCATCTCCCCGGCTCTTATCCTGACATAGACACATTCTCTTTTCGTCTTCTTTTACCTGTCTTTCTCCAAATCTAATATTAAAGCACTTTCACAAACACATACTTGTAAATCAGCAGAGTCATTTCTTTAACTAGACAACTTGCTCACAAGCCCAATGTGTGGGACATGTTCAGATCTGCTCTGATAGAGATGGGAAGAGATCTGGGACCCTCTGCACCTTACTTTACAATGTCTCTGTCTCCTTGAGCTACTAGTTCATCAACAAAGAGGTGGAGCGACCCCATGACATTGATGCCCGACTGTCCCCCAAGCTGACGTGTTGGTCCCAGGACTGCCCATGGGCATCTGCCCAGCGATGACTGACATTTCACCTGAGCTGCTTCTGTAACAATAACCCTGACAGCTGCTCAGGACAATGGAAATGTTCCACCTTCTGCTCTGTGACTAGTCTCTAGGTTATTGCCAGTGACTGTTTCAAAGCATGTCATAAACTACCCAATATGACTCTGTTCTGGAAGAATTTACAAGCGCTTCCCTGGACACAGCTGTGCTTTGGATCGATGACTTTTCAAGTGGGCTTAGTGCTCCAGCAGCTGCGTAAACCATGTGTCAAGCAAACATCATGAGGTGCTACCATTTGTTTACAATGCTTTGGGTTTTCCCATGCTAACCACACATTCCCCTCAGAAGAGCTTCACCAAAGGATGACGGCAGAAGGCGTTCTGGCCAGTAGCTTCCAACCAGGCAGTTTGGAAATTTTTATTTCCGGAACCAAAGCCTCCATTAATAAATGGAAAACTAGTCAGTCCAAAAGAACAGAACTCCCTGGCTTCTTTATGATAAAACAGCTCACGCTTTCAGTTGTACGTGGAACTCTCCCCACATCGAAAGTAACATCAGCTTGCTACACATAGTTAGTTTTCCCAGGGAATGTATTATACATGTTGTCGACTGCTTCTGGAGAACAAGTGGTTTAAGTTTTCGCATCACCACATGTCATAGCAGGAATATTGAATCCCATATCCTGTCTTACAGACCAAGCCAAGGCTGTCTGCCAGGCTGTGAGCTGCGATGGTTCTGGTCCATTCTTCTCTTCTACTGTGCTAGCCTTTGTCTTCTTCATTCTGCGAAGTCACTGGTCAGGTATCTTGCCTGTATCCTGCATCCACTCCTACCCCAACTGTGCTTCTAACACCACAATTCAATCAAATTGTTGTGAAACCCCGTGCGCTGTCAGAGCGTGGCCCAGTTCCCTGTCTGGATTCCTCAAGAATGCAGCACATCGAGGCTGTTTAATCACCTGCTAGTCAGTGCAATCATCATCTTAAACTGATGTTTGGATAGTCAGATATAACAAGTCCTGAAGAAGGACCATCACACAGGAATTCTTGTGGCACTGTGACTCTCACCATCGGTGGTGTTTGCGGCCCACACAGGATCTTGAGGAGATGGTTCAGGAGGTAAAGGCCTTGTCAGTCAAGCATGAGGACCACAATTTAGATCCCTAGTAACTCATGTAAATGCTCAGAAGACAGAGACAGGCGATCCTAGAGCAAGCCGGTTTGCTAGGTTGGCAAACCTTGGGTTTAAATGAGACTGTGCTTCAGTGAATATGTGTAGAGTGATCAAGGAAAGTATGTGACATCAACCTCGAGCCTCTATATGCAACCACCTCTGCATGCGCCACATATATAAAAAACCCATACATACACAGTAGCGCACGCACGCAATGCACATGGAACAAAATCAAAAGTGCAGCCAGGCCCCGTTCCCAGTTGTGTGACTCAGGCTGGGTAGGCCGGGCAGGGGATGATATAGGTTGCTGAGAGCCTAAATTTTTGAAAGCCTCGCCCTTCACGACTTTCACTTGCACAAGTTTATCCTCCATCAGAGTTTTCTATACCAGGCAAACATATTAGTCTACAAAGAGTTTGCTAAGTATGCTTCTCCGCCCTATAATGCTGATACGCTCATGAAGTCCAGCACACGTGTAGAATAAATTAGACATGCTAATGCTGCAAAGAGAAGGTTATGGAGGATGTGGTGACGATGCTCTTGTAGGGTTAATGTGACTTTCCTCAGTGTCGCTTTTAGAGTTCTACACGCACGGTCGCCATGTACAAGAACATGGGGTATCTCCCTAGACATGCTTTGGGCTGGTAGCAGCTATGAGTATGGAAATCACTCATTTCTCCTTCACCACAATGGTCCTAGTATTGCTTCCAAATGTACTGCCGCCGATTCACGGAGTTTAAGGCCATCTTCCAAGAACAGCAGTCAGCTGGGAGCCCGGGCCTCTGTGAGCAACGTCACCAGGATTACAGGGTCCGGGCTGCACCTAGACGCTCCCCCCGTGGTGATGCTGACGGTCCTCAACATGCCTCCAGCATCGCTTACACCCTTCATGTCTACTTTGCATCCCAAGTACACTGAACTCTAAGAAAGTTCCGTGTCGTGCTCTAAAGCATATCTGACATGCTTTCTGTCCTTAATCTTTAAATGACATTTGAAAGAACGCTCTCTTGTATGCTGGCAGCAACATCCAAAGAGCCAAATGGGCATCAGATACGGAGAGAACACTGGTCCTCTCTGGTAGCTGTAAGAAAACAAAATGTACTTTTTATTCAGCGCCTTCAGCTTAACGTATTCATGCACTGGTACCCAGATAGCTATCTGGATGCGTGGAGATGGTTTTGTAAATCTGGGTGATAAGTGGTTTTTATTTAAATGCAAAAATGATACCTTTGTCCTCAGATATTGACATTAAAAGGGATCTGCAGGGGACTGGAGCAGGAAGAAGGACATCAATGTGATCTCGCCACCTTGTGGCAGCTGCTTCATTTTCAGCTTCTCCGGAGTTCTGTGGGTGGAGAATTTCCAGGACTTTCTGGGAGTGATTGATCCTAGGTGGAGCTCACTCCTGAAGAACAGCGTCTATGTGTACTGAGGCACAGAGAGCATGCTTTTTCTGTGGCTGAGGATGTCCCCCCTCTTTTACAAGTTTTGCACATTAAGCACATCACAGCTGCTGGCCGTGTGCACACCACGGGCTCCCCTCCCCCAGCCTGGATGACCCAAAGCACCATGTAAAGTGTGGACGCGAAGAAGGAGCACTATGTACACTGCAGCTGGGAGAAATTCAAATCCTCTTTCAAGGTACCACTTTGTGGTCACTGACTCCATGCTACTTGCTGAGAAAGTGCGTTAGCACAAGATAGAGGGGCTAGCTCAAGCCACAAGTCATCATTTCTATTACGACTTCCCGCTTGCCACAGAGATAGCCTGTGAGCTGCACCGCCTCGTGCTTGCTCCAGTCCTGTCCAGGCCATGTGGCATCTCCGAGAAAGAATGAGCAAATGAAGTGGTGATATCTTCTGCAATTATAAACCCATAATGACCTCCCATAGAGCAAGTCTAGGGTTGGGAAATGCTTATATAGAAAGGGAAACTTCTACACAGCCCTTTCGCAAACACCGTTTTCTCAAGAAAAGAAAGGGACTTGGAGTTTAAATATAAATATGAAAAGGAACCGAGAAACCATAAAACTTCAAAAGCTGCAATATGCTGCATTAAAGCCAGGTTTGCTTCTCAGGTATATCAAAGTCACCGCAATGAGTACTTTCAGTAATTTATTGGAATCAAGGAGATAAGAGCGTTAAACATACTTATGCTTAGCAAGAACAGGCTGTGGGAGATGTGGGATTTTCTGATCAGAGAGAAGTAGAGTTAAATAAAGGAGCACAATTCTGAAAGCTCCCGGCCTACAACCCTGAAGCATTTAATATGACATAAGGCTACTCATCCACATTTATATGAAGAGGATGAGCCGGAAGAAAATAATTATCGGGGTCTGGGATGTAGTTCAGTTGGTAGATGTGCAACCGGCATGCCTAGAGCCCTGGTTCGATTTTTAGAACCGCATAGAACCCCATACTTCATATGTGGTGGAGTATGTTTCTAATCTAACCATTTGGGAAGTAGAGGCAGGAGGATGAGAATTCTGAGGTCATTCTCAGCTATACAGTGAGTTTGAGGTCAGCCGGGGCTCCATGAGACTGTCTCAAAAACAAAATGAGAGAAAAAAAGAAGAGTCAAAGAAAGGAAATACTAGGCAAAGATCCTGCAAGGAAAAACAGGGTGATTGTTCCCCATTTATAAAGAAAGGGGACGAAACAAGAAGCCTCTCAAGGCAACCTCAAGTATGCGAAGCTGTAGGACAAAGGAGCAGGATTGGGTGGCTGACACTGTGCTAGTTAGAGATAGAGATGTCAACCCGATGATTCAAGGCCCAGCTCTAAGCACATACGTGAAGAACCAGCAATCAAGACGAGCCCTGAGCAGGCCTGCAGGAGAGGGTCTAATGATGTAGGAAGCCCTGGCCTGTGACTCTGTGGGCAGAGGGATAAAATGGTTCAGTTCTCAGAAATCCCTGTGAATGGATACGGCGTGGCCAGTTCTCTCGGCGCCAGGTGTTGGTAAGGTCTCTCCTTCCAAGCTGGTTCATGAATTGTGATGGAGAATCATGAGCCAGAATAAGATCCCTTGTTCCCCTCAGCTGCTTGGTAGTGAACGTGTCAGCCATATGCAGACATGCTGCGAAAGAGTTGGTGAACAACTCTACCCAGTTAGCCAGGAACATGTCAGCAACAAAGGGTTTCAGGCCAACTCCTGCAACACATCACTTGCAGTCTGAGGGAGACTTTCCACAGGAGGAAAACCTGTTCTTGATAGAGTAGAAGCCATCGCATGAGATGAATCATAGCTGGGACTCACAGACAGATGTGGAAGACCAGGGAGGAAGCCCCAGGGATGTGAAAACATATTTGTGTGTCTGTCCAGTGAGCCTTAGAAAAGATAAAAGTGAAGCAATAATTAGCAGCATTTTAAATAGCCTTCTGAAAGGCAAGACTTTTCCTCCCTTGGGAGGTCTACAACGAGCAACAAGACACAAAACTGGAGGAAAATCCGAGGTGTCTAAGCACCTGTGTGTCAGTCTAAGTCACCAAGTCTCTGAGAAGAAAAGAGGGATTGTCCCAATTTTCAGTCAGTTTTCAGTCAGTGTTCAGTCAGTTTGCTGAATAAATCTTGCTCTCCACCCCAGCAGAAGTCAGTACGTCCTGATCCCACACGTGACTCTCTTGAGCTTGTCTCCTCACCCGCACTTGTCATGGAACAAGTCACCAGCTTTGCCAGAGCCCCTCCCCTGGGGCAGGGATATAGAGGGAAGTGATGCTCACACGGCGAAGGTATGGGGTAGGTGGCCAGCAACCGTTCCACTGCGTTCGTAAAACACTAATCTTGATGGGGTTGTGAGTGGTGTTCAAAGGTGACATGGGACATTTTTAGGAAGCATTTGAAGCCGACAGAAAGGCAGTTGTATTAAAGATAGACACAGATATTAAAGGGTCCAGACTTTGAGGAGACGGGTCTAACCTGGAGTCCAGCCTGCACACTGAAGGACTGGAAATGAATCTCCATCTCTTTGTACTTCAGTGGGTGCTGCTGTCAAAGATGGAGGGTAGAGATCGTGGAAGCTATTTGTCATCTAAATCACATATGATCTTGTCTACGGAAGCCCCAGAAGAACCTGAGTTTGAATCAAGTCCATGAACTGAATCATACAAAAGGAAAAATAAATAAAACAGATGGCTAAAAATCACTTTAGAAAAATATTATAAAATGTCACTAAAGGAGCGTTTATCCATAGTTGTACCACACTTAGGGTAAAGATATGCAGGAGGATCAGGAAGCAGGAGTTTCCTTTGGTTTGTAGCTTTCCTTCTGTTGGCTGCTGCTAGGAATGAGACACCTTGGCTCAGAGGATACGATCGACATCTCTGAATCCTTCTTTCACCTTCTTCCAAACAAGATTTCCCTGGAAGAATGAGAAAGATAGGCTGGGGAGGTGACTCGGTTGGTAGACCGGCTGTCTAGCATGCACAAGGATCTGAGCTTGGTCCCCAGTGCTGAAAAAACTGGAAATGATGGAGCGTACCTGTAATTTCACTGCTGGGGAGGTGGAGGAAACAGGACCTGAAGATCAAGACCAGCGCTAGCTACACGGTGAATTCACGGTCAGCTTGGAATCCACGTGATGTAAGAAAAAGGAGGAAAGGAAGAAGGAGAAAAGAAACATAAAGGCATAGATACATCTTGATGTCTGTCTTTGGTACCTTCGGCTGACTTCAGGAACTAAAATTTCTCGGGGATGGAGATGGCATAGAGACTCTTGGAATCACCGAGTCCTACTATCAGGTTTGTTATGGAAATACTGCCTGTGCCCAGTGCTGCTCCCTGGCAAGATTCTGGCTCATTACTATGTTGCCAAAATGATGCTTAGAGATTTTATACTTCAACCCACCATAATACAAAAGCAAACCCAAACAATCAATCAAACAAGAACCAAACTGATGAAAAGAGCCTAAGCAATGATGTTAGGGATGTGTGTGTGTGTGTGTGTGTGTGTGTGTGTGTGTGTGTGTGCTTTCTAATTAATCCACATGTATTAAAAATGTGCAAACATATCTTCCAGTGTTACTGACTCACATTTCAACAACAAGTCGTCAGTTTTGGCACCACTGATTCGGGGAGGCCCTAGCCCCAGTTCCCAAATCCAGGAGGTCTGGTTATAGACAAGCCCGAACAAGGACAGACATGCCCCAAACATGTTCCAATAGAGGAACCATACAGGTGGAGGGATGAATAACCAATGGGAAAAAGGGATGAACAATCAATGGGAAGTGGCCATCTAACCTGCCTCTGCAATGGACACCTAGTAAACAGCTAAATGATTGGTGGCTGCTCCCCCACCCCCACCCCAGCGGAGGTGGCAACACCTGATTGGATCTCTAACCCTATATAAGCTCAAGTACTTCCTGAAATAAATGAGTCTGCAGCCAACTCATTCTCTGCCTGCTGCTTCTTGCCTGACTCCCGGGGTCTGTGGTGGCCTTGCACTGTCCCGCCCCCTCGCCTGGAGCTCCGAGGCTCCCACGGTTTCCCCCTCCTTTCCCCGGCTGGCTGGCGAGGATTTGGCAACAGTCAGTGACTGGAGAGGTCGGATGTACTTCCAGCTTAGACCCAGACACATGGACAACTTCACGAGTCCAGCTCCCTTCCTGTGACTGACTGCCTTTCCCAGTGAAAGAGTTTGAGGGTCTTTCTAGCTGCCCACCTGTGAAGGATGCTGTACACAGTCATCATTTCATCGGTGAAAAGGCTCTGTAACCTCTCAGATGAATGTCTGCATGAGCTGCCCATTCTAAACAGTGCTCTAAGCAAGGTACAGAGAGGTTGGTCAGAGAGCAAGCCCTGCTGAGAACACACAGCTCCTTATTAGCTTTCTTTCCATCTCTTAAATTCATTTACGCAAAATTTAAACTAAATTATCTAGCTTATTTATGGTTATTAAAAAAATTAGAGCAAGGAAAAAAAAGAAAAAGCAGTTGTTTTCCATTCTTATTAGCATGTATTAATTGCAGAGGGGTTTGTTAGTGCTGTTTCCATTCAGGCACATAATGTGCTTTGGTCATATCAACCCTCTCTCTTCCTCTCCAAAGCTCAAGATGTTAGTATCTAAATATGCAGGTCTCTCCACTTTTATTTTAGTTTATTGAGTTACTGTGATATATATATATATATATATATATATATATATATATATACACACACACATACATACACACATGCACACACACATATAATTGTAAAAGTAGCATTTCATCTTCATGTAATAATATGTAACTCACATGTTAAACAGTACTGTTCCAAGTTTACCAAGCACTAGTGCTAGGTTCTAGTTAACTAGAAGAACTTTACAGTCTCTTCTGCAGCAGCCTGCATTTGTAATTTGGCATGACTCATTCTCTGTTTTCCTCCATCCTCAAGCAAATGCATAACAAATGATAATTTTGGACTTTTTAAAACAAAAGTTGAATCATCACATACACAGCATTCTGTAATCATGTTTATGCTATTACAATTAAATTTGCATACATAAATAAAATGCGTGTGTGTATATTTAAATAATTTGCTTTCACTAGCAGCATCTATTTGTTCTGTATGAGTGTACACAATTGTGGTAATGGCTTAAAACAACAAACATGTATAATTTTCCATTTTCTGTGTGTGGAGAGTCTGGGAGAAGCCCAGTGGGTGGTTCTGACTCAGGGTCCCTCTCATGAGACTCATGACAAGTGACTGGCCACAGCCTCCTCAGCAGAAGGCATGGTGCTCAAGGGTCCCCTTGCAAGGTGGCTCATCCGTTCAGTGGGGGTCCTTGGACCTATGATGACTATTAGGCAAGGTCTCCATATCTCAACACATTGACCTCTGCACAAAGCCGTCTGAATATCCTTACAACGTTGCTTCCTCTAGATAATCCCACCTCGACCAAAGGAGAAGAATCATCTTTTATCACCTTGGTTGGGACCTTTCACGTTGTTTCTACGACATGACCAGACAGCATCACAGTGGTGCCTCCTTTGACCTCAAAGACACGAGGTTCAGGCCAGCAACTGGTTCAGGCCTGACAGCTGGAGCTTGAATCCAGATCCCATGAGGTGGCTAGAGAGAACATTCTCCCCAAAGCTGTCCTCCAACCTCTGTACATAGACTGCAGCATATGTCCATACGTATGTGCACACACCCTTACACACACAGGCACATCTACAACATGCACACACAATCACAGCAAATCAGTAAAAACTAAAGAAAGAAATGAGGCTAATATATCGACATCAACCTCTCTCCAGATTTCAGATGGTTTGACTTAGGATATTTCCATTTTATTATTTTATGGTGGTGTGAAAGTGATGCATGCCAAGTAGAAATGTTGAATTTCAGTCTTTTCCCACAGACACTATACTCCCAAGAGGTTGAGTATTTGCAACAAATCAGTTATTCTCAGCCACCGGATCACAAAGGTAAAGAATCTTATAGTGCACTGTGGTGCTAAATGGAAGGTAGGTTATTGCATTCGTTTTCAACTTATTCCTTTTCTAAAAAGTATAATTATTTGGGAAGGAAAGGAGGGAGAAAGGTAAAGAAAGGAAAGAGACAGAAAGAGAGAGAAGAGAAAGAGAGATGCTGTAGTGTCCCATTGGAGGTCAGAGGACAACTTTCAAAATCAGTTCTCTCTTCAGTCAGGTGGGCTTCAGAGATTGAACTTAAGTCACCAGTTTTGTGAGCAGATCCCTTACTAGCTAAACTATCTTGCTGGCCTCTCAGCTTGGAATATTCCAAGATATATCAAGATGAGACCACATTGCAAATTAAGAAACTTCTATGTACCTATGTATAGTTTTCTTATTTTAGTTGCTTGTGTTTTTTTTTTTATTCATTCACTTATTTTTTTTCTCAAAAGCAGAATTCTTCATTTAGAATTTCAGCAGAAACTATTATTTCTCTGGTTGCTCATTGCCTTTCCCAAGCTAGCAAATGATATATGAAAGCCATTTCTTTACAACTCGCAGACGTGGACATTTAATATTTTTCAAACTGTATTTCCAACCAGCTAGCTAGGTTTCCCCTTGCTCTCTAGGTAGAAATCGTGAGTATAGATCATATTTGCACCAATCACAGCCAACCTCTCATATAAAGGAAGGTTTGTGCTCAATGCCAGTCATAGCATGTTTCCCCTTTGCACCAGTCACAGCAATTCCTCTGTCAAGTCACCAGAGGAAATATTTCCACAAAGGCCTGGGTGAAAATTGTTACAGGGTCATCTGGAGTTCACAAGGTTGGTGACAGTAAACTCTCCAGTCCAAGGACTGCACCTTTAGGGGCCAGAGGGGCAGCTGAGATCCTTATATAGTTCCTCCAGGCAACCGTAGTGTGCTCAGAACAGCTGGCTGGTGGGGGCATAAGCATAAACATCTGGCTGTGTGAGTGGTAGCATTTTTGTTCAAGGCAGGTATGGCAACAAGACAGAGCCCAGCAGCTGCCAATTAAAAAGTCGAATTGTTCATGCTCCAAATCTTCGCTTATTTTCAGGGAAATGAACATCAGCGCATCACTACAATAAAAATTTATCATTAGGGGATGGACAGATGACTCAGGGGTTAAGTCCCTACCTCACAAGCAGAAGCACCTGAGTTAGGATCCCGGATCCCAAGTAAAATCTGCAGGCAGAAATGGTGGCAGCCTGCACGTCCTGCCCTAGAGGGCAGAGAACTCCAGAATAAAGCAATAAGGTGACAGAGCAATCCAGGCTGATTCCTGATGTCACCCTTGGGCCTCCGTGGGCACATGCACTCATTCAAGTGTTTTCTGGAAGACACACACACACACACACACACACACACACACACACACATACACACACACACATGCACGAGTATGCATACACATGCAATAAATGGATAGTTATCATTCTCACCAATGCTGACTTTACCACCTGCCAACTCCCCAAGCATAGGTGGGTTCCACTTTGTTGTCTCATTAGTACATATAACATGAACCATTATGTAGATTTTTTTGAGGGTCTCATTCTACAGCCCAAGATGGTCTGGGACTCAGTATGTAGCCCAGGCTAGATTCACTTTGGCAGCGATCCTCTTGCCTCAGCCTCCCAAGTCATGTGAGCCGCCCCTGCTGAGCTAAAGGGTTTCTATGGACTTAGATGCTCTCTAGCTATGGAAGGCACAATAAGTAAAGCAGAAACGTATTTTCTCTTTTTAAGGAAAATTAATTATATGCATTTGAAACTTGGTTTTAAAATTTACTCAACAGTACAGTATAAGTAATTTCTCTGTTAATATGTATAGATAACCAAAATTAATTTGAATGGCTGAATACCCCTTTATGGATTAATGATCATTTATTTAATGAATAGGTTATTAAGCTGGTCATGGTGGTGCAGGCCCATAATCATAGTACTTCACAGAGAGATCACTAGTTTGCAGGCAGCCTGGACTAGATAGTGAGACCATGTCTGAAAAAAACCCCACCTCATTGTATGAATGCAAGTTATTATTGCTGTTATATATATATATATATATAATGTATATATATATTATACACACACACACACACACATATAGCACAGATATACTGATTCATTTTCAAATTATTTTTTTATAAAATTATACTGGCAGAAGCTAAACAAAGTAAGATATAAAAATCAGGGGTACACTAATTGTTTTGACATAAACATCTCAACTCTTAGAAGAGCTTATCACTGGTGAGACAAGCTCTTACACGCTCAGTTGTTATGTTTGGTTGGTATTCACCAGGAAGCAAAGCTCTTCTGCTCTCTCCCAGCCGACTACAGGCACAAACCTTGTAGAAATAGAAAAGATTTCACTGGGTGTTGCAGTCAGCCTGCATGGTTGTTGATAAAATCATGACGAAACTGCTTAAGGGAACAAGGGGTTTATTCTCTTATGATTGTCTGGTTACAGTTCTCAGTCCAGCTTGGCAGGAGGGTATGCATCATCACCAAAGAGCCAAGGGAACTGGCCACGCCATATCCACACAGCTGAGAGAGGGACGATCCTTACTTGTCAGACCAGCGTGTCTGGTCAATTATAAACAAGGATGCCAACTTCCTCAACCAGATCTCTGTATTTATTCACCTGTCTGGGGCCATCTATCTACAAATGTGCCCAGAGCTCAGAGCTTGAATCCTCAGTCATCAAGTTGACACCTGTACCCGGCGATGACACTGGGTTCAAGAATTCTCTTTGTTTCTAAGGACTTGTTTTAAATTAGACTAAGATGTGCTGTAGATTTGGGTCCTTTTTATTGCACTCTTCATCTTCATTTAGCTCTTACTTTGGTGCCAGATCAGCTGCTGAGGAATTCGTAAACTTCATCTTACTCCCGCTCCTCAGTGGCATGTGTGAACTAGTAACATCTTCACTTCTCAAGCTAGGCGACTCCTAGAAAGTTCAGGGCTTCCGGGTAAGTGTGGGTCACATGCTTGTTGTCCCAGCATCCAGACTCTGGCGGGAGGTAGAGGCAGGAGGATCCAGCCTGGTTATCAGATCATGAGTTATGTGCCAGGTGGGCTTACAAATGAAAGAGAGAGACAAAGACAGAGAGAGAGAGAGAGAGAGAGAGAGAGAGGGAAAGAAAGAAAGAGAGAGAGAGAGAGACAGAGAGACAGAGACAGAGAGAGACAGAAAGTAAGACAGAGAAAGAAAGAAAGAAAGAAAGAAAGAAAGAAAGAAAGAAAGAAAGAAAGAAAGAAAGAAAGAAAGAAAGAAAGAAAGAAAGAAAGAAAGGAAAGAAGGAAGGAAGGAAGGAAGGAAGGAAGGAAGGAAGGAAGGAAGGAAGGAAGGAAGGAGAAAGAAAGAAAGAAAAGAGAGAGACAGAAAGCCAGAGAGAAGAAGAAGAGAGAGAGAGAGAAAGAAAGGAAGGAAGGAAGGAAGGAGGAGAAAGAAAGAAGAAAGAAAGAAAGAAGAGAAAGAAAGAAAGAAAGAGAAAAGAAAGAAAAAAGAGAGAGACAGAAAGCAGAGAGAAAGAAAGAAACGAAGAAGAGAGAAGAAAGAAGAAGAAAGAAAGAAGAAAGAAGAAAGAAAGAAGAAAAAAAAAGAAAGAGAAAGAAAGAAAGAAAGAAAGAAAGAAAGAAAGAAAGAAAAAGAAAGAAAGAAAGAGGAAGAAAGAAAGAGAGAGAGGAAGGGAAAGAGGAAAGGAAAGAGAACAAAAAAGAAAGAAAAAGAAAGAGAAAAGAAGGAAGAGAAAGGAAGGCAGAAAAATAAAGGAAAGAAGGGAGCGGAAGGAAGAAGAGACAGAAAAAAGAGAGAATAAGAAAAAAATGAAAGAAAGAGAGAGAGAGAAAGGAAGAGAGGGAGGGAAGGAAGGAGGGAGGAAGGGAGGAAGGGAGGAAGGAAGGAAGGAAGGAAGGGAGGGAGGGAGAGAGAAAGGAAGGGAGGAAGGGAGGGAGGGGAGGGAGGGAGGAGGAGGGGGAGGAGAGGGAAAGAGAAAAAAAGAGAGCTGATCACTCGGCATGGTCTCCTGGCAGTGTGTGGAGCACCAGGGCACAAGCACATGATCCGGCTTCAGCCTGCATCTGTTTGTGCTGATGTTCTGTGTCTGTTGAATCCTCAACCTGTGCCCGAGGCTGAGTTTTCTGCAGGTTGTTTGCTGCGGCGGGAAGTGTGGCAGGTCTTTACTATCTCAATGATTCAGTACTTTCCTATATTAATTGCGACAAGACAATGGATGTATTTCCAAGCAGAGATTTTGTGTGTGTGAAAGAATTGTGCAGAAGTTTAATTTAGCTTAAAAAAATTGAATTATTTGGCTTAAAATGTGAAGCTCATTTTTTCCATAATTTTGTATTTATCAATCTAGCCAATTTAGCAATCACTTTTGACTAATGTTTAGTTCCATTTGCAAACTAAGTTAATTAAACTTCTATAAACCTCTTAAACTAAATTTATAAATTAAATACATTTGATTTCTTATTTAGGTACTTCAAATATATGACTAAAAAGCAAAACTTTCCAAAATAACTAAAATATCTCTGTTGCTTCTAATAGATTAGGCATAAAAATATTGTCATCCTTAAGATGTCCTAAATGTTTAGTACTTTATAAATTCTCTGTGATTATTATTGAACTAAATAAAATTTCTACTTACATTTTAAGACCCAAGTCACATTTTAAATTGTGCCACAAGTTTTACCTGTTTTCTAATAGACCAAAGTAGCACAAACATTACAAAATACCAGAAATCCAGATGTTTCCTTAACATACACACACATTAGTAACATGCTTGATTCTCTTAAATAGTTCTAAAATCTATTCTAAAATCCTAACAGCTAGGAAATTTCTACTAAGAAAACAATCCCATTATCCTAAGCAGAGTTGGGGGATATTTTCTTAGACCTCAAGAAGGAATATCAAAAGCCAGGCATGGGATCAGAGCAGCTATGCTGGGGTGGATCTCTAAAGGTCTTTGAAGATCTTGAAATTCCCTAAGGCCATCCCCCACTGCTGGGATCACCCTAAGGAACACCCCGGTGAGGAACTGACTCCAGTCCTCCCAGAGATAACATGGCCAGCTTTCCTATGAATGGATAACTTGATCTCTAACCTTACCTGGGCCCAAGCACAACTGGGTTGGTCCCCAGTGGGAGTTAACCAATTAAAAAAAAGCCAGTTTCCCAGGCTCGCCCAGGTGTATAAATATGCTTGGCTCTGGCAGCCATCTTTGGAGCCCTAGTCCCTCATGGCACATGAGTTCTTTTCCAGCTGCCTGCTTCTCATGGATTCCACGCCTGGAGTCCGTGAGTTTTTCGTGGCATCCTAGCCCCTCATGGCACTCCACATCTGGATTCCATGAGTTCCAGCCTTTCTCCCTAATAAACTCTACCTCAATCCTCTACACGTGTTCTGTTTTTAATCTTCGGATCACAAGAACCCTGCAACATTGGGACAGTGGTTCTCACAACATTAGGCGACCGAATAGGGATCCTGTAACATTTATGAGATATTTGATGAACAGAGGAAAGGCTGTTCCTGCAACATGGGGAGAGTGGGGCAGAAAGATCACAGATTCAAGGTTAACCTAAGTTACATAGCAGCAGCCCACCCCCAACCCAGAACAACAAAACAAATTCCAAAGGAGACAAACAAGAAGTGAATTTCAATTAATATGCTTTAAGGAGATGGGTGACTTACATCTCATCATCCAGTGGCTTCGTGCACAGTCACTGTGGGCACAGGAATTTAAGGTCCTAGATTTTGACCTGTTCAAGGCAGCTGCTACCCACTTTAAGTTTCTGCTCCTATCAGTGACTTTGTGTGTCTTTACATCTTAAGTCATTTGGTTATCTTTTCATCTAGACCTGAGGACTCTTCAACCTGACAAAATCTTGAATTATTTAAGAGTTTTCTTGCCTGGGGATTGGGCATGTTAAAATAAGAGCCAGTTCAATCTTTCATGACTTTTACTTATATTGGACTATGACTAGTACAGCATCTAACCAACATGATCCATTCAGGGCCGTCAATGTTAAATGAAACAACAAAACTCCTGTCACAGGTTTGGAGACGTCAAGCTGATAGGGTTCAATCCACAGCACTGCAAAATTAATAAATTCATAAATAGATCAATAAAAACTCATACTGGTACTATTATCTCTAGTAGAGTGAAGAAACTTGCTGTTAACAAAAGCTGATCAAAATGAGAATATGGTAAGTGCATTTAGTTTTGGCTAAAAGGTGCTAATTAAGTTGCTTCCTAAGGCATATTTGGGTTTAATGTGTGCAACACAATGCATGTGAGAAGGAGTGGATGTGAAGATCTCACTCATTGTGCACAGGCACATGTAGCTCATTCCTCAAAGTGGGGATGCTAATTTAACTAGGTATGGGTGATAATGATCTAGAAATAGCAACAGAAAAAGTGTATAAAGAAGAAATTAGCTATGAGCTGCTAGGCAGAGACTGTACAGAAGGAAAAGTAGAAAGAAAGATGATCTTGCCCATCATTCCCCTTACTAAGAAGGGATCTCATTGATTGCCACCATCCACAAGTCTGTGGTCAGAATCTAGTTCTGCCAGGCCAGCCCAAAGGGGACAAAGGAAAACCAGTCATGTCAGACCTCATACTATTGCAAACTGGCTGGGACTGGAGGGAAATGAATGAGGTGACCAGGTCACAAAATGTAAGCTTACTCTTTCAATTAGGAAGAGTGAGAAGAATTTAGAGGGTAATTCAACAGAGCTAATAAAATTCACAGCATCACTGGTTACTTAGCCCTTCATGTAAGATGGGGACTATCAAGGCAATTAACTTCATCTTTGTTCATTATGAAGACACACTGCATAGAGAATAGATTGATGCACTATTGTAGAAAGTTCCAAGATTGGTAACCTCAGCAAAGTCAGGATCTAAAGGGGTTTGAGCTACAGAGAAGAGAGAGATTTAAGCCAGTTACAATGGTTACCAAGTGGAGCCTTAAGGGAATATGATAAGGGTTAGATACTGTTGTCCTGGTGGTGTCACAGGAAGGAGGACATGTGGCTTCTCCTGCGGAAAAACACCAGATCTTTCTGCAAACGCGTACATACAGAGTGTGTCTCCACGTGGTCCCTCGTGCCACCTTCAGACTGACAAGAAGATCTAGTCTCTCAACCCTGGACCGGAAGTATGAGCTAAAATAAGCCTCTTTTCTTTATTGTTTATCTAGTTGTGAAATCAGGCTTCTAGCAACAGAAAAATGAACTCACATAATCAAGTATTAGCAACCCCACTATCAACCATTAGCGTGAGGAAGCAAGAAACAAAGGCCGTCAGAATCATGAAGTCACACAGAGAAGCTGGCTGGAGAAGGGCGTGGCCTATTCTTCAAGGACATAGACACCCTTTGCAGAATGCAGAATTAACATTTCTCTCATTGTCTGCTACTTGATCTTCTTCCAACCCTCTCCACAGCTCCTTTGTGTGTTACACCCAATGGGGAGTCAGAAAGCTATGGGATCCTGAATGTATGAACCATCCTCTTCAGAGGGCAGGATGAAGTAAGAAGGGGCGCACATCTAGAGGGTCAAACAGAGCATTTACCAACACAGTGGCCACACCAGCAGAATCATATTCTCACACAGTTGCTTCCAGGGGCTAGGAAAAAAACTCTCCTGATTGCATCCTGTAATATTATGATTTTGCAGAGAGTGAATCCTTTATCAGAAATGTCCCTGAATATTCTTCTAGAGATCATTTTTCATCTCTGGGCTATATATACCCATATTCCAGCTGCAAGAGAATCTGGAAAGGTAAGTATCAGTCACAGAAGAGCAGGCAGGGACAGGTGAGAAATCATTGCCATGGGCAACCGACCATCTGTTGTACATTTCACAAGACAATGTATTTTTCTGGAAAAAAATTTTAAAAATCTAATAAAGGCAAATATTAAAAAGACAGATCTTATCGAGTATTGCAAGGTGTAAAGTTTTAGTTAGCCTTTATTATATAAAATAATATTGTCACTCTAGTAAATAACATGGTAAAATTAAAATCACACTTCTTTGTGGGGAAGGGAGCTTGCAAACTGCACTTACTTCTTCTTGTACTTTCCTATGTTTATGGTTAAAATTTGGTATGCAACCGTTCAAATATTTCTATATATTATTGCATGAATAAATACCTTCACGAATCCACGTACATATGTTTTTATCACAGAACTCTTGTTTTTTACTAAAGACATTCTAAAACTAAAGACACACATTCTAAAGCTTAATTCAAATGATCAGTGTCTCTGGTTAGTCAAACTTTCACCACATTCCCAAGTCTGGAAATCCTTACAACTTAATGATCACTGTGTCTTGAGCTATGACTCATTGTCAAGGACAGAAAACCAGTAAAGGCAGCCCCCAAATGATCTGCCATTTAGTATAGAGGTATCATCAGAGCCTCTCAGATTTAAAAGTTGCTCCGTGAATGCCTATTGATAAACTAAATGAGGTTGTTTATGAGAAAGTTGTTCTCTGAGTTAGTAAAAGCTTTAGGCTGGAACTTGGCGCTGATGGGAACCACACAAGTAGATGTAAATGTGATTCATCCATTAAAATCGAAACCCATAGAAGCGAAAAAATTCACAGTTAAAGAGGAAATGGGTTGCGGAGAGCTTTCTCCAGCCGCCAGGCACAATGGGGTGTATTAAGGAATTGGAGACACCCTATAGTGTGAGACATTCAAGCCATCTCTCATGTGTTACCCATAAGTTGCAGATTTTTGAGCCTTTACAGAGCTGACTATTTCTTGTAAAGTACCATCTTTGGGAAGATGGTTAGAAAAGAAACTTCTGTGTTTTCCTCTCATTACCACCAGGGCTGAGGGAGGTAGGAGGGTGGATTCATATTGCATGAGAGACCTTGGCGCTCGTGATCTGAAACGTCAATGTCTTAGCCGAGTACTCCTCCAGGGTACTTGGCACATTAGTGAATCCTGTGTGCAAAGCCGCAGGACACACAGAGACCTCGTGTAACCCAGCACTCTGTTCAGCTTGGATGTGCAGAGTTTGATTTCTGATCAACACGAGAGCTATTTGGAACAATGGGAAATTGTTTTCCATTTGTACCTCTCTCCACAATGGAAAAATAAAAATCTCTATTTGACTTTGTGTGAGTGGGAGATTGATGGTGAAAAGGGAAACTCAGAAATGACCTAGAGACTTCCAATTTTCATATATTCTGTGAGATTTGAAAAAAAAACCTATTTTAAATATGCATTTTAGATGTGTTTTAATCTTGACACAATTTTAGATTATCAAATAAATGTAATTGCTCATATGAAATGCCTTTCAGCAGTGGGTAGACAAGAACAAAATCTTTCCATTGCATGAAAATGCATGATTTCAAGGGCAGCACATACACCATGTGTGTGAGTGTGCACGTGAGCTATTTTCTAGAGGAAAAAAAAGTCTAAGGTTCTAAGAGTCTTTCTTGCTTTTTTCCCTTCCAAACAAAATCTTATTGTACAAGCTTATGAATCCCATATATCCCATTTCAAAGTAATTGGAATAAAAGAGCCTAAAAAGTTCAGGGAGAAATAGAGTAAACATTATGAACAATGAAACAGAAGAGTCATTGATATCATGTGGATAGCCACATTTTTTTTTAGTAAACCAACAAGGTTTACTAAAGGTTTACTGTCTACTGCCTTGATATAAGCATGTGGTTATCTGCATTTAAGGTTTTAAAAATGACTACATCCCTATCATCTACACCAAAGAAAAATGTTTATAATAATACATATATTGACTTCTGCTTTCTGGTCAATAGCAAGATTTATTGTGCCACTCTTCAATCAATTTTAACCTCTTTGGGTCAACAAATCTTGATATTGATCTCAACAGAAGTCAATACCTGCTTATTACTTACCTCCACATTTAGACGCCTACCGACAATTCTTATGGGCATGGCTTTGACAAGGAAAGTGAATTTCACTGTCTACTTCCTATACAAGATGCAGTTCTGTGGGCTTCACATCCAATGTCATTTTTGTTAGCTTAAAGTCAACTCTAGTTATAAACCAAATGTGGAAAATAGATAGGTTGTTTCCAAATCTGTAATTATATACTAGAAAGATACTGAGAGCTTATCAATTCCTAAGTAATAAAATGATTGTCTCATATTAATTATGTTTTGGTCGTTTCCTACATTAAGGAGAATTGTGCAATATTATTTTCATTCAAGAAAGAACATAAGAAACGTGTGTATATATTCAGTTATATATATATATATATATATATAAAATGAATTTAGACATTTTCACCTCAATTACCTGATATTATCCACCCTCTTTTTCACATTGAAAACATTTCCAATCAGTCTCTGTCATGTTAATGTCCTTTGATATACATGTTACCCACTGAGTTTAATGAGAGTTGCCTATGTTAGCATGTGCCTGGGCACTTGCTAGAACACAGACTCTATACATCAATGACTGCATCTCCAAAGAAAGTGACTCCCCTTCTGCCAGCAAGGATGAAGCATCAACCAGGAAGATGTTCTTCCTCCTTCCATGATGAGGCACTGACAAGACAAATCTTGTGCATTTCTTGTGCAGGTCAACACAGCTGCAGTGAGTTAAAATTGCAACAGCTCTCTACCTTGTAGAGGTGACTTTCTTTTTAACTCTAGAGTTCTTACAGTCTCTCCACCCCTTCTTCTGTGATGTTGCCTGAGTGGTATAAATGCCCTGCTTAGGGCCAAGCAATTTACAGTCATTTATCCTGTACACTTTGGTCATTTCTTAATCTATAAGAAATATTTTAAATTTCAATGCAAATGAGTAAGCTCAAAATTCTAGAGTATTTCAACTGCTTTTAAAACTAAAAAGCGTAGACTAAGCGCACATTTCAGGCCTTCCCAAATGTCTGCCAACAACTGAAGTGTCTAAGATGTGTAACATCCATTCCCAGTAAACATATTCTAGGTTAGACAACTTAGCAGCATTGGAGAAGAGCTCTTGGTATGTCTGATTGCTTCCTTCTTGTTTGCTCGGCAACTGAAGAGAAATGAAGATTGAGCAAGCAGTCTGGTCTAGAGGTTTTAATGAATGTGAGACAAATTCTACCAAAGGCGATTATTAAACCACCTTGCAGAGTTGTTCGGTCCATTTACAAATACACCCTTGGCTGTCCCAAGAACTCTAGGTGCAGAAGAACATCATCAACCTTGTTACCAGCTTCACCTGCCGAAACACTAAAAAGGAAAACAGAAAACAACAGGACGTATAAACCCAGGGGCAGACAAAAGCAAGATATACTCAAGACTAAAAGGAATCAATCCTCTAAATTTAATAGAATAAGCCTCCATAGTGCTATGAAAATGTTTAAAATTAAAATTCAGGCATGCTTATCTTTCATACTGCTCTTTCAATCATTTGCAATCTCAGATTGACTCACAGGCATCATGAAGTCCACATTTAAGAGCTGTGTCGTGCAATAGGAAATGTCAAGAGGTAAAACCCCAGAATGAAGATAGAGGCAGAGCCTGGCGATGCTCATCTGTGCATCACCAGCCTGAGCTGACTGCCGCCTGATTCTGATTTCCAGACAGTGTAATTGTGAATCAAATTTTAAAAAAACTGAAAATTGAACATTAGGGGGAAAGATCACTTCCTATACCCACATACACTAATCACAAATATGTGGAAGTTTCCAGAAAATTTAGTGAATTTCCATTTCTTGTCATTAGTTAAGTAATATATTCACTGGGGAGGGGGCAGGGTCTTACAAAATAGTTTGGACTGGCTGGACTCATTATGTAGCCTACAAAATGATTTCTATAAAAGTTATAAAAAGTGTGTCCTTTCACACTATTAGTTGATTAATTTTGATAAGTTTTGTCTCAGAGGGTTAATTTTTTTAAAGAAAATCAACCACTAACGTCACATTGCATTAGCTTTTCCTACATGTTTCCTACAAGTTTCAGCTTTACTTGCCAAACACAGCCTGTCCAAAGGTGGAAAGACAATATTTGGGGAGAAAAGGCTGTGATTTACTGATAAAAACGCATTTTGAAGGTGCTACCTCCCCACACATTCTGTGAGACTAAAAAGAACTCTAAAGTCATGTTACAGATTCAGTTCCCATTCAGTTCTTCTTTCTTGTGTGTGTGTGTGTGTGTGTGTGTGTGTGTGTGTGTGTATGCTTACATGATTTTTAGCTGATTTACAATTAATGTAAAAATACCTGATATAATCAACTTACAAAGATTAAAGAATGGATCTGAGCTCACTATTTGGAAGGTTTTTGCCTGTGATCAATTCATCCCATGGTGTTTGGTGGGACCACATGGTGGAAAGACACCTTCATAGCAAGGAAATAAAGGAGAAAGGAAGGGTCTCACACTCTACTCTTCCCTTCAGGACATGCCTCCAAGGCTAGAAGGCTTCAAAGTAGAGCTTGTCTCTCAAGTTGCCTAGAAGTGCCAAGCTCAGAACCAGGAGGAATGTTCTAGAACCCAGCTATAATACTATTCACCTTACATTCAGCTTCACAGAGATGGAACTGTGAACAGAATATACATTAAATGCTAGAGTGTATGGCATTTTATTTTTATCTATTTGATTCTTAAATGTTTTCTTTGGTATGCATGTATCTGTCTATGTGTAATGAGTTTTTTGTAAAAGTGCAGGTCTGTACATGCCAGGATGTTCACCTGGTCAAAGTTCAGCTTCAGGGAGTCAGTTTCCTTTTACTCCCACGTGAGTTTCAAGGATCAATCTCAGATAACCAGGCATGTGCAACAAGTACCTTTTCTCACTGAACCATCTTTCCAGTCCATGCCTGGTTAATTTGGAATGGATTTGGGAATGATAAAGAAAAGAATAATTTTGTTAGCTTGGGACATCGATTTGTTTTGATGAGAAATTCTTTTTTAGGGAAAGTGGCTCTGTATATTGCAGGACATTTAGCGCCATCTTGGTTTCTTCTCTTCAGGATGTTACTAATGCCCCTCTCTTTGTTGTGACTACAAAGACAGTTTCCCAGCAAGACCACCTTCAAGGGTCACCATGCTAGTAAAAGTCTGGGCAAATTGGTAGCTATTTTGGATTACTGTAGGCTTTTAAGGAAATAATTATTGCAACATTCTTCCAGTTTGGTATTTTACTTCTGAAGCAAGTTTTAGTTTCCTGGTATCTCTAGGTAGCAAACAGAAGTTTTAGCTTATTCAGTGAAAACAGAGAGAAGCAACCATTAGAATTTGAATTTAGAGTACACATAAATATTAGAATCTGAGAATTTGGGACTGGGTAAGAAACTTGAAGAGTTGTTATACATGCAGCCTCTTTCTCCAGATGGACATCTAGCTAGCGCATTTTGGTGTCAACTTGACAGTTGCAGACTGGGGCACAGCTGGGAAGGTTAATGGTTGGAATGGCCCCAGAACAAGTCTGCAGGTATTTGACTGATTGCTGTGGAGAACCCAGCCCATAGTGGATGGTACTTTCCTGTGGTGAACCAGATAATAGGAGGTGCCAGAAGGAGGGACTTGCTCTTCCCTCATCCTGTGTCGACTTGCTGTGCAGTCCATTCTACGTGCATCTTTCACTTTTAGAGCATTGTAGTCTTCTTTGTTACTGCTGCTGCTGCTGCTCCGTCCTTGGCTGACTTGGAGCTTCACCTTTTCCATCGCGTTGTTGCTGTTCCTGCTGCCTTTGGAGCCCGGCCTCTAGGCCTTGCTGCTGTTCGCTGTTCATCGCCGTCGACGACAACGGAGCCCAGCTGTTCTTCACCAATGTGGGAACCCAGCATCTTCAACCCTCCAGAGGAGCGAAGGCTTGAGACCTTCTCAGCATCTTTTGGCTTTGTGGAACATTCCAGCCAGGAAAAAGGCTGCTGCAGGTTGCTACCTGGAAGGACACTATTTTTATTGTGAGTTATTTTTTCAATAAACTTATTTATATATATTACATTCTATAGATTCTGTTTCTTCAGAGAATCTTGACTAATACGCCTCCAAATGCTCATTCTTCCCTCTTTCCTAAACCGTGAGTTTGCAGATTACAAAGTTATGCCTATAATACTTCCCACCTTTATTTGTCTATGTAAATTTCAGCAGAAGTCCTAATAAGGGAAAAAAAAAGTTCAGATCTTTAAGCACAAGATTTCTGGCTTTAGTCGTCCTTCCATAGCAGTTGCATAGAGGGGACTTTAATGCTGGGCATATTCAACTGGAAGTCGGTAAAAAAACATGTTGTTTTCTTTGGGAAGATGTCGTGGCATAAATAGTAAAATGTTGTTCAGCATGTACTTTGAAATGTTTATGTCTCCTAACATTCATCCTTCCTTCAAATTTCACTCCAGTTTTCTCTAGCTCTTTGAGTCCCCTAGTTTAAAAAACTCATAATGGCTTTTGGTTTATTTCTATTTTTTTTGTAAAGAATAATCACTTTCTAGATCCTCCTGATGCCTCTTTCCAACAATTCTTTCTTTTTATCACATTGCACAGATTTCTATTAGCATGTCTATTAGCATGCTTATAAATAGACTAATAATGCATGCTAAATCTATTTTGCATTGTTTTGTTTTTCTTTCTCCATCTGGTGCCCAGTCTACAGTACTCATCATTACCTGAGGACTCTTCTCACAGTATTTATCTCATGAAATCACCTTGAATTCAGGTGTAGTCACACACCTGTAATCCCAGTACTTGAGAGACTGAAGCGGCAGGACTATAAATTTGAATCCAGCCTGAAATATGTGGTAATACCTTGGCTTATAAAAAGGTAAATCAGTAAATAAAGATATTTTCTTCAAAATACTTCTTTGAGTAGCCTATGTTCTCTGCACAATGGATGATGGAAACTGGAGGAGTGGTTGATAGGGAGAGAAGGATTTGTAGCCAAAGAGTTTCAAGACAGTATCCCTACTCTTGAGTTTTACTTTAGCTGAAATGCATGATAAACTAAAAAGTTTAACGCAAGAGCACATAAACATGGAAACATGGAAACTTGACCTATCCTCTTTGATTTCTAATCCAAAAACAAAGCCTCATTATCACAGTCTAAAGGCATAACTATATAATACGTATAATTCATATTCTTAATCTCCTCTCGCTAATAATCTCAACGCTCTTCCACACATGCTTGTTACCAGCTTTGTAGGGGGCAATATGCGGTAACTGTGAATGCCACCATCTGCTTTTTTGATTGCTTTCAGTTAGGAGGGCCTGGGGAGTTGTTGCATCCCAGTCTCAGGCAGCCCAAGGAGCACAAGATAGGATGGTTTTGAGAAAAAAAAAAAAAAAAGCCTTTGAACTCTCAAGAAGTTGTTGGCTCAGACTGGATTCACTCAGGACTACCTACCCACAATTCTAGGTTTCTTCATTAAGGATGGAATCCAGACACTTCTGTATAACACATATTCTGACTAAAAGGTGCACAATCTCTCTGTTTAAAACAGAGTTCAGATTGTCACCTCTGTGTTTGAGACACATTAACGTCTTTCTGTGCCTATCCTCAACTTTGCTAAGGATATCTCCTCCTGCCAAGTTCATCATGGAAACAGTGATCTAGTGCAGGCAGACCGGGCCTCTGCATCTCAGCTGATTGGCCCAGGACTTAGCCTGAATGAAACTCAATTCCTGGAACTCATAGATTAGAATTTTAGAATGAGAGTCGTGGCACTTTACTCTGTCACTAAAAATGCTCAATATGATTACAGGCTCCTCAGGTTATTATGCCATTGAAAGAATAAAGTCACTTTCCCAGACAGACAGAAAGGAACAGATCAACAAGAGTGCATTGATGAGAGTGCAAAGCCTAGCACCTGCTAGCGTTCTAGCATTTTCTCTGTCCAAAAGCATCTTTGGCCATTTCCGTTATTTTATTTCTCCTGGATTCTGTACAATAGCCCATTATTCTCCCAATAATGTCTCCTCTTCTACAAGTTTCTCAAGCTGGGCTTTCTACCACTTGTAATGAACATATGCATCATAAAGATTTCTGTCTTCATAAAGATTTCTGTCTTCTGCAAGTCTAGAACATGTTGTAGTTTGGAGTTCAAGCTAGTCAAAGAGCCATAAATGGTTAAATACTCATATAGCTCTGTACACACACACAGACACATACATGCACACACATATACACATACACACTGGAAACCAGGCCTATTGGAAGATTGTAATCCATACATAGTAAAGGCTACAAATCTCAGAATTCAAGACACAAATTAATTTCCCATGTCATGATTTGAGAACTTTTGCTCACATCCCATCATCATTGGAAGAGTCCTTTCCCAAGCCCCTGCAATATACGCATAGTAGTATCTATAGGGACTACTACCATTTCTAGAAAATTCTTCCCTGCTAATTCTCAGTCTAGTTATTTAATCATGTTCTTGTCTGGGGGCCTTGACTCTTTCCTCAGGTTCCAAGAAATACTGAGCCATTGTTCTTCAAAGCCACATTTGTCTGTCTCTGAGTCTGAAAGCTCTGCTGTTTTAGCCACTTCCTTTAACCTGTGACATTTGCATCCCGTGTGGTTATTTCAAATATCGTAGAGGTCCCGGTTTCAGCTCCTCCTTGAAGATTGTACTTTCTCTGAGCCCCGATCCATCGGAAGTGAATACTTGGGATAATATATTTTATTTTAAGTAACACATACAAGAATAAAATATGGCATATTCCCAAGGGGAATGTGGTTTAAAGGGGCATTAGAAAGTTAAATTAAAAGCTCACATTGGCAAAAGATTTTTTTAAAAAAAGTTTTAGCTAACAGCTGTTTCAGATGCTAGAATATGTGGTAATAAATCCTAAAGGAAATGAATATGTCAGGAAGTTGGAAGGGTGATTGCTGTGGAGGAGAAAGTAGCGACATTCTAGTGAATGTAAGTTTATTTTCTTAAATGGCGCCTAGGAGGCCCTTGCCTTCTAGATGGTAGGCCTCAGGAAGCCACCAACCTAATTGTATATGCTTTGGTTGTCATAGTAAAGCCAATATATGTCTGGCTCAATATAGAAGTTAACATTTTTGGAAAGAATGAGCATTATTTTTTATTTATTTTTCTACTTTTACAAGCATATTGAGTATGCATCCTAGCTTCTCTCCCTCCCCCCACCCCATTCCCTCCCATCTCTTTACCAGTCCCTCCTACTCCTTTCCACCCTGCCGCCTGTATACTTGTATGGGCCCCAGGGTTCCCTCTGGCTTGTCTATTCCTGTGGGGGCTCAGACCTCTGTGGTACCCCTGTGGCTCAAGTTACCTCTCTTCAGGCCACCTCACTGATATGGGCATTTCCCTTCACTCATCCAGCTTTTACCCAAAGGTTTCCACTATACGTTCCCATCTTTCTTGAGTTCCTAGGTAGTCTATGGGGTCATATTGGTATGTCAGTTATTATATAGGTCTGGGAAGGACAGGTCCCACTGCAGTGAGCTCCCAGATCCAGCAGTCCTACCTTGAGTGGAATGTCCTACTTAACAGTGAACCCTCCCACCTTTAGGTTCTTACAGTTTCACTCGTCACCCTCTCTCCTGCGAGGCCGCCAAAGCCTTGGGATGGGGAGAGATTAGGTCGGCCTGCCCCTGAGTGAGCCAGGCTAGCTGCTCATACTCTGCATTGTGGTTGGTCATTGCTGTCCATTTTACTGCTCCTCTGTTGATTTTGGGTCCATCCTGTCAGTGTATCAAGCTCCTCTACCTCCACCGTAGAATTCTAGACTGAGTGCTAAATACTCTGTAGGTAGCTCTTACTATATCCAATAAAAATAAAAATTATTATTGCAAAAACAGATGCATTTATTAATGAGACCTTCCAGAAATTTCAAAGTATTGACAGAATTTGTAACTAATTTCTGCAGTAACAATTCTTAGATAATCACACACATGAACAGACACATGTGAGCACGCATGCACACGCACACACACACACACACACACACACACACACACACATTATTTGTTTTTCTTTCTCGAGAGTGGGTCTTGCTATATAACCCTGGCAGTCCTGATAGTCATTTTTTGCTCTAGTCCCAGACTGGTTGAGAATTTCCTGTGTTCCTGCCCCAGTCTTCGGTCTGCTGAGACAACACATGTGCATTATCAAGATTACCAAGATTAGCAACACTTGATGAACTTCACATAAGTATTCAGGGAGGAAGAAAACCCTCTGTGCTGTGGAGACTAAATTCACATCAGTTGCAGACAGGATGATGAAGAGCTATCATTATCACAAGCTCTGATTTACAAAAGGGATGGCCAAGGCAACACGGAGCAGCAAGGGAGTGGACCCTGCGGAATACAGAAACCAAAGTGGAGAGTGGACCCAGAAGGGATTTAAACTAAAGCGCCAAATGAATGTTTGCTAACTTCTCCCAGCAATAACTGTATTGGTTACCTTACAGAGCAATGAAGTTTTGGCCAGTCATCTTTCCCTGGGTTGTGCTTCAGAAACCCTTGGCTTTCCATCCTAAGTGGCTTGATTCCATTTCAGATTGGCTGCAAGGCCGAGGATGCTCTGTGTACCTGCCCTTTATTCTGATCACCTCTACTGCCCGCTGGATTGGCCCTCTATGTCCATGCGGTCACACTGCCGACTCAATCACCAAAGACTCAACCGATGGGGGAGTCAGGAAGTTGTGCCCTGAACGTATGCAGACTTTGTCCTTTGCCATTGACCGCTGAGCATTGCAGCTTCTACCTACACTCAAGGTGTGTACCTGTTACTCTTCTGTGTTGCTGTGAAAGATCATTGAAGATCAAACAACTTAAAAGAGAGACGGGAGATTTATTCAGCTTGCAGTTCCAGAGGGGAGTTACACTCCTTCATGGCGGGAAAGGTAGGGCTGCCCACAGTCCACGCTGACTTCTGTATCCCACAGGGTCCCTGGGGCTCTGTGTTGCTTTGGTCGTCCTTTTTGCAAATCGGAAGCTGAAAGTGGTCTAAATTATGTCCCTCATGGACACTGGGATCTGTAAAAACTGCCAACTTCAGTAGCAGACCTCTCCTGGAAGTAGGGTGGGACTAATCCACCTCAAGGCCTACCCTTGTGACTACCATCCTCCAGCAAGGCGCCACCTCTTAAAGGTGCCATGACCTTTCCAAACATAAGACCCTGGGGGTCATATTTCAAACCATGACATTTCAAACCATGACAAGGTACTTAAATTACTTCAGGTATTATAAGTAATCTAGAAATGTCTCTGAGTAAAGCATATGCTATACTTAAGTAGCATATGCATATATATATATATATATGCATCTGCTATACTTATGTGCAAATGCACAACATTTTTTGGAGAGACTTGGAATCTGCTGGTTGAGGATATTCTAATATCAGTCTTCCTCCCCTCCCGTGTGAGACAATTCTCCATTGCCAAGAAGGAAGAGTAGTTCATTCCAGAGTGTGACAGAACTCTGTTTTAAAGGTCTTTTAAAATGTACTGATACTTTTGAGAGTTTCATAGACAGAATTAAGTCATTTTCATCTCATATTTATTCCATTCCATCTCTTATCCCTATCTCCTTTCTCCCATTGAAAACTTTCTATTTCCCAATCAGTCTCCCTCCCACTTTTATGTCTCTCTCTCTCTCTTTTTCTCTCTCTCTCTCTTTCTGTCTCTGAGTGTCCCACTGAGGGTTTTTTGTTTGTTTGTTTGTTTAGAAAACATAGATCATTTATTATATGGATTTAAGAATCAAAACAAATCAATTTCAGGCACTTTTCTACCAACAAACTGTCTTCTAGCAGGCAGTAAAGACTTACACTTTTGGGCTGGATTGATGGCTCAAGGGTCAAGATTCTGTCTGGCAAATGCTGAAGGTCCTGAGTTTGGATCCCAGGTCCCACATAAAAACACCAGGCAGAAAGGGAAGCCTGCACTTCTGGCCCTAGTGGGTGGACCCTAAAAACAAAGAAGGTGGAAGCAACCCAAGATGATTCCCGAAGTCACCCTTGATCCTCCATGGGGACATGCGGTGTGGCCTATGATACACACACACACACACACACACACACACACAAATAAGAAAATAATAAAAAGATATACACTTTCACTTTCAGAACGATACAAAGGGCTAGATAAAAAGGAATACTGGATAAGTAACCTTACTGTATCCTATTATACTTCTTCACAATATTAAACTGTTTTAGGGTCGAATACAGACACTCAGTGTTTAAGCACCTGTTTTATTTTTAGAGCATTCTGCTTTACTTCTCTTACTCTACTATCACAGTCTTTAAATAATGTACAATATTTGCTTTGAGGGGAGTATGACAGAAATTTTATTGTAAGTGGCATTTTTGAAAATATCCTATACCTGCTTGAACACAGACAACACATGATGATTGGCTCTTCCGATCTTTCTCACACATCCCCTTTTTGAGACATAGTTTTCTAATGGCTGCCTGCAGTAGCATGTGCCTGCACCCTTGCTGGAGTGGATAATTTATCTATGACCCATTTCTAGAATACTTACAATACCTAAGACTATCTGAGCTTCATGAGAGTAGACGCTCCACTAAAAGACCGTGGCTCCCGTTCCCACACCCAGCCTTAATCTCCAATAGCCCCGCAGAAGGGGTGGTGCCTTATGGGGTTTCTGCGCTTCCAAGCTGAAGTGTAGACAGTGAGTTTTTATAATCTCTAAAAAGGAGTTAAAGTGACTTCTTCAGCTGAGGCTCAGTAGCCCTTCCTGCAGACTCTGCTTCTCAGAGCATTTGGGGAGCAGTAACTGTGGTGATGACCCTTGAGGGAACCGCTTCAGCTTGGGGGGGGCAGGGGACATTTCTGATAGTGCGTTTGCCCTGACACCCCCTTTTCAGTACTGTGATAGTTAAACTTGGGTGTCAACCTGACCACACCTGGCATTAACTAAGATCAGCCATCAGAACTACCTGAAGAGATGATCCAGATCAACACATTTACAATACAAAGACCAGCCCTAGATCCCACTGGAACTTCCCCTAGCAGATCAGATAAAAGGAACCACAGAACAGAAGACTGAGAAGAAGAGAGATTCCAGGATGTTTGCAGAGTCTTAGCCTGCCTCCAGCTTCTTTCCCAAACCTTCTTCATTTGGCCTGAGGTCTCATGTGTATCCACAATCATTCCTGGAAAACTAATTGCAAGCATTCCCTATTGTCTGGTCCACCCAAGCCCTCAGTATTTATTCCATACCTGTGAAAATCACTTATAGTCCATTTCCAAGGTCGTGGCTGCAGAGATCCACATCGCTGAAACAGCCCAATACAATGAGTGCAAATCATGCATGGGAACTTCTATTTGGCTTGGTTTTTCCTTCGGTTCAAGGCTGTTCCTTCATATTATTTTCCTATAACATTACAATGTGCTTCACCATCAGAGTGTACCTAAGCAGGATGTTTGGCTAATGAAGCGAGATAATGGGGAATTAAGTGGTTTTCAGTGCACAGTGAACTTTGTTTACAGGGGATAGTGCTGATTAAGGGGAAAAAAGGGCTTTTTTTTTTTTAGCCCCTTTTAGAAAGAGACACGATGATAATTAAATTCCTCAAGCACAAAGTCCCTACTTGAGTCATAGTGTGATCGCATCATGGTATTTCCAAATCAAATGCCAGCCACACAATGGTAGTTTTTCCCGTAACAAATGTGCTGGTGGTATGAAACGAAGCTTACTGATGTCACATTCCCTAATAATCAGTATGACTGACTATCCAATATCTCGAGAGTATTTTTTAGCGTGGAATCACTTTATCATAGTGCCATTAGGCACTATTGAAGAGGAATAAAGCTCATGATTTTTCTTAGGTAAGTTTATGAGGACATTCATTAATCCGGAAATAGAAAGGAAAACGCCGTCTTCCTCAGGCTGTGGGCAACGTATAAGGCAAGTGGCTTAAGGCCACAGAATCAGGTTTTGATTTTTGTTGTTGGGTGACACAGATATTTTGGGGAGGTTTTCTATCCACTAATCTTCCCATGCAGCAGATAGGTTGTGTTCTTAAAGACTGGACTGTCAAGCAGACATGGTGAGTTTGGGATTAAAATACCCTCAATGATAGATCGAGGTATAGATTTGAAATGATTTCTTTAAATTTACTTACGTTTAGCCCTGATATGAGAAACTCTATATTTTGGTCTTCTATTTGATAGAGTCATCTTCCTCCCAAGAGCCCCCAACCCTGAGGGACAGTGATTTTTTTTCATCTCTCCCTTCCCATACCATGACTTTGTATTCCTCCCAGGCCAGAGCACTGTCCCATCAGACAGATGGTGAGGTGTCTTTTGATAGCTGTAGTCAATCAGATGTTTCACCCACTTCATCCATAGGAGGATCGCTTGTTCTCGTGTGTGCCAAGTCCTCTGAGGACGACGCACTGTTAAACACAAGCACATGCAGGCTGTCACCACTCTCACCTTAGCGGTGACCAAGAGGTGATAGTGAATCAGATGACATGAAGTGGATTATAAAATATGAGTCAAGTAAAAGACTGTGCTTGTTGCTTATGTATTCGGGTTGTCTGCCATAAAATGTTTAAATTTTTAGCTAGAGAGTTGGAATGGGCCGAGAATAAAACAGGGGGAAAGGGAAAGAAAGGGTTGAGAGCTCTGATTACTGTGAGATGAAGAATTCAGCTGGGATACACTGTTCAAGCTTTGTGAAGTAATACAGATGAGAGAAGAGAAAAGGACACGTGGACTTCTGCATTCTGCATCTGACAGAAGAAAAATTGCAGAGCAAACAGAAAAAAAGAGTCACAACTCTGGAAGAAATGTGGGCTTGAATTAGATACTTCCTCGATTTAAAAGAAAGCACAGCCTCCCTTCTCCGAGTCTCAGGGAACATCTCAGAAGAGGCGGCAGGCAGTAAAAGAGCCCGGCAGAGGGTGGCAGAGGTGCCGTCAGACATCTTTTGGACACGGCAGGGCTGTTCCACCTCTAACTTAGCAGGACATGTGAGCTATCCACCATGGAAAGATCTCAGGAACCCCTACACCTCCTTGAGAGTCCAATGAGGGTTAATGCCGACGGGGGGATGCTTTCCTCAGTGATACACACGTCGATACATGACTCCTCCTCAGCAATTGCTCAGACACATGCCAGCCAAGGCAACCCGGATGAAAGTCAGTGGCCCCACATGGCAAGAGGGAGGCTGTAGGGAAGAAAAAGGGTTGCAATGGCAAGAAGAAGGGGATGGAATTTGGAATTACAATATGAAAATATCACTGTGTTCTCATATGAAACTCTAAAAGGATTTTAAAAGTACCATCATTTTCTCCCTGTCGAATGGGTGCATCTCACTCCCAGGCTCTGTGGACATCTAGAGTCGCTCTCTGAACCAAGCTATATGCTGACTGACTGCTGTACGTGTGGCAATGGTGTGAGCACTGCGTATTCTGGATTTCTGGCTCTTCGGCCCCATTCTCACAAAACGCAGGCTTAGTGTGAGCAATGCAGACCATTAACCTTCCATCAAGAGTGAGAGCAGTTGAGGGCTTGGGAGATAAGTGGATTAATACATTCTTGTGTATGTTTGTCTTCTTTCTGCAGAAACAACACTCGGGGAAGAAAGATGTAATGCATCCAGCAGTATGAATCTCAGAATCGACTGGCCAATGAAATGATATGAATCCCCAGGATTGCCAGGAAAGACTTCTGCAAAGAGATTTCTGCAGGGTCTTTCCCCCTCTGAACAGTAGTTTGAGGGACCTAATAAAATTCTAAACCTCAGCTTCAGGGAACCCAATTGTACAGGTGCGGAAGCATTACGCCTTGAGATATTCTTTCCCAGCAAGTGGAGCATCTCTCTGGCTAAAGAAAACCACATTCTGCCTCACACTCCCTGGGAAAGAAAAAGAGAGAGAGAGAGAAGGAAAAAAATCCTACCTCTATTCAGAGTCTAAGTTGCCATCAGAAAGGAAAAGGTTGGGGTTCATTTATCATGTGCATGTCTATGGCTTCAGAGATAATTGGGTTGATTCCATCTAGCCTTGGCTTCTCTTGAATTTTAATTGAAAAGCCTCCAGAGTTTTCGAAGCAGAGAGCGGGTCTGAGACTTGCAGACTTCATTGAGGCCAGGATGGCCGCCAACCACAGCCGCAAGGCAGATGCAGCAGCCTGCTGGAGCAGGAGCCTGTTGGGCTATCGATTGACCCATAGGAGCAAGAGGGATCCGGCAGGGGAGTCTCTGCCTGTCTTTGTTTGCTGCCAAGAAATGCAAGTTTCATTTCTGGCTATGTTGAGCTGATCACTTTTCTCAAATCATTTCCAGCAGCGCGAGCGGGTGACTCTGGGACAGCTCTCAGCCTGGAAATGTAAACAGAGGCAGACGGACGGAAATAAAAAAGCTCAAGGGCAAATGGATTCAGAGGCAGCTGAGAGGAAAAGCAGCCCCCGGCTTTCGAGCCGTGCTTGTATGGGCGGAGGTTTAGCATCATTTTTCATGGCTCCTCATCGAGCTGGTCCCTATTAAAACTTTGCAGGTTCACTTGGTCAAGTTTTATGATTGAATGCGCTCTCTCGAAGCATGCTCAAGATGTGCTTAGGAGATTAATTTATAAGCTCTTCTAACTCTGAATCTCCAAGGTTTATTCTGCCTGTGTGCTGTTTGCATAATGCACTTTTGTACAGCTAAAGCACTACCTATAAAGGGATTATTTTCATATTCAGCACATTAAAAAATCCAGCTCAATTCACAGATCCCATTCTCTGTTTATGCCAGAGATAACAGGTGAAAAGTATCTCATTACAAGTGTCCATGAAGCAAACACAGAAATGCGAATGTTTGGGGAGAGAACAGGCCCCCTCCTGAAATGAATTCCCCAAAGGTTTTATTAAAGTCTGAAAATTACATTATTTTCCCATCATATTTGAAATATCGCCCTCCCTTAATGCCTGCTCTAACCCATGCCTTCTTTCCCTCGAGTGTCTAGACATGGTGTCTTAGATTTATGTGTATGATCTCAGTGTGTTACAACATCACTCCTGACTAATGCATTATTACAATACTTACAGATATTCCCAAGTGCCGCCGTATTGATTAGAAAATCACCAATCTGCATATGCACGCCATCTGTGCTGCTGAGAAGCAAAACACACAGGATGACATTTGCCTTATTCGAGGGAAGATTCAGAAACCACTAATAGAACGAAGAGGGACTTCTCTTTTGCAGGGAAGGGATTTGGCTTTTTAGAATAGGGAGGAAAAAGCGCATGATATGAATTTTTATAGAACCGCGCAGTACAAATCCAGCGCATTTCACACTGTTCATTCTTCTCCCTTTCTAGGCAGACGGGAAGCCCAGGTCGTGGCATGCAAACAAGTCCTGCTTAACCATTTAGGTTCCAAAAATGATCTCTTGTCAGGAACACAGGTGCCTTGAAGTTGATAAATCTCAACTCAACTGCAGCAGCCTTTGGGTAGAAAAGCTGCCCGTAGGAGCAGCGGGTTGTATCTCAGCCGAAAGGTGGAAGGCAGGCTTGCGAAAGATAAATGAGACACTCACCTACCAGGCCAAAATGCTTTTAAAGGACAGGAATCTGTTTATCTTTGATTGATTGTTCAGTCTGATACTTTCCTTTATAAAGTTTATTGACTACAAGCACATAAATCAAAGAAAAACAAATCACGGGTTCAATTTGGGGGGCATTGACATCCTGCCGTCGTGGGTGCCACCATTCACACAAGCTGAGGGGCCAGGAAGAAGGGTGCAACTCACTGTGGAAAGACCCCATGATGGAACCGGCTGTTAGGAAAGCCTGCCTTGTCAGTCTCCGAAAGGCACTTTGCATGTCAAATGTCTGGATACACAGATCAGTGCTCCTGGAGAGGGGCCTGTTTCACAAAGAAGTCATTGCACGCAAGTGACATCCTGACCTTCCATTTTGAAATGTCCCCTGTTATGCATTATTATTTTTTCCCCTCTAGTCTTATTTGTTAAAGTGCATTCATTCGACTGTCTGATATCCTTAAGGTAGAAATTGAGAACAGGGCTCAGGAAATGGATTCATGGGTAAGGCAACTGGCATAAAAGCTGGAGAGGTAGGCTCAGGGGTTAAGCCTCTGCCTTGCAGGCAAAAGATCCTGAGTTCGGATCCTAGACCCCACGTATAGACGCCGGGCGGAAGCGGGGACGGCTTGCATTTCTGGTCCTGGTAGGGCAGAGCCTGTGAATCCCGGGGCAGAGTAAACAAGGAGGAGGCAGTCCATAGTGGTTCCCGAATTCGCCTGTGGTTCTACACACATACACATATACATACATACACACACACACACACACATGCACAATTGAATAAATAATAAATAAATAAAAATTAAAAAAAAAAGCAAGAAGAGTGGAGTTCAAATCTCCACGGAAAGGCAGGGTAGGTGTGGCTAACTCCTAGGACCCTAGTAGAAGAAAAGACAGGGAATCCCCATGGATGAGCTCTAAGTTCAACTGAGATTCTCTATCTCAATAAATACAGTGGACAGTGATTTAAGAAAATGTCAACTTTGGGCTTCCACATATATATATACACTGCATGCATGCATATACATGGAAACATGTACATACACACACACACACACACACACACACACACACACACACGGAGAACATTAAAGCAAGAATTGTAATGACTTTGAATGAACTGACAGCAGCCAGACCTAATCATACTGCCTCTCCAGCTTAACCCTTCTCTATGTCTATGTCTCTGGCCTAATGGAGCTCATTCTGCAAGGACTGTAGGATCAACTCTAATTATGGGGTACCCCAAACTTATGCCAGGGACCCTAAAGATATAGCACTTTGTATCCCCTTTGAAACCAAGTGTCCGGGATTGTCATATCTATCAAAACTTGGATTGTAGGTGTGTGCCTCTCTCTCCAATTCCATTCAGCTGAGAGCCAGTCAGGCTTCCACAGTGAAGAGCTCTCTGAAGCCTTTTCAGCATTTGTCCTTTGGAAATGTCCTTGACGTGTGCTTGAAAATGAAAACGAATGGTCTTCTTCATTTAGTCTGCATTTCAAGTTTCTTGTATTAGATTGTTTACTTTGCAAACTGACTAAAAAATTCCTGTGGAACCCTTTGGGGTCTTGAGTTGTGGTATTGCCTGGTGTCATAGATGACACTAGACAGATTTTTTTTTTTTGTATTTCAGGTAAAATCCGGGGTGGGGTTGAGGGGAGGGTTAGAATTAAGGGGGACAAAACATAAGTTAATGTGGTTGTCTATGAGAATATCAGCTCACTGCCCAGACAGCAGGAATCATGGCAATATAAAGGAGCTAAGAGGTGAGGGCCGGCTTTTTCCCCAGTGGCTGTATAGCTGAGGGAAGGAACTTATCACGAGAAAAGTGGAAATGCCGAACTGTATGCTCCTTGCAGGAGCAATACCAGCCTTTCCAAGAGCAAATACCACTTTGCAATGGTCACCACTGGCAGACCCACTAATGAGGCCTAATTGGAGCCACCGAGCCTGCCTGTGCACATTAGCATCTCGAAGTTATCCCAATTAAGGAACAAGTTGCACCAGGGTGGGCATTGTTTGGATGCTAGTGCCCTGCTTGGGTGGGCCAGGAGGTGCAGGGCCAAAGGCTGAGTGCCTCTAACCCCTGGCGTGTGACCTAGCTGCTAATTGATGCACAACCTTGGGTGGCCTGCTGCTTCTTAATGATGTTCGAGAAGGTTTGGGGTCCTAGAACAACAAGCTTGTTTTGGAACAAAGCCAATAATTTATCTTCATTT